>JAWZYU010000011.1:17907500-19107500 GCA_038380435.1 Ryuthela nishihirai
CAAGAACAAAGACACTTCTTGTAAAGTAATAAATTGTTAGGGTAAATCATAATTAGGAAAGAACCTAACGTGCGGATAAAAAGATATTAATCAGAATTATTATTTCCTGCAAATAAAGCATTCACTTGTATTCTGAAGCTTTTCTATTAAAAATGCATGATAATTTAAGACTTTGTTCGATATTCTACACTGAGTTTGTATGCATTAATGACTATGATTATTTAAAATAATTTGAAAGAATTTACATTTGAAAATAATGTGCTAGTAACTATGTCAAGTAATTTATTCGAATTGAAGCATCCTTCACTTTTATGCGAGACTTTCAATATTTTTTCCTAAGTCTGAAAAAAATGATTTCATCATTTTTAGGGCATTTTTAGGGTTTTCAAAGGGAAATCATAATTATCTCTGAGAATCCTAATTAGAGCAACTGAGGTGTAAAAAAATAGCAAACATATACGCTTTCATATATTTTTTTTTTTATCAAGATATCTAGTCTAGTCCTTTCCAGGTCAGTTTCATCACTTGTTTCTCTCCAGTTTTATTATATAACTTTACCCATATGTATTTATTCATCAGGGTTTTTTTACCACCTCTGGGGTGCTGCGTTTTATTTTATTTTTTATAACATTATTAAATGAATATAGAGAACTGGAATGAAACTACACAAGAAAAAATTTAGCTTTTTAAAAACACGTTTTGATCGAAACAAAGCATTTCAATTAAAAAGAAGAGAGAGAAAATAAGGTCATCGTCAAATTAAAATTTCATGGATACTGTAGTCAAGAACTAGGTTTTTAGCAATTAAGTAGACTGGAAATAATTGACTGCTGCAAATTAAATATTTCATTGTCTATCAAATAAAAGAACAACACTTTTTCAGCACTCATTTCAGATATAAATAATTAATAACAGGAAAAGAGCCCTTAACTGTTGATGACAATGAAAGAAGCAATTACCTGAAAAGTGATTGCTTATAATAGCTAAATAGCACATTTATTCACTCCAATTATTATCCTTTACCAAGTAAGTGGGATTTCGCGTATGCTTATTTTTTAATCGTAAATTACTGAACTGAGTTTCGTAACATTCCATAACTCTGTTTCTCTGATCATTTGTTATCATTTAAAAAAGTGGTAAGATTGTTACTTCTTTTTTTATCTGAGTATAGGTTGTTCCTTGTTGTAAGCGAATAAAGATAAAAACTCCGTAAACAACTGCTTAGGAATGATGACGACAGCGACCTTCATTTTCAAAATATATCAACGAGAATTATTATTATGAAATAATGAAAGTCACATTATTCATGAGTGACATTAGTTTCAACAATTAGGAAAGTGTTAAAAAAAAAACACGAATTCCATATATCCCCATAACCGGAAGGCGAATTGGTGAGTATTCTTCGTACATTCCTGTGTCGTCGTCGTCACCATCACCTTTATTGCTGCTGCTTCAAGGATCGTTATGCATCTATGATCTTTTATATACTTAAAAAAGGAAAGGACAACTCGAGAACTTAATAAATGCTATTGAAATAAGTTCTCTTCTGAAGTTTGAAACAAACATAATTCCTGGCAGAAAACATTATGATTTCGCTAAAAGGAAATCGAATTAAGAAGAAGAAACAAAAGTCCAATGACATTTCGCTTTTATGCTCTAAGCAAATATTACTTAATCACTAAACAATGTCTTCAACTTTAAGGATAAAAAAGAATGTTGCTGGTTTAAGTCATGCTTTCGGTATTTCGATGTCTAAGACCGTTATTTTCTAGTGATGTGACACAGAGGTAAAATGCGAAGAAAATTATTATTTTATCCCGTTTACCACATTCTCTTTTCTCTTTTTTATTCTTCCCTTTGTTCAGTTCCAAACGACTTTCCAAGTTTTTGTAACTTTTAGAATTAGAAAATGACATTTTCCAAGTAGCGAACGAGGAAAGGATTAGAGTTTGGAGTCTCTATTTTGTCCTTTAGCGCTCGGAAAAAAACACATGGACAACCTAATCAACTGATTAAATTCTCGTTTTTCTGTATACAAAGAAAAGAAATTGCTTTTTGCGTTTTTTCCCCATATCATATTTTTATTTCTTACTCAACGTCGCACTATAAGTAAAAGTAACCTTTATGTCTTCCGTTGACTTTGTTTTATTTCGATTTCGTTTAAGTTGAATGAACTGTGTTAATATATCTAATAATAAACAAACTAAAATAGAGTTTTGATTATCTTGCATAAACGTGTGGAGACTATATCTCCTAATCTAAATGTCTATTAAGAAGGGTAAATGAGATATAGTTTTGAAATAGATCTTATCCTGTTTTTCAATTATTATTATTATTAAACAGAAATGTGTCTTCTTGCAAGTAATATTTTACCCAATTTGATTTTGAAATTGAATACTGTTTGTACAGTCGCTCAAAAAAGTATCCGAACACTATGGTTGATTGCAAAATTCAGAAAAAATATCTGGCATTGATTTTTTTAGAAATTAGTCATCTGGCAACCTTCGTGTCACGTGACACGAAGGTTAGAAATTAGTCATCTGGCAACCTTCGTGTCACGTGACACGAAGGTTGCCAGATGACTAATTTCTAAAAAAATCAATGCCAGATATTTTTTCTGAATTTTGCAATCAACCATAGTGTTCGGATACTTTTTTGAGCGACTGTACAAAATGAAGCATTTTATAATGTAACAATAAAAATTGCTTACTATTTACGCAGTCTCTTAATAAGTAGGTAATATCGGAAAACCGGAACTCTGTTACAATAATTAAATATTCACAATTTATGTTCCATTCTTCACATTTTGATTGAATTCTTTAGCATTGAAGGAATGTACGTTAAGGAATAGGGTAACTATAATTAAAATGACGGAACTTAGAGACAGGTGCAGTCTGAATGAAAACAGGAGGAAGACGAATTTTCATCAGTAGATGTTACGAAGATGTTAGGAAGAAAATGCGCTAAAAGAAAAATATACAAAACAACCCGAAATGGTATAAAAACAGTAACCCGAAATGGTATAAAAAAAGTGAACTAACTGAGGATATGATGCGTAAGAGGCATTGTAGATATATGAATCGAACCATTGAATCTCATATACATGGGTATGGTCCAGTAATACATGATATATGTCCCAATGACCTGTACCATATCCGAGCTAATATTGATACTTACTACCGGATTTTAGCCTTCAAATAAAATTAAAAATGTGTTCATCGGTTCTATAGACACAATATATATATACTACCCCATAATAAAACATTAGATTACTGTAGACATAATCTTCCAACTACCCTTATAATCTTAATTTAGCGTACTGCAGATACGATGCTTCAAATACCCCACAACTTAAAGCTATGGACTGAGATCATCTGATTGAATTGCTCATGAAATGAGGCGATCTATGACACGTTCTAAGGCAGGGACGTACCCACAGAGGACGGGGGTCCGGGATGTACAGACCATCCCCTCCTCATAAAATCATGTCATCTTATACTAAATCTAAAATTCGTCTACCTACTTTGAAATCCAAAACAGTTGTCTTTGTATACATTGTTTTAGCCCCATATTTTATATCCGACACTAATAATAAATAATAAACAAATTATAAAATCGCATTCCATAGAAAACATCATTTTAACCTTTCCTGTTCGGTGTAATATTTTAGTAATTCGAAAACCCTACTCAAGTCGTATTCTCAGTTCTCAGACGTCTCTACCCCCCCCCCTCCGAAACTAAATCAACTAAATCCTGGGTATATGCCTGTTCTAAGGGTAAATGTATATGCCTACATGCTCTTTATGAACCTTGCGTGGTATACTGAGTATAAAGTACGGATATATGTCTTGTGTGATACAAGGCTATGCATTAAAACTAAATGTACAGATCATGATGTTGTTGTTACCGGAAGGTTTGAAATTTCATACCTTTCCGTGATGCAGTTTGCCATTCATCGAATACCTCTTATGTCTGTTAATAACACGGTTTCAAAGAAAAGGACTCCTAATTGAAACGTTTTGACAATCCAATTTAGGTGAAGCCACACCAAAAATAATATTCGGAGTATTCATTAGATTACATGTGACTGGGGTCGATTCTTAATCCTCAGTGGAGCAAATTCAATGTACCAGTCTGTTTCTTTCCATAAAAACAAATTCACTACTCTAAAGCATAGCGTTATCCCAATCATTACGCTAAAATAATCCTGTCTAACCATAACTGAAATACTATTCTAACTATAATATACATTATGATAAACTCCAAAGGTGAAAACTCTGTCTCCCAAGTGTCCATCTTAATCTTAATAAATTGTCTTCATGACTATACACAATTCTCTATAGCCAATTAGCATCGATCTGTAAATGTATCACAATTACAATGATAAAGCATAAGCAACCGCATGCTGCAAATACTTTGATATCACTCCATCGCTAGTTAGTAATCTTTTAAATTTATCACCGTCAAAATAGACTAATAGTGGTAAACACGAATAGCTATTGAGATGAGAGAAGTTATGCAGTGTCAAACATATGGTGGGGTGTTTTCCCTTTTTTTTCCATAATTATCATCACCAAAATCATCATCCAAATCATCATAATTATCATGCCAAAAAAGGGAACATCTTTACGTGGAAGGAAGAAAGAGGCCATGTCCCCCTTTGAAAATGTTAATCAAACGGATTCAAAATATATTTAAAACATATGTTACCCATATTTTACAATAAACATTTGAAACACCACTAAAACGGTGGAAAAATTATATAGAAATTTAGCTCATGGGTTCTCTAGAAACATCTAACTATCAAGTATATACCCTTTCTTCAATTTATTGTTCAGGCTGCAGAGATTGATAAGTACCGATGTTTTATTTAATTATCGCCACTTTGCATAGTTCATAAGAAACAGCCATGACAGTGAAAGAAGAAATCATTTCAACCTAATCTTTTATGAAAAAACAGAGGTTTTAGTAATACTATTCGAGCTCGTATTTACTATAGATTGTTCTGAAGTGCAAGCTTAAAATCATTTTAGAGTCAACGTTACAAACACTATTAAAAACGATGGCGACTATATTAACTATAATGGTTTACGATTGTAGACAAATAGAGTTCCCTGCATTCGAATATGCTTCAATATAAAGCGAGAAAGTGATGAAAAGAAGCATTTAAAGCTATTCTTTTTGCTGACATATTTCGCTATTCATATCCTTTGGGATTATTACTAGATAAAAAGAAGAATGCGAAAAAAATTTTTTCTTCTAGAAACAAAGACATTGGCATTTCAAATATAAATTTTAAACTTCTTATCTGCGTATTCCCAAAAAAACAATTGGTTTTTCGGTAACAGAGCTAATTACCGCACCGTATTAAAACAAAAACATGTTACCGCAGATAGCGCCGCTAGGCGGCCGACGTTCTAACCACTTAAACCAAGGTCATTCATTCATATTTTTTACGGAGTTAACAACAATGCCTGAAGACGTGTGAAAAAAATGTAGTCCTGTTAAGAGAGTTATCTATAAGATAACTGCAAGGATGGCAGGTAATCAAGAACAAATTTCCAAGACAACTTTTTTTCCTTTTATTACTTTATTTACATTAATATTCCTTCGTGGATTTAAAGTAGAAAGGAAAAAAGGGAATTAGAAAAAATGTTGTAAGCTACATTGCATAGACTAGGGAAGTTTCTGAAAGAATATGTTAGAAGAATGGAATCCTTTAAATCTTGCGTGGACTGGCTGCATTTACAGACAAACATCTGGATCTATTTCACAGGGCGTGAATGCAATCGTCTTTCATTTTATTACTCTAACAGAGAACTTCATCACAAAGGAGAAAAATACAATCGAGCCTCAAGTAACGGCATTCTGAATCAACTGAAAATATTACTAAAACTTTTTTCTGCTTGTGAAACCCGTGAGTTTGATATTTTTTAACTTTCGCCTCTCCCCAAATTACACTGCCTATAAATTTAAAGGGAATATCGCTTGACCAGTTTATAAGAAATTTCATGAGGAGGTGTCTGTAGACGTTCTGAATTCCTATTTAAAGTGTGGTAAAATCTCCATCATCTTGTCCTGAAAATGCCACAGTGATGTCGTAAAATTCAAAATCGACATTCCAGTTGGGACTCATTTGAGGAATATAATTTGCGTGATTATCTCTAACAACAATACAAGCTATGTCATATACAAGTGAGTTGTTACTGCATTGTTAGTTTTTAAGATAAACTAAAGTTCTTTATAAGCATAAAATATAAAACTATTGCATTCGAACACTCTGAATTACATGTAGATGTATGTTATGAGGTTTTCCAGAAGTGTAGTATATTGTATAACAGTGGTTTTCAACAGATGTGCTACGAGGCTGTGTCAAGTGTGCCGCAGCATTCTTATGAAGAAGTCTAAAAATAAGGTCAAAAATATTAAAAGCCTGAAATATAATTTAAAAGGGCACGAATGATTTAAATTCATAAACGAAAATTGGTAGATTACGAATTATTATTTTTATTATTGAACGATACTCTTTCGATAAAATTGTTGAATTTTAAAAACAGGAGTACAGAGGATTTCAGTTGGCACTACCGCACCGTAGCACTACCGCACCAATAACGGCATTCTGCGAATAAGAGTGAATAACAAAATGTAAGTGTTTCGGTCTATCAGTACAAGAGTTTTCTTAAATGCTAAAATATATTAATTTAGGACTGCCGCGACGTGGAAAAGATTGTCTCCCGAAACCGTTGCAATGGACTTTTGACTAGAGAAGGGACTCACAATGAGCCACATCACGACCTCTACTAGTGATTCTCCTTCTTCAATTCGTCCAATCGCCATCCATCTCAAATTTTACAATAAATGTCTATTTTCCTTTTTGTAACATAACGTCCCTTTCAGCGAATATATATTTAATTTTCAGTGAACAAAATACTAGTCACAGGTCGAATGAAGCAGCAATGATTCTAGAGCACTTATCATTATAATGCGATGTACATAGGCTCATGCACTAAGCATTCGTTGTCATGTAGCTATCGTATTCAACGACTTTACATGTCTAATGTAGTGTATTTTGATTACGTTTTATCAAAGAGGTTTTGAGTAATTTAGAAATTTTGCGAATATTCCCTTTACATGCAATGCGGTGTATTAAAACCGATTTTATATAAAATTCTATAATAAAAGTAATTACTAAACTATGTACTTTATGCTTACAGAACAAATTATACGCTCACCATTCAAAAGCCTCACGTGTGTATAAAATGAATTTTAAGTTTTGAGACTCATATTATTAAGAACAATTTTGATATCTGCAATTTAACATTAGGTGCAGCCTTCATCAATCAAAGCATTCAAAGATTAAAAAGTTTCATATTTTGATTTTTTTTTCTAGAATATTTTAAGTAAACAATGACCTGTTCTAAGAAACAACAACATCAAAATATTTACAACAATGATTCACCAATTAATCAAAGTCGATCAATTTTTGATATAAATTGTTAGATGATGGGAGGAGAGCAAGCAATAAATGTGTAGCAGTTACGGGAAGATTGAGAAAAAAAAACTGATGTACAACTTAGGCTCTTTGCTGAACTAATGAAATGCTGAAAATAAAAAGTTACACAGTTTGCACACGTTCAACAACATTTTTAATACTTTCTCTAATTCAGAATAAGTCAAAGGAAACATCACTAACACCATTAACGAAAACAATCATCATTACATAGATATTATTTGTTTATATTAGATATTTTAATATCTTAATGAGTTTAGGAACCCTAACCTTGTACTACAAATTTCATGCCTGGCGCTTTATGGAACAGAGACATCACCCGCCTCCGTCTTAGGAAGCAAATGTTAGGGGAACTTGATATAATTTGAAAATAATAAAGAAGTTGAGCAAAATATTAGCTGAACAAAATTAGTATTTAAATTTCACCTAGCAAAAATATAGGACAAAAGAAAACTGCAAAATATCGTGGCAAAACACAACGAATATCTAAATAAATCTAAAAATATTTACTTTCCATTATGAACTTACTTCAGCATAATTTAGAATACTAAAGTTTCCAAACATTTATCAACGTTGCATTGCTAATTTGTGAAGAATTATAAAATGAAATGCTATCAAAACGAAATTATGGTTTAGGTAGAAATAGCAGAACAACTTTTACTAGCGTAAAAAAGCAGAGTTTAGTCTGAGAATAATTATATTCTTCTTCTTTACTTTACATAATTACTTGCATCTAAAAACCATTTCGTCCTTCCTTTCGTTTCTGATTGATTTCGTATTCAAAAACTAGTTTTCGGAAATGAACAATTGGAAAAATAAAAATAAAAAATGTAAAAAATAGAAAAAGAAAATGAAAAAACCCTGCGTATTTTTAATTAAAAACTTCGGAAGTGAAAAGAGACTAATTCATAATTAAAAACGTGGAAATAAAGAAACTGTCATTCCTAATTAAAAAAGTGAAAACGAAGAATCCGTTGTCTGTCTTTAGTAATTAAAAAAGGAGAAAAAGAAACGCCACCGCTACGAAAAGCGGAAATAAGAAAACCATCAGTCTTGAATAAATTATAATTTAATTATGATAAAGAGATGTATTAGCTGCTGAATAATATTGCATTTCGAAAGAGGCTTTTGAATTGTTTTAATTCAAAATAATATATTTTCACATTTGGTTTTATATACTGCGGCATGCTGCCTTATATAAAATCTGTATAGCCTACTCAGAAACACTCGGAATTCATGAAAGAAAACTTTCAGCAAAATATATATGAAATATTGATCAAATATCTGTTTATCCCAGTGGTTCTCAACCTTTTATGCTTCACGTACCCCTTGGAAATGTGTATGTAACTGACGAACCCCTTGTATAGATAGATAAAACTATAGTTATAGTATAACAGAGCTTATTTTTACTTGGTTACTAGATCTAGCGACTTTTGAGCTCTCTCCGCGTACCTCAAAACATTTTATCTCGTACCCAGCGTTAAGAACCCCTACTTTAGCATGATTAAAACACAACTGCACACATTGCAAAAGATAAGTTTTCTTTTAAAATCTAAAAACCTATAACGCTAAACTACTGTGGAGAATAAGAATAAAAATGAAATATTTTTTATTGCTACAACCTATCACTAGTAGTAATTATCAAAAGCCTTATTTTCAGTGCTGTGCTTCGAATACATCATCATCATCATCATCCTCAAGCAGCCATGGGCTACGGAGGTCCAACCAGACCGCGCAGTTTAATTCTCCAAGCATATCTGTCCTGAGCTACATCTGCTGCATCCGGCCACTGTACACCAATTCTAACAAGGTCCTGTTTGACATTGTCTGCCCACCGCATCCTAGGTCTCCCCCCTCCTTCTGATGCCTCTAGGCACACTGTTCATAACCCTATTCGCCAATCTATAATTATCCATACGGGCAACATGGCCAAACCAGCGGAGTCTCTCTCTGCATAATATGCTGCTTAAAGGAGGTTGCAGACTCCTTTGCCTAACCTCATCATTAGTTACAAAGTTAAACCACCTAATACCCAAGATACTGCGTAAGCATCTAGAATCAAAAGCATCTAGTTTCCTGTTATCTTGCTTACACAGCGTCCATGTTTCACTACCATAACTAACCCTAGAAAGAACCAAACTATTATACAGTCTAATTTTAGTCTTAGGTGTATACGCCTATTTCTCCACAATCTCCATAGATTCTTAAAAGTCCCGGCAGCAATACCTATTCGTCTGTTAATCTCATGCCGCACATCACCGTTATCAGTTACATAGCTCCCAAGGTAATTAAACTGTGACACCAGCTGAAGACTGCAACCGTTCAGATTAACTGAATCACAACCTGCCTGACCAATTTTCATCACTTTAGTTTTCTCTCTGTTTATAACCAAACCTACTCTACTACCAGTCTCATCAACAGTTCGAATGAAAGAGTTCATCTCATCAACATCATTTGCCAAAAGGGCTAAATCATCAGCATAATCTAAATCAGAAATTTTCGTATCTCCAGCCCATTTAAGGCCAAAAGCTTTCCCTTGAAGTGAATTTCGCATAACATAATCAACAACCAAACTAAAGAGAAAAGGAGACAAAATGCACCCTTGTCGAACACCAGAAGCAATGCTAAACCAATTGCTACAAGACTTACCAACCCTCACACATGACTCAGTGTTATTATAGAGAGCTTTCATTATGTTAACTAACTTGTCAGGTATACCATATGATCTAACAATCAACCACAAATTATGACGATCAACAGAGTCGAAAGCCTTTTTGAAATCAACAAAGCTAGCCACCAAAGGTTTCTGAAACTCTAAACATTTCTCAAGAATCTGCCTAAGTGAAAATATCTGATCTACACCATCCCCTACCACTTCTGAATCCACATTGCTCATCACGCAATTGCCTGTCAACCAGATTCTTAATTCTATTAAGCACAATCATGGAAAGAACTTTACCTGGAACGGAGAGTGGGCTGATACCCCTATAGTTATCACAAGAACTGCGATGACCTTTTTTGAAAATAGGGATAATAATAGCTCTGGTAAAATCTTTAGGAACCATGCCTTTATCATAAAAGTTATTCAAAATTTCAGTCATCCAAATGGTAACTGAAACATTCCCAGCTCTAAGCATTTCCGTAGTAATTTCATCCACCCCTGGGGATTTATGAAGTTTAAGTTTAGAAATAGCCAAACTAACTTCAGATTGTGTTATAGGGCCAACATTAAAGCCAACAATGCATCTATCATCATTGCAAACAATGGGAGTAGAACTAACCACATTGTTTAGAACATCACTGAAATGCTCAGCAAACCTAGCCATGACAGAATCCTCACCTTCTATAACCTTGCCTTGTTTATCCTTCAATCCCTGTATACCTGTTCGTTTTCTACCACACAAAACATTAACTATCTGGTACAGCTCTCTGCTGTTGTGCTGTCTAACTTCTTCCTCAGCTTTGTCAGCAAGGCCATCAAGCCAAAGATTCTTATCAGCAGCTAACTGATCCTTTACAAGTTATTAAGTTCTTTGTAATGCTTTCTATTAGGACTAGTAGGGTACTGATTAAGGACATTCCTGCAGTTCCTTCTTTCTGAAATAAGCTCAAGTGCCTTATCACTTAAATAATTCTGCCTCCTCTGCTCCTTTTTCCCTAAAAGAGTACTGTTAGTTTCCAAAAAAGCCTGTTTAAAATGGCCCCATTCTTCCTCAACTTCAGTATTAAGCAAACCATGACTGTCATAATGACTAAGTAACCTATCATGGTAAGCTTTAGCTATAACTGGGTCTTTCAGAGCTTCAGTATTAAAGGTAAATTTTTTAACCCTAGCACAACACTTTTTAAGTTTAAGTTGCAAGACACTTTTAACAAGGTAATGGTCAGATCCAATTTCAGCTCCCCTATATGCCCTGGTATTTCTAACAGAACTAGCCCATTTGCTGTTAATTAATATATAATCAATCATATTCTTATGCAGCCCATCAGGTGAAACCCATGTGTATTTATGTATGTCGCGGTGTTTGTAATATGTGTTAGTTATTCTGAAACCATTGAGTTTACTTACCTGTAGGAGACGTTGCCCATTGCCATTGCAGCTACCAATACCAAAAGGGCCTATTACTCCTCCCCAAAGGTCAGAGTCGGTACCAACTTCGGCATTGAAGTCACCAAGAACAAGGGTAATATCTCCTTTCTTGACAGAATTGAAAATATCCTGAAGTTGTCCGTAAAACATATCCTTCTCATCCTCATCGGCATCCTCAGTGGGGGCATAACAGCAGATAACATTCAAGTCTTTAACGCTTGTCTGAAATTTTGCTGTAAAAAACCTTTCATTAATGCACTCATATCCTAGAAGAGCATCACTAGCATGTCTGCTGAGCAGCAGACCAACGCCTTGGTGATGCTTTCCATCCTCCCTCCCTGTAAAGAGAAATTTAAAGTTATTTTTAACTATCTCACCTTTACCTGTCCATCTGGTCTCTTGCAAGCCTAGAATATCTAGGTTATAGCGCTGGAATTCCTGCATGAGGACATCAAGAGAATAATCTCTATGTAATGTCCTCACGTTCCACGTTCCTGCAGAGAGAAAATGATTAGTAGGATTTTTAAAGAAATTAGGTTTATTGAGATTGGTAGGGCCAACAATATCAAACAGCCCCCTGATCGCAGGCATGGGGCAAAGACCTGTTCCTCCTCCGCTAAAGGCTGAAGTCACCGATGCTGGTAGGAACTTCAGGCACCACCTTTTCAAGTGGAGTTTTTCAAGAACCATATGGCCTGCCTGAGACACATTACTTCAGTTTAGGCTTGACGATACCCAACTAGCTAAGTAAGGTTCAGGTACCTGCGATGGCCTCTGATTAGGATTATCTGCCAGCTGATATAAGGTATCCCATGCCTCTGTTCACTTAGAGCTGGCAACCCAGAAGCAAACAGAAAACACAGCGGCAGACTCTCCCTCAACAGAGGCCCACCAGTGCAGCAAGTCCAGGATCCATAATCAAGCTCAAATCCATAAACAAGTCCAGTCTAGTAGGTATAAATGGTCAGCACCAGGACCCTGTGAAGTTGACCACTCCTCAGCAGGGTTGAAAAAAAAAGAAAAAATTGGCCATAGATGACCAGATCGGGATAGGATACAGGACAGAAAAACAAATCAATTAGTGACACAATCAATTGAATTATTATTAATTTAGAGAAGTCGAACTTGACTAAAGTGGTAACAGAAGTT
Source organism: Ryuthela nishihirai (assembly GCA_038380435.1). Lineage (NCBI taxonomy): Eukaryota > Metazoa > Arthropoda > Arachnida > Araneae > Heptathelidae > Ryuthela > Ryuthela nishihirai. The sequence goes on from JAWZYU010000011.1 coordinate 17,920,250, forward strand.
ATAATTATGGTTATACGTTTAACTAAGAGTGTTTATCTAATAAAAGTATGTATTGTTCGCATAGATATATTCTTATATGATCTGAACTAAGTTGTTAGATGTTATAGCTAAGCATAGCAAGTTATATAATTTTGAGTCATGTTGATTTAAATGATCGTGGGAATTTTGTCAGAATATTTTTAGTACCTCTTCGTATATTTTATTGTGTATAAATATAGTTACTGGCTATTGTTATTGCTATTGTTCATTTAAATAAGTTTCAAATATATTCATTCGACTTTCTTGATAAATTTTGTAACATTATTAGACTGCCATCGCTAAACAGAAGCATTTACTTTAAATTCAAAAGCTTCGCCCATTATTTAAATTTAGGATTCTGAAATGTGTGGAATAATAATGCGGAGGTATAATATGCGGTACTTATTATGCACATAATAAGTAACTTATCGGACTACTACTCAATGTTTAAATGTCAGCAAAGGCTTATTTGCTTCAAGAAGTATTGCAGCTTACTTTAGAATACATAATGATGAATTGAACATATAAATTCAAATGGCAAAATTTATAAAATTTCCTGGGTATTGAAATGTGGGTGGCAAAATGATGTGGTATTTGTACAATTATAAATCATTGTCCGAAATATAGTGCAGAAGTGGATTTATAACTATGTTACTATCTATTTAAAACGTACGAGGTCGGATCATTTATAATACTTGGACTGCCATCGCCAACAATTAGCACCTTTTCGTAGGAGAAAACCTTATGCTCAGTAACAAAATTCAGTTCACATAATATGTGGCAACACAGCAATGCTTCAAAGACAAAGAGCATTGTATGCAAGCTGAAACACGTTAGTAGTGATAGAGCCGGTATGGAGCAAGGAAGTGTGACGCCTCCCTCGCTCCATAAAGTTCCCCGATCTACAGACGGTATGGCGAGTGCCACGCACACCTGTCAAAGGTCCCTTTTGTTTACATTGCCACCTGTCAAAAGCCCCTCGAGTTTTGTTTATATCTGTCAAAAATTCAAGATTTTTGTTTACAGTGCCACGCCCCCTCTCTAAAGAGCCTCTGGTTGACCTACCCAAACCCATCGTGAAGCAAAAAAATTCAAAGGTCCCAAATAATTCTGTCTCAGCCCGCCATCTTGGATTTTGACGTCATCATCCTCGAAAACAACCCTCGAAATATTCTCACGATTGCATCATCACCCAAACCCATTGGCAAATAATTCTGAAATCTACCAAGTCAGACAAAATTTTCAGTGGCAACACCCATTCATCACAAGTCCTTAAAATATGACGCATACATCATGTCCAGACCTGTTCAGCTCTTTAACGTCAGTTTTCGAAAAGTACTGCAATGCAGCCCACTCATAAAAAATACTGTCTTTCACGGTTGTGCTCGAAAGGTCCTGCGAAATAGACCAAATAAAAAATATTTTGAAACATAAAGTAGGTATCACACATATTACTCTGAATAATAATTATCAGCGTAATTTATTTGGAAATAATTTCCCAATTTGTGAAATAAATGAAACAGACCAAAAAATAAATTTATATCTTCCTCGCACATTTTCATTCTCAATCAGGTTTCATAGGCGGACGTCGCAAAAGCAGAAATAAATGTTTCAAATTATAATTCCAAATTGGGAATTACGCTCCTTCCTCTGACGGAGGACGATTTTTTATCGCTTATCTCACTCATCCTGTATTTGCACGAGACCACGTTTCATTGACAGACGGCGCAAAGAAGGAGACAGAGAGATATTTTGAAATATTACTGCAAATTCGAAATTCCATTCCTTGCTCTGCCGGAGGCTGAATTCACTCCTAAAAAATATGCTCGACGGACTGTATGACGTGTTTAGATTGTATCTCACGCTTCCTTCATGTCGCGCTAGTAACCACGCTTTAATTACAGACGGCGTTTCGAAAAACACCTAGAAATGCTTTGAAACATTATTTTTTCCAAAATTGTATTTACATTCTTAACTCTGAATAATAATTATCATCGAAATTTATTTAGGGAAAATTAATTCTTGGTTATAAACATTTTTGGCTATGAGCCAGAAAACCCTGGCATCTGATTAATACCATCATTTTTTTCCAATACCCTGGGAGATTCAAAAATATTAATAAAAACAGATGGGAATCGTGTTCAAAATATATTTGAAAAAAGTATTTGTTTTGATCCATAAAAAACATTATGGCATATACATTTTAAAGAATATTCGTATTTTAAACATCTGCAAAATACCTTCGAGGTTTTACGTAGTATTTGAGATCAATTAGTTAACCATTCGGAATTTCTGAGTTTTTGATGACGAAGTTCATGGTCTATTCTTTTCAGTATGTTGTCATGGGGGGACTGTGTGGCACGAAGGATCGCATATTGAACTCTGGTACCTCTGTTTGTCTCTTTCCATTATTTGGCAAGACTATGATTTCAGAATTTGAGCCATACATCAAATGGAAATTTCTGAAGATAGATGATTTTAGTTAAAAAGGAAAAAACATAGATAAATTAAAAAAATTAAGAGCAGTGGCGAAGCGCCCATGAAACAATGTTTAAGCAACCTTTCTTCGTATATGCGGCCTAAAAAGTAGAAAATAAACCTAAAGCATATCGATGGTGCAATCAGTCACTGTATTGGTATTCACTTCAAAGGAAGATGGGACGCCGATTTACCTTCTGAACAAGATTGTCGGCGCCCTATATTCCTCTGAAGTGAATACGAATACAGTGACTGATTGCACCATCGATATGCTTTGGGCCTTATTTTCTACTTTTAGGGTGCATATAGGAAGATAGGTACTTTTTATAAATATTTTAATTTACTTGTAATCTTATGATTTTATTCCATAACAGATTTCGATTTTTTTCAAGATTTTGTGTATTTATCTGCATGCAGACTTATAGTTATATATTTTTAATAACTTACATTTGTATTTATTGTAATTAAACAAAGGGACCTGAGGTTGAGCCCCGGGTAAGACATATATGTTTGTGTTGTCTTTCTGCTGAGGTTTCGCTTTCCTCACAGATCTTCCTTATGGGGTATAAACTAACAGGCTCCTCCTGTCAGACCTCTGTGGCAAGCATCTGCTTGATGAGATATTTATTTATGTTTTTATAAACTACATTATGAATCTTTAGAAATCTACTCCTGCAGTGAAACATCGAAAAAGCCGATTGAAACCAGTTTAAGAAGCGTGATTTGATGCATTTATAAGCACTTTTAAGCAACAAGGTGAGCATTTTAAACTTCTGTCCGTACTACGTGTTAAACTTTGGCTGCTTGAAGATTTCATGTGATTAGTTGCCTGCAGCATCACGGATTATATCGAATTACACAGAGATTAATCTACATGTAGCTGTTCCAAGTGCAATAAGTAGCACCTTATATGCCGAAAAGTTGTCTGACTATGAAATTCTTATATCTGACGACCAAGTATCAGGACTAGACTAGGAATCTGCTCAACTGACAGAGGAAAGAACTTCATCAATCGCCGAAATCCTTCCCGTGTAGCATCCATGATCCTGCTGACCCAAGGGAGCCAATCTCTCCACCTCGCACACTGACACCTCGGTCGCTTCATAACGAATATGATGCTGTAAATCTTCGCCTCGCCTTACTGCATCAATCTCAATTACTCCAAATCGCTATAATCTTGCGTCGCTGTGTTGATGTATCACGAATGTAATGATATTATTACACCGTCTCAGTACACTTTTCTCGTCTTCTTGCCTCTTTTTTTCATTTTTTTTTTTGCTTTCTTAGGTAGGATGACAACAACTAGAGAACATTCACCCCTGCCTCAAAAGCTTACAGCTCTTACTGGTTGGCTTAAAGATAAGCAAATTTGAACAAAATTCTGATTGTCGTCTTAGCATTGTATACCAGACATCACTTCGAATATAGAGTGATTCACAAGCATGCTGCCGTATTTCTCAGACTGTGTGTTGAGTAGGCTAGGTGACATTTCACCATCAGTGGGACATAGTGTCACAGAACAGAAAATTGTATGGTTGCGCTGGAACCAGTTCCGTCCGGTTAGTTCGAACTTGATTTTAATCGATGCTCCGAACTGTTTATAAATTCAGTGATTTCGAAAATGCCGTTCTTTATTCAAAAAATGAACTAAATAAGAAAAATGCTTCTGAATTCATTGTTACAATTCTTATATTTCTTTTAGCTGAAACTGTGTAATAACAGGCCATTTCCAGACTTAAAAATATCAATTAATTTCTGCGGCATTGCATATTATTCGTTTAACATTAGAAACAGTTCATAATGTAAAAAAATAATGATTTTCATTATTAAATAATGCTAAATCTGGGGTAAAGGAATTTTCTATCATCGAATCGAATATAAAAATATTATGTTTGCTAAGAGCCAATAGTTGGGAGGAAAAATAAAAAAAAAAAGAGAAAAAAGGTTTGACTTTGTTTATTACAATTTATTTTTCATACGTATAAATAAACTAGAAGAACACATATCGCATCTGGAGCACATGGTAATCTCGTTTTCAAAGATATTGAAGTTTTCCCTTTTTTTACTTTTTCACTCTTTAAAAGTTTTAATTTGAGCTAACGGATGATGGGTTAATTCAGATAGTATTTTATTAGCAATTATACAACATTAAAAATATATTTCTTTTATTTCTTAACTTTTCAAAGTTGCATTTCCCTCACCGCTCTGAAAAAAGTTGATAGATCATTGCTGTCAGTGGAATATCTGTTGAAAAGCTATCACCGAAATCAACTATAAACAAATCATTTGCAAAATTAGTTTTGTTGTTTCTGTATTTATTGATCTATATCAATGTAATTTAAAACTACCTAAATATTTCAAAAACACAAATTTTAATATTTCAGTAGTATCAATCCAACTGAAAAAGAGTTTTCCATTTATAACTTTAAAAAATATAGTTGTGTTTTCCACACAACCCCTTGGAGGTAAAGGGTCAAGACATCGTTTTCAATGTAAATGTACAATCTTCACATTCCACCACCAAAATTTCTGATTTCCAGCACATCATCTGCAACAGTCGTTTAAAATTTTAGAATTTTTAAATTTTTCCATCTTTAAAGAGCACAATTATAGCTATTACGATTTTTGGAATGTGTATATCATAATAATTCTTTAATACTTATCCAAACCAAAAGGAAGCTATAATTTATCTCTGAAAAAAAAAATTATCTCTTAAAACAAAAAAAAACTTACATTTTCCAACTCTATTGGGGATAAGGGATCAACTTATTGTTACCAATGAAAACTTCATAATTTTCACATCCCATCACGAAAATTAAAAATTTCTAGCGTAAATATTTCGTTTGCAATATTCGTTTTAAAGCTTGGAATTTAACTTTTCCTCCGTAAGAGAACATTTATAGCTTTTGGGAGATTCGGAAAAATCAAACCGCAATAGTTCATCAGTACATATCCAAAATAAAAACAATTTTTAGTTTATCTCTACAAGCGAACAATTATCTTTTAAAATAAAAAAGATCGCGTTTTCCCACCCACTCAGGGCTTAGTGGTTAATTCATTGTTGCCAATAGAAACTTCATTACGTTCACATTCCACCCGAAAATTTCTAGCTTAACTAAATCTTTTGCAATATTCGTTTAAAATTTGGAATTAAATTTTTACGTCGTTAGAGGGCGCATTTATAGATACTGTGAGATTCGGAAAGTTCAAACACTATACTATTTTATCAATACCCATATAACATATAATAATTTACAATTTATCTCTACAAACAAACAATTATCTATTAAAATGAAAAAAGTGGCGTTTTCCCACCGACCTGGGTTCAAGCGGTCAGTTCATTGTTGCCAATGGAAACTTCGTGACTTTCACGTCATCATCATCATCTTCAAACAGCCATGAATTACGGAGGTCCAACTAGACTGTGCAATTTAGTTCTCCAAGCATATCTCTCCTGAGCTACATCTGCTGCATCTGGCCACTGCACACCAATTCTAATAAGGTCCTGTTTGACACTGTCTGCCCACCGCATCCTAGGTTTCCCCCTCTTTCTGAGGCCTTTAGACATTCTGTTCATAACCCTAGTCACTAATCTGCAATTATCCATTCTACAGAGCTGTCTACAGAGTCTCTCTTTGCACAATATGCTGCTTAAAAGAGATTGCCGACTCCTTTGCCTAACCTCATCATTACTCACAAAGTTGAACTACCTAATGCCCAAGATACTGCGTAAGCATCTAGAATTAAAAGCATCAAGTTTCTTGTTATCTTGTTTACAAAGCGTCCAAGTCTCACTACCATAACTAACTCTAGAAGAACCAAACTATTATACAGTCCAATTTTAGTTTTTAGGTGTATATGCGTATTTCTCCACACTCTTCATAGCTTCTTAAAAGTCCCGGTAGCAAACCCTATTCATCGGTTAATCTAATGCTGCACATCACCAGTATCGTTACATAGCTCCCCAGATAATTAAACTGAGACACCTGCTGAAGAGACGAACTTTTCAGATTATCCTGCCTGACCAATTTTCATCACTTTTTCTCTGTTTATAACCAAACCTACTCTATTACCAGTCTCATGAACAGCTCGAATGAGTGTTCATCTCATCAACATCATTTGCAAAAAGTTCTAAATCACCAGCGCAATCTAAATAGGAAATTTTCAAATCTCCAGATCATTTAAGGCCAAGATCTTTCCCTCGCAGTGAATTTCGCGAAACATAATCAATAACCAAACTAAAGAGAAAAGGAGACAAAAATGCATCCCTATCGAACACCGAAGCAATGCTAAACCAATTGCTACAAGCTTTACGAATTCTCACACAACTCAGATTATTATAGAGGGCTTTCGTTATGTTAACTAACTTGTCTGGTATGCCATACGATCTCACAATTAATCACAAATTATGGAGATCAACAGAGTCAAAAGCCGTTTTGAAATAAACAAAACTAGTAATCAAATTTTTCTGAAACTCTAAACATTTCTCAATAATCTGCCTAGGTGAAAAATCTGATCTACACATCCGCTATTACTTCTAAATCCACATTGCTCATCAGATTTTTAATTCTATTAAGCACAATAATGCAAAGAACTTTACCTGGAACAGAAAGTAAGCTGATATTTCCCATCACCAAAATTTCAAATTTCTATCATAAATACATCGTTTGCAATATTCGTTTGAAATTTCAAAATTTTCAATTTTTTTCCACAGTTAGAGAGCGCAGTTTTGGTTTTTGAGAGTTTCGAAAAGGGGACATCGTAATATTTCATCGAATACCTTTCCAACACAAAAATAATTTTTAATTTATCTCTGTAAAACCGTCCCATGGCCGAGTGGTTAGCGCGCTTGACTACTGACCTAAGGGACCTGGGTTCGAGTCCCGGGTAAGGCATGGATGTATGTGTCGTTTTTCTGCTGAGGTCCTGCCATTCTCATTCCAAAAATCAGACCTTCTACTCTGGCATATAAACTGACAGGCTCCTGTCAGACCTCTGTGGCAAGCAGCTGCTTGAGGGGGTATTTATTTTATTATTTATTTTAATTAAAAAAATTCGATATTTTCAGCTGAACAGACAGATGACAAAAGCAAAATCAGTATATCGCTGCTATTTTTTTTGAAAGCGAGAAAGAAATAAGAGAGAAAAATAAATATTAATATAAAGTTTATTTTAACGTCAAAATAAAGTAAATTTCGAAAACTCTTTCAGGTTATGTGGAGGACAGGATTGGATCTCAGAAATCAGCTTCTTAATATCCGATTTCAATGACGTAGCTAGTTCTATGGTGCTATTCAAATTTTTGTCTTTTTCGTCACATTAAAGCAGCATTCACTTTAGTTGAGCCAGATTGACAGCATTATTTCATATAAAAACGCAACTGAAAAAGGAAAAAAAAAAAACTCGTCTGCCAAATGGAGAATATTTTTCCACAGGCCGTATTTTGAGTACTTATGGCTTATTTTATTATTTTCTGGGGTAACAGTTAAACAAAATCGGACTAGTTTCGAATTTATTTCCAATGTAACAAATGTGTTATTAATTAATCGCCGTATTGAAATACATTTGTTAACTGATCTCTAATATGGCGAATCTGTCGCTAAATAATCTCCAATACAGCTTCCACTGGCGCAAAGTGGATTTTTCACAAAATGGAGAATACACTTTGTCCCAATGGAAGAGTTGGTTTCATAGATAAACTGTTTCAGTTATGAGATGAGAGAGAATTGTAGATTTGGAGCGGCACCATTTTATATTAAAAAAGAGAAATTTCCGTATCTATGTCTTTGTGAAATTGTCAAAGGATTTAAATTTCATATAAAATGATTTTTTTAGGAGCACCAGTCTGAATTTTTTACCTTCTTAATATGGGTTTTGCTTATTGATAATGTAATAGAGTCGCTGACAGACAATCATTGTTTGACTAGTGTGTCCATACAATCTGATGTACCGAGATTCGCGTCCCTCGTGCTCCTACGTTGAGATTTTCCTTCGCTGACCCACTATATGCCCTCAGGGTAAAAGGGGATATCAATGGACACTGAAAGGCCATCGTCTCTCCGATGGGAGGTTAGGTCCTGGTCACATGTACAGAAGAGCATACCCAGTAGACATTAAATAATACTTCACTTATTCTCATACTTATCGAAAGATATTCGCTGTATAGTTCAAAACGTATTAAATTAGATGGTATAGATATGAAACAAGGGAAAGAATATAACTATCTTGATTTGAACGTTAATCAAAAGTTAAGTTGGAACATACATAACAAATAAACATGTATTATTTCCAATAAAATACTAAATTTATGAAATGCTTGGGCACTACTTATTGGGATTGTCATCCTACCCAATTGCTATGATTTAGTATAAAAGTCTCATTAAACTTAAGTTAGAATACTGATAGGAATTAAAACAGATGAAAACTTAGCGTGAGTTCAAAAATAACAACTAGTAACAATAAATCTAAAATAATGTGATTTAATACAAAGGTATGGATAAAAACATGAACATAAACTAAAGATACCAATGTTTATCTTATGTGTGAACAAATTTTAATCTAACGAGAATCATATATGTGAATACTTGCAATAACTCGAGAATAACCTTACCAATTCCTAAATAACTAAATAACTATACACAAAATGACTTCCTTCTTAGGTTTTAATCCTCAAGTATTCCAAAACTGCGGCTAAGTGTACGGGTTTCTCAGAACCAATTCTTTTCAGACCTTGATTACCACGCGGAAGACGACGAATTCTTCGTTTCCTTTACCAGCTAACCAACACGATCCACACCAATAAACTAAACTACCTTCAGCGCACTCATCATATAATATGCTTCTTCACTTTTTACACCCACCATGTACATACTGAAACTAATTATGCCTCCTTTCGGATATCCACAACTCCAACATTACAATTCTATCTTTTTCTATTTTTCAGATCGGTTCTGCATTCCAACTCGTTGGTTAAAATAATTCTCACGCAGAAGCATACACGAGCGTTCATGTCACGTTTATCATAAATTCACTGTAGCACATTCATGTGTTGTAACAGTACTTTTCAGAAATAACGACGTTATAGTGTCAGTTCAACAATCACTGGAGACAGTTAAAAAAAAATTGTTTTGCTTAGGTCTTAGCAGACCTACACCAAATATACCAATAAATGCTGAAACAGGTATATTGACTTTCAAGCAAAATAAAGAAGGCCTTTCATTAAAAAACTATGCAAGATCAAAAATAAAACATGTTGAGCATCCACTAGAACATAAATTAAAACACGAAGAAATTTCTTCACTTATCATTTATAATCTCAGAAAATATCCTTTATTTTATTATGTGGCTGATGTTCATTCTAAAGCCAACTGGTAAGCTAAATTTCCATATCAAGGACAGCGAAGATACATACAATCAACCCTAATAACCCTGAAACAATTAAAAATCACTTTTATAATGAAAATATTGTCAGAATATTAGCTGCACATTTCATAATACATCTTATAAATTCATCTTACTCTATATTAATGGATCATTTTAACCTTCAACTAATGACTCATCAGGAACATTTTTCTGTCCAAATAATAATCAATTTGAAAGCTCAAATTCTCTAATTTTAGTAATATCTTAACAGCACAGCTTTACTCTATTAATGCAGCTATTCTTTGGATTTTAAAATTTGAAGATAAAAGACATTGTCATTATTTATGATTATCATTCTGCGCTGTTTCCAATTAAAAAAATTGCGAAGATCCACAAAATGCTCTGCTTATTCAAGAAATCTTGGAAACCTACCCGAAACAATATCATCATGCAATTGGTTTGGAGTCCAATGAATTTGTTGATACCAAGGTTAAGGAAGATCTCAAAGGAAGAAACTACGGAATCACTCCAACGTTTATAAATGAGTCAAATTTAAAATTGAACTCTACCAAAAAGAAAACCTACAAAGATATATTGACCTCCACACTTCCTTAAAATAGAAATATAGGTCCTTTAGTGGTTTTCTTTAATTCTAAAGTTATCAATTTTAATTATTTTCACCTTCCTAAAAAGGACCAAAGGATGTCGTAAACTCAACTGCCGACTGGTATGCAGTACTGGAGTGGGGCGGCATTACACACGTTTTACGCGAATTTGGCTAAATATTATTCCTTTCTGGTACCTTGGTTTAATCAGTCTCGAAACCACTTAAATAAAACTAACACAACACATTATTTTCCTTTGTCAAGATACACAACAAATTACCCTGCCAGAGATTACTATTTTGTGCGCAGGTTTCTCGCTAATTTCTACATTTTACAAATTATTCCGGGCACCCGTACGAAGGATCGCCAGCGCTGACCTCGCTGAGCACGATTACTTAGCAGGCTGAACTTTCTGAAAGTTCTCTTTCTCATTGTTCATAGACGGGGTTTTTCTTTGTCCCTTCTACCCTCGCTATCGGGTCTGTAAAGCTCTGCTTGCGAAATCAGTACGGCACAGCTAATACTCGTGGAATGAAGGTAGGGCGAGACCTTCCCTGTTCCTGTAGATATGGAAAGAAAGGGGGGATGCATAATATCCCAGCTGATCTGGGCGATCCTGACACTCCCCTACCAAGATTCATATTACCCAGTCGCTGCTGTGTGATATTAATTCCAAGGAGGAGCGACCAGTGGTAAATGTCTTATCATGCAATCTATTCCTCTTGTCCGTCGTGGCTCTCTGTCGTACACTGATCACGTGGACATTATTAAAATAAACAGAATAAGAATTGGAGATTGTAATTTAATGGACAAATGTTTTAAAATGAAGAAAGTTGATAACAATTTCTGTGATCACTGCAATTCAAAAGAAATCTAAACGATATTAGATTGAGCTCCAAAATTTGAGACAGAAAGATTGGAGTCTTGATTCTTTGAGAAATACTGGAATACAATAATTTCAATTTGAACTCAATTTTGTAAAATGAAAAGAACTAAAAGAAATGCTATAAATTCCTTTTAAAAGTTTTTAAAGGAATGTGTATATAATAGAATTTGATGATTGTTAATTTTATTTCTGAATCCCCTTGATGAGATAGAGGGATTTAGGTTCATTTCTGATTTTCTCAAGTGGAGGATTTGTATTGTAATTGTAACTCAACGTATATAATAGAGCGTCAAAATTAAATTCCATTAATGTCCTCTAGTTTTAGACTTTTCATTTAACTTATTTATGAATCGGTCATTTGACTGAGATAAAATACGCGACATTGGCAAATTAAAAGTTACCAATTGAGGTTTATTTTCCTCGCATAAAACAATTCTAGGAATTTACCTTTTCTAAATGTTACCTCTCGAGATAAATTCATGTTCTATTCCACAGACTAAAATGCTGAAAGATGATTCCTTAGATGACTTTTTCATATACTTGAGTGGCGAACATTTCGCAAGACATTTCCAGAGTTCCTTTTTTCGTAATTGTTGCTATGAACAAGTTTCAATGAGCAACAACAACAAACAACAAAAAAAAATCTCTAAAACATGAAGTGAATAAAATGATTTGAGTGCATAAAACAGCATACATTGATACTCCGTAGGTAGGAAAATTGCAATTTAAAAACACCAAAATTTGTTTTAAGAACAAAATATGTAATTAGAAAGATAGCATAATAAATAGTATATATAAGCAATTGATTTGGTATGGAAGATGAACTGAGAAAATGTAGTGCACCGTTTGATAGCCACTGTTGTTCATATCCGTACGCAGCCAATCTATTTCTCTTATTACCTGTGGGATGTTTACCTTCTTGTTTCACAGCAAGGAAATGGAAGCAAAGAGAAGATTGCCGAGGAAAAATGGACAAAATAGCCTTGGATGTTTGAAACAGAAACGTACAAGAAAACTGACACGTACAAGAAATCGGAAACCCACAAGAAAACAGAGTCTCTGCATGATAATTCTCATACGACCAGCCTCAGATGAAGCTTTGTTTCTGTTTACATAGTTCACTAAAGTCTACATACGGTGAGGTTTTCATCTTCTTAATAGAGAAATAACTCGCAAAGAAATTGGAAAGGAAGAAAGCGAAGAGTTAGAAAGAGTGAGAAAGGAAGGAAGTAGTTTAACCCGGATGTGCCTGCGGCACATTGCGAGCAAACCGTTTGTATTAACCTAAGGTAGATATACTGGGGAAAAAATGCATTTTCCGTCTTCGTTCTTTCCTTTTCTTGTTTTGCCTCAGGCAATGGGCGGATTCCTGCGGCTCGTAGCCTTTTCAACTATCTCTTTCCTCATTTTCCAAGTCCTCTCTTTCTTCCAGGATAACAGAGCTATCTGACATTTACTTGTTCTTTTCGCCGAGGTTTCCGTAAGGACTAACTCTACTTCAGTAGCGACTACATTCTCAAGAAAAACTCACTGCTTCTCTTTGAGATGGCTTTAAAATAGATGTCTTGTATCAGTTTCTGCAGTTGCATATGTAAAAAGTATCAACATGCAGATGATAAAGTATATAAATTTGCAAAAAAAAAAAACCCTGAAAGATACCTATTAACTCGTGACCTAAGAGTTAAAAAAATCAAAGTAAAACATAATGTCATTGATGAAATCACTGATTAAAGTCATATTAATTTCAAAGGATGATAGAATGGCAGCAACATTTTTTTTTTATTTCTTATTTTCAAACCACAAAAACGAGAGAGCGTTTTCATTTTGTCGTCTTTCCATTAGTAGATATTGCACATTTTTCCTATTTTTAGACATAGGTTATTAATTAATTTTGTGTTGGATAGGTATTGATGTAATATTACATTTTGCACTTTCTGAACATCCCAAAAGTTTAAAATGTATCGTCTAATAATGGAAAATTTCGAAATTTTAAACGAATATATCCAGCGATGTATTTATGCTAGAAATTTGAAATTTTCGTGGTGGAATGTGAATGTCATATGGTTTACATTGGCTAAAATGAGTTGCCCCCTTTCCACCAGATCGAGAGGGGAAAGTAACTGTTTTATTTTATGGGTTAATGGGAAAAATATTTTTTAGTTGTATAGATTCTAATGAATTATTATAATTCACATTTCTCAAACCCTTAAGTAATGTTAATTTACATCGTTAAAGGTCACTAAATATAGAAAATGGGAAACGTTTAACGAATACTTAAAATTATCTATTTGTGGTAGAGATTTCATCGATGCTGGGTGTGAAGGGATATTCCACTGACAGGCAAAAATATGCCCCTTTTTTCAGAGGGGTATGAGAAAAGCAACTTTTTTCATTTTCAGGAATAAAACAGAAATTATTTTTATGTTTTATAAATATTAGTAAGATATTGCTATTTGCATTTTGCACAATTATCCATTAGTTGGAATTTTCGTTATTTAAAACTTTTTGAAGTGCAGGCAATTAAAACAACAAAAAAGTAAAATAAATGAATACACTTTATACCCCTGTACTTTCGTCTCTCCCCAAAAGAAGGAGATTCGTATTTTCAGCATATGCGATACATGTTCTCTTAGTTTCAAGTTGGTAAGAGAAACCAGTCTTGACGATGTAGTTACCTTTCAAGTTAATATAAAGAGATTTCGTTATTGACATTATATTCCTTTATATACCTTTTAGGGAACATAGAGAAAAATCATGTTTTTTGCTCATTTTTAAAATTTTTTATTTTAGTAGCAAAATTAATTTGACGTATGGTGTGTCACCTTCTATTGGGGAGAGACGAAAGTAAGGGGGTATAAAGTGTATTCATTTATTTTATATTTTTGTTAAAGTGCTTCAAAACATATTGTGCAGTTGAATAAAATATGAGAAATCCTTTGCTTTACAAATCGTGCAAAGTGCTGTCATGGATTTTTTCATTTCGAAAAGATTGTTATTTATATAAGCTGTCCTAAGCGGAGTCTAGGAATTTTGATTATATTTTGCCTTGAGAAACCATATTTCTCAAAATAAGTGATAATTTCCTCTAATGAATATCTGAAGTTATTATCTATAGGGATACGTAGTTTGAGGTATCTATACGCAACATATAACCGCTCAATGTGTATATATACTCCCGCTCTTACGACAGAACTCGCTTATACGACCACGTTATGACCGGGTCTTCAGCCCAAAATCATTAGAATATTTTTTTCAAAAGCCTCAACCAGTGAATCCCATGCAGAAAAGTTCTAGAGAAGCGACAATTTCAACTAAGCCATCCATTTAAATTTTGAAGATTCGGATGACCCATTGCTCTCCCCATCTGATTTTCTTCAAACCCAATGCTGAACTTTGTTGAAGATTTTAACAGAACCTTATCGAGGAATTTTTGGTGATTTTCTACATGTTTAGAATTTACAGTATTCTCCATATATGCTTTTTTCTGCATTAAGTATTTGTTTTCAAAAATTAAATGTTTGAAAATGCATATATTTTCGCTTTATTTCATTTACATTTATTTTAATTCTCAATTTTGGTACTTTCTATGGTATGAAAAGTTTTCCGAGAACGAAACACCAATTTATAACAATGCTTCTATGGAAAATAAGGGTTCGACTTATGGCGGCTTGCTTAATGACCATCGTTCAGGAACCAATTAGGTCGTAAGAGTGGGGATCTGCTGTATTAGCTCTTGTCTCTCATAATTTCGTCTTTTTATACAAATAAGAAATGAAGGTAACTGAGTTATTACCTGTAGATTAATTGCCTTATTTGCCATTTGATCCACATTTTCGTTATTTGTCACTCAGCAGTGACTTGGTAACTATTGCAAAATAATGTTATTCCTTTTTTTGACAGAATTTGAATATGCCTTGTATATGTCTGATGTGTTTTTAAAATTAACATGGAAATGAATACCTTTTTGCACAGAAAACAAAGCTACTTTACAATCCGTAAGCAGAACTACATTTTGATTTTTTAAATTATATTTTACACATAAGACAGCGTCATACACAGCATACATTTCAGCCTGTAAAATAGTTGTCTGAGGAGAAAATTTAAACTGTTTAGATAATTTTTGCAGGAATGGTGACGGCAGCTGTGGCTTTATCTTCATTGAGGAAGTAAGTTAAAACATTAAGCAAAAAAATTAAAAATTGCATATTCTGATTGGATAAAGGACTTATTTAATAATTTAAGTGTTTATTTTTATTCTTTTCACTTTTCTTTATGACATAAGATATAAAATTCCTGATGCTTGTCTGCTATAAAGTCCAGACGGGTTCTTTGGTAAAGGTGTCTCTTTTATTTTTATTACCCAGTATTTTACAAAAAGCTGTCCGTGGCCGAGTGGTTACAGTGCTTGGCTACTGATCAACGGGATCTGTCTTCGAGCACCGGATAAGTCATGGATACTTTTGCTGTCTTTCTGCTGAGGTCTCACCATAATCACAGATCCTCTACTTTCACGTATACCTCTGTGGCAAGCAGCTGCTTGAGGGGAGTTTTATTTTTTTTATCATTCTTGATATCATTAAGAGGATAGAATTTACATATATTATATTTTTCAAAAATTATCTCTTCATGCTTCAGATGTAATTTTTTATAGTCTTTTACCAATAAACAGTTAGCCCTTTAGTTGAAAATATGAAAGTGATGTAGTGATTAGGCAAGTGCGAAAAAATCCAACAATGCACTTCCCGGACTCGAGTTCCCCTGGTCAGGCGCCAGTTCCTCTACCATTTGAGCTAAGGCACGGGTGGGAGGGGGGGGGGGGGGGGGCAATCATACGTGCTTCTGAAAGGTTGTGATAGTTGTGCTGTGAAGCTTTTACCTTGTTGTTCTAGGTGTCGGGACGCTCATGTGCTATTTATACCAACGAAAACCAAGCTTTTATAACCACATTGAAAGTAATGTACTTTAGGTTATTCAGATGCTCAGCATCGAAGCTCTGGATGGAATTAACTTCGCTGCAGTAGGCCAGCAACTAATTTGAAAGGAAGGAAGAAATGAAGGAATGAAGCTCACTACAGCGATATAAATCTGTAGTAATTAAGTAAGTGTGAAA
Source organism: Ryuthela nishihirai (assembly GCA_038380435.1). Lineage (NCBI taxonomy): Eukaryota > Metazoa > Arthropoda > Arachnida > Araneae > Heptathelidae > Ryuthela > Ryuthela nishihirai. Next base: position 17,936,709 of record JAWZYU010000011.1, read on the forward strand.
AAATCCAGTATTCGTCTCCCGGACTCGAACTCGGGTTATCGTGATTACGCGCCAGTCGCTCTACCATTTGAACTAAGGCGGGGATATATTGAATAAATCCCCATCTGATTTTGACTAAACACTTGCTAAAATCGAAAAGGTTTGTTTCCTGTTTTTGCGATTTTTTTTCAGATATATGTTCCAGTTTAGTCTTGAATCTAGCACAACACGTTGTATTCATGATGGTCAGTACTAGATAGCATAGTATGTTCAATTGTTGTTAAGTTTAAGGATTAAATTTTTCCTTTTATAATAAATTTCTAACTGATAAATCGAATGGCAAAAGGGTTTTGATTGCTTATTTTCAAATGCCATTTGGTACAATGTAATTTTATTTCTCTCACTGCTTTCTGTAATATTTTCCAATATTTTACCAAAACTTTTTTCCACTGATAATAATGTTAAGACCCCAACAAAAAGAGAAAAGCTCATGTTTTTATTTATATACTCAGGTAAATCATACAGGTAGATGTTGAATAGAAATGGTGACAAGATTCCATCTCGTACAATTACACTATGCATTCGAAATTTTTGAGAATAGATATTATCAAGCTTAACTTGATACAACTTTTGAGTTACATAGAATTTAATAAATTAATAAATATATCTTGAAATACCAATTGATTTTAATGTATAAATAACAATCTTGAAATCCAGACTGAATCGAATGCAGGTGTTAATTCAAAAAATATTGCTGCTAAAACTATAACATTTTTTATATCTCCCACCAAATATAGATCGATCTTCTCCTCTTACATTTTTCCATCTCCACTTTTAACACAAATCCTTCCCCCTCTCCATCTTAAATTTTGCCATCCTCACTGAATTGAAATTAGTCAATTAATATGCATTAATAATTATCAGTTACTTTAAGGTTTTTTTTTCGCTTTTCCTAATGATGGTTTCCTAAAAATTTTGAATATATTTTTAATCTATATAAACTTTTAGGATATAAGTAATCGTTCTCCAAAATAATTGTATAGTCAAACACAAGAAACGAAGGTATGAACTGACTTGTCATATGACAGTTCTATATTATTATTAGAATTTAAATTGAGAATAATTAGTTATGTACTTATATATTCACATTTAAATTAAGCCACGGCAGTTTGTTTGTTTTGTTTCCCTATGACACTTCAGCTGCGGGGTCATAATCCAAATTTGTCTCAGTTATTTGTCCCATTATAGCGTCTAGAACAGGCATGCACAAATAAACTCCTGTCCATGTAATAATTTATTCGGTCCCAGTGAAAATTGTATAATGTAAAATAATTCACTTTTTAATATAACTTTACTAAAATGAAAGGTTTTCAATTAGACAAAATTTTGAATAAAATTATTCAACTAGTTACATTACAACAACATTGAGTAACTCATTTCTAGGATCCAATTCCATCTTTCACATTAACTGACTTCCTCAAGTCAACTTCAATTTTGACACTAAAATATTTTTTTTATTAATATTAAATTTTTTTTCTTGTTATTTTACATTTTTTACATATGAAAAGTAAAATTTAATGAACAAAGCTATTCTTCTTTTTTACTGTACCTCCTTTTCAACTATTAGTCCTCAGCAAGCATAATATTTTTCTATTCGGCCCGATGCAAAAAAAGGTTTTGTGTACCATTGCTATAGAGAAACTGCCATACTTTCATTTCTTACTGGTTGCAAAAATTGAGAAAATCTTAAAAGCAAAAGCTTTCTGAATATTTTTATTAAGTACAATATTCCATGTGCAATTTTAATTTAATAATTTCAATTAAGAGATTGATATTTTATTGCATATTTGCGAATTAAAAAATGTAAATGAAGCAATATCAAGGTATTATAGGAATAAAATAACAAAATGCTTTATATATTTTGGAATTCACGGGTTTAAGAAATGGCAAAACGAACCTTTCAGGTTGCTCTGTTTAAAATGCGAAAAAAATATTAAATTATAACTAAAGTAATATTATTATTATTAATTATATAAATTATATATAAATAATAAATAATGATATTTTAAATAAACAAAAAGTATAAGACTGTCCTTAAGGTTAATATTTATAATAAGGTAAATTATATATGAAAATGGGAACGGCTAATAAAATATTTATGTTCAGTAAAATATCTCAGTTTATATATTATGTGCAATATATCATAATGAACGTATATTTATCATAATATACATTCATTATTTCTTCAGTATAAGGAATAAGATAATGCGCTTTTTTTCTTTTTCTTTTTGCAGAGAAAGGAAAGATATGAAATATATTGGTGTACGTAATTAGAGAAGTGGGCTGTATTTCAAAGTATTGTGCTTCTTATTTTAATTCCAAATATTAATATTAGGTTTGGAATGAAATAGAAATAACTGATAACAGGGGTAAAAAAGAAAAAAAAATGGATGAATGAAAACAAAATGAGATTCTTTATAACACCTTCTCTTTTAAGACCCTGTAAAGAATTTTGTGAAGACCTTCCAAGAATTAACTTTTTTAACTTAGCCCAGGGCTTACTTTACAACAAAACAAATAAAGAAAGGTGAGACCGATTTCCAATCTTTCTTCCTGATCCCTATCTTCACCAATGGATGAATTCTTCGTTTCTCTGTAACTTTTACTCTTTCTTCTTCTTAGATATTTTACTTTACTTCCTTCCTCTCGTGGATAACGGAGCTATCCGATATTTGCTTGTTCTTCTCACTGAAGTAAGGACTACTCTCCACTCTGTCTGAGACGATACCCACAAACAGCACACCGTTTTCTTGCCAGACAATTTTGAAACAAACTCGTATCAGGTGCTAGGGGTCGTCACGTAAAGACCATCGAGACGCAGAAGGACCGCTGTGTCGTCGTAGAGTGGAAATAGTGGACGAAACGTGAGTGGCTGTGGATACTGTAGTCCTTTCGAAGAAAAATAAAAGAGGACAACATTGCGTGCTTCTGTGGGCAACAAACGAAAGGAACCGTAGTTGCACTCTTCACTTTCTGTCTGCAAATACTGACAGTGTGAACGAGAAGATTTATTATTTCCTTAGCTTGAAATATATATTATATAACTTTGAGTGAAATGGAAAATACGAAAGAACATAAATTTTAAAATGAAAAAAAAAATGTACTTAAATGAGGCTACTGTGCAAGATGCACATTTAAGTCAATCCTGCAAAAAATTTGTTGTTCAATAAAAAAATTCCATATTTCAATTTCAATTATTGAAAAATGATGTACGATGGAACATTTGTCTTAAAACTGGCGATCCCATGATTTTTCTCATAAGGTAATTGGAATGTGTTTAAGAATAGATGAATCCAAAGTTTTACTAAAATAAGTTGAGTTTTACGAATATGTGTATAAAGATTCTATAGGTTTGCGCCAGTTTTGGTTAACAATTATGAGAGAAGTGGTTTCATTTAAACATCCCATCTTTGATAACTCTTCATTTTTGAAAATCGAGAATTTGTTATGATATAGAGTGCAAATTTGTCTTTACGTTTTTAATAAAGTGCTCTTTTTTAGTTTCTGGTAAGGTTTTCCATTCAGATATATGAAAGTGTTTGAAATTTTTTCTAGTGTAGTATATATATATATGAATTCCGTTTGATGCAAAAAAGAGCTTTCCTGGCAGAATGCTTACCGTTCCAATGGCCGAGTTTTAACGTGATTGTTTACTTCAAAGGATCCCAGGTATAAACTCGTATAAAGGATCCAGGTATATCCCGGTATAAAGCACTGATACTTTTCTTTCTTCTCTTCTACAGAGTTCTCACTTTCCTCACACAGAGTTCAGTAGGGTACTGTGAGGCTCCTGTCAGATCTCTGTGGCTAGCAGCTGCTTCGGAAATAAATTATTTTAATTTTATTATTAAAGATGAGCTTATATAAACTTAATATGATTATCCCGACGACTGGTTCTTAATAATAGAATCTACATGCTTCCTACATAATATCAGAAAGGATTACATCTTATTAAGACTATACCGAGGAGAGATCACCAGCAGAAGCATGATTCTGAATGCTAGTACGAGATAAAGTTTCGTGCTGCAACAGTTAGGTCTGCTTGTTGCATACAGCTTACATACTGCAGACATTGCCAAATATCGATCGTTTTCTGTTGCTGTAGTTATCCTATGAACTTGCCATGTTGTCAGGAGTAGTGTTTCTGAAACGTTTTCACATGGCGATATATAATTTTTTATTATGAAACTCACAACATATAAAAAAATATCTCTATATGTTAATTCATTATGTTGTAAATTTTCTTATACTATTTAATTATCATTAAATAAAATAGCCTTGAAAATTAACACCGTCTTTACTAGCTTATTTTACTTTAAGATTTACTAATAGATAACTTGGGCACTGTAGCAGTTGAAATATGGTAATCTGTAATAGATCGAAATAGAGGGGCAAAAACTTAAAGATGTTTTTTTTGAGACTGCTCATTTTCACTTTCCGGTGGCTGAGTGGTTAGTGCGCTTGGCTAGTGATCAAAGAGATCTGTGTTCGATCACTAAATATGGTACGAATGCTTCTTTTCTGAGTTTTATTTCTACCGAAATCTCGCTTTCCTCCCATCTCCTCTGACAAATTCCTGACACAACTCTGTGACATCATCATCATCACATATCTCTACTTGAATATTCCTGTGTAAAATCATCTTGAGTCACACAAACACATTCAGAACACATTTTTATTTGGGATTTTGCGTTTTCTTTTTCTTTCTATTTTATAAATCCTTAAAAACACCAATGTTTTTAGATAAGAGATTAGTAATTTATAGAAAATAGGTTTAAGATATTTTTGGAGGGTGTAAAATATTTTTTAAATTATAGTTGTTTATTTATATTTTTTCTAGATTTTGGTAACATGAAATTCTTTTATTTACAAATTTATGACAGACAAAAATAATATGTTCTAGAGTATGTGGAAGGTTATAATGTATGAAATTAGATGAGTTAGATTTTTTTCATTTTAAACAACGTGGATCTAGTGAAAACTAAGTTTACTTTCATTTTAAGAATAATGTCAATTTCACTTTTGGTTAATCCAAAGTGACTAAATCTATTAATATATTGGGAAATGGAATGAATACCTATGGGTAGACTGTGCATTTGTTTGGTACTGTAATTGAGGATCCTTAAGAATTTTTTATTTTATTTTTTTTTATTTTTTTATGAATAAAGATGTGAAAAGATGAATGGATCATGTTATTTAGTTGAAGTGCTTCTTTTGCTGAAACATCAGCTCTTTCATGAAATTTATGCCCATATGTGAGGGCAGCCATTGAATATACACCGAAGAACCAAAACATTATGACCACCTGCGTAATATGATGTTGGTCCTCCAAGTGTTGCCAAACCAGCTATTACCCAGCGAGGCATGGATGCTGCAAGATTTCTAAAGTTGTATTGTGGTATCTGGTGCCAACACGTTACCAGCAGATTCTTTAACTCTTGTAAGTAAATGGTGGAGCCGCTGCAGATTGGATATGCTGTTCCAACACAAACCACAGACGCTCGATTCGATTGATATCTTGGGAATTTGGAGGCCTGGCAATACCTGGAAGTCTTCCTCATGTTCCGTGACCATTCTCGAACAATCCGGCAGTGTGGCATGGCGCATTACTCTGCTGAAAGAAGACACTATTAGAGGGAAATGCCGTTGCCACGAAAGGATGTACCTAGTCTGCAATGTTGTTTAGGTAGGTGGTAGATGTCATAGTTTCCTGCACATGAATGATTAGACACAGGGTTTCTCAGTAGAACTTTGTCCAAAGCATTACACTCCCTCCATCTGCTTGCTTTCATTCCACTGTGCATCCTGGTGCCAACACTTCTGCAGGTAAATGACGCACAAGTACCCGGCCATAACATGGTGCAACAGGAAACGAGATTCAATCGACCAAAATTGCAAACAAAAATTCAATTGCAAACAAAATTGCAACACAAACTCTTTGCTGGACCAATTTTAATTATTGAAGTTCCAGTCATATATGGGTTTGATTGAAGGTCAAAATTCACATATGGGATTAAACTTATCAATCATATTTCAAAATATAAAAAAATAAGAATATTTTAAATTTTGACGACTTTCTTTCAATTATTCAAGGTCTAGTTTTGATGCTCGTGTGCCCATTGTAGGCGTTTTCGACGTTGAACTGAGGATACCATAGGCACTCGGAACGGCCCATAGCTACGAGCCCCATTTTCAGCAAGGTTCGATGTACTGTGTGTTGTGACACATTATTCCAGTCACCAGCATTCAAATTATGGGTGAGTTGCGTCACAGCATCCCTTCTGTTGGCTCATACCATAAGGGACAGACTTCGCTCACCTCTAGCATCGATGAGCCGTGGTCGGCTCACACCTTGCCGGTGGATCGTGGTTTTTCCCACCTCGGATCACTTTTTGAAGGTACTAACAACGGCTGACCATGAGCACCCCACAAACCTTGCCGTCTCGGAAATGCTCTGACCCAGTTGTCTAGCCATTACAATTTGTTTTTTTCAAACTCACTTAAGTCCGCTTCCTTTCCCATCTGAAGAACAAAATTAACACTGATTAACAGAGCTCAGTGGCAGGTGTTATTTATTCCGTTTCATAACCTTCACAGGTGCCGTCGTTTACCTGCAGTTGCTACGATTCGCATAAAGAGGCGCTGGTCATAATGTTTTGGCTCTTCGGTGTAGATAATATTATTTGGATGAATATGTTTGTAAGTAAGAGTTAATATATCACTTATGAATATAGGAAAGTTACTTTTATAAGGATTTTCAAAGATTATGTCTAAACAAAATTTACAGTCATTTAGAATTATTATTTTTTGTTTGCAAATTTAAACGCCCAATTAATGGCAAAGATAATTGCTGTCAGCTATAATAATTGGAGTAGGTGATCGAAATTTAAATTGGCATTCATATTTGAATGCAGGACATAAGAATGCTCCTGAGATAGTAGTTTTATCATGATTTGATGATCCATCTGCATATATATATATAATGATTTTTAAATTTATTGTTTATATGTATTTCTGTTAATAATTTAAGATTATTTTATCCATTGGATTTTTTGCAATCAATTCCTGGAATTTCTTTTTGTATAATAGGAAGTGTTAGGGTCCAGCAAAGAGTTTGTGGTAAGTAGTCTCCACTAAGGTTATTTATTATTTGTTATTTCTTAAATTTATCTTTATCATAGAAAGAATTTAGAGAGGTATCTTCAAAATTTCGAATAATTTTATTAATAATTGGGTGTTTCCTTTTTTGATATAATTCAAAATAATAGGTTTGAAAGTAAAATTTTTTCTAAATTGAAATTGGTGAAATGGAAGTTTCTGGGTATATATAAAATTATTTGTACTTTAAATTTTCCTATAGAATATTTTAAAATTTTTGTTTGAGTTTGTCCCAGTTGTTTTATTTTACATTTTGAAATATTATTGATAATTTTAATTCCGTATGTGAATTTATAGCATATTATTGAGTTATATTTTAAAAGTGAATTTTTATTTGAACGTCCCCATTTTACACTGCACACCATCCCCATTTACACACACAAAATTTGTTAACTACATAAGATATTTATCTTATGTAGTTAAAAAATTTTGTGATCTCTAATAAATTAATCTTATTTTTTTCTGAAATTTTTGATCTCTATTCAAATATTTGCATACACTTAAAGATTTGGTTTGGTTTGTTTTACCTCTGAGCGGCACTTTTGTGCACACCATGGGCTAAATGGCCAGGTCACATGGACCCCGAGGGCTCGGAGAAGGTTGGGGGAGGGGACCCACTGGAACAGCTGTTGGGAGACAGATGGTAGGCTCCCGTCAAGGCCATCAAGCGTGTTCTTTAACGTGCACAGGGTATGGCTCTCCCGCACACGGGGGCCACGGCTTAACGTCCCATCCGACGGACGGTGGCCTTTCCAAGCCCATCGGTGTCCCCTACTGACCGTGGGCAGAGCGGGGAATTTTGCGGAGATAAATCTCAACGCTGACCCAGCTGGGACTCGAACCTGGGAACTACAGATTACGAGCCTGGCGCGCTACCGACTGAGCCAACCCCGCCCCACACTTAAAGATTTATGGATATGGATCATGGGAATATATTTCAATCTTATTTCTCATGCTTAATTTCCACTAACAATAATCACAAATCAATAATATGTACGGCATATTTTACATTACAAATTATTTAGTTCGTTGCCATTTTAAACGAATTCTAAGATGATTTTAGATGAAAAAACCTATTATTAAATTATTAGCTAAATCAGATTCCAAATGTATGATATCTTCGATATCGCTTCAGTCGAAGCATACGGAGTTGGGGAATTCTCAAGTTCGAATCACAACTATCCCATTGATGAGGTACTTTATGCTCATTTACATTAGGAGAACCATAAAATGCCTTTGGTACAGAAGGATTCCCCATGTATTCATAATAAGGGGTATAACAACCTAGGAGTTTTCTTTATCATGAGAATTAACTCTGGGCACGTGAGGAAGAAAACTGAAAATTATTGATTAACATCATTACCAAAGCTAAGAACGATTTATTAATAACAAATGATTTTAACAAGGTCGATTTATTAGTAAAAAGATTTATTAATAAAATGACATTTTAATAAGGGATATATAAATATATATTATTTTAATTACTACAAACTAATTAAAAGGGTGGAATTATAATTAAAGAAATCATTTTTACTTTTTTTAATAGTTTCAAGAAAAGTAAGAAATTTAAATTATGATTGAGATCCTTTATATTCCTTAGATTTTCACTTTCCCAATGGGACGTCTGCGAGACTCAAATTGTCTGCACCAGTGGTTTCTGAACTACGAGCGCATTGGGATGGAGATTCTTATGGAAGAGCTCATAGCTCAGAAATGGATTATACCTCAGCAAATGGAATAAATATATAACATATTGGTTCTTATGAAAGTAGGAGATATCCATTGATACAGTTGTAATTGCTGAAAACCATGAACTTCTCCTGTGATTGAGGTTTTAAGATTCGATTATTAAACTAATCCCTTCAGTTCTTCAGAGGTTATTTAAACCTTTTTTTTCTGTTGAAAGAGTATAGAAACGTTTATTAATTTAATATTGTGCTTCATACGTAGATGCAAATCAAAATTTTTCTTATAGAACCAAATTCAAACTTTATGTAATTGATTTTCGACCCATTTAATGTGACTTAATTTTCATTCAGTGCGCAGTAAATTTGTCCTCTAAGATCATTGCGGTAGGTGGCCAATATCTCAGAAGGTTGCCAAAATTACCAAAAATATTACTAAGCTATTAATTATTGTTAATAAAAATTATTTTAAAGTTCTGAAATTTCTCGATATTGGCGACCAATGAGAATTTCATTTTTTTGGGGGGGTTCAATTTCTAATGTCGGGAAACCATGAAATATTTTTAATGCTGTTAGTTTTGTAGTTTTAAAAGTAAAAAGAAATAATTTCGTCGGATTTCCAATGTTAAAATTATACAAGTTGTGATTTCTTGCTTTCTTTAACATGAAATTATATAAAATAATAATTCTAGCTTCATTACACTCAGAGGAAAAGGAAAATAAATATGCGAATTCTATTAAGAATAGATTAAATATATATAAATTATTAAATAAATTAAATTAAATAAATGAATAACAAAAATTATTAATTATATTAAATAAACAAATTATTATTAAATATATATATATATTAATATTAAGAATAATTAAAATTTTTAGGCACAAGTCTTTCACTGATCATTAGTCATTACAGTTGCTTTTACGTACATTTCTACTTTGTCGAAAAAAATGAAATTGAAAATGCTTTGTAATTGCTAAAATTTTGATGCGTAGAAACTTGTGTTAATCAGTGCCGCAGAAATTTGTTTCAGTGGTTCTGATGAGAGGTATGGGTAATGAAATTAATCGGGAAAAAGGGTCTCGCCGTCTCTTTTTTTTCGATTCAGTTAATTTAACTAAAATTAATTTTCCTACTTAATTAGCTTAATATTTCCAATATGAAAACACGATACTGCTTTAGGCAGTAGCTATTGTATTACATTACACAATCTCTTTTTGTAATTATTAAAATTGTTTTCTAAACCAAATATAATGATCTGTCGTTTTCATTTCGTCATCTATATACCTCTCCGTACGAATTCAACTATTTTATTTAAGATATAAATGCAATATTTTTGTTAGATAGGTGCGAACAAAATATTACTATTTTCAGTAGAGATGGGTGTGGCTCAGTCTGTAGCGCATCAAGCTCGCAATCTGCAGTTCCTACGTTCGAGTCTCAGCTGGGCCAGCGTTGAAATTTCTCTTTTCAAAACTTTCCACCCTGTCCACTGTCAGTAGGGGACGCCGATTAGCTTGGAAAGTCTGCGTACGTCGGATGGGACGTTATGTTGTGGCCCCGTGTACGGGACAGCCTTGACAGAAGGATACCATGTTTCCCTACATTTGTCCAGTGGGTCCCCTCCCACAACCTTCTTTGAGTCTTCGGGGTCCTTGTGACCTGGTCATTTATCATATTGTGTGATAAAAAACACCGCTCAGTGGTAAAACAACCCAACCCAACTTACTTTCACTTTTCGAATCATCCAAAAAGTCTGAATTTTACAAATAAATAAATAATCCCTCAAGCAGCTGCTTGTCACAGATGTCTGACAAGAGCTTGTCAATTTAATACGTCCATGGAAAAATGGAGAAAATCTGTGATGAAGGCGAGATCTCTGCAGTAAGACAAAACAGAAACATCCATACCTTATCCACAGCCCAACCCAGGTTCCTTTATTGACTCGTTAAAGGGTGCTAAAGTTAGAAATTGACAAAGCTTTGAAATAATATTTTTAATAATCTACATGTGGTAGAAATTTGATGTTTAATTTATGTAAAGTTATGGAAATCAGTTTCCATTGACAGCAACGGTTTACCACCTTCGTGGTTGGAGGTGGGGGGAAGGGATTGTAGTTTCAGTTCCTCAGGTTGGGTTGTTTTACCTCTGAGCGGCACTTTTTTGCACACCATGGGCTAAATGGCCAGGTCACATGGACCCCGAAGGCTCAGAGAAGGTTGGGGGAGGGGACCCACTGGAACAGCTGTTGGGAGACAGATGGTAGCCTACCGTCAAGGCCATCCAGCGTGTTCTTTAATGTGCACAGGGCATGGCTCTCCCACACACGGGGCCACGGCTTAACGTCCCATCCGACGGACGGCGGCCTTTCCAAGCCCATCGGTGTCCCCTATTGACCGCGGGCAGGGCGGGGAATTTTGCGGAGATAAATCTCAACGCTGACCCAGCCGGGACTCGAACCTGGGAACTATAGATTACGAGCCTGGCGCGCTACCGACTGAGCCACCCCCGCCCCAGTTCCTCAGAAAGGAGATATATTCCTTATTTCTTTATTTCTCCGTATGGGTGTACCATTGCGTGTAAATTATAAATAAAGCAAAATTAATAATGCTATTAGTTTTTTGTTTATGATGGTTAACAATTCAATAATTTGCCCTTATATTCAGAAATATTTCTCAGGGGTGATGATGAAGTTGCAAACAATGCATAGGGTTGTCGCAGAAATTGCAAACTCTGCGTAAAACTATTAGAGTCAAATAAAAAAAATAAAAACACTTCTCTGAGTTATAAAACAATTAAACTAACACTTTCAACTTTCTTAGATAATCCTATAAAATTAGATATCCTATGGAAAATAAAATGCGTTCTACCTTAAAGAAACACTGGTGCCAAAAAATAATCTACACTTGAAATTGCAATAACTTTAGAAAATAAGATGTTGGCGCTTTTTAAGAGGATTAGTTCTTCGAAGCGATAAATGACTTGGAAGTAAAGAGCAGAGAGGGACGATTTCTGATCAATATTTCTGCGGCTTCGCTTTAATGCTCCTAGTAAAACTCTTTTGACAGCTTAATGCATAGTACTGAGCTTTTCCACTGCTATAAGAGATCAGAAAAATTTATACTTGTACACGCCTTGTTCTGAAATTTTTACCTTGTTCAAAAAATGGGTCGATATTGCTTAGCAATTAATGCCACCCCCCGCCCCAGATGTCAAAAACGAATTTCCTAGGAACTGTAAAATTTTGCGTCTGTCAGTAATTAGTGCTGCTTTTTTCTCCGTTTGTGATATAAAAAAAAGAGAATAACTAAAATATAATTTTTTGGTACAGATATAAATTTGAACAGAATTTCTGAATTTATGTTTGAAGACAAGTCTGTCTTCAAACAGAATTCTACATGGCTTCCAATATCTTTGTATTTTTATGTTCTTCAAACAAACGTTCTTATTATCAGAATTTCGGTAACTGTCATTAGTGCTTCTCTAATATCTATCTTTATAATCGAAATCACAGATGATATTTTTAAGTTTTTAAGAACATTTGTATTCTGAGACTTCCTTTCAATCAAACAAAAATTTGTTTTAATAAAGTGAGTGGAGCCACTCTATCCTAGATATGCTTCTTTAAATCAAAACTCTACATAAAAAAGTAGGTACTTTAATATGTAGATAATTTTAAGAAGTGAAAAACTCAGTAACTGCGTACTTGAATAAAGACTGCAATAAAGGGAGGATCAAATATCTGGTAAGCGAAAGTCAGGTTAACGAGGCCCTCTCTTCAGCAGATGAGATGTACACATGGTTAACCATCCATGGAGAGTCTCTGGCTCTTGTATCAGAGATTTAATAGCCCTTAAATATTTAAGAGTCGATTGCTATTAGATCATACATTCCGGAAGAAGTAAGCTTCCTCTACCGACTGTCAGGAATAAAATAATTGCAAACCTGAAATTGATAGACCTAGAGTGCCCTGTTTAGATTTCCATGAAAAGAAACATGGGTATAAATATTAAAATTTTGCATTTATTTATGATTATATGTAGTAAAAAAATGACTAAATGAGAAGAATACGGTTAGCTAATTTTTCTTGTTCGTGAATTATATTAATTAAAACTCATATGATGTTCCAATGAATAAAGCCTGATGACCCGAAGGCAATCGAACAATTATTTGGTTGCATTGGTTTATTCACTTTTTTTTTTCTTTTATATTAAGGTATAAATGTTTCACTAGATTAAAATAAAAGCAAAAAACATTAAGTGGAATCATGCTCTTTTGTGTTCTCTGTTTATTTTTCAGAATAAGTTTCATTTATTTTAGCTAATGTTCAGATATTCATTTCATTTTTAATGAAACAATAAGATAAAGAAGAAATGAAATATTAATAGTATATTTTATAATCTGTAATAAATGCAAAAAAGTAAATATTTGAAACTAATCCTACAAACAAAAATGTAAATCGTGTAACAGAAATTCGACCTAATGTAAAATTCCGAATTTTTATCTGAGTTCGGGATCAAATTTTGGAGCCTGAGCAAAAAAACATTGAGCAGGGCAAACCATTTTAATAATTATTGATGCCGGGCATGGTTAGGTAAAAAAAAGGTTTCTTCACATCGTAAAACATATATGCAAAAATGCATGCCGCTGATCAATTTATAACTCTTTACTCGATGAGGGGCTTTCGAAACGTTTTTGACATGTATCTGCAGAACAAAAACCATTGCATTTTACCTCAACAAAACTATTACTGGCCTTCAATATACTCCTCTCCAGCATCTATGCAAATTTGTAGACGTCTACGCCAATTCTGGAAAGCTTGGAGGTACTCCTGTTGGGAAACACTTCATAACTCTGAATGAACGCATTTTGCAAAGCCTTGCATCTTTCAAAAAGGCTTCGAAGTAGATTCCTATTCAATTTTTGGAAACAACAAAAATTTCATGGTGCAAGATCGGGTTAATATGCAGGATAGAATAGCTGTTGGATTTTTTCCTGCTCCAGATAGACAGTAACTTGCCGAGTTTTGTTGCATTGTCATGATGGAGAACCCTTGACACGCTTGTTGTTGGACGCTGCTCCTTCACCTCTTTAACCACGTTTGGCAAAACAATGTTCGTGTAGTATTAGCCATTTATAGTATTTTTTTCAGGTAAGGTGTCCACGGCTACCACTCGTCGGGATTTGAAAAAATCGTGAACATCCTCTTCCTTGAGAGAAAATTTTGTTAGAGGATTTAGGCACGTGGTTAATCTTCCGCAACCCAAGTATAGTTGTCAATCTTTCTGGGAGTTGTATTAGTAATAAACCACTGTGACAATGTATATTGGGGCCGCTAGGTTCAAACATTGCCAGAATCTACTTGAATGAAACAACTCTAGCCCTCTTTTGCTGTTCTATCATTTTGTGACATTGTACCCATTTGACACAGATCTTTCGGAATTTAAATGTCACGAATAATTGCTTTCACACTGCCAAACGATACATTGATATCTAAACTTATTAACTGAATGGTGATGTGTAGGTTTTCGTTAATGATTTCACGAACAACAGCGATGGTTCTCTCATTCACGCCCTCCTTCGGTCTTCCTGTGCGAAGGAAGTCTTCGAAGCTCTGCCGTCCTTCTCTGAATTTGCGCATCCATCCCGTAATAGGGCTATATGAACAGACATGAACTCAATATACTTGATTTTTTTAGCGTCATCTCTAAGCTGTATCCTTGTGAAAATGCAAAACTTTCCCCTGTCTTTACTAGGCTCCATAGCAACAACGCACATATTTCTCAGACTGAACTTTACGCGTCGCCAGAGAAAAGAGAGAAATGATGATACGACCCTTGTTTTTAACACATAAAGACACGTTTAGACAAGCCTTCAAACAAATAATATCACTTTAACTTCGGTGGAACAAGTGGAAATCTACAGACACGTGTCCTGAACTTTTAGAACGCCCTCCGTAAAGGACATCACAAACTTTAAATAAAATTATAGTTATATGATTATAGAATTAAAATCCTAATGCTATTGAGAAAAAAAATTAAACTTTGTAGTAGAAACCAAAGCGTTTTGAGTGACATCATTAGAATTATTTTTATTTTACTAATATTTATTAATAAAAGTGAGAGATAATAACTACGAAAATAATCAAAAACTTCATTGTACTTATGTTTAATTAGTAGAGAATGATTAAAAGTTTGAAATTAAGATAAAAAGAAAAAAGATTTTTTTTTTCTTATTTTTTTATAATTGCAACAAAAATTGAAACTTTTAATTATGAAAGAGCCCGAACACTCCTGAGCCAGAAATCATCTTTATTCACACTCTACCTTTTGCGTGCCCATTGTTATGTCGACGATTCCCAAGTTTCTGGGTCAGGTTGAAAACCAAACTATGAGACACCAGCACATTGGACTGGATAATTTTCTGGGAGAGTTCAGAAAACAACACGAATAGTAACATATTAGCGGCCCTGAGAGGTGCATATATTCATACATATGACTTACAGTTTAAATGAGTGAAACTGCAGAGCTTTTCTTGAGGTTATGGATTTAAGATTCGACTATGAAATCACACACTTTAATATTGAGAATTCACAATAAGACTTAGTGTACGAGTTACGAGGAGAGGATATAAGAGCATCCTCAAGCGCTACAGGAGAGGGCTCTGGAAGTTGCTTGAATGGATTGTTTTATCTCCAAACTGTAATGATTTTTACACACAGTGAACTAAATGGCCAGGTCACAAGGACCCCGAAGGCTTAGAGAGGGTGAGGAAAAGGACCAACTGTATAACTGTTAGGAGATAACTGGAAGACTCTCGCCAAGGCCATACAGCGTGTTCTTTGGAGTTCACAGTTATGTCTCTGTTGCACACCTTGACCCGGCTTTAATTTCCATTCGGTGGAGGACAGCTTTTCAAATCTCACGGCGTACTGGGGATGCAAGTCTCTTTGTCCTCTTCCTCACCGAGTGCAGAACGGAGGTTAGTGCATATAATTCCTCCCAACGCTGGTACAGTTGGAACTCGAATCTGGGAACTGCAAATTACCAGCCTGACACACTACCAATTGAGTTAACCCCATCCCAAATTGATTGAGAGTCATCTGCTCATTTAACCATCATGTTCAATAACTGGCAATGATAATTAAATCCTACAGTTTGCATAATATTTTTAATTTGATCCAAAATTTATTTTAACGATTCAGTGTTTTAAAAAACGTTTTAATGATATATTAATAACATTTTTTTTATTTGGTTTTCAAATCCTTAAATATTTGCTTCTAACGAATGCTCTGTTCTGCACATTGAAAAAACTGAACTTCCATAGAAAAATAGATAAATATTGTGTAAATCATTAAAAAATTATGTACTAAATATATATTATGCAGAAAAAATACAGCTTAACTCATTAAGGAAGTTGCTTTATAAAATCAATTTTTTCGGAATCTTTGAATCTGACGTTTGATAAATCAAAGAAAATGTACGACATAAAGATTACATCAGCTCATTTTCGTAGTTTTTCGTAATATTCATGTTACTCCATATGAATTCCTAAATCCAACACGTTTAACTGAGATTTATTGTCAATACATCTCCGAATGAGCACGAACCTATCCTTTTCAGTTTTTACTTCCTTAATTCAAAACCATGTTCCAGCAATGAAAGATATTACTTCCGGCTTCTTCCGGATGTATTCTGAATAAATGCATTCCTCTTTTATATGAGCGATTATCTCAGATGAATCTTATCTCAGCAAATATGAATTCTACCCAAGGTCATATACCTATCTGTATCATACAACATCAGCAGCTGTCTTTCAATAAGCTGTTGTAAGATTTAAAAAAGGTTGGATAAAAAATTAAAGTCTGCGTACGAGTGGGCAAAAGAGAAAACGAATAGAAAAATAAAACGATGGAGGATGGAGAGAAGAGGTATTTCGATGTTGGAGATGAAGCAACGACAGTAGCGAGTGAAGGAAAAAAATCCCATTACCGAAAGCAATCTCCCCATCTATTACAGCAATGCCATTCTAATGTGCTGCTTGACAAGATTTACAACTGCAAGTCAACGGGGAGGAGACGGACTGTCCTCCATGTTCACATTTCCACGTCCTGACGAATGTTCTTGCTTGCTTGTAAATAGGAACTCAGAGTGGGGGAATGTTCCAGATCGGTCTTGCTTCCTGCACTATTACCCACAGTTTATTCGGCTCGGAGAGAGATCACACGTTGAGATGAACTATTCGTCTAATACGTACAAAGGATGAACGACATAAAAACAAAATTGTGCTTGTTTGCTCCAAATTGATAAAACGTTTGGAAAAACATATTTCTTTTAATATCAACGTATATTTTGACACTGCGTGCGAATGTCAAAAGAGTAATATTTTATATTGTTAGATCTAAGAATTTGATAATTATGAAGAAATATCTAAGAAAGTGGTGTTTATTAAAAAGAGAATTTTATTTTCATTCTTCTCCTATATAAATTAAGGGGCAGGGGTTGTCATAGTCGGTAGAGAGTTAATCTGCAAACCTGTTCTTACCGATTCGAGTCTTCTTATGCCTCAGTTGAGATTTTTCTCTGGTAACCTTCACTCTTCTCTTGATGTAAAAAGATATAATGATGGACTTAGAGTAAGCCAACGTCCTTCAGGTGGGCTTTAAGTTGTAACTCAGTACAGAGTGTTCCATCCTATGCACGATTAAGAATACGCTGGATTGACTTGAGGGGAGGCTTCTCTTTGTCTCCTAACACATGTCCAGTGGGTTCTCTTACTCTCCCAATTCTGAAACGTTGGAGCCTTGAGACATTTAGTCCTTTTGTTGAAACATATGTGGGAAAGAATTCCAGAATTTCCTTACTCCAACCCTGATTGATTACCTAGTTGCATTCAATTCAATTCGCCAATTTAGTCATATTCACCCTTTATTTCAATCCCTAAAAGTTAGGAACTCCACGAAGAAAAAAAAACAGCTTAAACACATACCCTTACTTAATCCACGGTAAACCCATTGGCATTGAACTTCTCATTCAGCCCTAGCAACTGCTATTTGGATCTTTCTGCATCAATCTGGTCATTCCGTTTCTCATGACTTGATTCAGGCCATCGTGCAGCTAAATCTTCGCTCTCAGGTTAAGCCAGTTGTTTCAAAGTTTGGCTGAATTATTCTTATGAGGTCACGATGAAATTTCCTTAAAGCAGGTCCAAATTTGCTTCTTGATGAAGTTCGTATGTGCATATAATTATTTACAATTACGCAGTGGACGTCCTTAGAGTTATTATGACTAAAGACTGGTTGCATAGCATATTACACTGTCGCCAAAGCATGATGTGGAAAAGATTGCAAAAATAATTTGATAGCTCGTCATTTCTCAGTGCCTGAAACTTAAAGCGATTTCCTGATTGCTCATTGCTGGAGGGGAATGCGCTTCTGCTAATATTGAAAGCTAGAAAAAACTATAGATACTATCATGATAAAATGAATTGGCTTCGGCACGAATTTTTATATTAGTGGGAGGGTAATTTTTCAGGGAGGAGCAAAAAATACGAATTGTTCGAGACAGAAATAATTAGGAGGAGACTTCATAAATGACTGCAGTTACGAATCAGATATCACGAATAAATCATACTATGGATGCTTGAAAAGAAAGCGAAACAAAAGAGGAGAGAGAATCTTATTTTTGAAAATTCATGTAAAAATGTTTTTTCGTGTTAATTAATGAAGTACACCTATATTATTCAACATAAATTAATTTACGTTCAATTTTTTCAGAGGGGCAACTGCACTCTTGCAACCCCCCCCCCCCACAACAGAAGCCATGTGAAGTGGTTTAGCTTTAGAAAATTAGGGGGACGGTAGGAAGAAAGGTTGCAACTTTCACAGAGAGAGGTTTTCGCACTGGAACCTGCAGAAGTTTTGGAACTCACTTCTCTAAATAAATGGAATAGAAGCTGAAAGAGCATACTGACAATACACGGCTAAATCATTAATATTAATCTGATAATAAATGAGAAAGTAATGAGGCTGGACAACTTGGCATAAATGCGATGATTTTGCTGAGGCCATGTGGATAAATGTTAGTAAGCTGGAAACGGAACAGATGGCAAACAAATGGTTCAAATAAAAAAATTTCATAATAAATGATATAAACTAGATAAATGAATAAGGTGCAGAAAAAAAAGATTATGCATATGTAAAGGAAGATCCCAGAAGAAAGTAAAATCAACACATCCTTGATTACATTTTCTTCATTTTTAATATATTAAAGTGTTCGTTATTAGTTCTCATTCCAAGGTTTCGAATAGTTAGTTTGATAAATTATACTTTGCAAGACTAAATTAAATTCTATGTAAGGCGCAGATGTTTCTCAGCACTAATTATTAGATCAAGTCATTTCCTTTCAGCACAAATAACTGATTTGCAATGGAAGAATACTTTTTTCGTATCAGACTTTCATTCCACGTGGTGTGTTGAAAACAGGATCCTTGGTTCTTTTTTTTTTATCTACAACGGTCTCTTACTTTCTATCCATCAGTCTGTCAGTCGGTTTAACAGGGCCAACGTCAGTAAACTTAGATCTTACCAATGTTTGCTAATGATGTTTATGTACCATTGAAGGTACGTTATAGTAATGGGATATCTAGATTATTACGTATCTTTTTTTTCAGGAAAACACTGTTTATTGCATCAATATCCATCTGAATTCATATGCCTTTTTTAAAGTTTTTATTATAATCAGATGAATAACGCTCTAAAAAGAATTTTTTACTTAAAGGATATTTTTATAATATTATTTTGAATGTTTATTTTTTTACCATATGGTATATATATATATATTTTAGCCGTCCCGTGGCCGAGTGGAGGTATAAACTGACAGGCTCCTGTCAGACCTCAGTGGCAAGCAGCTGCTTGAGGGGGTATTTATTTATTTTTTATTTATATATATTTAGCGTAACTGTCGGAAAGAGAGTTCATGTGTAAAAGGAGAGTCATGTCATAGTGCGTTAAAAGTCGTTTCTGTCTATATTTTCTTTGCCAGAAATAGTCTCTAATAGTGTGGTTTCCAACATTTCAGGTTCTCAGTTAAATATTTGTTCCTGAGACCGTCGCAAAACCAATGTCTGCCCACGAGACCGTCGTGAAATCTCTGGGTTGTGGGCGAATGGGTGATGGAGATAAGTCAGCTGAAAGTCCAGCTTTCCTTATAAAATAAGTTTTTTTATTTCATTTTGAAATAGCATTTATATATCATAAAACATTCCTTGAACGATACATGGATATTAAAATATTTATTATAATAAATTAATTTAAAGTTCGATGCTTCAATAAATCTCAGAGTTGATGTTAAGTGTAGTGTTTCATAAAAAATGGCGGATGTTTTTTAAGTAAATTTTGACCATTGATATAAATTAGAATTAATTTTTGAAAAAGAAAATCAACAATTGTTTTTCTGTTGCTAAGGTCAATTGTTTTAAATAAATAAATTATAATTTGAAATGGAGTTTTCATAATTTGTTTGCATATTTTAATTGCCAGAAACAGTCTTTAACGTGAGGTTTGAAACATTTTTCAAGTTCCTACGTATATAAATATTTGACTTTTAGACTGTCTCTAATCCAATGTGTGACTATCAGACCACAGAGAAACCATTTTCTGTATCTGAGACCGCAGTGAAACCAATGTCTGTATCTGATCTTAGCGAAATTAATATCTATCTTTGACACTGTTGCGAACTCGTCTTCCCCTCTAGTGAGTACCTTTAAGAAGCTTGATCAATTCACTTTAAAGTGAAAGTCTCTCTTCAAATTTTTTGTTTAGTTTTGAATAACAACAGACCTTCCTCTCCATCGTGAACAACTATTATCACCATTAGTTTCGGTTTCAGTAATAAGACAACATTAGACTCATTAGAATCAAGCCATGACTTCAAGGATGGATATCCACTTCTCTAATCCTTAAAATTACAGACGCCAAATATTTTTTATGATAAGAACAGATTAGGATTAATTCATAGGAACGAATGGGTGCAGTTGTATACCTCCCTGAACGGTATGGCAGGGTGACTCAGTCAGTAGCGCTCCAGGCTCGTAATCTGCAGTCCCAGGTTCAAGTACCAGCGAGAGTCATATCCTGTGCCTTTAATGAAAACACTGGATGGCTTTGACAGGAGGCTACCATCTGTCTCCCAACAGCTTTTCCAGTGGATCCGCTCCCTCAACCTTCTCTGAGCTTCGGGGTCCTTGTGACCTGGCTATTTAGCCCATTTTATGCAAAAAACTGCCGCTCAGAGGTAAAACAACAACCCAACCCTGAACTGTAGAGATAGGAGAAAGAATAAAGTAATCAGGTATTTCATTCCTTAGCATTATAATAATTAGAGACAATTCAGTACTCTTTCACCACACTAGGAATATCCATGTCAATTACCTTACAGTTTGCGAGGTGCAGATCGGAATGTATAGAAGAGTAGAAAAAGAAACTATGATTCAAACAGAATCTTTCCCATTTTCGATATATACGAATATATGGAATCAAAGTTACTATACATCTTAATATTTATAAACTTCAATTTTTTGGAAACAATAACTACGCTGAAAAGGTAAAGACAGATAGCTTTACCTCCGTGTTGGTTTTAAAGCAAAAGTTAAAAGATATATTAATTAACTGTTACTTTTTTAATTTCGTTTGAAATTTGCAATGAGTCAAAAATTTTTGGTACATTATAAGATGTATACTCTTATATTTTCCTTGTTCGATATTATATTTTGCTACCACAGATATTTCGTCAGACCATTTTAAATAATAATCAGCAAAATACTAAAAGCACGTGACTTTATAAGAGGGAAAAACCTTTAACACCGTGTAGCTGATTTAGACGCTACCATATATCTTGGTTTATATTATTTTTGACAATATTCCACATCACAAATAGTATTTTATGGAACCGTTATATATCATCTTTGACAATTAAATATTTAGACATTTCTAACTCAATATAGTTTTGGTATTATAACATATCATTCTTTTCATGATATAAAACATATCATAAATTAATATTTTTTATTTAGTTCAATATATAATCGAAATGAACTTCATACATTTAAAGCTAACCAAAGTACTCTGTGTTGCCAGCGAAAAACAATGCATTTTAAAACAATGGCTTCTAGAATTTCGTGTGGATATTTTGAATTTAAGAATCATTCCTTGAAGACTTTTTTTTTTATAAAATCGAACGGTGAACCGAAAATATATTTAAATACTAGACTCTGCCGCTCACATTCTTTTTGATGCCGTCAGAAATGAAATCTCTATGGAATAAATAAGCATAAAACCCTACATTTTATCTCAATATCTATTAGATAAAACTAATGTTACATACCTAGTGCAACCACGTTCTTTTTTTATACATTTTTTCATAGCAAAGATTTTGCTCTATTGCATTTCGCAAAGGATTGAAAAGCAAACTGCTGAAAAAATGTAGCGAAACCTTTTAGCCCTAACTTAAAAGCACTGGGAGCTTTTTTATGTAAATTTTAATAACCTACAATCTGTTTGTGTGTATGTTGAACAACTTGAATGTTTGATTTAAATCTTTCTACGTGTCTCAATCTGTAAGCTAGGTACATGCACACTTCAAGTTATAGGGACGGATGATCCGGTTTCCCCTCCCCCCATATTTCTGGCAAATGGAGCAGTCACTAATTCCCATACACTTTTTTAAATTTTGAGCAAGTCGCGCTGTCACAAATAAGCATTTTCGACATTCAGCCCCGGATAAGGCCTGGTGTTTATTTGCATTTTCTTTCTGCTGTGGTCTCGCCTTCCTTGCAGATAATCTCTGTGGCTTAACTGGCAGGCTCCTGTCAGATCTCTATGATAAGCAGCTGATTGAGGGGATGTTTATAGTTTATTGTTTTCCACGGCTTATAATCTAAGTAGCTCTTACACCAATTAAATATTGAACCTCTTATACCACAGCTACATCCAAAAAAAATATCATGTGGAATCGAAGCCAAACATTCATTATATCAGTAATATAACAGCCATTTTCAAGCTTTCGTTTATTCATTTATAAGGAGCCTGTCGAATCCAAACTTAGGAAGGGCCATTAAGAAAAATATTATATTCTTAGAGAGCGTCAAGGATAATTATCAATCAAAAGCGAAAACATATATTTCTAATGAATTGGAAAATATAGCTATATTTCTATGGAATCAATAAAATATCTTGATTGAAAACCAAACATATACATTTTTAATGAGTACTATGAATTGATAACATAATTTACTTATGCATCTAACAATGGTTCGTCAAAATTTGGAAGAGATGAGAAAGATTCACTATAATTATTATTCGTTTTATGAGCCGTGGGTTGGACGGGCCTTGATTTATACGCTCCTAATGGCAGCTTTAAAATCTAATCTTCAGCATTTTTACGAGGTGCATAATTCCACCCCCATCTCAAAAGGCGAAATTAAAAGTCGGTGACTATGATGGAATGCGCTCTTTGCTATTGTATCACCAGCTTCAGATTCTTAGAACAACCAGATCTGGCGAAATTATGTCGAAATGCTAAATTTCTACCCGATTCCATTATACTTTAACTATTTGAGAGCCGACACTCGTAAGCAAAGAAACGGCATTTTCAAAACCCGTGTCACCCGCAATTTTTCCTCTTCAAGGCATGCGACACGAACTACAATTATATTCCGCGTTTATCAAAAATAATTATCCATACATAGTTATAACACATCTAGAACTACATATCTATATTTGTCGATCTGACTGCAAACAAAAATTTACCTTCTGCCAGATACTTCTGAAAGAGTGGCTAAGAAGATTCGATTTCGAACCAGAACAACCCACAAGCTAATAATACACAGTCATGTACTCTCTAACTGTAGCTGTGATGAGTAGAGGATTTAATAACAAACAAATGCAAATTTGGTTTAAACAATAACAAAAAAAATTAAATTTATTAAAATTTTCAAAATCAATATAATTCCTCCACCAACTTATAACGGTGGATAAATTCACATTACAACACGTTATCATATTTCCAATCCACTAGAATAAATTCAATTAAAGTGAAAGTCAAAATATTAAAAAAAAGTGACAACAATCAGATTAATATGAATTAAAAGGATTATACCCTGATTGAAGATTTATCCATAACCAAAACAGAGTTCCGCTGGACTACAGTTGGGCACTTGGAAACAATAAACAATTATTTCGAAGACAGAAGACCGAACACGAGTCCTATTAGCACCATCACCCCACACAGAATCCCTTTGCCGGCTGAAGCGAGGCAACTCCGGGAATTCTCCAAAACTAGGGGCCAATCAGATGCCATCCCCGGGCAAACACAACGTCCACAGTTATTCCACAAGTGGAACGGAGTCTTGTTGTCAGATCCCAAAAGTAAAAAAAAAGAAATTACCAATACCAATAGGTCCGCAACCTATCACCAGTTTTTCATCTGCAGGGACACCTGAAACTTCTCCAATCAAAATATTCAGGAGATCAGTTTCTTTCACGAGAGTAATACACTTTTTCTATACTTCATAAGATGAAAAAAGCTAAAATGGAAGAATCTTCATACGATAGAGTAGCAGGGACTGTGACTGTGTTGTGATTTTTTGCCGCTAATCCCCACTTTGTGTTCGGTGAGTAAAAGAATGCCAATAGGCTTGTGAAAAACGACATCCGTCCTGTGAAGCGCTAAACCGGAGTTTGCGCAGAATGAAAGTCCTATCCCGTGCAACATATATCAACACACTGGACAGCTTTGTTGGAAGATTTCCATATCTCCTAACAGCTTCCTACTGTATTCTGCTTTTCTATCTAACTTTGAACTATTGGGGCTCAGAGTTTGGCAGAGACTTTTCTACTTTTGATTAGGAAACATTTTGTTATTGTAAAGTATGAATACTTTTTTTCAACTTATCACCTAACTAGTTAGTTCATTATATGTGAAAAAAGGCTCTCAGAGGTAATGTAAGTCAAAATATACATTTATATTAAACAGAATATTTCGTGTCACTTTATTTCCTTTTTTTCCTTTTATATTTTCTCTGTATCTTTGTGAAAACGAATAAAAAGTAACCACGAGAGGTTAAGAGAAATTACGTAGTGATAAAAAGTGCAACTTCGTAATGGCTGTCTCTTTGTTTTAAGTTCTCTGCTCTCGACAGTTCGACAAAACACGACACTTCCCATCTCTCTTTAAAGGTCACCAGTTTCAGACATCCTCCATTTTCCATTCTTTTTGTTCTTTGGAATAGAAGTGAAATGTCTGTCACTATATTTATATATTTCCAATAGAAATTAAAATTAAACCCCTTTAGGAAGTAATTTGTGATTCCTTTGATCCGTGCCGCATCTTTTGTTTGCAAAGTGTACGTTTTAATTTGAACTTCTCCTAAAAGTAATTATTTCCTTTTTTTTCTCATGATTTCTCTGAATGCTCGTTAAGAGCTGAGTCAACATTTGCTGAATATTTTATATGTCTAAGAATATGTAGACGGCTTTTAATTTAAATTTTATTCATCAACGTTCAATTAATTGCAACAGGCAAAACCTTCATAGTTGCACTTCTAGTTACACTTTAAAATATATTTATCAAGAGGATATAACTCGAGATTTCACAATCGTAACTACTCTTTTATTTTCTTTAAGAAATAAAATAGTAAAATTTTCGGTATAATTAACTGGTTAATATCCGAGTTAAGTAGTTTGTTTACGTCCTTAATACAAATTTATTTCTCTAGAATGGTTTAAATCAATGTTTCTCAGAATACCTCATCTCACCGCCCGACAAATTACGAAATTATATTTCTACAATCAGGCAAAATACCAGAAAAAGTTCCTACGATCCGACATTAACTTGTATCTTTTTAAAACCTTCATGATATCAAAGTTTCTTACAAATGAATGCGCTGTTTTAATAAGGATTGAATACATTAATAACTTAAACTGCTATTTTAACAATCAAGTGATATTATTAAGAAGCAAAATTTTAAGATACTAATATCCGGAAATTTTAACGTAGTATGTATCAAATTTAGAGGTAACTTTTGGAGGAAACTCGTGTATTGATACCTGATAAGGGACCAGACTGTTGAGAATTACTGACTTTAATCACAAATTCGAGAGACTCCTAAAACTAATTGTTAAAAAAAAGAATCTCCCTACAGCTTCCACTTGAAATCTAAGATTTTACCCTTCTTAAAATTTTCAATTCTAGCAAAAAACAGCTGGGTTATGGGATGATTGAATTTGTGCTAGTCAATTCGTGTCCACTTAAGAGAGAGCTCTGGAGTTTAAAATTGCTAATTAATATTGCTTGTTTTAACAACCAAGTAAATATAAGCAGATTATTATTTTTAACAAGCAAAAATTTGCTTTTTTTTCATTTGTATAGGGAACTGTAATTTTTTTTCCTCAAGAATAATTTTTAGTCAATGTAGTTTATTGTTCCATTCTTGTGATTGACTCATTATCTGTCATTTTTAACTCCGTATCAACCGAGATTGGTGATCAACTAATTATAAGGATCGCTCAGATGGAAAAGGTGCAAGTCGGAAATGAAGCGTAAATCATTTATTGATGTGTTGAAATTCGCCAACTTATTCAGGAATTTCTTCTAACATGAAATTTGCACCATGCTATCCCCTTTCTAGATTTTGGCTGCTTCACGAGAAAGCCGATGCACTGCACCTCTTCGTCTAACTCCAAATGCATTTTTTCATGGCTTTTTAGAGCTCCAGAAATGTAAAAATGATATAGGGGAGATGCCAGGACTACAGGGTGGATGTTCCAGACATTCCCAACTATACCTGTTCAACGTTGTTATTGGTTCTTGGACAGTATGGATTACTTCGGAGTATCATGTAACAAAACAGCGCCTTTACTCAAAAGTTTTAGGCTCTTCGACTCTATTGCCTACCTTAAAATGACATAGTTTCGCATATCGTTGCTAGCTAATGGTGTGACCACAGTCCAGAACCTCTATCAATAGCACACCTGGTAATTAAATTTAAACGTCAGCAAGCCGCACATTGTTCAATCTTAGATGCTTCCATGAAGGATTGGTCTGGAACCCAAACAACACTTATCATTTTCAAGATAATACTTGCCTATGATTTTCTCCTGTTATGTTCCTTTTATACATACCAGTTTCTTTGTCTGAGAGCACAAAGATCACTTAATCCATTGTATACTTTTAATTTATATTAGTATTAATAATATATAAAGCACATTAAAAGTCTTAAATGGCAGTCAATATATACATATTTATTCAATATATACAATGTTTCAAATTTAGTCATTTTACTCCTATTTCATCTTTTTAAAAATAAAAAAAAAACATTGTAATTTTTACTGATTCGAAATCTTCCATTGACTCAATATTTCAAAATCCAAATAATAATAATTTTAAAGTTCTAATAAATGATATTTTTATTTTAACAAAACAACGTATAGAAAATAATAGTAAATTATACATCCAATGGGTACCAGCCCATACTGGTATAAAATATAATGAAAAAGCTGATATGCCGGCAAAAAGTGCAATATCTCTTAACAACACTATTGAATCATTAAAATTTGCCAATACAATCAAAATAAAATAAAATTACTGGAAGAAACACAAAACTGGTATGCTTCAAATACTATAGATACTCACAGATATAATATATCAAATAAAATTAAAACATTTAAAAATTATGGGTTAACTAAAAAAGAAATCACTACTATACTACGAATAAAAGTAAATGCTGCAATTAAAAAAACATTTTTATTTCACTTAAAAAAAGTAAATTTTCCTAACTGTACAATATGTAATCAACGTGAAACTATAGAACATTTAATTTTTCATTGTAAAAAATAAAAAACAGAAAGAGAAAAATATTTTACTAATCTCAAAAAATATCATGTCAACACTTTTTCCTTCAAAACCATATTAGAACCTGAAAATCAAAGTATGAAAAGAATCTTCTTTAAACTTTTAATTCTATTTTTGAAAGATATTGATATATTTGATTTCCTTTAGAAAAAAAAAGAACTTGTGACTGAACGAGTCTGCATAGTGATTATCTATGCGGGAATATTCAATTTGTCGAGTTTGTTTCATCATCTTTAAAATGAAAATCATGAATCAATAGAATGATTTAAAGAAATGCAGAATCATAGCCAGTACTTTGAAAACTTTGCTTTATTAATTTTATACACACGTTCACGATTTCAAAATAATTATCTCTATGTTTCGTTGGGTGATGTATTATTTTTTTTAATCCTCGTCTTGATTTTCAATAAATTTTTGATTATTTTTTCAGTGAGTTTATGACTCAAAAATGGTGTTCTCTCATATGAATTAAAAACACCTTTACACCAACTCTTCAAGCATGTAACGAACGTAAGGAAATTCTCGTGAGAATTTTTGAAGGTCAGAAATTTAAGTAATTGAGAACTATTTCAGCCTCAATTTTTTTTAAAGTGAAAATTTTAAATAAATGAGACTACTTCAGCGGTATTTTGCAAATAACCAAAATCAAAATGAACATTTAGTATAAAACACCATACTTTTACAATCTTGGTGATTAAAGTATTAAAATGATACAAAATTTAAATAACGATTCCTGATTTTTCAAGAATATAAATATAGAGAAGTAGGTATATTAGAGATGATTTTTAACAGCAGACATAAACAACTTTTCATTAGCATCTTTAACAGAAAAAGTAAATATCTTTTCATGGTACTTTAAAAGTTTCTCTTACTCAATCATTGAAAAACAGACTGAATAGCTTTCGAAATGTTTCGAGCAATGAATTGTCGCTAGTCTCAAAGTCTTACTATTACATCAAGAAGACACGGCACTAAACCTTTCAGTTCCCTGAGGTCCCATAGAGAGATTTCTGCGTTCCTTAAGTTAACTAAATTATTTCTGCTGAACTTCATTCGTCGGATTTTCCGAACAGAATTCTACCAATTCTTTCATTTTTATTTCAGGACGTCCTCTTTGTTGTCACGTTTCTTTACGTCATTTGCATGATTTCTATTTGTCGTAAATAAATCCATGCCACTTAATTCGATTAGAACATAGAATGATAAAAAGCCAGACATTGACTGAGTCTTATACCCTAGAGCTATTGTCATTGAAGCTACAAAATAAGTAACTACTTTTATCGTTGCAACGCAAGGACTGTGATCCTCATAGGACAACTTCTGAAGCCAAAAACAAATTCGACGAAAGCTCAAATAAAAGACTGAAAAAAAAATGACCTCGTTAACTATTCTAGCCGCAATAGAATTAAAAGAAACGGCGCCAATGAAGAAATAAAATGTCAGTAATTGGAAGCGCTTTTCCAATTTGGTATCAATGCAACATAATACATGCCTTTGCAGCTAAATGAATTTATTACGTAATGCTTAAGTGTTATATTTGTAATATAGTAGTTAGATTATTTCACTTTGAAACAAATTACTTTATTATGAACCTTCGTGAAATTTATCTGTTGCTTTACTTTTCACCCTGCAGCTCTTAACATTTAGATGTTTATCAAGCCTTCCCAGTTTCCATGCTTCGTTAACAGCTAAGAAGGTGAAGATAGAGATGATCATTTCAACCATTTGTTTTTCATTTTGACGATATTTTGAAAGTATTTCTAAACAGTATGGATCAAGGCCTGATCCAGGGGAGGAGGAGGAGTGCAAGGGGACCATGGCACCAACCTTTCAGAATGCTAATAATGGTAAAAGAGGCAAAAAATATTAAAGTAACTTATAGTACATGCATTTTTCAAGAAATTTTTAAGACCTATAAAACGGATGGGGAAATGTTATACTGCATTGGAAATTTAATCCCTTGCCCACCCTTCTTTTATACTCTTTTGACTCCATTGTTTTTCTTGTCCCCAACCCCTCGATTTTTTTCGGGATCCGTGCCTGGTATGGAAAAATATTCATTGGAAAGTCTTAATATACGTTAGAAACGAAAACGTCATTTTTAATCAATTGATTTGCCTAAATTCCAACTAGACATATTCGCTGTTCTGGCGGAGCTTACAATTTTTTGATATTATGTTTTTTTTTTACAAATCTAAATGTCGCAAATTGGAATTAAGGTAGCCCTAACTGAAAATAATACCTGAAATAACTAAATGTATTATTATTTGGAAGGGAATTTTTCTCCTTGTAAATGCCTATAGTAGAATAAAAAAGCCTAATGATATATGATTAAATTATATCTATCACAATATGCACATTTTAGGCGATACCAAATTTGTAGTTTTCTGAATCTTTTCGGTGATCCTGAATGTAAAAAAAGTTTCAAAATGATTCCTCAGTAATGAAAAGATTAAAACGTTTAAAAGTACTCCAAAATGAAAAGAAAAAGGCTTCCAATGTAACTTAATTTTTTAAGATATTCAGTGAATGTCGTGAATATTTAATTGTAAATAAGTTTGGCATAACATTTATAGCGCCTTATAAAACTACAGTTAAACGCATACAAACGTGAACAAATTTCCCTTAATTCTCAGGTTCGACAAGAAGGTTAAACCGTTTTATTCGTAACGCACTGGTTGCACTTTAATTCTACAGAGACGAGAAAATCATCTAACTGTGTGTGAATCATGCATTTTATCCTTTGATATATACAGTTCATAATATAAGGTAATATATAATAAGGAGTGTAAATATAAACGTATCTCCATAAGACACTGAATAGTAATTTCAATGAAAGCTTAATGAACAGGCTATAGAGAAACACCACTGACCGCAATAACTCATTCACTTCAGAACTAGAATTCACAATTTGCCATAAGCATACAGTCGAAGAAATTTTATGAACTACTAGTATGGTTGGCACGTGCCCCTTAATATATACATATATATATATACATATTTCTTCCTCTTTCAGACAGCAAAGACATTTCCATTTCTCAAAGGTCCTGAAATCTGCTCATCCTTGTTCGTATGATGGCTACTTCATTCTCCAGACTGGAATACATGCAAATATAAACAGCGTGCAACGAATTAAATCCCTCGCTGAAAGTCAGTATCCAGGAAATAATTTAAAAGCAGATTGCAAAAGACAGGTTGCGAAGCGAAATATACTTCAACGGTAGTCTCCTACAGAAAACAAATCGCTTTGAATATAAATAGTGGTATCGGTGGTCGCATAATGCAAGCTTTCTGACAGACTAAGCTCTAGTTGCAGTTATCGCTGAAGATGCGATAATAACGCATCTTCCATGTGCTGGAAAAGATGCAGCCACTAGTGGCATTGAACTTGGTTGAGATTTTTCTTGCAGCAGAGAAATTCATGGAAGCGTGAAATTTTACATGAAAGTTAATGATTTCTCATTCTCAAAAGCTGCAGAAAGATTTTAAGTTGTTCATCTGTACATTACATTTAGAACATTAAGATGTGCGACCTATGTTTGTCATACTGATTAGCATGAGCATTTCGAAATGAATTAAATTAAGAGAAATTTAACTGTCTTTCAGTAATATACTTAGGGAAGACATCTTACATGTGGGCACATCAGAAGAGAGAATGAAACTTATTGCAAATATAGCAAGAAGAGAAACCTGATGCGATTTCGACAAACGTGTTGTTCTAAATCTGCTCTCTCCAGGTCATGTGCGTAACATCAATTGTCGATAAAATTTGCATACATACAATTACGGAAACTTTCATATCACCGTGAAACGTTAACAATCCTTGTTTACAAACATAATCTGTGCACGCAATTATTTAGTCTTCGAATGTTGATCTTTTGATCACGAGACTTGAGATCTTGAATAAAGCTTCTTTAGGTATAAACTTGTGAATAACTCTATAGGAAACATTGCTTAAAGAAGATGCCAAAATTTTTTTGTTGCGAAAAAATAAAATTTATTTTAGAAGTTATAGAGCTTTGACGTTAGTTTCCCATTGACTTAACATAGCGATTTTCCTTAATTTATGGAAACGTAATATAATATGTATAATAATATATACAATCTCAACTATAACAAACTTATTATCAGTCTCACCTAGTTCAGATAGAGATTCCGAACCTTATCTAAATCCTTGTGTTACTTATGACCTGGCCATTTATCTCATTGTGTGCAAAAAAATGTGCCTCTTAGAGGTAAAACAATCTAAGTCTAGTTCATAGAAGAAGTTATGTGGTATTATAAGAATCTTAGAAAGTATCAATGACTAACTTCTCGTCGCCAAAGACGATCACTTTTTCTTTTCCTGAGAGTAAAATACGAGCGACGTGAATGATATTTCTCGTTTACTTCATCTTTCCGTGTCATCACTAAATATCAAAACTGACCAACTTAATTACAGCAGTGGCCCTCCCCTGGATTTCTTTTTCTCCGTGTTAACATTCCCTCCGTTCTTGACAAGATTCGATGCGGCCACACGCAGCTTTATGGCTGTCCGAATTATGTCATTAGTTGTTATTGGCGGTGGCGATGAGAAGGTAATGCTGTTTGACACTCGACGGTCACCGCATCGACATAATAAGCAGCAACGCAATTTTGTTAGTCATAAGTGAGCCTGATGACCCAAAGCTGAAAGAGGAAGAAAATAAGTTATCCATTCTGTTCTTGCTTACGCCTCCTGAGAGGAATAGTACATTGTTGGAATTTATTGTTGTTCCAATAACAGTTGTCTTTGTCTCCCACACGAATGTCAATTCATAATAATGGAAGATAACCGTGATCGGGATGCATCTTGTTGGTAACAAAAACAAATATAAAAGTCACTAAATAAACAGAATCGCCCAGAATTAATTCGCGCATTAAACAGTTTAAAGATCTGGAAGATATATTAATATTTTTAGTGTTGTAAACTATCTAACACAATGTTATTTTGGAGATAAATCCACTTGGATATACATTAAAACCGTAGCGTCAGGAGAGAATGGGATAATTTTATATTTAAGAATTATCAAAAAATAGAGATGAATTAAGTTCATAATATTTATTTCCGAGATTATGCTCAAAACCGTATGTTTCGGTGTATGCGCAAATTAAAAAAGTATGAGCAAGCGACAATATAATATTACAGTTTGGAAATTTTATAAATTTGAAAATTATACATTTTTTTCTCACTTGAAACATTTGAAACATCCAGAATTAGTTAAAATATTTGCACGAGTCACTGGTCCATCTAAAGATTTATTTTTGAAAAATATTACTGCATTGTTGTGTATACCATATTATTATGAATGTTGTGTATACCATATTATTATGCTAGCAAAATTTGATTACCAAGCTTATGTTTCTTGGCCCCTAAATGCTTTAATGCTTTGCCACATGAAATCAGACAAATGTGTAACATTACATATTTGTTAAGGAGGTGAAAAAAATTAATATTTAACTATGAGAACGTTGATTTCTCATTTATTTAATTAACATGCATTTCCTAACTGTATTATTAAATTGCTAATGAAATTGTTCACACAATGTAAACATTGTTGTGTGTACCATATTATTATGAATTTAAACAGATGAAAACTGAGTGTGAATTCTAAAGTACATTTACTAAACCAAAGTATGAATGAAGCAATTTATTACAAAGGCACAAAATCATACAAATAAAACAATCTTATATTAGCGCAAGTATTTCTCTTCTTCTTAATATAAAGTTAAACCATAAAAAGAACGATTTACTATGCTTAATTAATTTTCAATGTTTGAACTACAGTGCTGTCAATATTCACCTCCTGTGATAAAATAGAACTTATTACCTTGTAACATTCAACAAACAAACCAGTTTATATCGAATTTCATTTGTGATACAAGACTACCTTAACAATACTTTATACCTTATAGATGAGAAACATCTAAATTTGATCTCCCCTGATAGAGGACCCAAAAACAAACTTTACTGTTGATTCCCTTTCACCACCGGAACTAGGCTTTATCTTGAATCAAATAAGAGCAGTCTTCTTACGTAGCATCACACAACACTAATTTAACATACTTTATCCTTCTTCCTTTTACTACTCCACTATATCATTCGTTTTTCCTCCACAATTCTTATTATTCAAAACGTCTCTCCGTTCTAATCAGCTGATAACGTAATTGTCAAGCTGAAGCATACGCGAGCGTTCATGACTCATCTACCATAAGTCCATTGTAGTATACAATGTGTTCAACCTGTCGTATTATTATATTGTCCTAATATTATATTGATACAAATCTGTCGTAACAATATAATAAATTATGGTACTAAATATCCACATGCAAGTCATAGTACTCTTGGAGTTTTTTTTTTAACTGAATCTGCATGCATATAATTAAATAATAAAAATTACATAGTTGTAAGTAAAAATAAATAAAATAAATAAATAACATTGTTAAGCTCGATATTAGGGAAAGTTCTGTAATAAATATCTAAAACTTATAATCTTATCAATTATGTTATCTGTTTAGTGACACTATAATAAAACAAACACCGAGGGTGAGGGGATGAATATACTAATGAACTTCAGTCTCAGAAGAACTGTGGAAACTTCAGTTGTTAAACCTCATAGTATGCCCGTTTTTACTCACAACACGTCATTGAAATATACAGAGCCATATCTAGCGGGAAGTGGAGGGGTCAAAGGGCGGTTTCCACTCCCCCTCTGAGAATACTGGTAAGGGTAATAGAGGCAAAAATATTAAATTTACTAATTATTCAAGAATTTTTTAAAGATCCGTAAAACGGAAGAGAAATTGAAATTCAGCATCCTTCTCTCTTCCCCCCTTTTCTATTTTTCTGCTCGAATAAGTTTGTTGACCCGGCTCCTTTAATTTCTTTCTAGATCCTAGTTTGGATATACCTGGATATCCACAATACTGAGATAATATAATTTTATGCAAAATAGTTTTTAAACGAAGTCTTGTTAAAAACATCTCTAACTAAAACCGTATTCTTATTTTTGAATCTTTATATATGATTAGTACTTTTCTTACAATTATCACTAGCAGCAGTTGAGATAATGAGTTGAAAAAATTTGGTTGTCCTCACTGGGATTCGAACACAGGTCTCCCAGAAACATGCCGGACGTGATAACCTGTTATGATGGTCTAGTGTTTATGACGCCCGGCATGCTTCTGGGAGACCTGGGTTCGAATCCCAGTCAGGGCAACCAATTTTTTTCAACTCATTATTTCAAAGTGTTTCTTGTCTATAGGACGCTTTCCTGTGATAATTTTTACTGATTTATCACTAGTGTTAAACACTCTTTCTTCTTACTTAATATTTTTATTCAAAAAATGCATAACTATCTTTCAGTGTAAGCTTTAAATATAACATTCATAACACCGCCAGAGGGAGAAGTTACGGAAGGCCTATAAGAATTTGATGAAACTGAAGAAAACTAAATAGGATTATTACCTTAAAATTAACTAACTTTTAAAGCGTTCTTTCAATTAATACCAAAAAGCAGATATTTTCCTGTGTTGTCTTTTCTGCTGAAGTGTCGCCTTCCTCGCAACTTTATGGCGTATTATACTGACAGGCCCATGTCAGACTTCTGTGATAAGCATCTGATTCAACGGTAATGTTTTGTAATTGAAGCAACGGCTTAGATCTTTCGCAGGAAAAACAAAATTTTGAATTTATGCTTCAACTTACTGACAATTTTTAATGCATTAACTGACATAGTGTTTAAGGAGCTTAGTCACTGTTCCAACAAGACAAACTTTGTGTGCTGTGTTAGCTCTATCTGAATCAGTGGTCAGCAGTGACTTCGATCTTAGTAGAAAATATCCTTGTATGAGAAGGCATGTAAAAGCTAGGAGTAGCTTCTAGGATTCTTATATGTCGCAAATAAAATAAAACATATCCTTCAGTGCATATCTTTCCAGATACAGACAAGGTTATTATTATGTACCATTCGATGCATTTTAGTTGTCCAAAAGCTTAAGTTTTAATATATTAAAATATATTTATAGATTGAATTGAAAACAAAAATTCCTTGCCAATCCAACAAATGAATCGAAATCTTTACACCTGATGGAAATTATCTATTGGCAATATTGACTCTACAAGGACAAATTTTAAATGATTATATTTATTTCTACTCGTATTTGAAAACAAGGCCAGATCTTTGGAAGGGGGAGGCAACGGGCACCTCCCCCTCTTTTCAGAGGGCTAGAGTGGAAAATAAAAGCAAAATAATTATTAAAACTATGTGTATTCCATGCATTTTTCAAGGAATTTTTAAAGAGATTTAAAACGGAGGGGAAAAATGTTATACAACAATGAAAATTCAGTCTCTTTCCCCCTTTATTCTTTTCCAGCTCAACTGAGTTTTTCTGCCCTCCCCTTTATTTCTTTCTCGATCCAATCCTGTTTTACAACAAAAGGTAGCAGCAGCAAAAACGATGACAGGAAAATAATAGAACTAACAATAACAATAATGACGACATTAACGACAAAAACGACGATAATACATTGGTAGTTATATTTGTTCTTCTCAGAATTTAGTTAGAGATCAATACCAACGTCATTATTACTTTCATTGCTGTTTTTAAACTCTCATTTGCATATTGATATTTTTTAGAGTTTCTTATCTCAATTATTATTGTTGTTGTTGTTTTTGTTGTAGTTGTTACCAATGTACAGGTAATTTTAGATGCTAATTTATATGTTAAAGTTGCTTGATCTTCCAGTACATTTGGGAAATTAAAAAGAAATATCAAGGACAACTAAAAATACAAACATATATACAGAAATTGCATACCTATTTGAAATATAAATAAAATGAGAAGTTGCAAAGAGGAAGACAAACATATAATATGAAAGTGAATAAGATAGTAAACACAGTAAAATGAGGAATATATAAAATATATACATCACGAAAAAAATAAATATTCAAGGACAACAGAGAATAATATTAGATGATTGAACACGGGGAAAAAGATTGCGACAAATCCAGAAAAACATCAAAGATGTGGAGTGGGAAGTTGGGTGAGGAGATAGTGTTGGTCAAATGATTCCATATTTTAATAGCAGTGGAATAACAAAGTTTCTAAATTTTGTTTTAGATTTTAAAGGAGTAAAATCTCTCGGTAGAGATTACCAAGTTGAGGTTGCCTGAAAAGCAAATGAAATTTCACCATTGTTTGCTTTGAAAATCTTGAGAACACAAATCATTTTTTAATCAGAGCGAAGGATGGGGCGATGTGGTAATCGAATATAGGGTAAACTAATGAGACTAAAGGGAGAGGTGAGACTTGTTACCTATAATATCGGGAATAAGGGCAATAAGTTGCAGCTTTCTTCTAGATTCAAGAGTGAGAATTTGATAACTGGAAGTAAGTGTTACAGATTCTCGTTTGTGAAAACAGATTTTGCTGACGTTTTTTAAAGCTTTATTTTGAACTTTTTCTAAGTTATAAGAATTCTTTCCCTTAATACTGAAAAGAGTAGAAGTGCAGTATTCGAGTTTCGGCGGATGTAAATTTTGTACATTTCGGGGAATAGGGTTGGGTTGTTTTACCTCTGAGCGGCACTTTTTTGCACACCATGGGCTAAATGGCCAGGTCATATGGACCCCGAAGGCTCAGAGAAGGTTGGGGGAGGGGACCCACTGGAACAGCTGTTGGGAGACAGATGGTAGCCTCCCGTCAAGACCACCCAGCGTGTTCTTTAACGTGCACAGGATATGGCTCTCCCACACACGGGGCCACGGCTTAACGTCCCATCCGATGGACGGCGGCCTTTCCAAGCCCATCGGTGTCCCCTACTGACCGTGGGCAGGGCGGGGAATTTTTGCGGAGATAAATCTCAACGCTGACCCAGCTGGGACTCGAACCTGGGAACTACAGATTACGAGCCTGGCGCGCTACCGACTGAGCCACCCCCGCCCCCGGGGGAATAGGAGGATATGTTATTTGGAATGTACCTCAATATATTAATTCTTTTAGAAGCTTTTTACAGCTTAGTAATAATGACGTTAGTTAAAGAAATGTAGACAACCGTTTAATATAAATACTTTTCTTGAATTTTCATACTTGAATGAAAATTGAATTTTTTTTATTTCCTTGTTTTTTTACAATATATGCATTTTTAGATCAAGTGACTATGTAACGTTATTAGTGTCATAAGAAATAATATATGACTTCCCTGGTTAACGAATTTAGTTCCACTAATTTTAATAGTTGCTTTAAAATAATAGAATAATTTTAAAATAATCCTCAGCATATTTGCTTTGAATCTGTTTGAAATAAAAATTTCGTTTCAAAAGAACATGATCGATTATTTGGAAAAAAGGCTTAAATTTATAAATAACACAATTTATAAAATATTTTATGAACAAAAACAACGAGTCCCTATTAAGTAACAGTTTTGTTAATACAGAAATAAATTTCTTAATATAATCTCAACGGAAAAGTTCGATCTAAGATTCTGGATAAGAAATCAATACCAGTTTTTATAGATTCAATTGCAGAAAAAGAGATACTGAAAAAAATCCTAAACCAGCTTCCGATAGAATTTCTAAGAACGCCAGATGTTTCAATGCGGCAGATAAGAACTTGTAAGAACAAACATTTGTCAGTTAAAAAGAAAAAAAAATTCTTGAATTCAAAGACAACAAGTTATCCAATCATTTTTCCATCGTGAGCCTATAACTGATAATGGGTCACATTTTGTGTGGGCGTCTTCCAAGACATTGCATTTCATCTCATCCTTCTTTAGGAATTCTGAAGTCACCGGATTTTTACTTCTGGTTCAATATGTCCATAATTATGCTGGCTTGTACGAAACTCAGACTCAAAAATCTTTGAACATGAATGATGTGTTTCACGGGTGGCTATACAGTATATACTACTCGCTTCAAACAAAAGACGAAGGTTGGTTTGTTGTTTTCAAGAAATGCCTTTTAGAAATCATTAAAAGAAGAGAAATTTTTAATCTGAATCGGCGATTCAATATCGTTTTAACACCTTTAACCAGCCTTTTATTTTTTTTTCAGGATGCGGACCAGATCGTCACAACGCTTATGTAATCTGTCATGATACGCTTTGAGTTTTTTAGAGCTTCAGTCAATAATTTTAACCTTAGCACACTTCTCATGTTTCAGTTGCAAGACACTTTATGTGGTGGTCACAAACGATTTCAGTTCCCCTATACTGTTGTAAATAGTTTTGGGAATAAGTTCCTCTTTTAGCATTAGCAGACACCGAGGCAATAAATATTTTCGAGGCTCTTGTTTCTCATTTTAGGTATATATCTCGTGGAGGGGGGGGGAGGTTCTTAAGGAAGGTTTTCCGTTTTCTCGTCATGCTGTTATTCTTTATGTTTTTTACATTTTCCTCCCATCTTTTCTAATTTTTATCCACTAATTTTTATTTTTCGCTACGATGTACGATGATGATTTAAAAGATATTTACGCCAACTTTTGTATTTGGAAGAGGCGACACAGGCGACACCTCTCACTGTGCTACTATGTATCACGGTGTATATATATCACTGTATATATATCACTGTGTATATATATCATTGTGTATATACTATGTATCACTGTGCTACTATGTATCACGGTGTCCGGAGAGGGGCCCCTGTCTCCCCTCTTTATAGGTCAGCCTACCTATGTGGTCTGGTTCCTTATTCATTAATCAATAATCAATCATATTCTTACGCAACAGACACAAAGGTTTAATTAGTTTAATACGCCACAGTAGAAAATCTGTTAGGATGGCGGGATCTCAGCAGAAAGACAACACGAACATCCACGCCTTACCCGGGGCTCGAACCCAGGTCCCGTTGATCAATAGCCAAGCTCGCTAACCACTCGGCCACGGGACAACTACGCAGCGCATCAGGTAAATTATTTGTAATCATTATCATCATTGCATAGTTAAAAATTGGTCCCGAAAGAGAGCAATATCATGAATAATGAACACACAAGTCGTAAACATCATAATCAATCATTATGAATAATACGCTAAATGAGAAAAAGACAAAATATGAGAGATTAATTTCGATTTTATCACATATAAATTTCTTTGGACCATAGAGATCTTGTTCCGACATGTTTACTAAATAATAACAATTTGATATACCGGAAAGGTCTAGATAGCCACATAACCCCCTTGTGCTGAATGGCAATGATTGCGTCAAGTACTTCCATTTATTTCTAATGGAATTGATGATATGAAACATGTCTGCGCTATTGTGCCCTGGAGTTTTCGTGACTGAGCCCAACAGACGTGGTGCTTCGAACTGGCTTCCTTTCTCCCTCTAACGCCATCGTCGATCCATCATCATCCTGACACAAGGCATAGAGTCTCGGTAATTAGTGTTTGCTGGAAAGTTGAATACGATGCCTAGCTTTGGGAATTAAATCTAGCTAAATCACATAAGATTCACAGTTTATCAGAGTTTCGTGTGTCCTTTCCACTTCTGCAAGAGGCTAATCAACTTTGGAGCTTTTGATCTCGTTTTGAAAAGGCTAGCTTTGATATTTTTCGCAATTTCTCTATGCCATCGAAAAGGCAAAGGTTGTTCTCAAATCACTTGAGAAGAGAAGGCAAAATAACCAATTTAGTATAACAGGAAACGTTACTGATCTTTGTTTTTGATTTTTGATGTG
Source organism: Ryuthela nishihirai (assembly GCA_038380435.1). Classification (NCBI taxonomy): domain Eukaryota; kingdom Metazoa; phylum Arthropoda; class Arachnida; order Araneae; family Heptathelidae; genus Ryuthela; species Ryuthela nishihirai. Next base: position 17,977,189 of record JAWZYU010000011.1, read on the forward strand.
CTCTTATAAGACTAAATGTATCACACTTTACAAAATCACATAATAAGAGGAAATACGTTATTCCGTAGTGATTAAAAAATTTAGGAGCGCATTTCGTGTAATTGACAGTGTTGTTGCGTGAGGACAGATTGTCTAGAAAAGAGTGAGTGCAGAATACGTTTCATTTCAACTCGTCATATTTATTTTAATTTCCATCAATAAAATACTACTAGTATTATTTTCGGAATGCGTAATGTTTCTTAACCTAATTATAATATTGGACACCAATATATGGTTCGTTTCTATTTAATGCATTCAAAACTTTTAAAATAGTCTTTGAAAGAATATTTTTGTTTTAAATACAAAGGTTGGCTTAAATGTCTTTTAAATCATTATCATAAATATCTAAACATACTTGGAGGGAGTTGACTTAGTCAGTAGCATGCCAGGTTCGTGTGCCTGCTTTGAGATTTATCTCCGATAACTGTTTATCTGCTCTCTGTGATAAAGGAGACACCGCTGGACTTGGAAAGGTAACTATCCGTCGGGTGGGACATTAAGCCGTAGCACTGTGTACAGCAGAGTTATACCCTGTGCACATTGAAGAACATGCTGGATGTCTGAAGGGAAGGTTTTTAGCTGTCTCCTATCAGTTTTCTAGTGGATCTTCTTCCATAAATTTCTCTGAGTTCTTGGTGTATTTGTGATCAGGCCATATAACGCAGTGTATTAAGAAAAGTTCAGCCTAGAGGTAAAACTATCCAATCTAAGTATAGCTCACAAATAATTGGAAATATCCAAGGGATATAGTTAAACCAACTGAAAGAGGAACCTGCATGCGCATATTCGCTTAGGCTCTTCATGATATGTGCAAAGGACTATCTACCGAAACCTTCTACAAAATCATTGATCATAATTAATACTGAAATATGTTGTATTAGCTCTTAAAATAGGTAAGAACATTTAGCATTAAAACCCATTCAGTACTTTTACATCTGTGAGTTAAAGCTTAATATGTCGCTATACCTTTTTCTAAAAATTAACAAAAAGCTTTTAAAAATAAATGTGCAAATTTATAATAACAAACCAGTAAAATATCATAAATAAATTAAATCGAAATAAATTAGAAAAAAAAAACTGTCTTAAAAGTTAATGCTAAAAAAACTGCCAACTCTTGCATCATTCGCACAACCAAATTGATTTCAAAAATAGGGAGGCAGTAAACATTTGTTTTAAGCGAACGAAAAAAAACCTTAAGAACAAGTGGCGACTTTTAAATTAATTCAATTTATTTAATGAGCAGTCATCGACAATTTTTTTTAACTATTCAAAACTCATAGAGGATGACAGGCATTTATACACATATTTAAACGGAGCTTTTGAGACAGAGCTTGAAACTGGGGAGCTTCAATTTTTGACGCACCAGTCTGTTGAATAAAGCACAGCACATAAACCCTTAAACACTCTATGTTGTAGCAAATGTATTTTTTATCTACAGCACCTGTATAAGCTTGGTGAATTTAATTTAATAATGCATTCTACTTACATATTTTAACGTGAAATTGGAAGAATACTTTAGAGGCAAGACATTTCTTCCCGCCCTCCCTCCACTTTCTCATTAATATTTCACGCACATACTCTTTAGACTCTACCCAGCAATCTTTACTCTCGTTTCCTTTCACAGTAAGCTTCAGGTAAAATTTAGAATTAAAGCTAAACACAGAAGGGAAAATGACATGTTTTCGCTACCTATTGCTTAACCCATGTACTCTGATATCTTCGAATATATAACTGCACTTTTGCATTTCAGGCTGTCTCCAATGCCGCCTATTCCCAGAGCCAACTCCGACAAAGATCAGCATACATTTCCTTCGGAATTCAGTATATGGTGATTTTTCTTCAATAAAAAGAAAGAGAAGAGGGAGATAAAAAAAAAAGAGAACTTCAATTTCTCTTACCTTCACTGGCAGCCGGTTTGTACAGCTTAGCTCCATCGATTTTTCTCTACGAGAGCTTTCTAAGACATGCTCGCTTTTCCGAACATTCCACCAAACTCGTAAAGAGCGCGTGAGAGAAGTATTGGGTTTGCACTAAATTACTCGACTTTCTTTTTTTAATCAATTCAAAAATTTTATTATTATAACTTTTATGACTGCCAAAAAAGGACAAAATGTCAATACTTCCTTGTACCCTTTTCACTCCATTCCTGTGGATAAGTCTGTAATTAGCGATCGCGGCAATATTGACCGTACGTTTGTTTAACGTGTTGAATGGCGTCTATTCCCAGAACTTGGAATTTAATAAAATATTACACTTACTCCTGAAACTTGAGAAAATGTTCAATGTGTTTAAATCATTGTGAAATATTAGATCTCGAATGACCAATGCTTCAAAGAATTGTGCTTTTTTCAAAGTAAATGACATTTAGGTACATTAATATTCTCCAAATAACAAAAACTTCATCTATTAGAACGAAGAAAGAAAAACATTATTTAAATGTTTAAAGAAATATACTGATTTCTTTTCACACTACAGTAACGCATAATCTAACGGGGAGTGGATTGGCTCAGTTGATAGATCTCCAGGTTCGTAATTTTCAGTTCCCAGGGTCGTCCTAACTATGCCAGAGTTGAGATTTATCTCCCCTAAACTCCAACTCTCTGCCCTTGGTGAGTAAGGGAGACCGATGGATGGGGCTTGGAAAGGCTGCTGTACGTCGGATGGGGCCAACTGTATGAATTAGTTGTCATAAAAAGTACGGCAAAACAGAGGTTCTACAGTTCATTAGCTGAGAGAGATGACCTCTAATAGTTCTCCAAAATTCAATTCAAAAAATTGCAAACGTTTAAATTTGCGAACTGTATTATGATACATAGGACGAAGTGTTAGGTAGGTGTTCATAATAAGCTGGCCAGACAGTGTACATATTATATAGATAATTATCACCTCTAACTCCCACCCTGCCCATTGTCAGAAAGGGGATACCATGGTCTTGGTAAGGGACGTTAAACCGTGTCCAGGAGAGCCATACTATGTTCACGTTAAACACACGTCTGGTGGGAGGCTACCATATATATATCCTAACAGCTGCTAAGTGGGTCCCTTTCCTACAACCTTCTCTGAGCCCTTGCGTCCTTGTGACCTTGCTATTTATCCCATTGTGAGCCAAAAAATAACGCTCAGAGAGAGAAAGACGAATGAACCCAACATGCAGACATTTTAATGTTTTGCTTAGTCACGGTTAGATTCTTAAACAGGGCAATCATAAATTATAAGTGCATAGTATAATAGCAGCAGTTCCTAGTCTGAAATAAATGCAGAATATACTAAAAGTGGTTATAGAATGTAGTACGATAACTTTTAGTAATTTATATTATATGGTAGCCATCCCGGTGGCCGAGTGGCTAGCGTGCTTGTCTACTGATCAAAGGGACCTGAATTCGAGCCCCGGATAAGGCATCCACGTTTGTTGCTTGTTCTGCTGAGGTCCCGTCTTCCTCACAGACCTATTATGGCTTTATAAACCGAGTAGCTTATGCCAGACATCTGTGGCAGAGGATGTACTTTTTTTTTTTAATTACCCTGTTGCTCAAAGGTTGAGCAACAAAATAAAAAAAAAAAAACCCGCATATCGTGTGCGATAATTAACAATAAATAACAAAAGTCAGGTATTTTACATGAAAAACAACACTGGGTTCAAATCTCCCACGGAATTTGCATTAAACACAGTCGCGCATCCGAAACATGTAAGTATAAAAAGTATTAAAAGTCATTTATACGTGCGCGTCAGTTTGCGTTAGAGTTTTGACGTACGACATCCGAGGAATGATAGCTAATGGCCGGAAGAAACGTTTTGAGTGAAGAAATGAGGAGACGAGGAATCGGGAGACTCGAGGCCGCAAAACGTTCATATTATATATCATATTATATCTTTGATAATGTAGCAAAAATGACCTTAGCACAACTGTTAATTATTAACACCGCACAAAATGTTAAATGCAATGTACAACTGTCTCACGTCCACAGATTCAGTTATAACGCATATTGAAACATGCAATAAAGTCAACAACTTCTATTTTGTGATTATTAATCTGTGATTTGTCGGCATAACAAATATTCTGATTACGTGCAAGGAGACCCTGTTCAATACTACCATTACTTAGTGTTTGTAGCTGCATAGTTTGTTTTAAAAATATCTAAATCAATTTGAATTATTTGAAAACAAAACGTTTTGAAATCAGAGGGAGCCAGATGGCTGAATGAATATGAATCGTACCTTTCTAAGCCGCCTTTGGAATTGATTTCAAACAAGCCAAACAATCTCTAGAAGATCTGTTCGTGGATATCGTCAACGACCACCGTTACCTGATCCTAAATGCAAAGTGCGATAGAACCCATACAGCATGCCAGCTCGCTTTCGACCTCACTTCATCCACGGGACGGACTGTATCCTGGCAAACTGTGTCCAGAAGTCTTCATGCAGGTCATCTTTATGCAAGACGATCAGTTCTATGTGCCCCATTGCCGTCGGACCAGCGCAGAGCCCGGTTGAATTGGTCTCGACAACATCGCAACTGGATTCAACGTTAATAGGGGGATGTTCTGTACACTGGTGAATCCCGATTTAGTCTTCAAACCGATTCCCTACGACTATTGGTTTAGTCACATCCTTCAATCAAATATCATCCCATTAACATCCGGGAAAGAGATAGTTTAAAGCTGATGGTGTATTGGTGTGGGCAGGCATCACTCTCAATGGCAGCATAGACCTTCATGTCTTCCCAGGAGCGACTCTAACAGCTGTAAGGTATCGCAATTAGATCCTCGAACATAAGATTAGATTATCTCATCTCGCAGCAATGGGTCCTGATTGCATGTTGTAGAATATAATGTTCGCCCTCACAGAGCTCTCTTGGTGGACCAAAACCTTGAGAGTGGAACCATAAGTCGTATATACTGACGTTGCAAATCACGTGACCTAAATCCACTAGAACATGTTTGGGATGCTCTAGGTCTAGGACCACGCTTTTCCGGTCGCAATCCACTTCTCAGGACTCTCCAGGTGCTCCGATCTGCACTCATACATGAATGACAATTATTCCTGATTTGCGGTATGACGAGACGTTGTGCAGCCAGTATCACTGTCCAGGGTGATCGTACACCATATTAAAGATACTGTATGTTATCATTGAAGTTTTACATGCCATTTTGAAGTAATAATTTTCCAATTTAAATATCTCATACAATATTCACGGGAATCCTTTATTTTCCAGGTATTAGTGGGATATATGATCATTGAATTCACCTATATCTTTCATTGAAATCCAACGAAGAACTTGTTTGTAATTCATGTTTTTGTGTTTGTTGCTTAACCTTTGACTTCACCTATACCTTTCATTGTAATCCAATGAAGAACTTGTTTGTAATTCATGTTTTTGTGTTTGTTGCTTAACCTTTGACTTCACCTATACCTTTCATTGTAATCCAATGAAGAACTTGTTTGTAATTCATGTTTTTGAGTTTGTTGCTTAACCTTTGAGCAACCAGTATATATGCTAATATTTTTATTTGTCAGGAAGTGTTTCTTAACTGTGAATTTTATCAATTCCGGTAAATTAAACATTTTTTACTCATAATTAATATTTTAATTTAATTATTTGGGTTAAGTGTCATATTTGAAATTAAATTCATGCAATTAAAAATTGTGTGAATTATAACAAATAATAATGTCGAGAAATATTTTACAATCGCATTTTTTTAGGTTTTGAAAATAAAACACAATTGAAAAATGCAGACTACTTATTTATTAGCCTTAATGTGATAAAAGCAAATTGTAATAAGCCCGCATGACTATCAGAGAAAAAAAGAAGAGAGAAAGAAAAACGGAAAAAAAAAAAGATTAAGACATATCACTTTGAATGTCAGTATCATCCGCGTAAAATGCATAATAAGCGAAGTGCAAGTTTTCCCAATTGACTCGTAAATTCTTCTTCACTCTCTCCCCATGCATTTACCTCACGGTGCACACCTAATCACGAATATTTTGCTTCCCGTAACGCAAAAATGGAGACTAGAGGGAACAAAATGCGAAGCTGTGAGGAGGGAAGCGAGAAAAGGAAGAAAAGAAAAAACTCCCAGCAATAGAGATATAGAAGACGATTATTGAATTGATGAGGAGGAGCAGGGTGATAGGAGAAGAGAGAGATGAAGGAAAGGGCAGAGGAAAAAGACGATGTGGTGAATGAAGGCCTGTCTGTTTCTGTGGAAGGGAGGGATAACAGCACAATAAATGAGGAGGCATCCGGCCGTGAAGCCTTCCTGCCGCCGTCACAGCTGCAGCATCCCGACGATCTTTTCCGTCGAGTGCGGCCATCGTCGGTTACGGAAACCAAATCTGTTATGCATGGGTTCGCTTATGTTAAGTTCCAAGACTACAGAATAGCACTGTGGGAGCTTTTAGAAAGGCATGGGGATTGCGCGAGTTGGTGTCTGACTGTCTACTTAATACTTGGTAAAACTTTTCTTGTGGAGCAAGCTTCTTTTGGTTTATTCCAGTGTCATCAAATAATGTCTTGTCCTTAAACGTAATATAATATAATCATCGGCGCAGAAATTAGAATAATGTTAATGGGTCAGATGAGTTTGTAGTTAGTGGATATGTTATGTAATGATTATCGCTGTATCTGTAATAAGCTTTAAGCTGATTGTTTATAAGTATTCATTTCTAAATCAGAAAAATATCGATTTATATCTTCGAAATTGGTAAATAATATTTGAAATCAAAATGTCTATTAAACGAATTACTTTGAGGAATTTTGAGGAAGAAAAGTTTTGAGGAAGAACAGAATGAAGTGTAATGAAATGAAATGCACCGGAATTTCGAGTTAAGATAGTCTAAGCCTAACTTTGAAGTCGTTTACGAAATTAAGTTTATATTGTAGGAAAGCATTTTTCATAGGATATTTAAATCAAAATCTGCTAACAAATAGCAAGGAAACCAATCGTTATCAATTACTGAACTCCTGTTATCGACTGTCGATTAAGTAGCATAGTGTCAGGGGAAGCTATGAGATTATGTTTTCTCACCAAAGGAAAATAGAAAAGATTAAATCAGTTAATACCTCATGATATAGTAAGCTGAAAAGAAGTTCTGATTTTGCACTGAGTGGGATTCGAATCTACTCACTGCAAAATCAATCTCCTAGGAGATGTGGGTTCTCCTAATTCAGTAATAAAGTCTCACAGGTCCTGTGCTTGAGATTTTATTACTGAATTCAGTTAATAACACCTATTTTTAAAAATAACAGTAATCTTACTTGAGAAAAAAGATTCGCCCATTATAAAGAAATATATTAATATAATAATTATTAAAGAAACATTAATATTATTTAACTAAAAGAGTATTCTTAGCGTGGACTAAATGGAGAAATCACAAGGACCTCACAGGCTCCTAAGAGACACCACAAAATTGACAACCTACTGTTACAGCTGTTGTGAGAACGATGGAATCCTCCAGTGAAAGTCACCTAGCATATTCTTTAACATGTCCCAGGTATTGCTTTCCAACATACGAAGTGGATGGGCTTAACGTCCCATCCGAAGCATGATGGCCTTTACAAGCCCATACGGGTTTCCTTTCTCATCCAGGGCAGGATAGGGACTCCCTAAATTGTGCTCGGGATTCAAAAGACCAGGACTCTAAATATTGAGCCGAACTCCTCTCTAATATATAAATACATATCGTATATAAAGGTTGTGTAGTTTTACCGCCGAGTTGCACTTTTTTTCAATAAAATGGGTTAAATTGTTAGAAAAGGTCGGAGGAAAGGACCACTGGACAGTTTTTTTCTTTTGAAGAAACACGGAAGTTTCCTGTAAAGTCCATTCACTGTGTCCTTTAACATGCACAGGTCAGAGCTCTCTTAAAGATGGGGCCATGACTTAACGTCCCATCCGATTGACGGAGTACTTTTCAAATGCATCGGTGTCTCTTTCTACCCTAGGACAGCATTGGGTTGACTGAGATAACTCTCAGCACTGACACAGTCGGAACTTGAACCCAAATATTAGGAAAGGAAGGACTGACTGTTAAGTCTTCTGCCCAAGTGTTATTCGAAGTGTTTGGGAAAAAAATAATGGACGTTAAATCATGTTTCCACAAAGTGTTTTTAAATGAAGGAATAAGAAATGAATGGTGTGCACGACCGTCGTTCTAGGTGCTTGGAAGGAAAAAAAACAGAACATTGAGCTATATGATCTAGAAACAATAGTATTTTTTGGAAGTAAAAGTACTGTGTTATAAAGTGTCTACACAAGAGTTATCCGAATTACTTGCTTGAAAAGTATTGGACTTTTAGCCTCATGCAGAAGAGTCACTCGAAATGAATGGAGAAGGAAGAATGATTATTAATCGTGTGCAGGAAGTCATCCGATGTGCTTAGAAAGCAAAACCTCTTGAAGCCGTGTGCACGAGAGCCATTGAAAGTGCCTTGCATGCCTTAACGAACGACAGTCCAATGGATGTGTTTTCGTAAAGCGTTCAAAGTATCTGAGAGAAATTTTCTCCTCTAACCACCTCTCCACTTTCGGTCAGAAGAGTGATGTAGAGCCGACAGCCTGAGCACGTTAAAGAATACGATGTGCGATATTGAAGAGAGGTTTCCATCTGTCTCCTAATAATTGTCCAATGGATCTCCTTCCCCTAAGAAGCTCTCGATTCTTGTGATCCATGTGACCAGTAGTGTCATTCAAATTTGTTTACAATCCGCTCTTTTTAATTATAATTTTCATTTTACTCTCACTTTTAACATGTAATGATTATAGACACATTTAGAGTAATCATCATTTTAAGAATCGTCTGTTTGGGTTGGGTTGTTTTACTTATGAGCGGCAATTTTTTTGCACATAACGGGCTAAATGGCCGGGTTACAAGGACCCCGAAGTCTCAGAGAAGGTTGGGGGAGGGGACCCACTAGAAAAGCTGTTGGGATATAGATGGTAGTCTCTCATTAAGGACATCCAGCGTGTTCTTTAACGTGCACAGGGTATCTCCCTCATACGGGCCACGGCTTAACGTCCCATCCGACGGATGGCAGCCTTTCCAAGCCCGTCGGTGTCTCCTACTGACTGTGGGCAGGGCAGGATGTTTTGCGGAGATAAATCTCAACGCTGACCCAGCTGGGACTCGAACTGGGAACTGCAGAATACGAGCCTTGCGCGCTACCGACTGAGCCATCCCCGCCCCTAACAATCGGCTAAAAAACAACTGTTACAGTTCTCTTCACATAGGCATGTTTTTATTTTTAATAATTGTTGTTTATATATTTAATTATTAGTATTAATTTTCTTCCGTTTGTTTTCTTAATAATCGGTTCGGCGATCAGTAATATTTTTAACAAACGGTGGGAATCGGTTGGATTATATCATTGCTCATAATTCTCCACTTAGTCCACAGTCTGAAATCAAAAACAAGGCATTGGTCAAACAACACAATACAACCCTCAATGTGAGTCAAGCCTTGGGTCAGTTGTTAAGTGCGTCCAGAGTAAAAATTAATAAATAAATAAATTATCGTGTCTAGCAAAAACAAACTTCTCTGATCATTTAAAGATTTTCAACAAGTTAGCAATTTCAGCACACACCAGTATTATTATTAGTTCTGTGAAATATATGTAAATACAAATTACTTTTTAATTGAAATGCTAGAAAATATTTTTTTTTTTCTTTTTACCTATTTTGCTTTCGCAGTGTTGCACAAAAATTATTAGGGAAATTTCACATTATTTAATGGAAAGCTAAATTCGAATCTCCTTAAATCTCTCAGATAATTACTTAATGGAAAATGAAATTTACCATAAATTAAGCGTCGAGACCTTAATTTTGGAAAAAAAAATATATTTCTTGAACATTTGAAGAGGAATGAAGGTGGGTTATTTGAAAACAATATCGATATCTAATACATATCTGTTGAATTGAGAAAAAAAAATCACACACTATTAAGAAGACAGTATTAAAAACTTACTTATTAGGTTTTAATTAACATTTGAAGAAAATATTGTGAATAACAAAACTGCTCTAAATTATTTCCTTTGTTTTATTTCAATTTGAAATTTATTAAAAGATGAAAGTATTTTTTTCTCGGTAAGTTGATGGTTATTTTATAACAAATAGGAACAAATATTGTTGAAAGTTAGTGCTGAATAAATATGATTCTTATTCAGTCTAGTTTTCTCAGTAGAAGTTTATTTTTAAAGTTAAGAGCAATCAATTTGGCTATTCAAGGGAGTATCGTCAAAATAATTAACAGTTTGTTGTCTCTGTCAATGAATATAAAAAAACATGATATTCACTGTAATATTTATTCCCCAACTTGTAAAATAGATTTCCTATTTTCAGCTCATTTCTATTTCCGTTTCCTCCTCAGCACAAAGCTAACTTTAAATGTCATTCCAGTTTTTTCTGGTGCTCATAAAAGAAGTTGCATATTAAATTATATCCTGTAGTTTCTATTCTACGCAGAATTCTGATATTTTCGCATATATCATTAAAATTCCAATACCTATCACTCTTCAGCTTTCTGTCTCCACCTTTTCCGGGTTGTTTCCTCTTTCACGAAAATCAAATCCCTTGCGTGATACGAGAATATGTTTGTTTCTTCCCTTCTCAAAAGTCCGCTTTATGCCTCAACTTCTTCCTCTCTCTGGAATTTCATCATATCATTTCTTTCTCTAAGTCATTCCCTCGACTTTCTTCATCTTTCCCTTCAGTCTCTAAGATACAGATATATATATCGATAACCGCCAGAAAACGAAAAGCTTCATTGCCTCACCAGATGCAGCGTCTCGATTTGCGACCGTTGAGACGAAGCGAGGACCATATACATCAATGACTCTGTGTGACGGGGCGATAATGGCACCCCCTTTTCTCCAAATCTTCCAACTCCTCCTCTACCTTTTTCGTTGACTCTCATAGCAGCATAGAGTTACGATCCCGTTTCGTCGGCTGCCAGATCCATGACATTTGACCGGGTCCTGACATTATAGGAAGCACACGCACACAGCTCGTTCAGATAAGGCGATATGGAGGCCAAGGGATCAGACAGGGTAACGACTGAGTCACGGGGAGCGAGAATGTAGGTAATCAGCACGAGATAACGCTACTTTACAATGGCTCCTAGAGGCAGTTTCCTCTGCAAATGCACACTCTGGCTTTATTTCTAAGGGAGGAGCAAATAGTTTGATTCCTAGAGGCGCGTTCTTTTTCATCTTGTATCAGTCGTAGAGAAATGCCAATCACCATTCGGTCTGTCATATCGCTGATTGTTGGAACTTCTTAATACCGAAAGTGTATTATAAGGAAATGATGTTTCCCCAGTATCTGAGTCTATGGATTACCTTCGAAAAACTTATGGCTGTTGTTGTAGCAAACATTTCATACTTTCTGATGGTAATTGCAGTTTTATTTCTTTTATAACTTTCCGTGTTTCATAATTTTTTTCCTCTCTCTTTAACGTTAGGCTAGCAATGCATATGAATGGATGTGTGTTATATAGTATAAGAGAATGTGTATGTCGAGTTGTTTTACCCCTAAGCGACACTTTTTTTGCACACAGTGGGCTAAATGGCCAGATCACAAAGACCCTGAAGGCTCAGAGAAGGTAGGGGGAGGATACCCCACTGGAACAGCTGTTGGAAGACATCCCGTCAAGGTCATCCAGCATGTTCTTTAACGTGCACAGGGTATGATTCTGGCTCATACTGAGCCACGACTTAACGTCAATCCGACGGAACGTCGGCCTTTTCAAGTCCATCGGTATCCCCTACTGACCGTGGCCAGGCGGGGAGTTTTGGGAAGATAAATCTCAACGCTGACCCAGTTGGGACTCGAACCTGAGAATTGCAGATTACGAGCCTGGAGTGCTACCGACTGAGCCACCCTAACACGTGTATGTCGAGGATTAAAGACTCAATCAGTATATTGTTATTTGAAATCTTAAGCCGCTTAATAACCGTAGAGAGAAATTTATGTTGTAAACCATAAAAAAAAATCGTATATTAAAATGCTGATTACTTGCGAAAAATTTTATTATTATGCAATATTTCCTGTAAATTAATGCTTTTCGTATTAAGATATACAAGTATACAAGTAGTCATAAAGAGTAAAATATTATTAATAATGGTTCGTTAAAAATATTTTAATTTCTTCCTTTGTGATATGCGATTATGCGAGTTCCTATGAATAATCCCTAAGCGAGATAAAATGAAAGGGAATAAAAAAATCCCATGAAAAAAATAGTCGTTTGATCCACGGGGTGTTCAAAAAAACATCATCTAAATATCAAAAACAAACATCATTTAAATATCACAAACAATGGGGACATGGGTTCCTTGCCCCCTCCCGTAAACCCAGGCTGTCACTATAATTCGTTTATTTCATAAGTCTGTAATTGCATATTTTCATTTGGCCTTTTTCTCTTTGTAGATCGTAAAATAATATGAAATTTAAAGACATGAGGTCTGCAGTTAATAATCGAATAATTATTGTCGAATGAAAGAATAAATCGAACTCTATTTTACGCCTCGCTAGGTCTCTGACGAATTCACACATTACCAGTAACAGTTGAGAAGGAAAATACTTTCATCATTCCACTTTATCTTTCCCTCACTAGTGTCTGTTCTCATTCTGATGCATCTTGGCACACTTCGACGGTGATTCGTCTTCTTCAGCAGAAGCTGCTTACGACCTTCACAGCTCAGAGTATTCTTTATCGCAGTCGCAGACTAATCGTAAACTGACTGAAGTTTACGGTTAGCCTGAAGAAAATACGTGTTGCTTGAAACAATCTTACCGGGGATCTGTTCTCTCTTACAGTGGTCTTTCTAAAGACGCCAATTTGAACCTTATCCACACTGCCATTTTAGCAATGTCTATTAATTATTATGGCTAATATAGTGAAGGTATAGCACAGTTTTAGAGCAATTCTGCATCGCAAATGTAACCAACTTAGAGCAGCAGATGTGGGCTTTGACATTTATAGTGGAAGCGCTTTAGCACTTGTAGGGATGGGTGACCAAAAAAAATCTTATAAATATAAGTCTATGACAATATGTAAGCCATCACAAATTTTTGCGTCGGATCGCAAATATAAAAAAATATTTATATTGTAAAGTTAAAAAACGCATAGCAAATGTTAAAAGCTGAAAAGACATTCAGAACAGACTAAAAAGCTTGCGAGCGCCCCTCATGAATTGTCAAGGGAGTTGAACTCCCTGCTCCCCCTCTAGTTTACGTACCTGTTTTTCGTACGTTATGATTATGAAAGAGGTTTAACCTCTTGTAATCTCTAATTAGTTGATCCCTAGTAGACACGGCCAACAAATAAAAGAGTATGTGACCTAACTGATATCTTTCGTAGTCAGATGAAGGATACGGAAGGTCACAAGGGATTGTCGATTTTTAAATTATATTCTGGTAGCCTAAAATTATCTTTTTAATTCTGATACCAATTGTGAATGGTTTTTAAATGTTCATTTTGCACATTATCCTCCGAATAAACAACATAAGTTAAATTTTCTTCAAAAAACATAATTTAATCTTGTCATGGCACAAAAAAATTTCAAACAGTACAGTCGCTCAAAAAAGCATCCGAACGTTATGGTTGATTACAAAATTCAGAAAAAATATCTGGCAACAATTTTTTTAGAAATTAGTAATCTGAAAACCTTCGTGTACAGTACACAAAGGTTTCCAGATCACTAATTTCTAAAAATATCTTTGCCAGATATTTTTTCTGAATTCTGTAATCAACCATAGCGTTCGGTTACTTTTTTGAGCGACTTTACCTTGGTCAATTCAATAATTGATTTGCTTTTAGGAAACAATTATACACTTTTGTAACAATTCAATAAAGAGTTTGTGGTTTTTTTAAGGCAGCAATGCCTTTTTAATAATTCAATATGTGATTCCTTTCGTAAAAGAGCAATGCATGTTTATAATAATTCAATGTGATTTTGCATTTATAAAGCAAAACTACACTTTTTTTTAACAAATTCAGTGAATGATTTATTTTTACAAAGAGCAAATATAAATATGTCGTTTTCCTTAAGTGTTACACAAATTATGACCAGTCATGGCACACACATATAATAAAAAGCCCATTTGTTAATATAACGGTCACAATGAGAAAATGCGTTTGACATGTAATGGACAACTATAAGCATGAAATCATCAATGAATTATAACATGCAACGGATAAAGTAGATAATCTCTAGGTTTATAGGCTCATAATAAACATGTAAAGTTCCTTAACTGGCACTAAATTTATGATCCTTGCAAACACTAAAGCCAAGTTATTGTTGTGGATTCAGTTTACTTTCTTCTGCCTGTCGTTGACAATGGAGCTATTCAGAAGTGTGTGATGTTGTTGCATTCCTGTCACACCAGCGGAATGTCTACTGAATTACGTTGCTGTGGAAACATACATGCAACAGCACTACTACAGGCTGAGAGGGAACAGTTGGCTATCACCGATCAACAGAATAAACCCGTGGCGCGCCAATCATTTGCACATGTATAGGCAACATTTCAGCAATATGAAGCAGAATTCTTCAGCCTACACGAAAGAGGGAACAAAAATAAAATTTTTGGCTACCGTCTTCTGCAAATAAGAAATTTACTGCAGATGATAGTTTTTCATTTATATATGTATTTCTCAGTAGTGCTGCTGTAAGCAAAAGCTGCTGGAGGATGAAAAAGGACGGTATGTGGTAAGAAATAAGCTTGGAAAATAGAGGGAGAAGATAGCTGTAAAGTTTCGTCTCAGCCATTTTATGATAAGCTGTGGTAGTGAAGATGTTATATTATGGTTATAGTTTAACAGGATAACTGTCGAAGGGATGGGATTTGGGAAGAACTGCTGAAAAGAAAAATATTTTATGGAAAAGGAACGAAAAATGTTAACTATTTCTCTAAAGTGTGGATTTTGTCTTTTGTTTTAATATTAATAATGGATAATAAATAAATATTTCCTCAAGCAGTTGTTTGCCAGAGGTCTGACAGGAGCCTACCAGTTTAATACGCCATAGTAGAAGGTCAATGAGGATGGCGAGACCTCAGCAGAAAGACAACACAAACATCCATGCCTAACCCGGGCTCGAACCCGGGTCTCTTTGGTCAGTAGCCATGCACATTATCCACTCGGCCACTGGGACGGCTTAACATTAATGGAGGAAATTAATTACTTCATTGTAGTTACGATTTAAATTTAGGGATTTGTAGATATTGAAGGATATAAATGACAAAAGATAATTATTCAGCCATGGCAAACTATGATGAATACTTGTACTATGTTCTAAGCAGGGCCTGATCTGGGGAAGGGGCAAGGGGGCCCCACCACTCTTTCAGAATGCGAGTAAGAATAAAACAGGCAAAAATTGTTAAACTCATTTATATTCCATGCATTTTTCAAGAATTGTTTTAAGACTCGTAAAACGAAAGGAGAAATATTATACAGTATTGGATGGCTAAATCTGCTTTTCAAGAATAATTAGTGTAATGTTAACACAAAAGTTCACAGCAATTTAAGTATACATGTAACAACATATAACAAGATGAAGTTACTGTCATGGTAATAGTAGGTAAATATATCAAGAATAACCTACCCAATGTTATCAGTCTGCTCCCATTGTTTGCGAACAGCTGTGATGATGTTCTTATATGGCTAACAGAATTTTATATTCGTGACTTATTATATGGCTTAAAAATAGTAAATATGCGGTTGACTCTTAATTATCTCTATACTTCCTACAAAAGAGGATATTCAGATGAAAATTATATCAGAGGAAAGAACAATTCGAAATTCATCAAGTTTTAAAATAAGCTACTTACAAGAATCAGACTGAAAATCAAGATCTAAATCAAGTCTATATAAATCTTCAACTTCAGTACTATTCGTTTAATACTTAAAAAGTTATGGAAGATGGAATATTTAACTGTAAAATATTCCAGTCATAAAACTTAAATGTTACTTCAATACGTATAAAAAATAAGTAAATAAATGTATAAGAGGTGTTTTCGTGAGGAGTCAGATATTTGTTGAACTGGCCATGTGGGTCCCGAGCATTTGATTCAAAAGGTACCTAATATGTTCTACTAAAGCTTGTTAGGATATTTGGCGAGCTGGGTGGTCGCATAAATTTTCAACAGACTGTACGTTATGTACAATACATTTTTTAACTAGATTATTTGCAATTTAACAGTACAATTACAAACTCGGTCTTCAACTAAGGCCTCTCGCTTAGCAACAATCCACGGCTGGCTATCTCGCCTACACCGTAGGACAGAACTTGGCCGAAAAACCCTGGCCCAAGCCAATTTCTTATCCTGGTCGGAGCCTGACCTCTGACCTGCAGCACACTTACGAGCAGAAGAACAAGGAACAAAGTCTTTTCTTCGCTCCTTGTCTCAGGGTGGCCACGTGAGTCTTTTCCACGTGACAGTCTTTCGAGGTCCAATAATGGACCGTATGCCGATCCCGGTGTCTGTCAACGGACGAGTCTGTCCTTGAGCACCCTCACATCCGGTCCGAGGGCCCTTCGACCTTCGTTTCGGGGGGGGGGGGGGGAGGAGGGAACGGACTCGTATCATCTGACCGTTTACAAAGTGTATGTCTAAAAATCAGTCTGATAACTCTTTCGTCAATTAAACTCTAACGAAATTTACATTACAGTATTATATTATTATAACAAAAAAATTGGAAGTTCTGAAAAAAGCTTTCGATGAGCGTTCTTGATTTAAAATAATCCCCTACTATAAACAGTGAATAGTGAATAATGTTGAAATTTAAGATTTTGATAGATTTGATTTAGATTTTTAATTTTGCCTCAGTTTCAAATAGCTTATTTAAAGTTTTTTAGCTTCCACAACTTTTTATTAACGTGATGTCGTGGGCATTCTATACGTTTTTTTTTCTCCAAATTAGGAGTACATAACTGAAATGTATTCAAACTTGACCTTTCACGGAACTAGATGAGTCAAGAATTCCTCTTTATCACATTACATGGTCATTATTCTCCTAGAACCTATGCCTTCAAAATTAGACTATTTTAAAAGGAAATTTTCTTTAAAGTACGGTTTCTAAAATGAATATATCCGTAATCAGTATCCATGAATAAATAAATATCCTCTCAAGCAGCTGTTACTTTACGGCCGTAACCGGTGTCCGTGGATAATAGGGCTCATATTGGTGTCTGATATCCAGAAATAAATTTTCGGAGAGCTTTTTTTTTTTCTGAATTTTATGTAAGTTTTAACGACTCTTGAAAAATTACACTATAGGTATACGCGCTCTATGCGAATATAACACGTAGGTTGCTTATATTCATTTGCGACACCATCGCCCGATAAAATTGGGGGACTGGAAACGAATTATCATCCGAAAGCAGAAGTAACGGACACCATTTACGGATATGAAGCAACAGCTGCTTGAGGGAATATTTATTTATTCACGCATATATTCATTTTAGAAACCTTAGTTTAAAACGAAAACTTTCTTTTAGAATTGTATAGTTATGAAGACATAGGTCTTAGGATAATAATGACCATCCAATGTGATAAGAGGAATTCATGACTCATCTAGTTCCGAAAAAGGTCAAGGTTGGATTCATTTCATAATATGGTTAAGCAGCATAACTTTTCCTATTATAGACAGAAGCTCGAAACTTTGGCTCAGTACGAGGTGGATACACCAAAGAAATTTGGGACTGTGGGACAAATGTTTGGTATTTATGAGGGATTTCAATTAGTTAGATTAAATAACAAAAATGCAGAAACATGTGAACGGTAAGAAAATAACTTCTGAAATTTTAACTCCGATTCTATTATAGAAAAAACCTCGATTTACGAACGCAATATAGGGTTGTCTAAGTAGCCCAGAAAAAAAATTCTGACCGATCGGACAATTTTCTGTAAATTACCAGGATCCTTAATTCACTTAGGGGCACTGCTCCACCAAAAGTAATCACCAAAAATAATAAACAAATTACAATTTTAGTAGTCATTATTTCTCATATATAAATATCAAATATCATTTTAATACTCGTTTTGTAATAATTATTGGTAGGTATTATGCTGACATTCACACCATTTTCTTTACGAATCGGGGTTACATCGGCTGCTTTCGCATTGTCAATATGAATATTAGCATTACGACCACCGTCCGGGATCTTAGATTTATTTATTATAGCGATGACCCAAATGCACATGCGCTGAAATACAATAGTACTCAAATTTGGGGGGGGGAGGGGCTCAGTCGGTAGCGCGCCAGGCTCGTAATCTGTAGTTCCCAGGTTCGAGTCCCAGCTGGGTCAGCGTTGAGATTTATCTCCGCAAAATGCCCTGCCCACGGTCAGTGGGGAACCGATGGGCTTGGAAAGGCCGCCGTCCGTCGGATGGGACGTTAAGCCGTGGCCCCGTGTGCGGGAGAGTCATACCCTGTGCACGTTAAAGAACACGCTGGATGGCCTTGACGGGAGGCTACCAACAGCTGTTCCAGTGGGTCCCCTCCCCCAACCTTCTCTGAGCCTTCGGGGTCCATGTGACCTGGCCATTTAGCCCATGGTGTGCAAAAAAGTGCAGCTCAGAGGTAAAACAACCCAACTCAAATTCGGGACCAGGTCACCTCTTTGTAGTGGCCCATGATACTTGATTGGCTTTTTCTACCAAAGCAACCAATTGTCGAAGATCTTGTTACTTAACGAATATCTTCATTTGACTGTGGTAGTCAACAAGACTAAACTTTCCTAGCAAGATGTATTTGAACTGGGTTGAAAACTTATTATTTTGCTGAGGAAGGATATTTATGTGTTAAGTATTTAAGAACTACATTAGATATGAAAATAAAAAATGTGTTCAACATATGGTTAACAAGAGAATGCTAATATTATATTTTAACATTGTACGCTGTTAGTAAAGCGCAGTTTAGTCTGCTAAATGTAGAATTATTTTCTTGGACTTGCAACCTAAAATTCTCCAGTTCGATCTCAGCCGCTGTCATTAAGTTTTCTTCTTTGTATAATTAATTTTATTACCATATCACTTTTTTTATAATTCTTTGTAAAATAATATATATATAATAAATTTATATTGTAAATTAAATATAACCAATAGTCAGCTTTTCAAATGATAATTTATAACGGATAATTCAGTTCAAAATAATATATGTAAATTTGTAATCGGAACGGATTCAGGGGCGGGGTGGCTCAGTCGTTAGCGCGCCAGGCTCGTAATCTGTAGTTCCCAGGTTCGAGTCCCAGCTGGGTCAGCGTTGAGATTTATCTCCGCAAAATTCCCCGCCCACGGTCAGTAGCGGACACCGATAGGCTTGGAAAGGCCGCCGTCCGTCGGAAGGGACGTTAAGCCGTGGCTCCGTGTGCGGGAGAGCCATACCCTGTGCACGTTAAAGAACACACTGGATGGCCTTGACGGGAGGCTACCATCTGTCTCCCAACAGCTATTCCAGTGGGTCCCCTCCCCCAACCTTCTCTGAGCCTTCGGGGTCCTTGTGACCTGGCCATTTAGCCCATGGTGTGCAAAAAAAGTGCCGCTCAGAGGTAACACAATGGAACGGATTCAGAGAAATAGTAAACCTGTATAATAGACATAATTTTCTCGGATAGGTTTTTAAAATACCACTAGAGTAGAGAGTAAAAAAATATTTTTATAAGTAATTAGAAAAATATTTAATTTAAGAAGAAAAAACAAAAACAGCTTTTCGTGTTTATTTGTTTTTTCGGAAATTTTTGGTTAAATAATGCGGTTTAAGAATAGCTGAAAGAAAGAATATATGCATTATGAAGCATCTTTTCAGTCTTTTTTCGGTTCAGTCGAATATCAGGCATCTCCCCCTTTTTTTTCCTACTTCCTGGTCCTGCCTGTAGTAATCAAAGTGCTCCCTATATATTTTAGTCAAGAGCAGCCAGAGTGAATTACGATATATTACAAACACATAAACTCTGTTATAAGTTTTCTAAGAATCATTTGAGTGGCTCTGGTATCCTGACTACCAGACTGAATAAGTAAAACCTTTTTATTGGATTGTCAGCGATTAAATCAAAATTTTCTAAATCACCTTTTTGCTACCATCTAACCGATATTCGCCGACTTCAAAAATGGCTATCCGATAACCGCTGTTATAAAAAAAAAACGGATATTTGGAAACCCTGTTTTTAACACGAAAAACCAATATTTCGGAGAAGAAGTTTTAAATTGCACTTATTCGAACAATAATGTTTTGAATATTAGAATACAGACTAAAATGTCTGAACATTGGTAAAGCTTAATATGTTATTTCTTTAAATCACTTTTGAAACGGATCAAAAGAACCTATGTTCGAACCCCAGGCAAGGCATAATTTTGTTTTTCATTTTTATAATTGCCAAATATAAACAATCTATTATTGCTATATCTAATCATTCTTAACAACAAGTTTATACAATGCTATGTGTAACATGTGGAAGAAGAACCTGTTTGGGGAATTCTAGTTCACTAAAGGCTAAACATTTCGTTGTTAAGGCGTTTGAATGTTTGATAATTGAACTACTGTGAATCGTGTATCCCATAAATATTAATAATTTAATTCCCCATATATATTAGAATCTTGTATGTTTTCACTTCTTATTTCAGGTGACGGTGAGACTCGAAAATTTTTAATTATTCGTTGTCTTAATTTTCTATTTCTTTCCCTCTTTTCTTCTTCAAATAAAGTTTAACATTAATCACAAATGCTTCGTTCCTTCCGTGTTATAAAAGTGTAATTCACAGTACATTTAGAATAATATAGATATTTATATTTATATGGCTTGCTTTGTTAATGTACTATTCCCATATCAAAATTATTAGGTATTAAATGAATATAATAGGAAATCAGTCTCATAAGTGTTAAGCTAAAGCTATTGCGCCAAATTGGGCGTTTAAATGCGTAGTAAAAGAGTTATTTACAACTTAGCTTTGAACTAAAATCACTTTCAATGGAGGTATTTAATGAAGATTTCAGGTGTAATAGAGAGGGATGAGATGATTAAGCAATTCAACTTAATATGCAAAAATAAGGGGGATATTCCGTAGCATGCTTATAAAGAGACTTATTGCTCAAATTACCAAACCTTCTGTCTTTTAAACATTTTAATTCTCTTCCCCATACGTTAGCATAAACTAGTGCATTACGAAACATCAAGTAACTTACCAATTACGTGAAATTCGCATTTCCGCAATTGCATAAGATTAACTTTTCTCTAATTAAGTAAGATTCCCAATTAATATTCTGATATGGAGATAGATCGAAAGTAAAAGGAATATTGGAAATATAGGAGTATTAAGTTTCGTCTATCCCAATTGTTACTCGAAGTGATCCACTTTTGATAGTGATCAAGTTTGGTCTATCCCGTAACGAAGCATAATAAAGATTGAAGTATAGTGAAGATACACACTCCTATTGGTTAAATAGAAACTCACTAAATGATGACATTGTCTCATTTGATAGCGCAAGAAAGAAACTAAAAATACATAGCAACAAGACGAGTAACAGGAGATTCCGTGTTCGAATCCGGGAGGATTTATTCACACTTGTTTACTTCACTCTTATTGAATGTTTGAAAAGAAATGCACAGAAAGAAGTAGTCACGTAGTGGGCGAAGTCAGATAGGCTCCAATAAGTTTGTGAAATGTGCAGTTAAAATCTGTCCGTTTTCAATGGCAATGCGCGTTTACTTTTTTCGCCAAGAGAACAAAATTTTCGCAGATATTTAACTACTAAAATACGTTGCACTTCAATAGCATATCGAAAGTATATAGAACGACACAGGGATATTTTAATAGTACAAATTAAAGTGATGAAAATTGCGCAGATGGGCTGCGTTTCGATTACATTGAATGATTGCAACATTGAGGAAGTGTTTCAGTTTAATTTTTTCGGGAGTTGTTTAACGGATAAAGATGATGTGCAGGATGAAATAAAAAGGAAGGATAGGGATTGATACTTGGACTTTAAGAATCTATGGAGACTCATGAAAATTTGGCGTAACCACCTAAGCTCTCATAGCAACAGAACCCATCTTTATCTTTTTTTTTTATCGTCATAGACAATAAGTGGATTAATCGAAAATACGAACTATTAAGAATTGCAGCATTAACAAACCTCCTCTGTGAAGTAATCTAATAAAGTTTCAGAATCATTAAATGCCTGAGAAAGCATCTAACTGTGGTGAATAAATATGGGAATCTTTATTTATATCACTGTTTCACTTTAATTGCGGAAGATTAGTTAAAATATTAGGGAAAATTAATTAGTTAAACACGTTATTTGAGCGCTGATCTCAATATCATGATATTTGCTTTAGAATCAACACAGTTTGTTTTGTGAATCCGTGTTAAAGATACGTAATAATACTTCTGCTGAAAACTAAGAGTTTTATTTCTTAATCTAATGCAGATGCTTTATAAAAAGTACCAATAAAGTGTTGTTACTTGAAATCACAAAAATCATAAAGTGCGATAGAAAAATTATTTAAAATATTTTAAGTTAGAACACGACAAAAATTCAACAACATATTGCATTTCTTAACATATGTTTCATTTCATTTAGTTTTGATTTCAAGTTTCAAATTTTTTTCTGTTCAAGAAAAAATTTGTCATTCATATTAACTTCATTCCAGGTTTTGTGGGATTGCAATTTCAAGAATGTTAACGTACATTGTTTCATTTTCAATCTGTACAAAATGAAAAAAATCAAAATATATGAATTAGACTATTTTAATAATCATTTCAATTTCTATATGAGGACTACAATCAAGTGTTCATTTGCAAAATGCAGATGCAACGCAAAAATAAATGAAGTAACATAATAAGCTAAATAAATTTGGTTTTGCCGTGAGTGTGATTCGAACCTACGTCTCCTAGTAATACTCAAGGCAAAACCAAATTTTTTCCGCTTATTAGTCCATGAGTTCCATGTCTACAGTATACATCCTGTGATACATTACTACTCGAGTAAAATAACTTCTTAATTAAAAGACTAGGAATTTTAACCCAGTAGATGCTGCCTGGGATGTGCTATCTTCATCCACTCCTCACCTTTGACAATTTTTTGTTGCTATGGTTACCGTATAATACATATTACCATGGTTACCGTATAAATATACGGTAACTGTGTTAACAAAGAAATATGGGAGTGAGAAGTGGCTGAAGATAGCAGCACTCCAGGCAGCATCTATAAGGACGAATAATCCTGGTTCTTTATTTTTTGGAAAATATATTTTTCCCCCATTTCGTTTACGCTGCATTTATGCTTCACAAATATACACTTGATTGGATCGCTTATACGGAAAGTTAAATATTTATTCGAATATTCTAGTTTTAACAAATCGCACCGCTTTTTATGAAATTTGATTCTTTTTACAAAGGCTATATGTATTCAATTTGTTGCTGTTACTATTTTAAAACTTTTGAAGTTTTTTGAAAATAAAATACGCTAATTTAAAAAGGAACGAAGATTCAAATACTTTCATGGACTTGGATCCCCTACATCACCGTTTTGCTCTCCATCTTCTTAGACGAGAAAGCGATAAGTTACACGAGAGATCCACGAAGGAGTGGTGGATATATGATTATTCACCAGTGCATATTAGCACTTAGCACATTTGGAACTGAAAGTAAATATCTAAAGCGATAAAAGAATAACTCAATATCAGAATTTCCTCCAAATCTTTAAGGCATCACCGAGTGACAATATCAGCTACTCTACGCAGTAATTAAAATACGTTAAAAAACAACGTATAAAAGTTTAATTAAAAAAGAATCAGTGATAATTTACTCTGGGAAAGAAGAAATCATCTAAGTCTCTAACGGCATTTCCAACCGCCTCAGCTTTATGAAAATCGAAATGATATAAAACAAAAATGCTTTGAAAAGTCTCTAAAGTTTCGTATCGATTATTTTTTTTCTTCTTCTCTTATGAACAAAAGCTGCTAAGGTAGGGGAGAGATCTTGCGTGACGAGGGTTTATAAGGATATCGGAAAGGTGGTAGTCATTCGAAGGCTCTTCACTATCTGCACCCCCACCATTCCTCCTCTTGGTCTTTCAACACTTCCCCCCTCTCTGCACTCTTCCTGCTCTCAGTTCCGCTACCGCACTCTGTGAAAGATAGAGAGGAAGTATCAACAGAGATCTGATCTCTCTCCCTGCTGATTCATGATTCTCTAAATCCTCTCATCTTCCTCTTGCTATTTATAGGCACTACAAGATATATGGCTTCGCACTGCTACACGTGGACTGTCGCGCTTTTCACCAGAAGGGAAAGCTTGTAAAATGAGTGCTAAATTAGCCATAAATTTTGAATTGGATCATAAATTCTACTATGCGAGCGTTTAATAGCATACAACGTAGAACTGCCTTTTTTTCGCTACGATTTTAGTTTTTTTTCCAAAAAAATCAAAAGTTATAATCTACCGATAGTAATAAATCCTCTGAGCGGAGAATAACAGTAAAACACTTTTTGATCTATATACTTTGAGTTTTTTTGTCGTGTTTAAAGGTGGAGTAAGTTTAACGGCACGTTTTTCATTGACAGTTTTCAACTAAGATATTTAACGTAAAGCTAAATATAAAAAAAATATATATATTATAATTTTTCTTTTGATATAAATATAAATTACGCACTTTGAAGTGAAAGACGCTTAGGCTTGCACTACAGAAATATATGATAAACATGGTTAAATGAAACAATCAAGACTTTTGAAGAAAAACTCTTGGTTTGCACAAAGATAAAAAACAGCATAAGTGAGCCATAGCTGCATTAAAAATATTTTATATTTAGCTGCTGTAGTTCTTCTTTCATTTCAGTAGCATTATGAATTTCCATGCACTTGAACACTCTCTCTGAAAGCACGTTATGCGCATGAATTGAATTCGTAGTGCAAAGTTAAGAAATGAAGGCAAAAATATTCTTAATTATCATAGAATAGTTTCTTTAAAAAAATACAACGCGAAATTGAGCCCACTGATTCAATGACTCCAAATTATGAGAATATCAGAAAGTTGTAGGTTTGATCTGAACCTACACATCTTTCTGTCTCAGTTCCAATAACTTCATATTACACCATTATTATATTGTTATTGGATGCATCATGAATTGTTAGTAGAATCAAGTAGTAATAAAATAAATAATAGAGTCTACGAGACTGGCCCAGTTGATGCTTCAACTGTTCCCATAGATCATAGGTCAATATAAATGTCATTTTATCTATCATTTGTCAATGACTTTATGGTCTATAGGAATAGTCCTAGCGTCAACTACTCACTCTCATAGTCTATCCATTGATCCATTAGAGCGTTGTTTTTGTAATTTTAATATAAACTGCACTGAAAGGAGTATTTAAATTTTAAACATATGCAAAGAAGTTATTGATAATACTATCCCATCGTGGGTTTATCTGATTTTTATATGAATTACAAATACAGTTTAATGTTATTTATTTATTTTAATCATGCGAAAATCATATACGAACTTTTTTTAACCGTTCCAAGTATATTATTTATGTATATTACATTCCACATTTCGAATCAAGACATAAATCTCTCAAGGTGAAGTTTAAATATATAGAATATTTTAAAGCTTATATTCTGGACGCGTTCATGGAGGTCAACAGATATATTTGCACATAGCCTTGAACTTTGAGGTGACCAGTGGTAAAATTAAATTGCGCCCATATTTATTATTTTCACTTTTTGTGTGCAATGAGAAATTTAGTAATACAATGTGCAAAATTAGCCGAATGATTCCTTGAAAACAACACGAGTTTTTGCATAGAGAAAAACTTAATACAGACAGTTCATCTTTCAATGTTAACATTTTCTGTAGTACATTTTTTTGACAAAGGACAAAAATAACTTTGTATATTTTACAGCAGTGGCTACCGACCATTTTTGGCCTAATGCCCTCTTTTATTCTTCTAACTCTCCCATTCAGGGAAATCTGTTTCATATGATGTAGATCACTGCTCTTATACTGATATTTGTCGTCGTTAACTGATTAATTGATCTGTTAATTAATTATTGTTATAGTCTGTTTATTAATTGTCATTATTTTCTGTTATTAAATTATAATTTTTTCTGTTAGTTATCTTTTTTTGTCATTCTTAAAAATTATTTTAAATTTGCTCTTTTATTACCAATGCAATATATACTATAATAACCTAGTCAAGCTTTGGGTTGTTTATACAGTGATTAAATTCTGTAGAATTTCTAAATAATAACAAACTTCAACTATACCACTTTAACAAAATTTATTTAAAGAAAGATCAGTAAGAGAATATATGCTGTGATAATGTGCTGAATTAACAAAAAAATATAATGTTCGTAAATTGCGAAAAACAACAAAGGAAAAAACGAAAAAAAGTTTTATTTCTAATCCACAAATTGCACCGCTAATTTTATTTATTGCTAAGCTACGATCAACGAACTTAAGTCAAGACTTTCGCAGTAATCTACGAAGTATTCAATATTTTATTTCATCTATTTCCACAGATACACTCAAGAAAACACCTCCGCAACTTTCTAAAAAGCTTCGGTTGCGAAACATTGCTTTTGCGAGAAGGTGTCAGAGGAATAGCCTCGTACTTTCTTCAAGTCTCAAGCTCTGTGTCATTCGAGAATGGTCCTGAGTACCTTTTACTCTGAATAGTTAATGTAAATCCATTCTGATTCGACAGCTTTCTATTGAGTCTGCTCCACATGGCTATGATATTCAAATAAACAAAACTTCAGAAATATATCATTGCTGCAACGAGAATCTCTTGGAGTCACGCAATATTGAAAACAAAAAAACAAAACACGCTGTATATCAAACGAAAGAAAAGAAATGATGATAATGTGACTGAAACATATATCATTATGTCCATACGAGAAAAAAAAGTCTATTTCGTAACACTTGATAGTTGTACTGCACGTCTTCCATATTGCTGATGTTACTTAACTAGTTCTACTCTTACTGCGGGGTTGTTTTCCTTTTCATTACATTCTATATTACTTTATATATTTATCTACTGGTAGATTTATCAATATTAAAATAACATTTTTATCACGTTAATAGAATGAGCTGGAATTTTTAAAGTCTTTGTAAAAGCTTTTGTGTCAAAATAATGCTCAAAATATTAAAGTAGGTGTACATGGAGACAGAGAAAAAAATCAGATTGTCACTGAAGAAAAATTAGATATATACACGCAGGAAAGAATACGTCCGATATCTGACATCATTTAATCTGAATGCTTTACATGGTCACGAAATAGCAGTAGTTATAAAAATGCTTATTCTTCTGAAAACTAGTTATAGAAATCTGTAATGTACAGTTTACTCTAATAATAAGTAGTGTAAGTTATGAAACATGTAGTTTGAAAATTCCAAGTACACAAAGATTATTTCATCCTTTCTACATATGTATTAATGTAAAACAATACTTTATGAATAATTAATAATCCTAAATTCATTCGAATGCTTATATAATATTTAATCAAAGTTACGAAATATCTCACACGTTTTATGATAACAGAAATATAAATACGAGTTTATGTGTATTATGATGGATACTATATAGATCTTAGACATGAACAAGCATAATAAAATTTAAAAAAAAATTCGTGGTTCGTATAATAAGTTCATGAAATGGCGCCTACCCTTTCTCCATTACAGTTAAAATAAAGAAAGGTGAGCAGCAAATAATGAGAACCTACATGTTTATCTAAAATTTCTGCATATATCTGAAAAGAATCCAAAAAAGTTAGAAACATGGATATTTTTCAACAGAAACAATGCACGAAGAAAATGAGGGAGACCCATGATGGTGAATATTCAGAGCCTTTTATTACATTTCTAGACGTTTATTATCTTATGGGCGAAAGAAATTGGATGCCAAAAAATAAACACATATCCCTTTACCTATTGAGACAGAAAGGGAATTACGTAAAACTATGGCTAGGCAAGTTGGAACCTTACAGAAACAACATTAAGGCCACCGGATACAGTTACGAGGTTACCGTTAGATTCCGAGAGATCTCCTCACTTGGCAACAAGCCATGATGACTGCTCTATTCATTTATGTTTCATTAGATTAACACAATATGCATCAGTCTGATTCTCTAAGATAAATAAATGTTGTTAGAGGAATTGTTTCACAACATATTACTATATTCATTGTAGTTTTGGCTTCATCATGAATACAAATGATTGTTTATAAATTCCTTCTTAATTTCTAATTTCCTCTCTGGGTGATAGACGGCCATTTGGTTATGTGCCAAGTTTGTAATCTCAAGTTCTCAGGTTCAAGCACTGCATTTGTCAGCGCTGAGATATCATCTCTTATCAGTAGCGTAACTAGGCCATGAATTGTAGGGTGTTCCTCAGACAGGGTGGAGGTGGGGGTTTCCTTTTCTCAAGGCTGCCAAATTATTATGCATGAATGAAATGTAACGCTAAATACAGATTTCAGATTTTTCCATTTACGCCTTCTGTTTCGTCTTTGTAACTACCCTCCCTGCTATGCCACTGCATCTGTTGACTACATTTATTTGCAATTTTACTTTTATGGCATAATTGGTATTTTTGCCAGCACACGAGGTTTACGAAATATATTGTGTGCGAAATGCCCAAAATATTGTTTGGTGCTGGTGTTTGACAGAGTCGCGCGCCAGGTTCGTAAATTATTGCTCTTAGGTTTGAGTCCCAACCATGGGGGCGGGGGGGGGGG
Source organism: Ryuthela nishihirai (assembly GCA_038380435.1). Lineage (NCBI taxonomy): Eukaryota > Metazoa > Arthropoda > Arachnida > Araneae > Heptathelidae > Ryuthela > Ryuthela nishihirai. The sequence goes on from JAWZYU010000011.1 coordinate 18,005,959, forward strand.
GCTCAGTCGGTAGCGCGCCAGGCTCGTAATCTGTAGTTCCCAGGTTCGAGTCCCAGCTGGGTCAGCGTTGAGATTTATCTCCGCAAAATTCCCCGCCCTGCCCACGGTCAGTAGGGGACACCGATGGGCTTGGAAAGGCCGCCGTCCGTCGGATGTGGCGTTAAGCCGTGACCCCGTGTGCGGGAGAGCCATACCCTGTGCACGTTAAAGAACACGCTGGATGGCCTTGACGGGAGGCTACCATCTGTCTCCCAACAGCTGTTCCAGTGGGTCCCCTCCCCCAACCTTCTCTGAGCCTTCGGGGTCCATGTGACCTGGCCATTTAGCCCATGGTGTGCAAAAAAGTGCCGCTCAGAGGTAAAACAACCCAACCCAAAGTCCCAACCATGCCAGGCTGAGATTTCTCCCAGTAACACCCACCCCTCCTCGGTGTGAAAAAGGACATCCATGAATTTGTCAAGGCCGTTATCCATCTCATTGGATTTGATCATGTTTCATTAAGCCATTGCTCTGTGTGAAAAGCACCTATACCTAAGCATCCTTAAAGGGCATGGTGGACAAGAGGCTTTAATCTGTCTCTTAACAGTTGCTCGATAGATCATATTCCTCTATACAGCTCTGAAACCTTGTGGCTTGGGATCAGGCCAATTCGCCCATTGGGTGGTGTCGGGGAATTGGTAGCACATCAGGCTCAGCAATCTGCAGTTCCTAGGTTCGAGTCTCAGCTGGGCCAACGTTGAAATTTATCTCTGGAAAACTCCCCGCCCTTCCCTCGGTCAGTAGGAGACATCGATGGCCTTGGAAATGCGCCATCCGTCGGACGGGACGTTAAGCAGTAGCGCGTTGTGGATGAGATCCATACCCTGTGCACGTTAAAGAACAAGTTGGATGGCCTTGACGGGAGGCTACCATATGTCTCTCAACAGCTGTCAAGTGGGTCCTCTGACCCCAACCTTCTCCGAGCCTCAGGGTTCTTGTGACCTGGCCGTTTAGTCCATTGTGTGAAAGAAAAGTGGCTCTGAATGGGAAAAAAACCTACTCAAGATACCTGTATTTTAATTAACTTAAATCTTCATTATCTTACGGAAAAATTAGCCTATGTGTCGGTTTATTGGTAGCATTAATATCATTTTAAAGATCAAATGTAGTTCTCTTAGACGCGTCACAAAAATGTGCAAATTATATACAATACAAATAGCGAATGCACTACGAGCTCTACTGCGAAAATTATCAAACTTAAAAGGTTATTTATTAATTAACGCCATCGAGTGTCAAATGTTCAGCTCCATACTCAAGGCAGATCAGATTCACTTACTTGGAAACTGGAAAGCATTAACCGATGTGTGAGTCTCTTAGTTATTGCCCACCACCAATGTATAGTTGGATCAAAAGACACCGAATTCCTGTCCTCATTAATTGGTTTATCATGCTGAAGCTGTCGACTGTAGTAACTACTATAGATTCAGGTTTCAGATTATTTAGAGCAGTGTCTCGCAAACTATTTTACGGCACACTGAATCTAATTTTTTTTCCGCGGCACACCTAAAAAGGAATAAAAGCAAACTCTATATAATCGTCATTATATTTGCGCTTTGTTGAAGTCATCAGCCTGGTTTTACTTGAAGATTTGATCTCGTTCTTTAATTCATAACTCGGTGTTTGTTTGAAATATTTGTCCATTCTATGGCTTGAAATAATCAAAAATTAATACCAAAATTTGGAAAAAGCTTGATAAATACTTACAAGATCCCAGGATAAAATCTGAAAGATTTTTATTAAAGCACGTCGATAACACAAGTCAAGTCAAAATGAAATCTTTGGAATAACCAGTGTCAATTTGAAAATCTCTCGCGGCACACTTGGAATCTCTCGCGGCACACAGTTTGCGAGACACTTATTTAGAGTCAGATTCAAGCGCTGGCCTGTTACTGTATTAGAAAGCATGGGAAAGACAAAAAAAGTAAATTAATTAAACAAAAAACGGTGATTCGTATGAAATTTCAAACTTTATTGGAAAGCATGGGAAGGCTTAAGGGTTAATTCTGGAAAAAAATTATAAAAAAAACGATATAACGTATGGAATTTCAAAAGTGAACGATGCTGTTCACTAATAGTTAGTGAATATATTCACATTAGTGCTTCTTCTTAATATTTTTTGCAGTAAACGTCCCATTTTGATCATTACGACATAAATTCAAATGTCCCCTTTACTAGAATAACAGTTTATATCCAAGTTTACATCCCATTATAATTCATCATAAATTTCCATGAAGGATAATACAAACAATTCGGAATTTTATCTTATATGTCACTTTTTTCTTGTTCTGCATTTGAATAGAGAAAAATTATGTCATAAGAATTAATACAATGGCGGCTGGCTTGAAAATGCAATTTTCCAGAAACCCTTCATATCCTGATAAATACTAAGATGATCGATTTACGCTTTCAACATTCAAACCAATTTAGCTATTCATATGGATAGTGTAAGTAGCAGTAAACAATTAGATCAAACAGCTTAAAAATGATCTACAGCAGAGTCTATTGAATATAATACTAAAATGAATCTTTAAATACCAAAAAGGGATATATTTGCTTACCAGACAGTTTAACAAAATCCCTTAATGTTCTTTCTTTCATCTTTCGCCTTTCAAACGTCAGTTAAATCAACATTAAAAGGAAAAGAAACTAAATTAAAATCTTAAATAACATTGCTATTTTGGGTACACATAATTATTAGTTAGTTGGCGATATAAACAAGGTTTATTGAAATGAAGAACAATTAAAAGACGAAAGAATAGCAAACACAAGTTCAGGTTATTTTTCTAGCTTTTCTTGCAATTCAGTGATATTATTTAGCTACCCTACTATTAGGTAAGTGGAATGGTCTTGTGTTGATGTTTTGTTAAGTTGTATTATCATCTACAATTAATACAATATAATATTTTATACTGATTTCCTACTTTGTGTGATTGGTACGACATTACTTCCTTTGTAAAATCCCATGTTAAAAGTATTCTAGAGTAAAACTGCGAAAGTGATCTTATGCTAAGTAATAAATGGAATTAGCAATGCAATTTGTGGATTAGAAATTCAAATCTTTTCTTCACTTTTCCGTTATTTGCGAACAGAAAATGTTTTATTACTTCAGCACAATATCCCATTATGTACTCTCTTGCTGATCTTTCTTTAAATAAATTTTGTTAAAATAAGATGTAGCTGATGTTAAATATTTAGCATTAGCTATATTATTTTTTTCACTCTGATATCTTATCAAATTCTTTATAGATAACATTAATAATATTCTTTCTAGACAGTTAGTTATACAAGTAATATTTTTTCACTCTGATATCTTATCAAGCTGCTCAATAAGGGGAATTCTTACTAATTGTTGAAAAAATAGTTCTGTAACAGATTATCATTTCAGATATTCAAAATACCACAGATTAACCATATAAATGTAAGATTCTATAAAATAATCACACCCAAATCAACTTCTGTGCATTATTTATATGTGTATTTTCCTTCCGTTATTTTTAATGTTTTTTTTTACGTTTTCTTTGTTTCCCTGAAAATTAATGCGTTGTAATTTTTTTTTTACATAACTAAAAATACCTTACTATATTCCAAAGGAAAAAGATAAGCATCCTTCTTTCCAAAATATTACATATAATGTTGATAAAAGGAAAGCAAAAAATATATCTACTACTTATACAGCTGACTACACCTAATGCATCCCTAATGCAACTCGACACATACGCATTGCTTTATACATTGCAATATTAAGAAACTCGCTTATAGGTAACGTAGTAAATATGAAGAAAAATATCGGAACGTAGAAGTAGATTTCTTTTCTGTGTTCTTGTTGTTGCTTTCAATCTGTGCTCGATGGTGAAATATGGTTGGTGACGTTTACTTCAAGAAATCCCTTTTTTTCTCTCAATCATCCCATGGTCTACCAGTTGCCGAGCTGCTGTCGTTGCCACATAAGCAGCAGCAGCAACAACTGAGAAGCCCTGGAGGAGGAAGAGGGCACCATGCGGCTGCAGTGATGAGATACTCTTGTTTGCAGTCAGTTCTGCCGCGTTCTGCTGGTGTCTTCGGCGCCGTGGATAAAGAGAAACAGATAAGGGTCTGCAAGCAGGCCATCTCGCTCCAAGCCTTGATTCATGACCTTTCATGTAATATCGAAATGCAACTCTGCTTAGGTAAAAGGGCTGTGTCTTTCTATTTGCTGGAGAATTTCGCATTTGCGGGTTTGGGAACTCCATATTGAAGCTTCTAAGAAGTCATGCAAACTGGAAAAATTGAGCTTAAAAATTTTATTTAAGGAGCTGAATTTTTTTTTTCAACGCATTTTTTTGTGAAGTATGTTTCAGCCTACTTACCTTCCTATTTCAATGCAAATTATTTCTTATATAAATTCTCATATTTTTAGTTCTATGTTTATGTATTCAATATTAATCATCTTTGAAAAATAATTTACTCAGTTGTTTACTTTGCTTTTTAAAGTATATCTGGAGCACTCATATTTCCATGTATATAATTGAATTTCTACATTTTTCTTAAATATCTTTCTATTATTTTAAGCCTTTTGTTTAGACCCATTTTCCTCTTAATCTGAATTTTTTTAGCAAACATATAAGTGCGCATTTGCCATTTATGATTTCTATAGATTAGTACATATCGGATAATATATATTAAAAATACGATAGCGGGGAACCGATATTTTCTAACATTTCATACATGAAATATAATGTTCGAAGAAATATTTTTCTCTGAAGCAAAAACTCGTATTTAATGACTTTTTAACTAACGTCGAAAGGCAAAGTAATTATTATCGTGATACCATGTCACAAAAAAATTAAAGGAAATTATCCTATATCTTGATGGGCAAAGGATAAACATTTTTACAAAAAAAATCAACCTCTTAGAAAGCACAGGGAAATGTCAGAATAGCAAAATATTCAGCATAACGAAATAAAAATTTATCCCGATACCACACAATGACCAATATAACGAAACTTTAAAGGAAAATCCTGTAACAAATATGTACAATGTACATTTTAAGATCTTGCAACTCTGCAATAATTTAAACGCTGTGATATATCTAACCAATTATAGCGCTATGAATAATATGATATTGTATATCTTCGGGCACGAATATTTCGCTACCTCACGGCGTGGCATGAATGCTCTCTACGCGTGCTGGCATAATGCTTTAAATGCCACAGTTTCGTAGCATCAAAGGGGATTTTCAAGCATTGGAAATCCACGCGATTCAGGTTGTGTTGAATTTTAAATAGGGTAATATCAACGAAAAGTTCTTTCAAAATACTTCAAATACACTCGTTTTAATAATTAGTTGGAAAAAAAAATGTTGTCCTGAATAGGAATCGAACCCACGCCGCCCAGTTTCCTGCGATACTTTAATCCTGAATACTCGTTTTATTTTATCATTCATTAAATTTTAAGTTATTTTTATATTTGTTTTATTACTGTTTTTTATATTGTTATTGTTGTTATTATGATTGTTTTTGTTAATTTTGTTAATTAGTTTTGTTTCCGTATTAGCAGACAATATGGCGCGAAACCTTCCCTATTTCATAATGACACGGAGAAGATTTTCCAGACAATGTATTGCGACAGCATTTAATAATTCAAGGAGAGATTCTAGTTGCAACACAGATAAAAAAAATTACCGACTTTTTAAGTAAACTGCAATGCACGATAAATTTCCTTCGTAAAGATTATTTTGTAGTATGTAACTACCATTGTTTCATTGCATTTCAGTATAACGAATATATTATGGTCACCCGCTAGATTTCATTATACTGACATTTCACTGTAATAACAGGTCCTGTCGAAAAGATCGCAGATTTATAGTGGTCTTCAATTTAAGTGAAGTAGTCATGTCGAAAGCTTTTTTGTCCACAATTGATAAACATACCATTAGTTATCTTCAGACCCGGATGTTGCAAGATAGTGTAGACAAGAATGACTGGATTTAATCAATTAAAATCAGAAGCCGTTGCGGTATATTTTGAAAGAAATTATTCTTTCCTGTTATGTGCAATGTCTACATTTATTAATTTTTCGCTTCTATTCCGATTAATAAAGATTCCTTAATGGGTATCTTGATTCCTCAACTACACTGATGCTAAAAATTAAAGGATAATCAACAAAAACGTATGTAGCTGCCGATATACGTAAAAGAATGCACTGAAAATGGGAGAACATGGACAATACGCTACGCGGAAAACTGTCCCGCATTAAAATCACGAGCGAATCTATTCGCAGCTTATAGCAGTTGCAGGTAACTGTTGCTTTCACTTCAGTGGCACGTCGAGCAGATTACTTTCCAAAGACATCGTATGGATGATTTTCAGCTGTGGAGAACGATTGGAAGGATGGAAGCAGGTCAGTCCCAGACGGAAGTTTCCAGAGCATTGAATGTTTCACAAAATGTCCTGTCAAGACTCTGGAGACAGTTTCAAAAGACAGGAGATGTTCGTCGACGAGCAGGACAAGGTCGTCCCAGAGTCACAACTGCTGCAGACGATGGCTATATGAGTCTTACTGTCAGACGGAACAGAGTGATGACCGTTAGGCAATTGTCTTTGATGCTTGCAGCAGCTATAGGAACGAGGGTTTCAAGGCATACTGTTTACAGGATGCCTTGAAACTTTGCAAGCAATTACTTTGCTTGCAAAGTTTGAAAACTTTGCAAGCAATTACTTTATACCTGGAGACCTGTTATTTGTGTCCCTCTAAGTCCGGCCGTTCGGCAAGCTCCTTTAACGTGGAGTCCAGACCAGTGGGCGCATATTATGTTCATAGATGAATTGTGATTCAGCTTAAGTATTAATTCGCGATGTATTTTCATCTGGAGAGAACCAGAGACCCGTAATAGTCCCTTGAACATCAAAGAAAGGGACTACTCTGGTGGCCGTGATGGTTGGGGCAGAAATCATGACGAACGGGCATACAGACCTGCACATCTTTCCGAGTGGCTGAAAGGGACTACTCTGGTGGCCGTGATGGTTGGGGCAGAAATCATGACGAACGGGCATACAGACCTGCACATCTTTCCGAGTGGCTCTATTAATGCCCCGCGGTACAGAGCCTAGTTCCTGAACCCATATGTCAGACCATTCCGGGAACCGTCGGCCCAGTTTTTATTCTTATGGACGCCGAATGCAGTGGCCACCCAGATATCTTAACCTCAATCCCATTGAGCATCTAGGGGATACTCTAGGGAGAAGATTGGAGCTTGCCAGTTCCCTCCCAGAACACTCCACGAACTCAGAACAGCACTTGTCGAGGACTGGACATTAATCCCCCAAGACCTCATCAATACCCTCATAAACAATATGAGTCGTTGCTTGAGATGCATGACTGGCAGGGGTAATCATACTCCATATTAATATACTGCATGTCGTATGTAACAGACTTTAAGTATTGTTCCCTGGACTGCTTCTTCATGTCAATTGCACGATTATAATCTTAACACATGCACGTTATACAATTATGAATTTTTTCTGCTTGATTTCCATTTGTAAAAGTAATAATAAACCTCTTTTTGAGAAATTTCGCTGCATTCCCTTTAAATACTTCGAGTTATGTACGAATTCATACTTTTTACTTTAATGTTGAGCACTAGTGTAGATTCAACTCTGGCTATCTGTTTACTGCAATATGAAACTGTCTTAGGAAATGTTGTCTTTCGTTTCTATATATCTTATAACGATTATTAGTTTTTTACTTAACACACTTCTAGCCGCATACTGTTAGTATGATCGTATTCACATTTGCTCGATGTAATGACCCTTGCAAATTTATAACACTGAGGGTTCACAATTCTGCACTATAAAACAAAAAAGAAATTGTGGGTAGGGGGAGTAGAGAACACATTGGAAGGGAGGAGAAAAGCAAAAGAGAAAATGAAGAACAAAAATGAAGAAGAGAAAGAGAGGTTTCTGTTTAACCCTAATGGGGAAGCGGTAGCCACTGAGAGGAAACGCCTCAGTCTTCATCAAAGCGCACTCTCACATCAGCCGTCGAGTTGAGGTGCAACCAAGCGCGCCAGAATTACGCGTCGAGTCATCAGCGACAGACCAAATGGTAGGTAAATGCGCCGCCAGAAAAGAGAGTGCAAGCAAGAGAGAGAAACAGCGACGACCCACTTGAGAAGAAATCATAAAATTGCACTCTCAGAGAAGCAGCATCTGCTCGGTCTGCGGACTAGAAGAAAATTGACTGCTACAGTTGCATTTTGCAGTCGACACAATGGATGCTTTCAGCACCAACATCACAACTAACTGATGGGAAAGTAAGAATGTAACGAGCCCGCAGTTTTTCTGGTGAACGAGTTCCTAAAATATTATCGAATTGTCCATCACGGGAAATGATTATTTCAGTCGTTGTTAAAGTGTTGTATTTTGTTATTTTGTGTTAACCTGGTCGTGCAAAATTAATAAACTCTTTATTTTTATTCTTAACATTTTGTTGAATGAATTAAATGATTTGATTTTTATTTATTTTCTCGATAAACAGAGAATTTTCATCAAGAACATTTGATAAGTTTTCTCTTTCTATTATATTCTATAGTTTTTAAATGAATCGGATATTCCTAAAAGAGCATTAGTCCAAAGAATTTGAGCTAATACATTAGATTAGGCATTAGCTTAAAGGATTTAGTCTAATGCCCTTTATTAGATAATAGTCCGAAGAATTTGAGCTAATACCCTTTACCAGACATTAGTCAAAAAGATTTACACTAATGCCTTTTTCTAGACTTTGGTCCAAAGAATTTGGGGTTAATACCCTTTACTAGACTTCAGTCCAAAAAATTTAGACCGCCTTCGTTTAAAAGATTCATTTACAAAAGCTTCAAAAATAAAGGATAAGACAAGATTTTGATATCGTATTTCAATGTACGAGTAATTCGGTTGTTATTTTTTTATTTTGGGTTAGAAAGATACAAATATATACAAATTTACATTTCAGAGTACATTACCGTTTTAACAGAAATTTGAAAACAGTAATCAATAACATATTTAAAAATCAATTTGATTTTGAAAACAAAACATTCAAAATCAATTCAAATTAAAAACAAAAGAAAAATTTCGTCCATTGTACATCAAGTAACCAAGAACGAAATATGCCTGTCCAGGTTTCAAAGATTTTGTTTAAAAAAACGTTTTTGGCAACAGTTGTATAATGGGCATCAATTATAAATTTTTAACATAATTTCGAAAAATTATTATTATTTACTTAAAATTGTAATATTTGTTACATCAAAGAGCTAGCTTTATTTACCCACTAAAAACCATTTCTCTTTCAGTATTAATTGTATTTAATAAACGGTTTCTAAGTTTCCTTTTTAAATAAACTATTGTTTCGTTCCTTGTATCGAAATCTAAGAAATTAAACAATCTAAGAAACAGAAACGAAAAGAGCTTCCAAATATTTTCTTTTGCCTTGGGTACAGCAATCAAAATGTCTGTATTGAAGAATTTATTCGACAGTTTTATAGTTATATTTTATGCCACAAATGAAATAAAAGCAAGGTTGTGAACTTTAGGCTTTTATTTTAATAATCCAAGTTTGATTCATTTCATTCACACATATTTCTAAAAATATCTTCAAAAGATTGGAAAGTAATCTCCATGAAATATAAGATGTAGCAAAGTTATTGATTTTAACCAGAATTTCAATCTTTTGTTAAAGCAGGCCATATTGATACTGTGGAATTTGTAAGCAGGTAACAGTAGAGAGATTAGAAATGGGTTACAATGTGAAAAAAAAAAATGTTCGAGTCCCGGAAAAGGCATGGATGTTTGTGATGTTTTTCTGCTGATGTACCGCCATCTTCTCAGACCTTCTACTGTGGCGTATCAACTGGCAGGTTCCTGTCAGACCGCTGTGGCAAGCAGCTGCTTGAGGGTAGTATTTATTTATTTTATTTATAAAATTGATGTATTATTCAAAATATTGTTTTTAATAACATAGAAAAAGTGTCAACATTCTAGACTCAAGACAGCAATTTTAATTTGAGTTTGTAAATTGTTGAAAGATGGCATCATGGTGCGGAAAGAGAATCGTTACGAACGGGTATAGATGGTCGGCGAGGATGTTCACACTACAAACGGTTCGCACACCTCCAGACGAATGTCTGGAGGGGAAAAATGGTCCCAAGAAGTCCATGTAAACACACCCAAAGCGCCCAAGTGCTCTCAAACAAATTTGATTTTCACACGGAAATATGAATTCAGAAGTTAATTTTTCTTAAAATTTTTAATACTAAATTTAAATATAAGAATTAATTTTTTATGTTACAAAAATATATCCAAACATGAACTTTTAACGAAAGATTTTTTTTCCATAATGTCTATTGAATAAACTGCATCTCCTTGCCTAGTAATGTAAAAGCAAAGTAATGTAACTAGCAAATTAAAATAAAATCGATTCTTAAACTACTTTTTCTTTAATTTTTCTACTTTCAAAGTAAGAGCTCTTTAGCAAGAATATGGAAACAGTGTGAATGAGGAGCCATTTCCACATATTTATTGGATTAATCTTTTTATTCCATGTTGTGATTCATTTATACTTTGAGAAGAGCAGAAAAAATATATTTCTGCAATATAAGGAAAAATCAGTCTCTGAAATCCTGCGGTGTCAGTAAGCTTGGATGGCACATTAATGTCAGTTTGACACCCCTAATATATCATTAATCGATGTTGAGAATTCAAGACTTTCTTATTTCAACTGCAGTAATAAAATTCAAATAAAAATTTATAATACGGCATGTGTGATTTTAGTTTTATATACAATGTCAAATAATTTTTGAATTGTTTGAATGTAATGAAACTGGGATTGAAAGAAATAAAAAAACTAAATTTTAATGAATATATTACAACTCTATATTTTATTCAGGCATTTAAATTAGTAGCATCACAATAGTCTTCCATTCGTTATTTTGGTTTACTCATTATTACATGTAGAATAATGAACATTCTTTTTTGATTTTTTTTAACATCTGTTTCATAGGTGAATGCATGAATTTGATATAACAAGTGGCCAAAGCATAGATGTTCCAATCTCTTCGGTAAAAAATCTGATTAAAGCTTCATGCTTTAATTCTATATAATGAAAACTGAGATTGAAAGAAATAAGTATACTGCTCTGTCAAAAAATTAGAAAATTCCCGTGTTAGGTCAATAGGAATCTAATTTCGAAGCCCACAAACTTGTAAGATGTACATTTAATGGTAAAAATGTCATGGGAGATAAATTAAAGATAACAATCTAATCTATTTTCAATAATAGACGTTAAGTATTTAAAGAATTATGGAAGATAGGATATTTAAGAATAACTTCATTAAAATTTAATTAAGTCTATTATAAATTTATTCAGTCTCTATATTTAATTATAAAATATAAAAATTATTTCAATACTAAAATTTAGTCATTAAAATCTACTTCATAAATTAATTAAAACTTAAATAATATGTATTGTTTCCAACCATTTAATAAAATAAATATAAATTTTAGAAGTTTGCGAAAGATTATTTCGAAATTGAAATATTTCTGGAGGATGTTTTCTAAAATAAGAAAATTTATTTTTAAATATTCAGTTTCCATAACTACTAAAACATTGAAAAAATATTGTTGAAAACTAATATTGAAATATATTTGAGTATGATCTTTAATTAATCTTTAGTCACATTTCTCCATTAAGTGCATATTTTAGAAGTTAAAGAGCTTCGAAATAAGAACCCTATTAGCATAAAATGGATAATGTCTATATTTTGTAGTGTAATGCATTTTGTACAGACATTTAAACTACTGTAAATCAACTACGGAGATCAAATTAAACGTTTTAATGTGTATTTTTTTATTTATTATCTACTCATTATTACATGTAGGATAAGTCACATTCTTTGGGATTCCATTTTGAACACCTGTTTCGCACTTGAATGAAAGATAAAAAAAAAAATCTATAAAAGCCTTAGTGTGGTAGCAGTGGGCGTAGAGCGTAGATGTCCACATCTTTTGAAAAAAGCAGAGTGTCACTTTACTGGAGACATTTCACAGTTAAAGCTTTATGCTCACCGAAATGACGTTAACATAGTCAGAGAATGATTGATATTTATTTTAGTCTTACATCACTCTGCATTATGCTCTATAGATTTCGTTTCCGATGCGAAATCCCTCAGTAGTGCATCGAGATTTCCTTCTGCATTCTTTCGTCAGATATTCTTGATCCGTATGATGCAACAGTCTCAAGACGATAACCGGAGACAATTTTAAAATTCAAATGCAAGAACCTCTATAAAACATCATTCTGTCGTGTTATCCCTAAGGATATCTGCTTTCGACAACAAATCTGTAGATTGCTTCCGGAAGCGATTCCTACCTTTTCAATCTTATGCCTAGGATATCAATAAAAGTTGAGTATTTAAGAAACTGTTTCTTCCTTTATTCATTCCTTTTTTTTTCTTTACAGTAATTTGAAGGAGAAAGATAAAACGGGAAATATTCCACTTCTTCGTAAAATATAAAATATTTCGTTACAACGGATTTCTGTATTCACATTTTAATATTAGTTACCTAGCCACTTGTGGTTTAATTTGCAACATCGGTTTCAGTCAATATTATTATCCGCTTTTAAAACATGCAAATGTATTTGAATGCAGTGATTTTAAGGAATATTATTTTTTCAACCGAAATTTATCTGCATTATCATGATTTGTTTTTGTATTTGTTTAGTGATCTTACTTTCAAACTCATTTTTAGGGGGAGTTGAGTTTTATACTAAGATTTCTGAAAGCAAATTCGTTTTTAAGATTTTACCCAATCACATTCTACTAGTAAATCGAAATGAAGCGAGAAGCGTTAACTACAGCATAATGTATGTGTAAGTAAATATATCAGAAAGTGATTAGCAACATATTTATTTCCAAAATGCTAATTACGTGTATAGTAATTGTTCAAAATTCCAAAGGGAACATGGCAGATAGGTGTTCACAAAATCAAATATTATGTAAAATTTAAATGTTGGCAATTGAATTTGGTAGGATTGATATCTACTGTGAGGGACTCGGAATTACATACTAGGATTTATTCAGTTTTGCTTTATACGCAACGTCTTCAGCTTTACTTGTTGTTTTACCTTTAGCTCTAATATTTAACGATATGAAAAGCATTTTTAAGAGTCAAGAGAAACAATCAGAAAAATTGTCTTTGTATGCCTTTATTTGGTTCATTATTGATAATTACTGTTTATATTTTTATTATTTTATTTTTATTTCTAGTAACATATTTGACAATTAATAGTATTTTAACAGCCATTTTGATGAACAAGACGACATCACTGGAATCCATATAAATTATATTATATCCAATAATTTTAATTTTTCATATTTCATATTTGGAGGACATCCTGAAAAATATGTTGTTTACTGATTTAAGCTCTAGTTTATTATCAGACAAATGGTATAATGTTTACATTCATAAAGATACAGAAAAATGAACATCGACATTCATGAGCCAACGACAGACTAGCATAGATATTTAATGCAGAAATAGTATAGTAAAAAATGTGAAAAAAAATCGGGCAACTTTAAACCTAGATAAATTAACTGCAAAAACTGTTACGTCCCTGATGAATATAGATATATGCATATCATTGTTTTGAAACTATTAGCAGAAATGATCATTCCGAAATGTGAGGTTCGAAACAAATCGAATATTTCTTCTATGCCAGATGTTTTAGAAATTTTAAAACTAAGGACTGTACTGCTTAACAGTTTTAAAGTCAACCCTCGTTGTACACATTAATCAATATGCATACTGCATGCTTAATCGAGCATTGGATTCATTAGGTAGGGCCGGATCTAGGTGGGGAGGATAAGTGGACTATGCTCCCATGCCCCTTCAGAATGCTAATAAGGGTAATAGAGGCAAACATTATTAAAATTATTTAAATTCAATTTATTTTTCAATAAATTTTAATCACATGTAAAATGGAGGACAAAATGTTATATTGCATTGGAAATCCAGTCCCTTTTGCATTTTTCGTGTTCGATTTTTATTTAATTTTTTTATCTTCGTTCTTTTGGGGATCTACGAACTCAGGGATCTTATCTTTAAGCTGCTGGGCAACTATTGAACGACCGTAGTCTATGTCTTGATTCTAGGCCTACACTATTTTTGAACAACTAAAACATCGACTATACAATTGAAGACTCAATAAAGTTTCGCCTTCCCAAATGATGACACGTGAAAGCTCTATCTGTGTAAATGACCACACAATCAAATTTTTCCCCTAAATTTTGATCGATTGCATCTTTATCTGTATAATTCAAGATCCATTAAATCATCACCTGCCCAAATAGTGAATCACTAAAGTTTTATCTTGGGTTTTAAACCGAGTAATGTTTTATGCAAAACTTTTCATATTATAATGGTTGTCATTAAAGTTTATCTTTGAAAATGGCAATCATTTGAACTTCATCCGTGTAATGACTTCAATGAAGGTGACACAAATGAAGCTTTAGTGGGTCACATTAAACCTTCATTCTTATAAACCATGAACCACTGAAACTTCCCTTGCCCTAAAGGTAAAACATCGAAATTCATTAAGTCCATAACAATCTACTAATATTTCATTTGTGAAAGCGATGACCCACTAAATTTTCATCTGCAAATGCAGATTAAAAGATAGAATTTTTTTCCAATGTTCCTTTAAAACCTCTTCTCTGTAAATGACAACTCACTAAAGTTTAATCATTGCATAAGGCGACCCATTAAAATGCCATATGCACAAACTAAATCTATTATGTTTACTTTACTTTGTTTATTAAGACATCTGAAGATGTAAACAGCCGTCCCGTGGCCGAGTGGTTAGCCTGCTTGGTTACTGATCTAAGGGACCTGGGTTCGAGCCTCGGATTAGGCATGGATGTGTGTGTCGTTTTTCTGCTGAGGTCTTGCCATCCTCTCAGATCTCCTACTGTTTCATATAAATTGACAGGCTTCTGTCAGACCTCTGTGGCAAGCAACTGCTTGAGGGGGGTATTTATTTTATTTCTTATTTATGTCAATGAAAATCATGCGATTCAAAACTCTGTGTGAAAGGCCCACAATTAGGTTGGACTCCATTGCTTGGGAACACTTACTCTGAGAGACAGAGGTCCGATTCTTTTTATCTGCGGAACCAAAACTGATTTTAAGCTGAGTGCCGGGTAATCTCCATTTTGGATGCTCTACCTAAAGCTATTAAGAAATATTCATCTTAGGATCACCATTTTCCAAAACTAATAAATTTATTTTTATAATACTCTTAAAATTACAATTACAGTAAAAAAATTTATCAAAGTAATTATTATTTAATATATTTATTGAAAATTTCTCTCATTTCCTGCAAATACTTCTCCTTGAGGTTGAACAACCACGACTTTATACGAGTGACGCACACAAGAAAAACATAACAAAGTCTTCCAAAACGTCTTTTTCTTCTTTTGTTTTATTCAAACGTTGGTTATTAAAGAAAAGATTGCTGTCTCTATTACAATAATAAAACCAATAAATAACACTTAAAAAATGGAAGTTCGATAAAATAAATTGTGGATGAACTGTTCTGTGTGGAATAAATTACACTTCAAGGAGAAGCTTTTTGCCATAGAGCAGCCTGTATGATTAATGCGCCATAGAGTACAACTTTTAGTTGAGTTGTGACTTTTAGTAGAGTTGTTACAACTGCGAGATCTCAGAAAAATAAAAGTAACACAAGAACAGAAATATCCATACCTTACACGGGATTCAATTCCAGGTCACTTTGATCCGCAGCCAAGCACGCTAACTACCACGTCACTAGGTAATTTTTTTTCTCTAAAGGTTTGAACAATTTTGTCCCGCAATTTTAAGTCTAATTTAATAATAAAAATAGTAAGATTTCTTAAATAATTTTACTGTGACTCATATGAACCGATGGTAATAGGAATAATGTTATCGTTAGTACAGTCGCTCAAAGAAGTATCCGAACGCTATGGTCCATTAGAGAATTCAGAAAAAATATCTGGCAACGATTTTTTAGAAATTAGTGATCTGGCAACCTTCGTGTCACGTGACACGAAGGTTGCCAGATCACTCATTTCTAAAAAAATCGTTGCCAGATATTTTTTTCTGAATTCTGTAATCGACCATAGTGTTCGGATACTTTTTTGAGCGAGTGTACCAATAACAAAAAAAGGAAAATGGACATAGCGAAAATAATAACTTATCGTTTCTGATGATTATGGGATGTTTTCAAAGAAAAGAAAGTTTCTTATTTTATAACTTTGAAAATTTACACACAATTTTTTTTCCTTTTGCAATACACTCTATGACCAAAATTTCAGATATTCATCATAAATAGATTGTTAGCAATATTCATTCAAAATTTAACTTAATTCCAAAATTTTCCACCTTTAGAGGACATTTTTAATATTACTAAGTCAATAAATGCCAACTACAATATTTCATCAATATCTATCCAATTTAAAAGATAAATTGCAAATTGTCTGTAATTTGTGTTTTAAAACCGAAAAGGTCCAATATCTATATATGGATAAGTTTAATGTCTACAAACCGATGACAAAATGAAAACAATAGATCAATTCAGTAATAAAGTAACACAGGAAAACGTCCTGTAGACAAGAAAAACTAGAAATAATTAGCTGAAGAAAATTTGGTTATCCTGAGTAGGATTCCAATCCACGTCTCTCAGAAGCATGCCAAGTATCATATCCCCTAGATCAGTGGTTCTCAACCTTTTATGCTTCACTTACCCCTGGAAATGTGTATGTAACTGGCGTACCCCTTGTATAGATAGATAAAATTATAGTTTCATTCTTATAAATCATGAACTAAACTTATGATATATATATAAACATTTTCCAATGATATATAAATATTTTCCAAAACTAATAAATCAATTTTTTAGCACAATGGTTATTTTTACCATATCTAGCGACTTTTCAGCTCTCACGGTATACCCAAAAAAGTTTACCGCGTACCCCTCGTTGAGAACCCCTACACTAGATCATCGAAGACTAATATTGTGGCTCAAGTTTGTGGAAAATGTGGACGCGCTTGGAATACACTTCAGTCCTTTTCTCAATACCGTTCTATGTAAGGAGAAGTTCTTTTGACTCGGATACGTGATTCACATTCAAGACGACAGGTTGGTCGCGAAAGTATGGAAAAGGGCATCCAGAAATGGAATGGTCTATTGCTTCAACAATGTGACATATAAGCATACATTGCTAAAGAAAACTGTCAGTCTCTGATTGTCTAGCGGATACGATACCTGGCGTTCTTCTGGAAGACGTGGGTTCGATTCACAGTCAGGAAAACCAAATGTTTTCAGCTAATTATTTCAATAGATCGATATTTTAAAAAGAACTAAAAGCAAATTATTTATATTCGCTTAATAAATTAAAATGTGTTACAAAACTAGTTATAAAAATTGCTACATACAGAATTAATTTAAAAGTACCATAAGCAAAATAATGAAACAAAATCAAACCCGTTGAATACATCTAAAATATCTAACCATTCCTACTGACCCCAATACACTATAGCTTGACTTCAGTTTCTGTCACTGTTTTTTCTATTTCCTTTCGAGTTCAGCTGGTCTTTTTCCACAACCGTAAGCTAATGGACAATAGATTCGACTTTTATAATGTCAATTCATATTCAGGTGCATACTGTTATCCGTTCCATTTCTGGATGCCCTGTTCAATACTTTCGCGACCAACCTGTCGTCTTGAATGTGAATCACGTATCCGAGTCAAAAGAATCTCTCCTTACATAAAACGGTATTGAGAAAAGGACTGAAGTTTATTCGAAGAGCTTCCACATTTTGCACAAACTTGAGCCACAATATTCCTTCTGTATTGCGCAGACATCTGCTCTCGAAGACATTGAACCTTTCTTTCTTTCTTTTTTTTTCCTTTTCCCGCACAATGTCTGGATTCCGTCTCATAAAAACAACAGCAGGATCAAACTCTGCACAGCTTCACTTTACACATCGATGAGTTTTATTCCTGCAATGGATATCTTCTAGTACATCTTCGTTTTTCCAGCTATCATTTTGAACCCATCATTTTCTTCAGTTATATTTCATATCTTTGAACAAGCCATGGTCAAGTTTAGCGTGAAAAATCGTTTTGCGCTTGTTATGGCAAGCATGATTGATTGGAATAGTTTACTTTTGACTACTGAAGGAACTAGTTAGATACATATAGTTGTCCACTAAAGATTAGGAAGAAAAAAGCACAATAATAATAAGTACGGTAGAGACAAAATAGATTAAATATATCAGTGCAAACTGCCTATATTCAGAGCGGCTTTTGGTTTAAAAATACGATTAACTTTGAATGGTTTTGATCTTTCCGAGTTGCTTTAAATAATAAAGAAATCTGCTATATGAAAACTAATTTAGCTTGCTTTTTAACTAAGTATCTCACTGAAAAAATATCGAAGTAGCCTCAGAGCAAAATTGATTGAACAATGCAAAATTTAATGAACGCACTCTAACAGTGATAAGATATCACGTGTTTATCTTAACAAATATATTAGAAAAGGAAGATGCAGTCTTAAACATGATGCTAGGTTTTAGGTGTTAAAATCATTTTAAATGGTTGTAAGTACAATATATATGGAGTTATTTTCCATAAGTGATAACCCTATTATTTTCATGCATAGAAGTACAATTTAGGTTTCTAGCCTACACTTGAATATTAAACGTATAATTTTAAGTTTTACGATTATGTACTCTGCATACGTAAGATTGTTGATATGCGGTGTTAATAAATTATTTCTTCAAGAATTGTTCCCCAGTATTGTAGGCGAGTTAAATTGAATCATTTTCTTTTAGATAGAGCTACATTTGCTACTGCAAGTTTGGAAATGTATAGTTTCAACCACTGGATTGTTAACTTTAAAGTTTATCCTAAATATTGTATAATAAAAATCACTATTTATTTTGGAATTCAGAAAATCTTAAAACTCATAACAGTATATAACCTTTCAAATGTATCCTACTGACTCGTTTATCAAACACTTAAAATATGTGCATTATTAGAGACTTGTAAGCGGAAACGGGAGAGACAGATTGTGCAGTTGGTGCTTCGACAGTTCTTCTAAGATTGGACACGTTTTAGTGTGATTTCAATTCCCTTTCCTGTGGAAGGATTTGCCCAGTAAGTAGCATACCAGACTCGTAATCTGATGTTCCCAGATTTGTGTCCCAGCTTTCAAAGCGTTTAGATTTATCTCAGCTAACGCCCAACCTGACCTCGGAGAGAAAGTGGACATCGTTAGGCTCGGAAACGACACCGTCAGTTCCATTTATTTGCCGGGGAACCATGTCCTATGCACATTAAAGAAACCACTGGATGGCCTTGGCCGGAGGCTTCTATCTGTTTTCAAATAGCTGTTAAGCGGATAACCTTCCCCAAACCAAATCTGAGCCCTTGGAATATTTGTGATCTAGCAATTAAGCCCATTATGTGGTAAAAAGTGCCACTCAGATTTAAAGCAACCCACACCAAAATCCTTTCCGTTACGGTATTTTATTTATTACCATGTGTCATCAAGAGTTGCAGCAAAGATTGCAAATTTACCCATTTGTTACGGCTGAGCAACTTTACTATGTTTACAACGTTTACTGAGCAACTTATTAACTAAATTCAGCTACATTATTTTCCTTCTGGGATATTATTTCTCCATCCTTCCCAACGACATGTTACAAAAATGAGACATCAGCAAAAGTATGCTAATGTATTTTCACTTAAACTTAGGATAAAAAATATATTAAATAAGATATAACAGATTAAACATTCAACTATAGAACGTAGCAATTCAGCGCCTCGGTTTCAGATTCACATTCTTTCAAGAACACATTTAAGTACCATTAATATGGCCATAATTTGGCAGGTCACACACCGATCGGGACATTCTATTTCCTCCTCAAGATGTTGCACTACAGATCCTTGACCTCACCTTGACCTTAGTACACATGCGGACTGTTTCTAAGAGACTACCTCATAATGATAATAGCAGCAACTACGTGTTCGCCATTGCAGCGGAATGTAGTGCCACCATCTCAAAGTCGGTGTTCAACGGCTTTTGGTCATGGAATTAGCCTTGAAGTTTTAATTATTTACCAAGTCTTACCCATGCGAGTGTGATGGGCTAATTTGATTTTAACTATTCCTTACGTCCGCTCTGAGATGGCTTCCCTGGCATTTCAATAATTCAGAAACTGGAGTAGGAGTGTAATCGACTGAGTTAATTAGTAAGCATCCGGACTGTTACATAGCTGTCTCTGATTAACAAGTGACGAATAGCAAATTTTAACACGTATCATAGGAACACCGTCAAAGGACATGTCGGTTAAATAGGAAACGAACAGATTACAATTAAAATTACACATGACCTTAACTATGGAAAGGGTTGTTAACCAGTCACTCGTTCTGCTATTATAGTATAGTATTGTTATTACAGATAGAGAAATTCGTAGATTATGACACTTAAAGTGATTGCTCGTTAAGTTACAGGTTACATTGCCATGTTTTATGCATGGATCATCAATCGATATGTATCAGATTCCTTACGTAAGTTAGAGTGTGGTTGGCGAATTGGTCTTTGCGGTGAATGTCACAAGATTCGAGTGATAGAATCATTAAGGATTTTGGGCTTATTGCGCAGAAGTCACATGATTTGAAACGCGAATTCTGTTAATGTGACAAAATTGTCGTTTCATACAATAATGCTTATGCGTAAGTCAGTGAGCAAGTGACTCAAATTTTAACAAGAAGGATATATATATAACAATAGTATCCTACAGTGGAACAAATTCTAATACAGATAATCATATCTCAAAATCCAGAAAATTGAACACATTGAATATCTGATAAATCTTTAGGTTAAAATTTGGATCGCGTTTTTAAATTATGCTAAGTTACAAGAACCATCACTGAATTTTAAAGTAAAAGGGGCGGCTCCAATTAGAGGGCAAATTTGTTTTATGCTGAATATTTCACCATTTTATCACCATGTTTTTAGATTAGTGATAAGTTATTGCATATTAACATTGCATATATTATTCTCATACACTTTCAAATAGTCACTTTCTTTGAACTTCATATTTTCCAAAATTAATATTAACATGATCTTCAAATCAACAGAAAAGAGGTAGAAATATAACTTTGCAAGCTATTACACATATTTCTTGTTTCTCTATGTATCCTTAGAATAATCAAACTTCTTCAAATTTACCTTGACCAGCAAACTGAAAATAATTACGATTTTTTAATTGTTTAGGAAGATACCATCATGTTTAAGACTGCATCTTCCTTTTCTAATATATTTGTTAAGATAAACACGTGATATCTTATCACTGTTAGAGTGCGTTCATTAAATTTTGCATTGTTCAATCAATTTTGCTCTGAGGCTATTCGATATTTTTCAGTGAGATACTTAGTTAAAAAGCAAACTAAATTAGTTTTCATATAGCAGATTTCTTTTATTATTTAAAGCAACTCGGAAAGATCAAAACCATTAGAAGTTAATCGTATTTTTAAACCAAAAGCCGCTCTGAATATAGGCAGTTTGCACTGATATATTTAATCTATTTTGTCTCTACCGTACTTATTATTATTGTGCTTTTTTCTTCCTAATCTTTAGTGGGCAACTATATGTGTCTAACTAGTTCCTTCAGTAGTCAAAAGTTAACTATTCCAATCAATCATGCTTGCCATAACAAGCGCAAAACGATTTTTCACGCTAAACTTGACCATGGCTTGTTCAAAGATATGAAATATAACTGAAGAAAATGATGGGTTCAAAATGATAGCTGGAAAAACGAAGATGTACTAGCTATTACTGTTTAGAATATATTCCCCAGTTTTTTAATGTTTTTATATGTTTATAATATATTCCCCAGTCTGATATATGCAGTGCCGGATCCTGAACTCTCGTAACGCTGAAGCAACAGATATTACGTCGAAAATATTCATACTGTATATATTAACAGCGGTATTCCGAATGGCCGGGTGAGCGGACATCTTGCGGTAAAGCATACGCTTATTTCGTCTATAGCTTTCTGACGTCACGCGTGCACATGCTTCAAACTCTTATCGACAGATTTAATCACCCTGTAATTCCGCAGATACTTGACTGACTGGCGCCTCATTTGGTGTGGTCGTCCGCCCTGTGTTGAGTTAAAAGATCGGGTCCCTAACCTCCTTGTGTGTTTCTGCGTGTAGAAGGATTAAAATCCCTCTCCGACTATCGGGGATCTGGGGACACTGTCATGTACTCGTCTGCTTGTGAAGGTTATCAATGGAAAATGCTACGCATTCAGACTTTTAATGGGTAGCGTAAGAGTTCTGAATGAAACGTTTTGCCCCAAACTTCTGCTTGAGATTACACAAACTGTCAATGGAAAGGAGAGAGACGTTTCCCGTCAAATGTTTGTAGGACTGTAACTAGTTATTTCCCATTAATTGGGGTTAAAACAGCACAGCATTTGATTTTTAAAGATGGTTTACTTTACTAAAATTATTATCACGCAACTAAAATACTACTTAGTGTGCCTTATTAATGGCACATTAGTTTAAGTAACTATTTCGAAAAATGCTCAGAGGGGTTTTTAGAAACGATCTTCCAGGAATATGTACCTTCTAATTCTATCATAAAGCAATGTATGAGTTGGCCCATCAAATTTTCCTCTCCAATGTGTACTCCCCCCGTGTACAAAAAAAGGTGCCCCCAACATGGGAGAAGAGCTTTTAAACTATAGCCGCTAACACCACCAAACATTGACTAACTTCCTCTTATTGAAACTTAAAGTAACGTACGTATTTAGTTTAACAACTTTTCTTCACTCCAGATTACATTCAGATAAAACGAAGGAAGCACTAAAATGAAAGAACAACGGCCACATCATTCGGTTTACAGCTTCCTGCTATGATAACGTAAAGTAGAATACTTCTTACCCACCTCTAATTATTCTTTCCTCCAAAAACTGGGGAATATATTCTAAACAGTAATAGCTAGAACTACCAAATTCGATATGCAGTTGCCCTTATCATTTCCCAGAGCATCCCAATGATATGATCAGCAGTTTTCTTCTCACCCAGAAAAGTCTCCAAAAGATGAGAAAAGACCGTCTCCTAATACTCTGAAAACTCTTGAATTTAATCTCCCAATATTTCTTTCGCCCACACAAAAACAAGATCTGAAAGGTAAGTTTTAAGTTGCGAAAGTCGGTATACGTCTTCCTCTTATCACAGTTTGAAGTAATGTAAGAGTTTGACTCCAACTCCCTTCTCTTCCAATAAAAATGGGGCATATGTTATTTAAAGGTAAGTACTAAGACCACCGAATTCGGCATACAGCTTCCTCTATCATAATTTAAATCAACGTAAGGGTTTGGTCACAAAATTTCCCATTTGCTCAGAACAAAATGAGAAAAAAAAAGAAACTTCTAAATTCTATGATAATTTCTTAGGCTATCAAAATTGGTATATGCTTGAACTGACCAGACTGGAATCACAAGTAATGTTTGTGTGGTGTAATACAGAAACAGACTCTCATTATGAGATTATTGAAAATGACTTGTTACAAAATGAACTAAGAAATATTACGTTCACCTTCTACATCTAGAATGCATCACACGAACTACACTCCTCCACCCATATAAATACTTAGCTCTCTATGATATACGCATTGATCACATCACTAACTCATTACTCACAGAAACGCATATTCTGTGAGAAACACATAATATCAAGCACACTATAATATATCGCAAAACATTTTGTAGTGTAAAAACGCTCTACTCATTGAACTACCCAGAAATCCTCTGCTGTAAAAAAAGTTCGTAAATGTTGAAATATAAACTACACTTTCTATTTACAAGCACCCCCCCCCCCGCCGCCCTCATGGAAATACTCATATTACCATAAGACGTTCAGTGCACTTCTCCGTCACTCACTGTCCTTGCCGTCACTTTTTGCCGTGCAAAAAGACATATAATGATAGAAAGTTAGCTGTGGAAAGCAGGCCACACACAGCACAACATTGTATTTCAAAATTTCAATAAGGAAAAGCAGTTTGTGGTATTTCACATACTATCTTAGCATGCAAATACTCAGAAACGACCTTCTACAAGAGAAACACAAATACTATGGTATCTGCATAAGTCATCCTCTTAACACATATTAATAAAAACACACATATTGCCCAATGAACTTCTCACCACTCATGCACGCATTGAAACTCATAGGCTGTCAGAAACAATGTGAAGCACAGATCTGAAAAATAACACATTTTGAAGTGTTGTGCAATGTCAGAAACACTCTGTTATAGATGGCATATACTTTACAATACTTTAGCTCTTCTATTTCAAATAAAAATAGAAACATACTCCTATGAGAACTGCAATGCAAATCGCATTGCACACTTTCACTGCCAAGTGTGCCACTGACCACGTGTACTCTGAGAAATCGAGATGAAGCACTGCATCGCGGTCTGTGGAAACTGGCCATGTCTACTACCTACAAATACCACAAGGGCAGAATTGCAAGCTACGATACCTGTTGTCCTCCCACCCTTGATCGCAGAGCTCACTAAAACGATACAAGAACATTCTATTGGAGTTCAACTACTCATCCGACTTTGTACATTTCCACCTACCGAAAATGCCGTACAATACCAATGCCTCAGATGTTACGTCTCCTGAATGGCAGTTTCACTCACCCTTCGGAAATTTGCTTTCCAGAGTTTCATTTCCTTTGGCTTCAGATCACTGCAATGATACAAACCGTAGAGAGACATATCTGGTACAAAGTGCAGGTGGCTGAATCTTGTATAACAGAAGTCACAGTAAATTTCTAGTCTCCAATATTTATTTATAGAAAATCATTTCAATGACTTCTATACGTTTTTTGTTACTCAAAATTAATTTTCTTTAGCATTATCTTCATTAATGTTTTTTGCTCTTTCTTATAAGCTGTTTTGTCTTAATTTTTGTTTTGAAAATATTAAATATTATTATAGGCCCTTTAATTCTTTTGTCTTTGTTCAATATTAATTTCATTCCAAATCAAGGAGTAACAGAAATCCTAGGTTGTTCTCTCATCCCCCCGTTTCGTACTTATGATCTCCATAATAAAGGGATCTTCAGGCAAAGTACAATAGAATTATTAAAACAAAGTACATCACCCGGCAACCTCCCGCTGCACAGGAATACCTGGCTGCATTATGTAATGCTTAACGAAATGTAAGGCACGAAACATACCTATTAAATAGCATCTTGGCAAATGATTTGGAGCTTCTGCACTGTTTCTTTGTTTAGGACAGGCTGCTGAGTGAGCCACTCTACATTCATCACTCTATATTCTTACACACTAATACGAATCAGAAGCGTACGATTCATGCTATATAGTGTTTCGATGCTTCTGCACTTTGCCTAAGACAAGTTTTTGAGTGAATCATGGTCATTAATCACATTCTGTGTGAACGCATATAGGAAATGCAGATTCATGTCAAATAATGATTCAGTGTTTCTGCCTTTTGCCTCAGACACGTTTTTGAGTAAGTCATGTGATATCCATCGTTCTTCGGGGCGGGGGTGGCTCAGTCGGTAGCGCGCCAGGCTCGTAATCTGTAGTTCCCAGGTTCGAGTCCCAGCTGGGTCAGCGTTGAGATTTATCTCCGCAAAAATTCCCCGCCCTGCCCACGGTCAGTAGGGGACACCGATGGGCTTGGAAAGGCCGTCGTCCGTCGGATGGGACGTTAAGCCGTGGCCCCGTGTGTGGGAGAGCCATACCCTGTGCACGTTAAAGAACACACTGGATGGCCTTGAAGGGAGGCTACCATCTGTCTCCCAACAGCTGTTCCAGTGGGTCCCCTCCCCCAACCTTCTCTGAGCCTTCGGGGTCCATGTGACCTGGCCATTTAGCCCATGGTGTGCAAAAAAAGTGCCGCTCAGAGGTAAAACAACCCAACCCATCGTTTTTCTTGCCCGCACACTAGCATATCAGAGTTTTATGATCAGACCAAAGCTCAACGGACTTCCACATAATACTTAAATTAATTGAATGTGAGTAAATGAAATTGTTTAGTACTAAAAAGATCATAGCTATAACTTATCATAGGCTAAATTTTTGTTGCAGTTTTTATTCTGTATGAAATGAACTAACAAAGTGACGATCTTTAAACTGATCTCTTTGGATTTTCGTGAAACTCGGGAATTGTTTAGGCATCATATTTAGCCCATGATGCCTACTTTGGATCTGAGGTTATAGCCCTTTAAAAATTGAAACAAACTGTTGTTTTCAGGATATTTAACAAGTTTTTATTTCTATAGGAGAAAAGCGATATTTCATTTCATAAACTGGTTAGATTTAAATTTGGCCTTGACTACTTGCAAAATCTTTTGTTTTGGCAATTATGAAACAATTACATATCACTCTTAAAATGGAATACAAATGTGCCAAATTTGTACTACAAACAGTTGGTTGTTGTTTTACCACTGAGCGGCACTTTTTTGCACACCATGGGCTAAATGGCCAGGTCACATGGACCCCGAAGGCTCAGAGAAGGTTGGGGGAGGGGACCCACTGGAACAGCTGTTGGGAGACAGATGGTAGCCTCCCGTCAAGGCCATCCAGCGTGTTCTTTAACGTGCACAGGGTATGGCTCTCCCGCACACGGGGCAACGGCTTAACGTCCCATCCGACGGACGGCGGCCTTTCCAAGCCCATCGGTGTCCCCTACTGACCGTGGGCAGGGCGGGGAATTTTGCGGAGATAAATCTCAACGCTGACCCAGCTGGGACTCGAACCTGGGAACTACAGATTACGAGCCTGGCGCTCTACCGACTGAGCCACCCCCGTCCCACTACAAACAGTAATGGGATCATAAATTATTCATCACTGAAACCAAATACCTCGCCTAAAAAAATTGGAACTTTTATTGGCAGCACTGAAAAAAGCCTAAAATATGTAGGTATAGTCTCATTTGCTGCCGTCCCGTGGCCGAGTGGTTAGCGCGCTTGGCTACTGATCTAAGGGACCTGGGTTCGAGTCCCGGATAAGGCATGGATGTGTGTGTTGTTTTTCTGCTGAGCTCCTGCCGTCCTCACAGACCTTCTACTGTGGCATATAAACTGACAGGTTCCTGTCAGACCTCTGTGGCAAGCAGCTGTTTGAGGGGGTATTTATTTTTTATTTTTTTATAGTCTCATTATTAATCATATACTGATTAAGTAAGGTTTAAAAGTTTACATAACTGCACTGCCTGATATTGAAATCCCCAGCAGGAGCGCTTGAATTTTGCAGGCAAATTGGTAAGAGAAGGAAGACAGTGATATATGCAATCAATGGTATCTGCAAGAAATCACAGTACAAAAGCTGAGCGGCTAAGCCAAATGCTTCTGGCGTTAAGTTGTCTTCAACACTATACAAAACAATGTGATAGAAGATATCGAAACGATATTGAGGGCGAAGTGTATAAGAGAAGAAAGACAGTGATATATACAATCATGGTATTTGCAGGAAATCACAGGACAAAAGCTGATAGGCTAACCAAATGCTTCTGGCGTTTAGTTGTTTGCAACACTATACAAAACAATGTTGATAGAAGATATTGAGACGATATTGAGACGATATTGAGGGCGAAGTGTATAAGATACCATAACGACTCTTCCACCATCCATATCAGTAGCTGAAAGAATTCTTGTTCATTCCGGCTCAATTCAATAACTTACCCACCTTTATACTAATATTTAGTATAAAGGTGGGTAAGTTTCTCTAGCTAAATCCTTGTCTGACTGAAAGTTTAGTGAACATGAAAAATAAATCGAATTCACTTCAGCAATTATAATAAAGGAAAGGGTTAATGGAAAGACATACTTCTAGGACATGTTTATAACAGTTAATTAAGCCATGACGTGTGAACGTCGATAGCAACATTATTAAGGTGGAACTCCCTTCTCTTTTCGACGCTCAAATAGAACACGAAGAAATCAATATCATCGAAATAAATACTGAAAGCTTTGAATATGTTATCGAACTTGTTATTGAAAGTCGTCAAATACATTCTCCACTTTTGAAAGCTCTTATGTTGGAAGTAGTATTAAAATTTAAATTTACTGCTTTAAAACCTTGTGCATGTATCATAAGCCATAGAAATTGCATCGTTTTGAGTTGAGTCACGCACTATTACCGAACAGATGGATGCGCCTGCGAATTACGAGCTTGAAACACATTCACGCTGTGGATCTTAACTTGTTCGCTTAATAATATTATGAACAGCTCAGGGGTCACTGCAATAGACGAGCTCTATGGGCTCAATGGAACTGAATCTGAATTGTTTTCCATTGGCTACGTCATTCACAACCAGATGGAAATCCTCTATCATTGATATCTGCTGCAATGCTTAATCGTTCAGCGAGGAAATGTAGCAGCATCGGTAACACTGTTAGATGAAATTTAATATTACAATAAATATATTTAATTACGAACATTAGAGCCAAATCATTTACGGATTGTGATCTTTCAGAACAGACTACCCTACTATGACGGATTCTCTTTTTAATTAACGGCGAGATTTTGTCTTTACACGAACGTTTACACGAACGTCTTACACACACGTTCGTCAGTTTATTTGTATATCTGAAACAGAGCCGGATCTAAGGGGAAGGAACCATACCCCCCTCCTCTTTTTTAAAATGCTAGTATGGGTAATAGAGGCAGAAAACTGTTAAACTTATTTCTATTTCATACATTTTTTTTCTAAAGAATTCTAAAAACACCTGTAATACGATGGGGATATTATACCGGTTTCTAAATCCAATCTCTCCCCCCCACGTTTTAATTTTTCAGCTAGATTGTGCTTATTTCCCTCCTCTCGATTTTTTCCTAGTTGGGCCTTTCCTGTACTATCACTACTAAGCGGAATGAACTTTTAAAATCAGCTAAAATTCAGCACATTTTTCATTGTATTCAAGGGAAATAAGTCTAGCGAATTTTAGCGAAATAGATTGAATAGTTATTGAGCAATGGGCGTTTTATCAAGCAAGAAAAAAAGCCAAGTACAACATAAATACTTTTCCTTCTGAATCTTGCCACAAGTCAATCGATTTATTCCGTTGACAACGATAGTTGGCGAGGTTTTAAATTTAGCTAGTTTATAAATGTCACTTTCCTGGTATTCTAATCATTTCAATTAGACAGTTTCATATCAGATACTTTATTTATCATGATCAAAATGTTTAATGTACAGGACGGAAAACTTAATTTTACTATTTAGGATTTATTCATTTATCTCTGTTGTTTGCAGTATTAATAATGCTTTCATTATTTCAATAAATAATAAATGATAGGTAAGGTCATGCTATCTTGTGGCAATTGGATAACAGCTGTAAAAACTGAATTACGACACGAGTGCGATTCGAACCCACAACCTCCTTAAAATATCCCAATTAATTCACTAGTAAACAAATGGGACAGGTTGTTGCACTCTCTGGAGATGTTCGCTGCGCCTTCTATCTCGAGAATGAGACGCAATCTTATTCTCAACAGCAAAATTTAGTTTTTATAGTCAAACAACAAGCTACAGCTTTATCAGTGGGAAAGTCAAAAATATAACTTGCAATCACTTCGTAATTCCGCATAGGATGTATAGTAAAAAGGTAAGACATGCTTTCAAGAGGCTGTGGATTCAGTGCCACGCGCAAAGAAATATAATTTGTTTTCAATCAGCTCTATATTTTTATGAGGCAATAAGCATTACCTATGGGTTACTATTTTTCAATTTCTCACTGATAACTCCTTATCTGCATGTTTGACTTTAACATAGCATATTTTGTTGAAATTTGCTGTGTTCTGTTCCCGATCGATAGTTGTCACAGCTCTATTAAAGATCACGTAACTAATAGTCTCTCAATAAATGAAAATTGATCAAGAGTAAATAGTTCAACTGCTAAGAAGGACTGACATTTTTTTCTACGAGGGTGTGGGTTTGGATCTCCATTCAACCAAAGTTTTTTTCAGCTAACTACTTAGCTTTTCTCATATATTTAAGAACGATGAGAGATTATTAGTATATTAATTCGAAAATATCTGATTAAATAATAAATATATATTTCATACCTATGTCTTCCAGACGTTTGTAAAATTAACGTTTGGAACAAGTGATTGTAACAATAATTAAATTTCTTGATTGCTGGCGAAAAAAAAGATGAAAATATAAAGTTTTCGATATGTAAATAAGTTATGCGGTGAAACTTGGTTATCTAAAAAACGACAAAGAAAAACAGAAAACTTATTCTCCTAGTACGCTCATATGTCATTGAAGGCTGACAGAAAGTCCTGGTCGGTATGAACTAAATATGACGTGCATAATTTTACGAAGAAATATGTGAATCGATTTTAAATTATGAAATAATTGTACACGGAACAATATATTTAATATACAAATAAAATCGAAAAGCTGAAATTTATAATATCTAAAAATATTATTCCTTTAGATTTGCAAAAATATTATTAATCAACAACTGATAGGCTGAAATTCTCAAACTTTTTATTCTCTTTTATTAAATATTTTATTAAGTTACATTTATTATACTTCTTTTTAATAATACATACCAAAAAAATTCAATAGAATAAAAGACTAGAAAACAAAGGGCACCTTTATATTTTTCCTAATACCTATTTTTCTAAACAATTTCGGAATACGTACATCCGAATATGAAATGCCACTTATATTCATTGCTATCCCAAGAAAATATTATATATATATACATGTAAGAGACATAAAAACAAATTGAAATGATATTTGGGAAAATAAACTAAATATTATATGTGGAGTTTTGTAAACAATTATCGAGGCTTAATGATCCATCTTATATTGTCTTTATTATCTCTCTTATATCGTATTTATTAGGACTCAGTAGAAAGACAACATAAATCAGAATAAAACCACCCATTCCCTCTTTGGAATAAACACTCTAGCCACTTGTCAATGGGACAAATGAAAAGGGATAGAATACCATAAAAATAAGAAATGAAGGATCAAATAATTCAAGAAATAAGAAATTAACGATAATCGATCATTCCTGTGGGAAGAAATCAGTTATACATCATCATTATTAATCCTTAAAGAGTAAACTTAAGAAAAAATAATAGCCTCCACAAAGTTGGAGAGTAATCTTCTGATATCAATAATTCTTTAGAAGGTGGCCATTTACAAAAAAGTAAAAAAAAACCTTTATGATCTTATGTATTCAAACACTGTTACAGTTCTATTTTTTTTTATTATTCTAACTTCGGAAATGGCAAAAGTGAGATTTCTAAATTTCTACAACAACTGGTGAAAAGCAACTCGAGATATGTTCAAGGTGACCATACGTTGCGATTTCGTCAGGACAGTTCCGATTTTTGAGTCCAAGTCCCACTTTCCCTGGAAAGGCTGGCGGGAAGCCAAATGTTCCGCTTTGAAATAGTAACATCGTCAGAGAATAAATCTCGTATGAAAATAGAGTATCGTGTTGTAAAATATTAAAACACTGCCAGTTAGGCTAGAATGTAAAGAAAAGCGGAGGGGAACCTTAATTGAAATTAAAATTTATAAAGCTCAAATTGGGTAAAACGATTTTTTCGCCTTTTTTTTTTGTACTCTACTTGCCAGTTCTGCAGCTTTTTCATCACAAATGGAAAATGTTAGCTGCCTCTTTTCCTTCCATCCCGAATCCCCACCAGAAAAAAAAGTGTCGGTAATACAGAGTATTCAGTGGAAGTTTCCTACTTCTGCAATTTACACATCACTGCCTCCGGAAATATTCTGAAAAAGCTAACACTACAAAAATTGCATTATTTTATTTTTGAAAAAAAAAGGAAGTATTGCTTTCTTTGTTTGTTTTAAGACTTTTTTTTAATTGGCTCACTGTGTCTACCAATTTCAATGCTTTATAGCTCAGTGACACATTGATATCGCGTAGCGCGATTTGACATTGCAGCTATCAGGGTCTGGGTTCGAGTCCCAGTGATGGCATGGTTGTTTGAGAAACCAGCACAAGCTTGACAAAATTTCTAGATTATCACCGTCCTTTGCTTTTTTTACATATAATATTAATCGTTGGACACGAAAATTGCATACTTGTTATCACATATTTCTGTTATTATTTTTTAATGTTATAATATGATTTAAAGAAATTATTTAAAATAAAAGTCGGAATATTTTAATTCAATAGTTGAGGGCAGAGCCAGATCTGGGGCGGGGGGGGGGGGTAGGTGGAAATTTCCCCACCCCTCCTTTGAGAATGTTAGTAATGGTAATAAACATAATGCATATTTCATGCATTTTCCACGAAATTTTAAACACCCGTAAAAAGGAGGAGGAAATGTTATGCTGCATTGGAAATACCTCTCATTGATTAATTGAAGAATCTGGTAACTTTTACACAGTAATTTGAAAATTATGTGAAGTTACCCGCTTTTAATATCCAGTAAGCTGGACAATAATTGAAATATCCCAATTTTAGTTTTGAAAAACCGGGTCTCTTCCGCTATATATGTTAGAAGTAAAACAAAAATATGTCAGTTTGTTCGTCATTACGATTGTAGACGAAATCGTGGATCAGTCATCTCAACGTTTGGTTTTGCTTTCGGTCTATTTAAGGTAAAACCAACTGTTCAAGTTGAGAAATTAATAGAATTATATTTTAGCAAGGCAAATCATTGCAATATGTTGGGTTTGGGTAGTTTTACCACTGAGCGGTACTTTTTTGCACATAATGGGCTGAATACCCAGGTCTCAAACATCCCGAGGGCTCACAGAAAGTTGGGGGGAGGAGACCCACTCGACAGCTGTAATCTCCCTTTATTTTCACATTCATTTCATTCCTTCATAATAATTTCAGTCGCATCCACTGGACAGCTGGAGACAGATGGTAGCCTCCAGCCAAGCGTGTTCGTTAACGTGCAGAGTGTATGGATCTCCCGCACACGGGCTACGTCTTAACGTCCCATCCGACGGATGGCAGACTTTCCAAACCCATCGGTGTCCCTTACTGGCCGTGACCAGGGCGGATAGTTTTGCGGAGATAAATCTCAACTCTGGACCAGCTGGGACTCGAACCTCTGAACTAAAGATTACGAGCGTGGCGTAGAATTATATCTGGGAACTACAGATTACTCCCGCCCCTCAAGACAACGGGCATTAAATAACCAAGAACAGTGATAGGACCAGATCTTGAAATAAAGTTTTGGAAGGAGGTAAAACGTGACTGAATTGAACAGGAAGGAGGCATAATACAATTTTGTACATTTTTCTCCCTCGTTTTTTATTGCCATTTAAAAATATGCAGAAATATGTGTTAAATACATTTATGTTCACTTTTTTTTTGGCCTACATTCCAATCCTGAAATTTTTCGAGATGGACAAACTTAAGAAACACAGACTCCCCTATCTGTGATTTCAAAGATAGAACGAAAAATTTTTCGATTTCCTATTCTGAATCTGGCTACACTTACAAAATGCATTTCTGTCATTCAGTATTATTGGAGGGAATTTTATATTCGATTTCTTCATAACGATAAAATACCTGTTTCTTGTGAAGGTTCATATTTAATATTTTGTTCGCAAAACTTCACCGACATATATAAAATTTCATTAGTAATTTCTCGATTATTAAACTACAAATATAGGAGAGCCAAATATAAAAAAGATGGGGTGCATTTTAGCCCCTGAAGATTTATAATAACTGGAACAGAAGCAAAAATTATAAAGTACTAAAATGAAGAAGCCAAGCACATAATTATTAGGCGAAAACAATTTCTGCGAAAAAAAGTATCAAAATAAATTTTTGGTACATTTCGGTTCTTTCCATCACACTTCAATTTTATTTTGTAGATTCGTGTCCGAAAGTAGGACTGTAAAACAAAATGCTTTTCACTCACTTCACTTGTCGCCGAGTCAGACACGAGCCTAGAAATATGATATGTCATAGAGTCGCGCAGTCAACTTATTACCGAGGTCTGAAAGGAGTCTGTCAATATTATATGCCAAAGCATCAAGAGGTCAACTTCTCACCGAGGTGTCAATAAAAGATAAAGTCAATCAATATTAAGCCTATCATTATACTAAGCCATCGAATCAAAGCAGTCAACATGTCGCAGAGGTCTGACAAGAGGTTGTCAGTACAGGCAATCCCGCTTAAAGTGGTGGATGCGTTAAGGGAAATCCTCCTCCTCTGAGGGAACTTGTATTTCAACATGTATTTCAACGGGATAAGGTAAGGGCTCCGAATATAACGCACACAAGTAAATATTTATAAATCATAAAATGTAAACACAGAAATAAATACTGTAAAAATCAAGATTAGTATAATTTTTATTTCTGAATAAAATGAAACCTAAGCATGAAAAATTAAAACCACGAAATCTCCCGGAGTTTGCTTGTAAACCAAATAAACACCCTGGGCAGGACTTGTTACTGAACAATGAGTACAAGATCTCTAATGATGAGTACAGTACTTGGCATTTTTTATCTTGCATTGATATGGAAAGAAATTCTCTCTTCAATAACTTCGATAGTCAACACTCTCACGAGACCGCTCGCTCAAAATGTTCACGGTGTGTGTAAGAAACTCTTTATATAAAAAGTTTTATTTTTTTAACAAATAAATCGAAAAATGAATACTTTTAATGTCGCGTTTGAAGGGGGCCGTTAAGTGGCAGTCATTGCCCTTTCACTATACCAAAACTGATTTTATTTTGATAATAATGGGGTAGTTAAGCGATAGGTTCCCCCGCTTAGGTTTCCCCTGATATAAAAATATATATAAAAAAAAGATTACCCCTCAAGCAAACGCTTACCACAGAGGTCTGACAGAAGTATATCAGTATAATATGTCATAGGGGAGATCTGCGAGGAAGGCGAGACCTCAGCAGAAAGAAATGGGGCGGGGGTGGCTCAGTCGGTAGCCGCCAGGCTCGTAATCTGTAGTTCCCAGGTTCGAGTCCCGGCTGGGTCAGCGTTGAGATTTATCTCCGCAAAATTCCCCGCCCTGCCCACGGTCAATAGGGGACACCGATGGGCTGGAAAGGCCGCCGCCCGTCGGATGGGACGTTAAGCCGTGGTCCCGTGTGCGGGAGAGCCATACCCTGTGCACGTTAAAGAACACGCTGGATGGCCTTGACGGGATCCTACCATCTGTCTCCCAACAGCTGTTCCAGTGGGTCCCCTCCCCCAACCTTCTCTGAGCCTTCGGGGTCCATGTGACCTGGCCATTTAGCCCATGGTGTGCAAAAAAGTGCCGCTCAGAGGAAAAACAGCAACCCAAACCCTCAGCAGAAAGATAACACAGTAAAGAAACATCTATACCATATACGGAGTTTGAACCCAGGTCCATTTGATCAGTAACCAAGTGCGATATGCCAATGAAAAGATCTGAATAGAAGACGACACATCAGAGGAAAGAAATAATATATTTGCAATCGAAGATCCGAACCACTTTTTTATCTGCTGCCAAGCTCGCTAAACTCTTAAATATTGGAGCGGTGATCAAATGAGCGTCTAGTAACGTGGAGTTTCAGATACTGGTGATGAAAAAAACTTATTATGAAATTTCTTCATCTTTTTCCGTTATGGCGATGACATAAAATTATCTAACAGGTGTATTATGTAAATATTAAACTAGAAAAAGCTTCTGCGAACGAGTTAGGTACCTATAGTACCATTATTATCAAAATAAAATCAGTTTTCAAAAAACAAATTCCGAACCCTACCAAACTATTAGTCTTTTTAACGTTATATCAATGTTAAAACAACTTCGAAGATATTTAACTTCTAAAACAACCTGTATATAGGAAATTCTGACTTAAAATAAAAAAATAGACAAATCACCTCTCGATTTTTAATGATATTCGTTCAGTACTCCATAAGATACGGAAGTGATTGGCTACTAATTTAAGGGACCCGAGTTCGAGTCCCGGATAAGTCGTGGATATTTCTTTTCTGTGTTGTCTTTCTGATGATAATTCATATTCCAAAAAGATCTACTCTATGACGTATTATACTGAGAGGCCTTATCTCTTTGTGTCAAGCAGCTACTTGAGGGTGAAAGCATTGATTTTATTATTATTTTACATTTTACAAGTTTTTGTAAACAACTCTTTCAATATTCGTCTTTTTTCGCATAAGTTTCTTAAATTCTTTCGCACTGCTGCTATTAAATATTACACTTGTTAACTCCTTGATATTGTTAAAATTCGAAGCTTAGATTTAATAAAGATCTTTAATTTACGTTCAGCCATAGTTTACAACGAAAAGTTGTTGTTTTTTTTGAGTTAAGGAGCATACAATTTGTCTTTCCACTATCATAAGATGGAAATTCCAAACAATTTGGTAGGACTCTGGAGTAGCTACTTTCTGCTTATTACCTTTAATACATTCAAATAACAACTTCCTTTGACCAGTTTCTTTGCAAATGAAACTATTGTTTCTCGTATAGAATTTCTTCACTTCCTTCATGTGCTTAGTCAATGTTTCAGGATATGACCTGCGCAACATCTTCGTTCGTTGGTAGTAAGGCATCCCTTAGGCAATTTGCGAGCGTTGAGCCGACGAGGAGCGACGTATAGAACAGTGGCCGTAACAATTTCCTGCGTTGCTAATCCTATTCTCTTACCTCTTCATACAACTTACGCAACCGTCTGCCTAATGCCCTTTAGCCAATCGAAAGAACGCACCTGCTGCAGCAGCACACCTCCCAGACGAATCCAATGGATTTCGCAGTTGTTAAAACTTTGTTCACGTCGACCGTACTGCATTTCGCCCCTTTTCCCTCCTTCTCAATTGATAGTTTCCGTTTTAGGGTTACAC
Organism: Ryuthela nishihirai; assembly: GCA_038380435.1. Classification (NCBI taxonomy): domain Eukaryota; kingdom Metazoa; phylum Arthropoda; class Arachnida; order Araneae; family Heptathelidae; genus Ryuthela; species Ryuthela nishihirai. The sequence goes on from JAWZYU010000011.1 coordinate 18,042,906, forward strand.
GCTTCCTTTACATTCGATGGACAGTGTTCAATAGCACGCCTTGTCGAGGAATTTGTTTGCGTCTTCTCACTCTCTCTGTCGATGCGCGTTTCTCACTCTCTCTGTCGATGCGGTTCTGTAGATTCTTCGAGACAATTTAAAACAAGTGACACAAAAGATGCGAATGAGAAACCCAGAAAGGATTATAATGTCCGCATAGGAAATAACTTTATAGATATCAATATTGATAAGTTTAAACTTGCAGATAAAAATTTTAGGTAATCTGATTCAACTATTATAAACAAAATAACGTATGAAGCATTGGTACTTGATATATATATATATGCAGAATCTTATTATGTCCATAACGGAAACCTAGGCTAGGTCGTGATTTAGTTTTGCACTCCTCAAAAGGTTTAGTATTTGTTATTGTTTATTTCGCGAAATGTAATGAAAATACAAGCATTAGAATTTAATAACGAATTTTTCTAAATATCAGTTCAATTGAAAGAAAACCTAAATAAAAATCCTGTTAAAATCACGAAACTATACTTCTTTCGTTCTCTCGAACTCAGTAATGCAATAATCAGCCTGTCTGCTGAAGGGTTATTCACTGCCCAAATACATACATTGGCCACTCTATTAGGAACGCCATTCAAATTGGAAGCTCCTTATTTTCTTAAGAATGATCTTCACAATTCTAAACAGGACCTCAGATAAATTAAAGATATCGATCAAATCTAATCAAATCTTGATTCTCAATAATTATTTATTTTAGTATTTCTTCCACATCATCATCATCATCATCCTCAAGCAGCCATGGGCTACGGAGGTCCAACCAGACCGTGCAATTTAGTTCTCCAAGCAAGTCTATCCTGAGCTACATCTACTGCATCTGGCCACTGCACACCAATTCTAACAAGGTCCTGTTTGACATTGTCTGCCCACCGCATCCTAGGTCTCCCCTTCTTTCTGAGGCCTTTAGGCACACTGTTCATAACTCTATTCGCCAATCTATAATTATTCATACGGGCAACATGGCAAAACCAACGGAGTCTCTCTCTGCACAATATGCTGCTTAAAGGAGGTTGCAAACTCCTTTGCCTAATCTCATCATTAGTTACAAAGTTGAACCACCTAATGCCCAAGATACTGCGTAAGCATCTGGAATCAAAAGCATCTAGTTTCCTGTTATCCTGTTTACAAAGTGTCCAAGTTTCACTACCATAACTAACCCTAGAAAGAACCAAACTATTATACAGTCTAATTTTAGTCTTTAGGTGTACACGCCTATTTCTCCACACTCTCCATAGGTTCTTAAAAGTCCCGGCAGCAATCCCTATTCGTCTGTTAATCCCATGCCGCACATCACCATTATCTGTTACATAGCTCCCAAGATAATTAAACTGTGACACCTGCTCAAGACTGCAACCATTCAGATTAACTGAATCACAGCCTGCCTGACCAATTTTCATCACTTTAGTTTTCTCTCTGTTTATAACCAAACCTACTCTACTACCAGTCTCATCAACAGCTCGAATGAAAGAGTTTATCTCATCAACATCATTTGCCAAAAGGGCTAAATCATCAGCATAATCTAAATCAGAAAGTTTCGTATCTCCAGCCCATTTAAGGCCAAAATCTTTCCCTTGAAGTGAATTTCGCATAACATAATCAATAACCAAGCTAAAGAGAAAAGGAAACAAAATGCACCCTTGTCGAACACCAGAAGTAATGCTAAACCAATTGCTACAAGCCATACCAACTCTCACACACGACTCAGTGTTATTATAGAGAGCTTTCATAATGTTAACTAACTTGTCTGGTATACCATATGATCTCACAATCAACCACAAATTATGACGATCAACAGAGTCGAAAGCCTTTTTGAAATCAACAAAGCTAGCAACCAAAGGTTTCTGAAACTCTAAACATTTCTCAAGAATCTGCCTAAGTGAAAATATCTGATCCACACATCCCCTACCACTTCTGAATCCACATTGCTCATCACGCAATTGACTGTCAACCAGATTCTTAATTCTATTAAGCACAATCATGGAAAGAACTTTACCTGGAACAGAGAGTAGGCTGATACCCTATAGTTATCACTAGAACTGCGGTCACCTTTTTTGAAAATAGGGATAATAATAGCTCTGGTAAAATCCTTAGGAACCATGCCTTTATCATAAAAGATATTCAGAATTTCAGTCATCCAAGTGGTAACCGAAACATTCCCAGCTCTAAGCATTTCCGTAGTAATTTCATCTACCCCTGGGGATTTATGAAGTTTAAGTTTAGAAACAGCCAAAATAACTTCAGATTGTGTCATAGGGCCACATTAAAGCCACCAATGCATCTATCATCATTGCAAACAACGGGAGTAGAACTAACCACATTGTTTAGAACATCACTGAAATGCTCAGCCCACCTAGCCATGACAGAATCCTCCCCTTCTATAACCTTACCTTGTTTATCCTTCAATCCTTGTATGCCTGTCCGTTTTCTACCACACAAAACATTAACTATCTGGTACAGCTCTCTGCTGTTATGCTGTCTAACTGCTTCCTCGGCTTTGTCAGCCAAACCATCAAGCCAAAGATTCTTATCAGCAGCTAACTGATCCTTTACAAATTTATTAAGGTCTCTGTAATGCTTTCTATTAGGACTAGTAGGGTATTGATTAAGGGCATTCCTGCAGTTCTTTCTTTCCGAAATAAGCTCAAGCGCCTTATCACTCAGATAATTTTGCCAGAAATTACTGTTACTGGTCTGTAAATGGTAGCTAGGTAGTCACTGGAAGGAGAGCTATGCACCAATCCCCTGTGATGATGCATAGAACCGGCCAGGCCTAGCACCTAATGTCCGACCCCGCCTTCTCGTGGTGCGGACCGTTAGTAACTTTCAAAAGAGATACTCTCTTGCGGAAGTGAACGGAAGGGGAGGGCTGCCAGATTAGTGTGGCCTACTGATCTGGACAACTATGGCTACTTTTCTTTTTTTCTATCCTGCTGAGGAGTGGTCAACCACACAGGGTCCTAGTGCTGACCATATATACCAACCTGAACGGAATTATGGCTCTGAGCTTGATTATGGATCCTGATTTTGCTGCACTGGTGGGCTTCTGTGGAGGGAAAATCTTCCGCTGTGTTTTCTGCTTGTTTGTGGGTTGACAGCCCCAAGTGAATAGATCCACAGGATATGTTTATCAGCTGGTGGATAATCCTGAGCAGAAGTCATCGCAGGCACCTGAACACTTTGCTTCTATTGGCATCGTCAAATTCTACATTGGAGGAAGTCTTCCAGTGTAGATGGCTGCAGCCTTTAGTAGTGGGGGAACAGGTCTTTGTCCCATGTCTGCGATTAGGGGGCTGTTTGATATTGTCGGCATTCCCTCTCTCAATAAACGTAGTTTCTTTAAACATCCCACTAACCATTTTCTCTCCATAGGTAGTTGGAATGTGAGGACTCTGCACAGAGATTTTTCTCTTGATGTCCTCACACAAGAATTCCACCGTTATAATTTAGATATTCTCGGCTTGCAAGAGACCAGATGGACAGATAAAGGTCAGATTCTTAAAAATAATCTTAAATTTCTCTTTTCAGGGAGGGACGACAATAAGCATCACCAAGGCGTGGGTCTGCTTCTCAGCAGACACGCTAGCGATGCTCTTCTAGGATATGAGTGCATTAATGAAAGGTTTCTTACAGCAAAATTTCAGACAAGCGTTAAAGACTTGAATGTTATCTGCTGCTATGCCCCCACTGAGGATGCCGATGAGGATTAGAAGGATAGGTTTTATGAACAACTTCAGGATATTTTGGATTCTGTCAAGAAAGGAGATATTACCCTTGTTCTTGGTGACTTCAATGCCAAAGTTGGTACTGACTCTGACCTTTGGGGAGGAGTAATAGGCCCTTTTGGTATTGGTAGCTGCAATGGCAATGGGCAACGTCTCCTACAGGTAAGTAAACTCAATGGATTCAGAATAACTAACACTTATTACAAACACCGCGACATACATAAGTACACATGGGTTTCACCTGATGGGCTGCATAAGAATATGATTGATTACATATTAATTAACAGCAAATGGGCTAGTTCTGTTAGGAATACCAGGGCATATAGGGGAGCTGAAATTGGATCTGACCATTACCTTGTTAAAAGTGTGTTGCAACTTAAACTTAAAAAGTGTTGTGCTAGGGTTAAAAAATTTACTTTTAATACTGAAGCTCTGAAAGATCCAGTTATAGCCAAAGCTTACCATGATAGGTTACTTAGTCATTATGACAGTCATGGTTTGCTTACTACTGAAGTTGAGGAAGAATGGGGCCATTTTAAACAGGCTTTTTTGGACACTAACAGTACTCTTTCTTCCACAGGCGAGTACTTATTCTCGTGGAAGATTACTATATATTACTTCTAAGATTATAGGGTTTTTTTCATAATTCTGCAATGTATATATTTGTTCTGAGGAATAAATGCTACTACTATTACTGCTACCAGGCCCCAATCTACAAAACATTACAGGAGAGGGGAGTCAGGTGACGCAATCGAACAGAAAAAAAGTGTAAAGGGAGGGGGAGACTGGATCTCCATTGTAGTGTAACATTTTCCTTCATTTCAGAATTTTATAAATATGAGTTAAATATGAGGAAATTTAATCTTTTTTGGCCTTCCTTTCTGGTATTCTCAAGGGGGAAGGGTACATGACCCACTTGTCCCCCTAGATTCGACTCTGAGTGCTACTATTTGTTCAGTATTTAAAGAATTAGGAAATATGGATTATTTTACAGCAGTTGGGCTCAGTTGCATTTTCCCTCTAAAAGTCGCCTTTATTGCACACAGTCGTCTACATCAACGGTTTCCCAAGGACCGTTAGACTTCCTCCAAGTAGAATTTGACGATGCTAGTCGTAGCAACAGTTCAGGTGCCTGCGATGACCTCTGCTCAGAATTATTCACCAGCAGATAAAACATATCCTGTGAATCTATCCACTTGAGACTGTCAACCCACAAACAGAAAACACAGCGGAAGATTCTCTCTCCACAGAAGCCCACCAGTGCAGCAAAATCAGGATCCATAATCAAGCTCAGAGCCATAATTCCGTTCAGGTTGGTATATATGGTCAGCACTAGGACCCTGTGTGGTTGACCACTCCTCAGCAGGGTAGAAAAAAAAAGAAAAGTAGCCATAGTTGTCCAGATCTGTAGGCCACACTAATCTGGCCGCCCTCCACTTCCGTTCCCTTCCACAAGAGAGTATCTCTTTTGAAAGGTACTAACGGTCTGCACCACGAGAAAGCGGGGTCGGATATTAGGTGCTAGGCGTGGCCGGTTCTATGCATCATCACAGGGGATTGGTGCATAGCTCTCCTTCCAGTGACTACCTAACTTCCGTTTACATATCGTGTCATCAATAACTCGAATTAAAGAGTAATTCTCGCCATTTGCCAAAGGATCAAATTGTCAGTAAAACAAAAGACAGCTTCTTGAATTTACCTCCCATTTAGTAAAACTAGGATTTAAAATTGTGTGTTTCCTTTCATATTTTTTATTTACCTTTTGATGCTTTCTCGTCATCCTTATTTACAGTTAATACATAACATCATGTTTTCATTTCCACTTTCATCTCTTAAAAGCCAGCAGAGCAATATTAGTGATTACCATCACACTAATAATTAATTTTTACTCGTAAAACTTTCTAAAAACAATAAAAATTAGTCAAAATAAAAATTTTATAGTACTCGTTAAATAAAAAGTGTTAACAACGCAACATCAAGTTTATAAAGCATGATAATAAACCATTTATGAATATTGTAGAATAGTACGTATTCTGGCGTCATATGCTGGATAATCTTCAGAATGTCACCCAGTTTCGCGCTATTCATAAGGATCGTTCTGCATATATTTCTGCACAGATTTTCCCTTTGCATTTTCTATCTCCTTGTCCATTCCGACAAGCAATTTTTTTTTATTTCATGTAAGACTCAATATATCTTGTTTGCTTTCCTCTTTTTTGAGGTACTGTTGAGTCGTCTCTGTAAGTCACCTTTAAATAAAGAACAAACACTTCACAGTGAACAATTCTTAGCAGCTTGACAGGTGTACGGAAACACGTGCTGACGTGAAACGCTATGGCACAAAACTGCTGCGCCTTCTGTCGATTTGGTTGAAAAGAGGGAAGACTCTAGGACACCTCTCCTTTATACCTCCGATGAAGTTTTTTGTACTTGAGATGTAGAATGTGTTAAAATCATTTTTTCCTTCCACCAAATGTTAGATTTTCTTTCAATTATTTCTATCCCTTTTCCAAAGAGCGATTCAATTCTTACAGGGTTTACTTTATATCTTTTTTTTTTCCTTTTTTTTTAGTTTATTTAATTATTCACATTTGACGTATTTCTGAGCTGATTTATAAGCAAATGATATTTTATTTATTTTGGCATTGTCCATTATTGTTATTATTTAAGTAATTTATTATCTCCACCATCTTAAAATTTAGTGTCTCTATTATGGTAAAATTTTTTAAATGTAAAATATTATCAAAAAAGAACATATTTTGTTATGATGCGCAAAATATCCTAAAATCCATTTAATATTTTGTTCTAACGTCAAACATAGTAATTTTTGTACAATGTTATTTCTGATATTGCTAACTGAATATTTTATATCTTATATAAACATATAAGATATAATATATTTAATAAAAATACCCCCTCAAGCAGCTGCTTACCACAGAGGTCTGACATTAACCTGTCAGTTTATATGCCAAAGTAGAAGATCTGAGAGGATGGCAGGACCTCAGCAGAAAAACGACACATACATCCATGCCTTACCCGGGGCTCGAATCCAGGTCCCTTAGATCAGTAGCCAAGAGCGCTAACCACTCGGCCACGGGACGGCTTATAATATGTTTACACTTTATATATTACATATTTCATGAACAGTTATTTCATAACTTAATTCTAATTAAATATGCCTTTTTGTTTCGCCATTGCTTTCAATGCACTTACATGCTTCCAATGGAAAGGAAGAAGTCTTTCCCATCCCACTCTAATCCCTAAAATTATTGAGCGAAATGTCCAGGTCACAGGTATTCCAAAACTCAGAACAATCCTGATGTTACTTCTGTTAACTTTCATGTACAAAGTACTGGTTATTCTTGTAAGCGGTCGTAGGATTAACATGGCTTCCGAATCATCCATTATCATTCCTCGCATTCCAGTGACGTTTTTCCAGCGAGTGTTTACCTCTGATTGGCCCCCTTTTTTTTACACAATGAAATAAATGACCAGGTCACAAAGACCTCAAGGGTTCATAGACGGTTGGGGAAAGAGAACCCACTGGACATATATTAGAATATAAATGGCGGCCTCCTGTTAAGACCATCATGCGTGTTCTTCAACGTTCACATGGCATGGCTCCCATGCACACGGAACCACGGCTTAATGTCACATACGACGGAGAGCTGCTTTTCGAAACCGATCGGTGCCAGTTTTCTCACTGGTGGCAAAGGAGGATTAGTGACGATAAATCACATCGCCGTCTCAGTTGGAACCCGAACCTGGAAACTGCAGATTACGAATCTGACGAGCTAACGACTGAGCCATCCCTGACCTCTATAGGAGAACAACGAAAGAGGGCCATGTGAAATCTCAATAATGACACAGTTGGCTGCGCAGAAAGAATAAATTGCATTAAATAGCATCTGCAATCGAAAATATTTATCAGTAGCTCTCAAGTTTGATGTTTATTTGTGATCACAGCAGGACATTTTGTTTTCTCTCGGAGATTGATTGTTTTTGTCGGTATGTGCAGTATTATTTTCCAGTAGTGGTCATCACTGAGCCACACCTGATTACAAGTACCGGGAAAACAGCTACATTTATTCCATAAAAGAGCAATTTGCATCAGGAAAATGAATTACAATTTCCTCTTAATTGACTCGGTCAACTAAATGACAAAAATCACCAGTTGACCGAGAGAAGCATTGGTATCCGATTTTATTAGGCTCCTTGAAATTTTTTATTTGTTTAGATTATAATAATTCATATTTCATATTAAAATCAAACAGAGGGATCTAGGCTTTGAATTTTTATGGTTTCGTGATCCCAAAGCATTTATGCGCAGAAATCAAAATATTGATGATATCAGAATTAGGAACCTTCAAGAATTAACGATTTTAAAGTAATCTAAAAAATATTGATTTAAACTTAATTATTATCAGTAAAGTGTCTGTGCTAATATACTATTATGATTTTGAAAAAGTTGTCTGTTTAGGAAATAATGCATGCGATATTGATATGAATTGAAAGAGATGAAAGCTTAGCGTGAGTTCATAAATAGCATATATGTATACCACTAAAGTATGAATGATGTGATTTATTACAATGACACAAAATTATTACAAATTAATCAATTTTATTTAAACACAAGTATTTCTATTCCTTTTAGCATATAAGACAATCACTTTGTATAGGCTTCATCATAAATCAAATAAGAGCAGTCTTTTTACATAGCATTACACAACACTAATTTAATACACTATATCCTTCTTCCTTTTACTACTCCACTATATCTTTTTGCTTTCTTTCACAATTCTTACTCTTTCAAAGCATCGTCGTTCTAAACAGTTAATAACGTAAATCGTCACGCTAAGCATAAGCGAGCGTTCATGATACACCTACACGAGCCATTTTCACACGTTGGATCTGGCGTAACAATATTAATAATAATGATTTATTAACGCTTAATAACAAGATGAATTCAAATAGTCATAAATGTAAACTTAGTTATTGATACTAAGAAGATATGTGGGAGAAGGCTTTAATATTTTTCAGAGTAATATTAGGAGCCTGAAAAAAAATTTTAATCATTCATGGTGCACTTATATTTATTAAACTACATTCCGATGTAATTATGCTAACAGAAATATAGAAAAAATAAAATGAAATTAATTTATGTAAAATTAGTAGTTACAATCAGTATTTCAAATACAGTACTGCGAAAAATATTATAAGGTGCCATTTTTTAATGTTTCTAATGTGATTATGCAAAGCAAAAATTATATCCTATTAACAGCTGATTATGTACATATTAAACTAGCTAATATTGACTTGGCTGAGTTTTTCTTATCAATGTCGCATGACTTCGCAAAAAATAGAATTTATTGTCGAGTTTGAAGATGCATTAATCAAATAAATTTCGATAGCATTCAATATTAGACTCTTAATATTGATCCTATTAATTAGGAGACTGTTATTAAAAAATTAATTCAGAAAACAAATTTATTTAGGTTTATTTTTAGGTTATTTTAAGGTTATTTTAAGGTTTATTTTCAGTCATAAATGTCTAACGAGACAGATCTCTAACATTTGTTTAGGTCATCATCATGTAAAATCTTTTATGCCTGAAATGCTAACTACTTAAGTCATAAAAAACTAATCAGTTAATATTTTTTTGTTCGTAACAATATTTATAGTGGGATAATTGAGGCGGAGAAATTTGAGGTTCTGTTATTTGGAGCGTGAAATTAAACAATCAAATGAATATAGTCGAATAGTTTATGTTCTTTATCCAGAGAAAAAAGATCGATAAATTAAAGACATGGATAACACAACTTGTTAAAAAAATTATAAATCAGAGAAACAAATTGTTATAGGCAATTTAAAATCAGTTATAGCAGGATCAAACAGAATGTTTTAAAAACATATCTTAAGAATGTAATATATTGAAAAATTAGTAAGGAAGGCAAAAATGTTTTTGTAGGAATAAATTTTATAGTTGGACTTACAAAAAGCATTCGACTCTATTGGTCATGACATTTTATTAGGAAAGCTGTATTCAGCAGGTATCAGAGATATTGGTCACTTCTGGGTTCAAAGTTCCTTACAAAACAGAAAACAGGTAGTACTATTAGAAAATATTGTTGCTACAGATGAACGTGCTACAATGAACTTGTGATTTCATGTATAATTTCGTTGCTCGCATGTGCTTCATCGTGATAATTACGTCACTACCATTTCGAACGAACTTGAAAAGAAGAAATAAGGGAGTTGTAATTAGGAAGAATTTGTGTGAAGTAAAGCGCAGTTGTTTTAGTCTGTGCACTAAAGTATAAAGAAAAAATGTTTTAAATTGGTGTGTTCACTGGAGGTTAAATAAGTTTATTAGTGTGATCGTGTTACTAAACTAGTAAAGGAAAAGAAGAATTCATCGCTTGAAGCGTAGTGAACAACGTCTGAAAAGAATTGGTTCTGAGAAACCAGTATACTTAGCTGCAGTTTTGGAGTACTTGATGACTAAACCTTAGAAAGAAGTCATTTGGTGTATAGTTATTTAGTTGTTTAAGAATTGGTAAGGTTATTCTTTATAAATTGCAGATTTATTCACAAATATGCTTGTGCCACTTATCGACTGTTATAAAAAGCCTTATTTTAAGTTTTGAATGGAGATCGTAAGAATTATAGAGGAAACATCTCTGTGTAGGAATAGTAAAAAGCTACTATGTTCCTCTGAAGGTTTATTTTTATACTGATGAAGATTTGTTTTGGTTGAATTTAGTTTTTAAAAATGTTTTCATTCATACGTTTGTAATAAATTACATTATTTTAGAATAATTGTCACTAATTAATATTTTTGAACTCACGCTCAGTTTACATCCGTTTAATTCATAACATATTTTATCAGTAAATTTGAAACTATACAAAAAGGAGTGCCTCAAGGAGCAGTTCTTCCTCCAATACTGTTCCGTATATATCTTAATTGTATGTGCTTTCTAAAATTAAGAGGTAAATTCACATGATATGCGAATGATGTTGCACTGGTTTACTCAGCAAAATATGCAAATGAACTGAAACTGGACATCGAGAACGATTGACTTTTACCGAATAAATGTTTTACAAAAATAAATTAAAATTAAACACAAGGAAAAGTATATTCATGATATTCTCCTTTACATGCAGTAACATTAATAGTATGACAAATGCAAAATATCACGATCTTGAATGAATGAAAAGACATATTGCAATTGTTTGTCGATTGAGAGGGTTGAAAATATAAATATTGAAGTATTGAAGTAGACCACAATCCAAAATGGAAGAGTCATATTATGTGCTTAGCGAAAAAATTAAGGTATTAATTGTATAGATTTTATGCAATTCAGAGAATAGTTCCAAGTAATTTTTTTACGCATGAGTTTACTCAGCTGTTCATTATGGTTTAAGTAGTTGGTAGTATGGTTTAAGTACCTTCGAAAACTCAACAGTGTCCATTCTAAGATTGTTAAAAGAGTTTGTAATAAATCTTGAAGCACAAATGTAATGAATGAACCAAAACATTTTTTATTAAAATTTGTGAAATTTACTTGTGTAGAATACTCTTATCCCTCTTCTTAAATCCTACTTGGGTTGATGCAAATTATAAAATGCTTGACTCTCAAATACAAGGAACTTTGTTGTACCCAAGACAAATAAGAATATTTTGCAGCAGCATTTTCTGTGTCTGGCTCCCAGATTGTTTATTCCCCTGGATTTCGGCATAATGAAAATATAGTTTTGCGTTTAAAAGATAATTAAGAAAGCATATACTAAATATATATGATATTGAAAAAGATATGGTTTTTAGTGAATAAATTAAGCTATCCCTTTGCTCTTGCAGTTTAGGTAAACAAATAAATTCAAAATACTGTTACGACAGATGAACGAGCTACAGTGAATTTATGATAAACGTGAAATGAACGCTCGTGTATGCTTCTGCGAGAGATTTATATAACAAACGAATTTGAACATAGAACCGATCTAAAAATTAAGAATGAAAGAACTACAATGTTAAAGTTCTGGAGATCTGGAAGGCGGAATAAAATAGCTTTAGTCACGATAGTTAAAAAAAAAGATATATTTTTGTGTGGTGAGTGCGCGGGTGGTTGTTTAGTTTTATTAGTGTTAAATCTAGTGACATAAAAAATCACATACGCCTAAAGTAAAGATATCCAAGAGACATGGTAATCAAAGTGAAGAAGTAGTAATTTGATCGAGCAGACAGAGCTGATTTTAATTGTTCTGTAGGAAAAAGTTATTACTTTATGTACGAGAGTATTTAGTTTATTTATAAGTTATTTCATCCATAATTTTGCAATTATTTACATTGTATTGTAATTTGTATTGTAAAAATATACTTATTTATACTCACGCTCAGTGTTCATCCATTTTAAATTTGCAACAATATGTTAAAATTTATAAATGATGCCCATTGGACTACTGTTGCCAAAAGAGTTTTGTAGACAAAATTTTTGAAACTTGACAGGCATATTTCTCTCTTGATTATCAGATATACAATGAACAAAATTTTACCTTTTCGTTTCAATTTTGAGTTGAATCCCAATTTCAGTTCTGTTTTAAAAACTGATAATGTATTCAGAAATGCAAAAAATATACGTATTTTTACTTTCTAACCAAATAAATATTTCATTTCATTACATATTAAAAAAGATGTGAGATTCAATCAATGAAATGTATAGTAAATTTACTGATGGCCATATTTGTTCAAAATAAAAAAAAACTGAAAACATTGGGAAAAGTTTAATTATTTGCGAGTATTATTTGAAATATGCAAATAAATTCAATAATCACTCTGCTGCAAAAAAAGATTCCTTGCTTTTGAAGAAGCGAAAATGGTTTAACATGCGTTGAACGAATGAATTATATATTTAAATTATATTAACTATAATTATATTATGTTTAAATTACATTAAATTTGATCTTATATTTTGCCTTTTTAATTCCTTTTTCCTGTAATTAATATTAAATCATGATATTTTTAGAGTACGTTCAAAGAAATCAACTAGAAAGGATTGTATTTTTTTTTTGAAGTTAAAATATCTATAAAGGAATTGAACAGTTTTTGTGTTAGTTTATTTTTCTTTACAATCAGGGTTTTTTCCAGAAGTTTTAAAACTGATACTATTTATAAATATGGTAAAGATGTGGGATTCAATCAATGAAATGTATAGTAAATTTACTGATGGTCATATTTTTTTCAAAATAACAAAAACTGAAAACATTGGAAAAAATTTAATTCTTTGCGAGTATTATTTGGAATATACAAATAAATTCAATAATCACTTTTCTGGAATATATATGTATTTGATAACAATTGGCCAATTTCTTTGTTCACTCTCTTTCCAAAATTGCTGAAAAATTTTTGAAACAAAATTTAATTGTATATTTTAGCAAACTTAACTTTTTTTGAACAACCAATCAGAATTAGCGGCACTGAAGCCGCTATTTTGAATTCAATTTTAATGATTTTTCTCTGTTTCACTAAAAAAATTTAAAACCTTTGTTCGCTTTTTAGATATTAAAAAGACTTTTCATCTGTAATACTGTTAAAAAATGTAAAAAATATAAGGAATGAGAAGTAAATATTTGATTGTTTGAAAAGATATTTAGAGGAAAAAATAGTATATTCGAATCGCAAAACATATTAGCCAAAATATATTAACAATAATGAAATTAGATTAGGTGTTCCATGGGGTTATATGCTTTGAGCACTTACTATGATCTTTATTGTTTATTATATGTTTTGAGATGATTTGTTTATTACTATGATCTTTATTGTTTATTATTATTGTTATTATTATTGTTTTGAAAGTTTGGTAAGTTGGCATTTTTTGATGACTCAACAATAATTTATGCGGACAAAGGCAATATTGTAGAGATTCTTAGTAGTGATATTTGGAAAATTAGAGAACGTTTCAAACCTAAGCAATAGTTCTTAAATGTTCAAGAAAATATACATTAATTTTGGGTTAGAGGAAAATAAGCCAGACTTTTTTTTAGGTTAAATTAACTTTCATAAAAATTTATGCAATGAGTTCACCTTTGTTGCCCGACATTTGTTTTGATGATAGTTATAATTATTTGGGCGTGACTATTGATTGGATGATAACAAAGAGATTACATATTAATGAAGTTATTAAAGAAAATAGTCAATAATATGGAATATTTATTATGTAAGACATTTTGCTAACCCCTATTGTAAATCGTAGATCGTATAATCATATTCGATGTACCGGGTAATAATTTTACTCCTAACCATCTCCATCATAAAGATATGCCTATTTGGCATGAATAAGAACAAAATATATAAATAAAGCACCCTTAGGTAAACCCTAAGGGTAAACGTAAGAAAAGCTAAAAATAGCAATAAAATTGTATAAGAAACCTAAAACGGGTAGGTCTCCTCAGAGAATGCTACCGTTTTAGGCCTCTTGTACTTGTTCAAAACAGTATGATTGTAAAGAATCAGAGAAGAAATAATCTCATTGAGATTTTTGCTTATAGCCTCAAAAAACCTTTTTGAGGTGTGTTTAATGTGTATATATATATATGGTCGATGCCCAGGTCTTTATGAAGTTGTCTGTTAGTGACAAACCAGAGGGCATCGACCGCAGTTCTCAAAATCTTGTTTTGTAAGACTTGAATCTTACGAATGTTGGTGGGTGTAGTATTCGCCCATATGGGTGAAGCATAGAGAATCACCGGTCTGATGGTCATATTAACCCCTGTTGTTTGAAGATTATTATCTAAGATGGGGAAAATTTTATTTGTTATGTGGTCTCTTGAAATGGAGTGCTGCATGTAAATATATTAAACCTTTCAAATGCAGTAAAGCATTGATTTCTTATTAAATATAAGAAATAAACAATGAATGAAATATGCAAAACTATGAGTAATAAACAACATACGTTATTATAATTATTTTATCGTAAAAGATAAAAACAGTAAAGATAATGAATTGTATAAAAAGTAGTAGATGCTGAAAAAGTATTTATATTGAAATTTGGTACACAGATTTACGGGAAAAAAACTGTATACGCTATTTTAAAAACATTTTAGTAGTCATGTAGTTATTGATATCTTCTATTACATATTATTTGTAGACAGCAATTCATGTAGGAATTGGTAGATTGTGTAAAATGAACCAATTATGTTATAAAGTGACGTTTTCTTCCATATTTTTTTCATGCAATAACTTTTTGACTTTACACTCCTATAATCGAACTAGAAAAAGAATGCTATGACAAAATAACGGAACAGGATAGCAATGATATGTGTCATATACTAGAATTAAAGTAATGAAAAAAAAACTAATTAAGAACACATTGTCAGCAGCACATACGGCTCACTGAGTTGTTTCTTGCAACATTGGTCGATGATTAATTGGAAATTTATCGTTGTATCAAAGACGAAAACAGTTATTCGCTATTGGTTCTGTGTCGAAGTTTAATTAATACAGAAGATTAAAGCAGAAAAAGAAATACGAAGAAAACGGAAGAAAAAATATTGTTCATTACGTCCAGTAGAAATGTTTTCTCCCTTCATTAAAATGAACAGAAAAGGAAAAAAAGGAGAAAGGGAATCGGAAAAAAGAGGGGAAGATAAAAAAAAAAGTCAAGAAATGCGGACAAACGTGAAATCCGGGCAAAATGTTACAACTTTTTTTCCCCTTTGCTGCTTTCAAAAACGTTCATGGAGAATAATGTTTCAAGAGCTATGAAATTTTTTACGTTCACTTTATTCGCGAGCTCGTGTAGTACCATTTCAGATTCTAGACAACCGTAGTGAAGAATTATTGTTCAGTCTACTCTGTTTAATATTTATTACTGTTAATTAGGAATTTTACACTATTTATTAAATGGTGATGAATATGCATATATTTTAATGATTTCTTTTGCACTCCAGAGTTTTATGAAACAATTTCGAATACACATTTCTTCTTTTTATTATTATATTTCTTTTGTTTTTCATTCTCTTTAAGTTAATTAATTTCGTTAAAAGAGGACAAAAAATGCAAAAAAAGCCAATTATAATTGCTCATTTGTTTGCTACAATAAGAAACTAATAGATATACACAATGAACAATAATCTAATAGATGTGCATGTTGGTAAATTAAGTCAAAATAAAAAAAAAAATGCATATTTAAATGCATAGTTTAAAAGTGTAATATTTTCAGTCTTTTTCTTTTGACAACACCAATAACTTTTGTAATTTAGAACTTTCAAAAGCAATGAATTTAAGAATTATTTAAATTATGTTCGAGCTCAGTATTTTTAGGTAAATAATGTTTTTTTAGCAGAAGAACTATGATGTTTCTGGGTCTTTCCGACATCACCTGACATATGAGAAATGAAAATTAATTAAGCGCTGTTGGAATCAAAGAAATAGAAATAAGGTTTATCAAAATTGCTGCCAGAAATGGCCAAGTTGTATCAATATATTGTTTACTTCGAAGGACAAAATTCATAATGTGATATTATTAAAGATGAAATGAATAAAGCTACGATATTAAAAATGATGAAATGAGTTGTTGAGGTTGCAATGCTAATGATGAGGAAGAATGGAAAGAGGACAACACGACAATGATAATAGTAATAAAGTTTGTATAGGATAATGACTGATGGAGAAGTTTGCATTGGCCTTTGAGGGTCCGAAATACCACCAATGTTTCATTGGAAATGTGATAAAACCGAAAAGAAAGGAGCTTATCTGTGATTGGTTGTTATTTTGTCTGAGTCAAAAATTGTTCAAGCGTAACAGTACAAACAATAACTTAGACTTCATAAGTAGAAATATTTTAATTTATAGTTTTGTAATCGAAATAAACACATTGTGATTTGTTAGCCTATACATTTTTATTATTATTCTGTGATCTATCTGCATGTAGTATCAGAACTGAATTGTGAATAAAGATGTTGCTTCAGTAGATACTAAAACAAACGTCCTGCTGATACAGCAATTGTTTTTACAGGTGAGCCTGAATCGGTAATAGAAAAATAAACAATAGTCTGAGATCAGTTAGAATTTAAAAGAAAATAATTTAATGTTGAATGCCAATCAAAAAAGATTTAACGAAGAAGACATTTTAGAGGTATATTAATATATCGTGAAAAGATTGTAATTTTCTTACGTATAACTGTGAGTCTCTTAAGGGATGTGGATGTTATAAATACTTAGGGATCATGTTGGAAAGGACTCATACAAGTGTTTGCAATAAAAAATGCCATTATCCCAGAAATAGGCAAAGAAATCGAAACACTTCAAAGCAAACGTCCCATTTTAATGAAATATAGCACGTGCAATGTAGAAGAAGAAATATTGAAGAAGAGATGAAGAAGTGATTACAATATCACAACCAAAGGACTCTTTGCTTCAGAAGAGTCGTAGCTTAACTGTTACAGATTAGTACCTTGCAAAGCCACATCCGGCTGTGATGCACGCTCATATGACATGGCATGGAGTCAGACAAACCTCTGATGTTTTCCTACGATAGAATGTGCTAAGAGGCCTGTAATTGTTGCACAAGATCCCCTATATTCCGCGATGACTTCAGCTGACCTCTGGTATGTCCCAGACGTACTCGATACGAGAAAGATCCGGGGAAAGGGCTGGCCAAGGGAGGTTGAAACACTATAGGGGTACTTCCGGGAAAGGTAAGCCATGAGTGACCAGGCATTTTCTTGCTAATAAATGACCCCTGGCAGACGTGACATGAAAGGTAAGACGACGGATCACAGGATCTCTTGAACGCATAGCTATGCTGTTAACGTCTCTGTTATCATGACTCGGGGCGTTCCGCTGTCATAGGAGATGGCTCCCCACACCATAACAAACTTATGGTGGCAGTGTGCCGCTCCACAAGTGAATCCGAATATGAGCGCTGCCCAGTACTCCTCCATATGTGAATGCGGTAATCATCTGCTCCAAGGCAGAAGCGGGATTCGTCACTGAAAAATGATGTGATGCCAATCGCAGGCTGGCCCGATTCACAGGCACGACACCACTCTAGATGGAGCTGCCAATGTAGGGTGGTTAATGGAGTGCGACGAGAATGGATCCTGCTGCTACAAGTCGTCTTACAATGATACAGGATGCTGGGTAAATGCTGCTACATCTAGCTGGATGGTGGATAGAAAAGCCGTCCACCAACCAGAACCTTTTCGGCGTGTACCCTTGCCCTCATGTACCCACTGCTGCATTACTAAGGCTCAGATGATGGGTGGTTCATCGACATGATCATTCTGCTTCTCATAATCCAATGATGAGGGAACTCTCTAATGCACACAGTTGTTCTTAGGGTCTTCTAAGGCATCGTCGAGGCATGATTAGAGTCAACTGAAGCGAAAGCAGCCAATAACGCAGCCAGAATGTTCAGAGTGAATGTCTGACAGCCCTTATCTAGGCCACTGAGTGCACGTCTCAAATGCGCTCTGGGAACGACCCAGTCGTTCATTTTCGGTGAAACTTTAGTCATCTGCATTCCTGGCCAAGAGGTATTTGCATACCGGCTTTCACGGTTCGCGGATTATTTTATCGAGGTGCGTCGAATTTTTTTGTCTAAGAGCCTATATTGGCTGATTTACCTTTGGTGTTGTCTAAGAGTGTATAATTTTGCTGATTTGTCTTTGGTTAAAATAATTTATTTTTCGTGAATTAAATCGTACTTTTGATTTGGGCTGTTATCTTGGGGAGGTATGTTTGAAAACAAACTTAACTGGCATAGAAGTTAATGAGCTATCGACTGTTCCAACAAGGCAAATTTTGTGTGTTGTGTTAGCTCTAACTCATGCAGTGGTCAATTGTGACTGCGGTCTTTGTAGGGAACGTCCTTGTATGAGAAGGCCTGTAAAAGCTAGGAGTAGCTTCTAGGAGTCTTCTCTGTCCTATACGTAAAAACAAATTACATGTATAAAGACATGAAATTGCCGAAAATCGTGTTTCAAGATGTATTCTGAAGTAAAAAAAGAAGGGAAAGTGTTACAGAGAGTTATAGATACCTAGGTGTTTTAGAACTGCGCACACTGTTTCCCTTAATTCTTTGATATATTTAAATAAAGGTCAGATATTGGCAGAATTAGAAGTTTTACTGGCCGTACGATATTAGCAGGAAAAATGCTGTTAACTGAAGTACCGATTAAGAAACTACATGTTTTTGTATGGTTAAAAATTTGCGCATTCCCTTTATTCTGAACCTAAGATTTATGCCAAATTAGTTCTCACATTTTCGTTGTGTGTATCATGTGAATGTTTAGTGCTGTTTTAACTCTTTTGGTTTGCTCCACATGGTGGAATTTACATACGTATATGCCATTATGGCTATCAATCCGTATAGGACATCACAGCACCTTTCGGCCCTATTTATCACTGGAACTGTTGCTTAAATCGCGAAAAGGTCAGATAAATTTCGTTTCATTTTAACTTAAGGAATAGAATGTATGGAGAGCGTGTAAGGATCATAGGGAATAACCTAAATATAAATTTATTTCATTCCTGGTGTAACTTTATGGACAACATTCTCAGAAAAGAAAACATAATAATCGTGAAACTAGCTACAGGACAATTATAAATGTCATAAAAGGTTTCGCAGTTAATTCGGTTTGCATGTATACGATAAGTAATTTTTCATTCAAATATCTAACAGGTAGAAAAATGTCTAGTTTCAGTTAATTTTTAAAGTTATTCAAATCTGATGGTTGAATTACGTAAGAGGGACAACGAGACAAATTGTTAACTCAAATATGTATTCAAATTTTTTTCTTGTATATTGACTGATTATTGTGTGGTGCTCTGGAAATTCTGGCCTATATATTTTGCTATAAAAAGCAGATATTTTTTTCTTTTCAAATTTGAGAGGTTATTCAAAAATAAAAACAGAAACAGCCAAAGTTGCATAGAGAAGAGATATTCAAAGGTTTGGACCAACTGAATTACATCACAACTAGGGCCGGATTAAGCAGTATAAAAAGCACGCAAGTGCGTGGGGTCCAAAAGGAGAAATGGGTCCACAATGCGCAGACTCTTTTAGACAATTCAATCCATTTTTAAATGGCTCAACTATATTCTTTTTGTTGTTTATATGACGACACTTTAGAAATTAAATGCTACTTACAAAGTTGCAAGAAATCAGTTGCGCGCTCAACAAATATTGTTTTATTCTTGAAAACATTTCATGAATTTTATCTTGTATCAAATAAAAATGCAATATCTTTAAATGATTATATTACCGGCATTTATATTTGCATTTAAAGGACACCATATGTTTGGAGTTTCAGCGTGCTAAGCGTGTGGACTATTTATCTTAGATACATTGTGCCTATCGGTTTCTTGATTCTCCCATCATATATTCTAGTTCATCCCTTACACTTTCACTTTTTCTTTATAAAGTGAAGACGGTCTTTCCCTATAGAAAGTAAGGAGATGGAGATTACCTAAAATCTAGGGGGGGGGGGGAGGCTCAGTCGGTAGCGCACCAGGCTCGTAATCTTTACTAATAAATAAATTATTCGTTTCTTTATTTAATTTTCCGTATTTGAAAATAACGTTGATGTCAGAGAAACGTTTACTTAATAATTTCTTATTAAACGAATATTCTCAAAAAATGGTACCTTTTTTTTTCAGAGTAACATAACTTTTATAAGCTGTCTGAAATCTATTATATCGTTCCAAAACAGCACAGGAAGCAGCGAAAAAAATATTGTGAGATAAGAAAACGTTTAAATTATTCACATTTTCTTTGAAACTTTTTTTTGGCATCGAAATTGATATTAAGCCGTGTAAAACAACAAAATAAATAAATAGCTTTTGTGCAATATGCTTGAAATTGCAAAAATAAATATATCGGACTAGGTTCGGCGTATAGCTTTATTTGCAACGCGTTTAGGTAAAAGGAAACTCAACTTTACACCTTGTTATGAAGTAACGTTCGTTTCAAAAGTAAGTAATGTTCATTAGAACAGAAATACGTTTTTTACGTTTAAAAAGGAAAGAACATTTTTAGACCAAACCGTGAACAACAGAATAACAAAGGTAAGAAGGGAATGAGCATAAAAAACACAATGAAGAATTTTGAAAATTTTGAGAGCGGTTATGTCTTATGGTCATGGGCGTTTGCAGGGTTTTCAGGAGCGGGAAGACAAATATTATAAAGGCGTGACGAAAACAAATCAGTGTTTGAAGGTAGAAATATTTAATTCGAACCATTCATTAATAAGTGCAATTGCGAATACAGCAACCATTCACATATTTATATATGGCTTCTGACAAGTCTATATAGCACTAAAGGAAAGAATACGATATTTTCCAATGAAACCTATTTTTCGTAGCAATGATAAATCAATAAGATTTCTTACTCTGTTACGAAACATTGCCTTGTGAATAGTTGTAACGCAGCACTGGTGTGTCTGAGCAGAGAGAATTAATTATCTATGATAACAACAGAAGGAGTTGCTTGTTTCATCTAAGCACTTCGGGAAATAATCACTAGCCACATTCGAGTAAGCTCATCCAAAGTTAGGATTGTGCAGGTGCTAAGCTGATTAGATTATTGGGTCAGTGCCACTGTGTTGTCTTAGTTAATCACATCATAGGTGAAACAGAAGAATCAGTCATAATATACCTTTCGATGGAATATAAATATTGAAGTAAGACGAATTAAATAGTGTAAAACTTGCATTTCTTAAATATTGCCAAATAACGTTCAAGCAGCATGATTTATAAATAATATATAATTATGTTGATTTGTGAATAATATATCAATATATCATTGTTTTTTTTTTCTTTTCAGAAATAGTTGTATTATTGAATAATGTGTATTAACAATTCAGAAGCAATAAATGTTAGCTGTTTTCTCTAAAAGTTGTAAAATATGATTCTGACAAAGTGTATTTAAATTACCACGTTGCTGTAATTTAAAAAAAAAATTACATAAAGATAAAACTGATATCAAGCTAACGAAATATATTATAGGGATCACTACTTGTAGTAACATCTTTCGGAAAATCAGAGAGGCGGTATGAAACTACAACAAAGTTCATGACTATTACCATGCACTCCTTTGTATCCCTTTCAGTTCAGCGGTTCTTTATTATTAATCGTTTTATTTGATCTAAAATAAGAGGCCCGTAATAAATTCAAACCCACAGTCTATGTTTTTTTTTTTACAAATTATTTTTACCTGATCCATAAAATATTTCATTTTAATACCATAAAGAAAACATTGTTCTTATATTTCTTAAATGAATATTGGTTTTAAAGGAAACAATAAATAAACAAAATTGAAATTAAAGTTGTTGTTTTTTAAACAATTTTTGTGATATTTGAGGTTTACATGTTCTTTGCTGAACTCATTTTGCGGAGAACTGAACAAAGGCTTTTGATTATTTTGGTCAAGTGTAATTTGTGATGGTTACAACATTGAGTCCTTTCACGTTGTTCCATCGGGAAAAAAACGCCTAAATCAAAAATGCCTAAATCTCTACCACTACTACTTCTTGTCTGATAATTTGTGATCAAATTTGCTATCTCCCCATAATATCGAAACATAATTAAAGGATAGTTTTCTAGCTTGGGCATTGAAAGCACACTAAATATTTGTCTTAACACATATCAGCACTATTTTGGTACAGGACACCAACTCCACAGATATATATGATACTCAAGCCTATTGAATCAAATACGCACAATCTAATGGGCGGGGAGAGGGGGGCTCAATCGATAGTGCACTAGGCTCGTAATCTGTAGTTCCCAGGGTCGAGTCCCACCTGGGCCAGCATCGAGATCTCCTCAAAACTCCCCGCCCTTCCATCGGTCAGTAGCGCACACCAATGGGCTTAGAAAAGCCGCCGCCCTTCGGATGCGACATCAAGCCATGGGCGCGTATGCTGGAGAGCCATACACTGTGCACGTTATAGAGCACGCTGGATGGTCTTGTGGATTTCTTTCACCTGTCTCTTAGCAGCTGTCCAGTGGGTTCCCTACCTCCAACTTTCTCTGAGCCCTCATGCTCCTTGTGACCTGGCCATTTAGCCTATTGTGTACAAAACGTTGCCGCTCAGAGGTAAAACAACCCAACACAGCATTGGGACAACACGCAAAGTTTGCTAGCGAAAGCTTAAGCTATCCCAGTGGTGTAACCACAATTCTTGGGAAGGTGGAAATTTAGAGAATTTTGTTAAATATTTAGTTAATATGAATTGCTGAATAATAATTTCTTGTAAATAAAAATTTTCTCCAACTTCTCTGTCTTTCGCATTGAAGACGAACTGTAAACGTAACGTAAACTCACCTGACCCAAAGTAACCAATGAAACGCACATTTTTTAATCTAAGTATATTAATTCTGATA
Organism: Ryuthela nishihirai; assembly: GCA_038380435.1. Lineage (NCBI taxonomy): Eukaryota > Metazoa > Arthropoda > Arachnida > Araneae > Heptathelidae > Ryuthela > Ryuthela nishihirai. The sequence goes on from JAWZYU010000011.1 coordinate 18,066,066, forward strand.
TCTTGCGGTCAACATATTTACTTTTCACATCGAGAAGCAAGATCTCAGGGACTTGTCTTTTATTATAAAGAGGATTTATAGATTGAACGTTTAGAACCAACAAGGATGCAACATGGGAAAAGACGGTTGGAGAAATATCCCATGAATCAATCCTGTACGCATAATAACAAATTATCTACCGGTTTCAACTTGTAATCGGCTCCCAGTAGACATTAGTAAAAATCGTGTGATGTAATTTTGAGCCTCATTTGCTTAGAATTCACTACAGCTCGAGAGCATCTTTGGGTTCAGCAATATGTAGTGGTTCAACAGCACTACCAAAAAGCAGTTCGCAGAATACTAACAAATGTGGGGTAATGAGATCAGTTCTGCTTAGAATGTACTATATTCATCTACGTTAGCACTTCAGATATAGATTACGGAATAAAAATGCTAAAACCCAAACTGGCGTAACTTTTTGATTGCATTATTATTACATTTCATCAATAACTCTAATGAAAGAGTTCATCTCATGAATATTATTTGCCAAGAGTTGCAAATCATCAGCATAAGTCAGATAGTTTCAGATCTCTAGACAATCCAAAGCCGTGGTCTTTCCCTTGCAATGATTTCTCCATACCGTAATCAATCGTCCAGCTACACATAAAAGATGACAAAATATAGCACTGTCCAACTACAGTTGTAATGCTAAATCAATCATTACTTTTACCAAATCTTATGAAAGACTCAATGTTATAGTCATCATTAAGCTAGCTTTTCAAATGTTTGGTCGATGAATAGAGCCAAAAGCTTTCTTGAAATCTACAAAGATAGGAACTGAAAGTTTTGAAACCCTAAATATTTCTTAACAATCTGCCTTATTATCTGCCTGTTTTTTGTGATGATCACTTCTCAAGAATATGTGTTAGAGACAGTGCAACAACTACCACTTATAAACCAAAAAAATTAATTTCTAAGTTACCCTCTGAGTAATAATAAGTTTTCGGGACATAGCCAGTCAACGAAATAAGAAATGGTATATTAATAGTAGCAGAAAAACACATAATGTGTTTAATATGCGGGCACTGTCTCGTTCTCAAGGTAAAAATAAAGAGTTACCAAACTGTGTCGCCACTTTTTCGCATTTTTCATTTTTTTTTTTCGCTCTGAGTGAAACCGAATCTTTAGCCTTTTGCGTAAGACCCTATTCTGTTTCAGCAGAGATAATTCCTTTCTTCTACTAAGTTACTTTTGTGAAAAAACTTCATCAATGTTACTCAACCTCGTTAAATATCGGTGCTACTAGTTCACAACGCTCTCTTGCTATCTGAAGTGGCAGCTGGTGAGAAATGTTAAGTTGATAAAAATATACGCTCTCGAAATAATTTTTATCCACTTTACCTTGTTACCAGATAGATCAGAGGCTATACATTGAAACTGAACTGCTTATTCATGTGAAATCGAATGGCATTCAGAAAATTGAGCATCGGAAACGAATATCATGCACTGTAATGACACACAAGCATATATGATGACACCAACAGCTGCTCTCAATCAATGCAGAGGGAACGTAGAGTAAAAAGGAAAAATATTGTGTTGTCAGTAAGCCTCTAAACTGTTGTGTAGCAGACATCCAGAAGAGTGTGTAACACTCAACAGTTTTCTAAACAGGTGATTGAAGTATGTTTCAAATTATAGACAATTAATCAAATTTGATAGGCGGTTTCTAACATATAGTTACGTAATTAGCGGTTTGGAAATAACTAGCGTTTAATCTTATATAATATGGGAGAAATTTCATAATAAAAGCATAGCTTACCGCATTTCATGATATTTAAAAATAGTAAAGTCTCGATTGTAGGGTATAAACGGAAGAGAGATTGGGTCTGATAATGAAATTGGCACTTAACACGAAACTAATCATTAAGAAGCCTTGACACAAGAGCCTGTCTCTATAATACACTCTAAAGATCTGTGAGGAAGACTATATGAAAGAAGACAGCATACATTACATTGGGAACATATAGAACTTACCTGAAACTTGATCTCAGACCCTTTACATATAAATATATCTATAATACACTGCTTTTCAAAGGTTTAGTACGGATAGATAAAATGTGAATATCTTGAAATATATTAGGACAAATTCAATCACGTTTCGCAGGGAGATACGAAGATAATGTGATAATTCGAGATCATTTGGGACAAAATAATATACATATACCTTATAAAATAAATAAAAGGGCGTGAAAAAAAGGGCTCGATGGTTTTGAATATAAAATGCATAGTCAGAGAGCTCTTTGTAGCACTAATGAAGAAGAATATAGAATATAGCCCTTTGTAGCACTAATGAAGGCCCGATGACGTCGATTCATATCCTTGATAACATAATAGAGAAAATGAGAACACAATAAAGCCACTGAGTAATAAGACGGGTCCTGGAGGGTTTAGGGAGAAGTTTGGAGGGCGGCAATACATCTCCCAGGAGAGTCCATAGATTTCTTATCAGGTTGAGATCCAGGTCACTCCTTTCACTGGATTCCTTCTTCACGATATTGGTTCTTCAGTTTTGGTCTGCGAGGACGAATATGATGGACCATTAGGAGGAATGATCACTACTGCACCATCATTGGTTATGGCACAGGGATCAAGTATATGATCTTTATATCTCAGGTCATTCACAGAACCTCTGTCAAACACATTTAGATAGGTACGGTCACCCAATGAAAACCCGTCCACACAGTTAGATCTCCACCACCAAATACACTTCTCTAAACGATGTTCTGAGGCTCGTTACTCGTTTCCGTTTCTCTTCAGATCATTACACGTCTGCTATTTGATTGCGTAAAAACCTTCACTCGTCCGTGAACAGGACATCACTCTACTGTTCAAGTGCAAGCTGCACGATCACGATATTGTTTCCAGCGGCACCATCTGTGTCTAGAGGCAATAAATTTGATTAATTATAAGAGTCGCAATCACGACATCAGCGAGCATAGAGTTCCTCTCTTGTGAATCCTTATGATCACATTTGAAACACATACCTGCATCTCTGTGGCTGCAATGAAGCCTGAGGGCAGAGATGATCAATTATTCCTATGTTCCTTCAGGACAGTAATCAAATATAGCAATCACTTTGAGGGTTATAAACTTAGAATACCTTTAAACAGGTCTTCTGATAATTACTATAGTTGTCTGGAATTGTTTTTATAGCCTTGAGATAACAGGATGATTGATAACAAAGACTATAGGCTACCTTTCTGATTGTTTGACCAGCTTCCAACCCTCCAATGGCTATACATCGTTTTAAGTCGCCGAAATATTTTTTGAAGCAGCTTGAAGAAATCGGCTATTCGAGTTTGATAATATAGCGTTTCAATTAGAAATGATCGAGTGTCCATGAATGCTGCCTTCTACTACAGATGTTGGTTTACTACCGATTGTTTTTCTAATCTAACATTGCTTTTTTTCCATCACTTTTTGGCAATCAGTCTTTAAATCTGTTGAAGCAGTGTATTGCAACATAATTTGTTTCCAGAATTTCTTTGTGTGAAATAAAAGTATATAGTGGGATTACAAAAAAAAAAGATTAACTAGAGAAAATATTTTAGTGGGTCATTTAATAAGAAATATCTGACAACTAATATTTTAATTCTTTTAGAAAATGCATATCCATATGCATTTTTAGGAATAAAACTGCCTACGAATGAAGTCTAGAAAATGAAATGCATAGTTACGAAAACTTACAATACTTACTCATCAGATGAAGATTGTCAGATTAAATCAAATTAGTATAGAGCATAAAAGCGTAAAGTTACAAAAAAAGGGAAAAAGATGTGAAAAAAATTACCTCTCAAGTAGCTGCTTGCTACCGGGATCTGACAAGATACGTCTAAAAAATCAGTCAGTAAATGCATTTGATACCACTCAATGAAAGATAAATTTATACGAAACTTATTATTAAAAGTAGGACCGTAACTGCTTGCACATCAAACGACGATAACGATGGCGATGCTTTAACTAGGAAACAAAGTGATTTAAAATGCTTCTAAATGGCTATGTTGTGACTGCATATTACAGAGTTTAATAAAACGTATGGATAGCGATAATTACATTAGTAGTTGGTAGTGTGCCATTTATAGTCGTAGGATATTAATCAGCCAAGATATGCAATGAAAATCTTGACACGACATGCTGTGATCCAGATTTCTCCCAACTATTTGAGCATTGTTCATAGTTGATTAACTCTATTGAAGGACAGATCTAGATTAACAGCAAAATAATTTGAATTTACCTTATACAGTTTTGTGAGTATACAATACATTTTATAAAGTAATGTAGAAATAATAACAATGAAAAACAATGGATTTATGCAGAGTTAAATTAAGTATTTATTATCAGCATTTAGTTGTTTAAAAATAAAAAGAAGTTTATTACTACTGCACAAATCCATAATATAATAAACGCACATGAAGTAATAAAGTCACATGAGTTCTCTCCTTGTGCTCTGAAACTGGTCTTGTTCTCTAAAATATTCCGTTTAATTCTAACGAATACTTTCAGTAACTACTTTTGTGATCCAAAAGTTACTCTTCGCCCTAACAAATCATTTTTGAATCTACAGATGTTGTTTGGAAATTTACCACTGTTTTGAATCTAGACATTACATTAATATTACTTAATAAATGAATATGACGAATTTTAATTAGACACATCAATATTGCTTTATAAATTAATAGGACATATGTGAACTAGACATATTACATTAATATTATTTAATAACTTAATATGATATATATTAATTAAACCTATAGCAATAATAGGCCTTAATAACTTAATATGACTTCTTTTTATTAGACATTAATTGCTTAATACCTTAATGTAGGTTAATTAGACATAATTCGGCTACTTAAATAGCATCCAGTGAGATGCATCTGAGGTGAGAAAAAAAAAACATTTTTATCCGTGGAAAATGTGTAAGAAATTCAAAAAACAGAAACACAACAAAAAATGCATTTTTGCAGTAACTAAAATTCAATGAAATAGGGAAAAGAAAGTAATTAGTGGAAAATATGAAACCTTAAATAAATGTAGTTGTTACATTTAACTTTTGGTCTATTTTTTTGCATTCACCTAGCACTAATCACATGATGTATGAAATTAAAAAAAAGGAAAGTTCTGTCCTCTTGAAAATATAATTGAGTAGCCTTGAATTATGTTGAATTTTCGAAGCAATCACATTAACTACTAGATATTAACCGGAATAGTGATTAGGAAGCAAGCTACTGTTCCAGCAGAGAAACTTAATGTGTTTTGTTATCAGCAGAATTAGGGTTATTTCATATATGTGTGGAATGTTTTTGAACACTTGCACACAAAGGGATAAAGGTTAAAGTCAAAAGAACCCAAGGACTCAGAGAGAGTTGAAGGAAGAATGCCAACCGGACAGCTATTAGAAGACAGATGGGAGCTTCAGATTACGAGCCTGAAGTGCTCCCGACTGAACTAGCTCTCGTCCTGTGTTAGCTGTCTAACATAATGTCCAGTAGTGACTTTGGTCTTTTTATGAGAAAAGTATGCTATATCCTTTTATGAGAAGACTTGTATAAACTAATAGTTTCTATGATCGTTCTCTATCTTATGTGATGCAAATGATAATAGTTGAGCAAAGAATGATTACTCGCTTTAAATGCAGGTAAGGCAGAGAAAAACTAGTAGTTAACCCTAGTTATATAGTTTTTTTTTCTTCTCTTTCGTACAGTTATGCACAAATTTTCGTATATAATCATAACTGTAAAAATATAGCTAGGTGTTTCGTTGTTTGACATAGTTAAAGCAAAGGAAAGGAGCTTTACCATCGACATTCTAGCTAAATTGCAAGTGGACGAGGCATAGTCACCATTATCCCTTCCCCTTCGCGATGGACAGAGCTTTGAGAACGGAAGCCAAACTCTCATCCCTTGCAGCTGCACCCTCTTTGCTCTTGTCACGCTGGGCCACATTTATGTGAAGAGGATGCGACTCTTTCCTGTAAAATCCAAACTAAGACATCGGCGTAGAAGTTTTATGGCAGTCCAGCGCTATCCAGTTATTGTAGCTGAAATATTCAACAGCAGATGCTGTTGTTAAGCCTGTCTTGGAAAATTGTTAAAATTTTGTTAAAAATGGTTGAAAAGTTAAATTGGAAGTTTAATTGTTAAAATGGAAGAAAAGTTAATCACAATTTTTTTATCATTGATAACGATTTGTTTATAGCAACTATTAATATTTCAATCAATGTTTGGGGTAATTTATTATAAATAGCAACCCTAGTGTGGAATGTTTATTTCTCTAACTAAATATTAAATGTAAGAAACATCGAGATTTGAATGAGATCTTCAATTTTCCTCCAGTGACGTTTTACCGTAAAAAGCTTATTTTCAAAGTCAGGGAACTTTGAATATAGATAATTTTCACTCCTATAACATTGAAGTCAATGATTGCCTTATGGTTATATTGTGTATATTAGGTCTTTCGGATATAGTGACTATCTGCTTAGAAACAAAGTTACGGCAATCCTACCGTTATGTTTGACGTAATTGTGCATGTTTTTATTAAAAAACAAAACAAAAATTGTACATTTAGTCACTGTAAGAAAAAATAAATTTCGATTACAATTCTTTGTAAGACACTGTTGTATTCAACAATATTAATTCACAGATCCTGTTGCCTTAAAAACTGTAGATTTTAAAAGAGATGTTTACGTTGGGAGTAGGGCCTGAACCCAAAACATTTTGAAAGCATGTCACGTTCTTTAACCAACTGATCTATCTCAACCTAACTCAATCCTCAGCTAATGGGAGAAAATGCCCTTTAGATCAGGATTGAAATAAACTGCGACATCTCAATGTTTAATTGTCCATGACACACAGAGTTCCACCCAGTAATATGAACCCCGAAGTAGGCGCCTTGTTCGAATGATAATTTTTGAATTGTCAAAAATGTGTTTTTTTTTTCGGGTTTGCACTTATCTGCTTATCTAGCTGGTCTTAAATGTGCATCTACTTAGATATAATAAAAATATTTTGCCATTTGAAGAACACATTTTGTTTTGACGGTGTCAAGAAATTTTGATCTGTGGAAGAGACCACAGAGCATAGTAACGTTAGTCGTATTAGTTATATTTTGATATAATTTTTCCATTAAAAGTTTTGTGAATAGGTATTCAAATATATATCAGAAAATTCTGGTTAAATATGCCATAATTAATATTGGAAATATATTGAAAAATAACATTTAAAAAATTAAAAGAATTGCAATTTCTTCTCATTTCTATTTATACTTTTACCAAAATAAAAGCATATAAAACACAGAGCGTCTAAATATTAATGAGTTCAGGGTAGGATTAAAAATGGGAAAGGAGTCCCGGCTCCAAGGAAAGATGGGAATCTTTTGTTACTAATACCTAGAGTTGCTTTAAATAGAATTACATATTTTTGAACCTGCGCAAAATTTTAAATTGTTGACAACAATATTAAATCTAAGAAAGGTGGTGTAAAATTGGCACTTTTATCTTCAGGATGATTCATTTTTTATAACATGAAAGGGGCAAAAATCTCCAATCTCCCCCGGCGCACGAGTTTTTAATACCACCATGAATGATATAAAAATTCTAAAACAAAATCAGATATTCGGAAAGAGAATTCATCATGAAAATCATTCAAAATAGTCACCATAAAATCTACACACTTGTCTACAAATCTCTTTTAATCGTTGAATGAATTCTTGAAATTCCTCCAAAGTTACCTCTTTGAAATGGTCAGGCACATTCTTTTGGATGCTTTGATTGATATGAAATCATTTCTCTTTCATCTTAATTTTTAACTTCGGAAAGAGAAAGAAGTCAGTCGAATCTAAATCTTTCCAATAGGCGGAGGGGGGTATATTGATCTCAGGTAGCCATTTTGAGAAAGAAATCTTCGAACAATTAACTCACCCAAAGGAATGTGACCCACCATCTGAAGGAGATAACTTTGAAGGAATCTCAAGGATAGTTTCGACGATTAAAATAGAAGTATAACAAGTATATTGAGTCCCATGTTGGCTATTTTGAATAATTATCTTGTTAAATACTCTTTTCTGATATATTATTTCTTATATTTGTTTTTCTTCCAGAATTTTTGTCTCATTACTTTTTAGACGCACTGTATATATTTATGCATCTTTTCGGAATGCAATGTATAAAATTGCGGAAGATAAAATACCTATAAAGAAAAAATTTGAATTGAAACGTTTTAGAAAAAGAATTTTTCCAGAATAATAGGAATGCGAGGAAAATACCTAAGGGCTAACTTGAGCAAAATGGACACTGGGGTTTAAAAAAATTAAAATTAACACGGAAAATTATTTATATCTGTATTGAAAAAAACGTAATATTTAAATTAAATAATAATTTCATACATCGTTAAAAATACTGAATAAAATTTCTCTATTAACTAAAAGAACTCGTTCTGCATGCCCACAAAATTAATATATCCAAATACGAAACTGCATATTTAAAAACGAAAACAACATAACATGTCTATTTTCTTCGTTTTCTTCATGTTCAATAATACGTTTCGAATGAAACTATTGTTTGTGCAACTGAAATTTAACTACCATCATATTCATCGCAACAGCGGAATCAAAAAACAAAGTCAGATTACCCACACTCTATCCATTTTGTCAAACAAAGATAAGCGGAAAGAAATGTTACGATTAGGTAAATTCTCCGTAGAAGACAAAAGGCATGCAACGAATAGGAGAGGATAATGCATTTATGGTTTGCATTACGAAGATTACACGGAGATGAGGGAGATAGACTTTCAGTGATACGATATTAGGAGATGGTTTTGTTTTCGCATCTTCGTTCTCATATCTATTGACTTTTCCTTTGTTCTCCGCTGGTTTTCATTTCATTCCTATTAGCCTACGCTTCTCCAAGCATTTATAATTTCAAAATCAAACATCGAGGGATCAAAATTAACATAATAGAAATAAACTGCTTTTATCGTGATTCCGCTGCACGGTTTGGAGGTAGCGAAATGTTTGATGCCCAGAACTTCGTTTGTAGACATAGGCCAGATAGTAATCAGGAAAATTAAAGGACACATACAAAAAAAAATTCTGTATTGAATATCATAATTGTCTAAAGGTTTGTTTGCGTTTCTGTAGCTAAGCTATTGTCAGTGGAGAAGGAAAGCAATGCTTAGTATCTCTAGAAATATTCTCTGATTAGTTCTGCAACGAAATCTTTGGTACTTATTAAAATCTTGTGAAAGAGAGGGGAGAAATTTTGCGAAAAAGGAAGATGGCTGCCCTATTACAATAATAATAGGGAATATTATTTACTTTTGAGTTGGGAAGCAAATAGACCTGATAATAAAAGCATACAATAGGAAATATTTCAATATTGTTATTCATATTTAAAACAATTTTAGACCATTCTTTCCGTTCTCTGATGACTAATAACGAACGAAAAACGAAAATAAAATAAAATTTTGAATTAAACGTTTGGTTATTTTGATACAAACGCTAAAATTAGTGTTACGCATTTGTAAAGACTTCAGTAAGTTTTAATGCGGTACCTTTTGTTATTTTTCTATTTGTCTTCTATTACTTATGATTCGTAGAAGCCTAATCCCTATAAAAGGAGCTAAGCAACATGAAATAGCGTTTTAGGTATCTCAGATTATAAAATGTTTCAAAAAAAAAAGAATACGAAAGCGCAGTTCTTGAATATTACATTATTGTAACAATAGGAACTAATCATTGCGTAATTTCGTTCTATGTGCGATCTCACAACTCTTTAAGAGATATGGAACTCAGAAAATTTATTAATATAAAGCATTAAAATGAAAGAGATAACAAGAATTTCCAATGTTAGGACTACTACTATATTGACTAAATATTTATTTACACCAAAATTTTCGTCTAGTTATTTTTATCGTTTCCAACATCGTTGTTGCAGTTAGGACTAATATCGCGTGGCCGAGTGGTTAGCGCGCTTGGCTACTAATCTAAGGGACCTGGGTTCGAAGCCCGGGAGTGGTTAGCGCGCTTGGCTACTAATCTAAGGGACCTGGGTTCGAACCCCGGGTAAAGCATGGATGTTTGTGTTGTTTTTCTGCTAAGGTCCTACCATCCTCTCACAGATCTTCTACTATGGAATATTAACTGATCAGGCCCTGTTAGAACTCTGTGACAAGCAGCTGCTTGAGGGGGTATTTATTTATTGCATGTAGCATAAATTTAAAAATATATACATTTATTATGTATATATTATACATATATATTAGGTTTTTCTTGAAATATGTATTTAAAATCAAAAATATATTTTTATAAGTCAAATTAGCACCGATTTATAATTATGCAATTTTTACACATTCCTGAAAAAATGATGTTTTTGCATTTCATTGTCATTTTCTAACAAAAATAGGAAAGTCCTAATAATTTAAGTTCTGCAAAAAAGATCTCCCGCTGTTGTCTCTCAAAAGTGTTCCGAACATATTCCTTTAGGTTATGTAAAGTATGCAAATATTGAGCGCTACATTCCAAATTCTTCACCGTCAAACTGGTATTTTGGAGACCTTTCATAACAGAACTTACGCATTGAAGTAGGGATGATGTATGCTAATTTCTTTTTTAATTTTACTTTCGAGCAGTTTCTATGGCAGTTGAGTGTGATTGATTTACTCTGAGTGGTAAATCTTTTTACATAATGGAATATCTGACACAAGGTACTCCACGACTGAGGAAAATTTCGGCGGGAAAATTAACTGGATATTTATTAGAAGATCCAGTGTGTGTTTTTTTGTGAACAAGGGATTTTTCCCTTCACAAGTTCTACGGCTTAATGTCTCATCCGATGGATGGCAGCATTTCCGAACCCACAGTTCCCCTATGTCAGACAGGGCACAATCTGGAGCCTAGTCTCTACAACATATTCAATGCAGTCAGAGTTGGGACTCGAGCCTGAGAACTGCATATTACGAATCGGCTGAGGAAATTTCCGCTTTGAGATATAGAGACACCATCATGGATTTTTATCTTGTATTGCATTAATACATAGTCACTTCATACTGATCATCCATATTTTTGTGTGAATTTTAGATTCATTTAACACATTACGCCGAGTGCATGTTTTAAAAAATACAACTGGATTATTCAGTTTCTGTATTAGGATATCAGCACTTATAAGAATACAATTGCATTCAATATAGGCGACATTTGTTAACCATAACCGTTGTACTTGGATCACAAGTAAAAAAAAATCTTATTTCCTTTCTGTTTGCATACCGAGAAAAATTCGGCTTTTGACTTATGCTTCAATGTAACAAATTATATCGCGCAACCTAGAGTCTTTGCAATTAGCCAACAGTGAGCATTCGCATGCATTACAATGCAGTATTCTTCCGTCAGTTGACAGTGTTTCATTATCAAACACTTTAATATATTTTTTTTTCGCTGCCCCACCTTACCTCAATGGTAAAAGGATACGACGATTGGTGTGTCAAAGCCGCCGTCCGTTGGATGGGAAGTTAGGCTGTGGTTCGTGTGCAGGAGAGCCAAACCCTCTGCACATTAAATAACACACTGGATGGCTTTTACAGGAGGCTACCATATATCTACTAACAGCTGTTCAGTGGATTCCCTTTCTCGAACTTCTCTGAGTCCTTGGGGTCCTTATGACCTGGCCATTTAGACCATTTTGTGTACGCATCCAGCTCAGAGGTAACACGTCCGAAGCCAACACTTTCGCTGCTAAATCTGTCTTTTCTTTAATCATTTTTATATAGGCACTTAAACAATATTATTAAAAACTTTATCAAATAGCATACTGAAAAGTACAAGCTTTGACAGAGAATAACACACTAAATGACTTTAAGAATATACCAATAATATTTCAATTATAAATTTACCCTTTAAAATCCTGCTTTGCAAATGTGAAAGGTATATTCCAACAGCAAAATTTCTGCTTGCTGTATCGCAGTGTTCTTAGCGCTGTCCATATGCCCACGTAATGCTGCACGCAGTGAGAACTTGTTCGTGTTCTCACCTCTTCTACCTAGTTGAAAATTAGCAATTCTCGGAAAAGCTAAAATTGACGATGCCTTCGAATTTCGAGAGTTTCTCATCTGCTCTAAGTAATCTGTGATGTATACCTGTGAACTGCAGGCCTGAATCTCGACACACATAATCTGTGTGTGCAGGGATTTCACAACACCAGGTGGCATATTGGCAGCAGAATGCTAATTCCCCATCTCATTATCTAAGCGATTGGAATTGAGATTGATTTTAATTTCAGAACTGAAAAGAAGGGTAACTGAATAGGAAGCTCATTTTGCGTATTACTCTCCAGAAGGGAAGGGATCTTATATTAAAATATATAATTATGAATGACCAAAAAGTGGTATAAAAAACAGTGGCGTAGCCAGGGTTACACATCATGGACGGGGTGATATAAGAACTCATTCAAAGTTTTCAATCCGTATTCAGTCACGTGGTCTCAGTAATATCCACTGATCTCAAACAAAAAAAAAGTTTAAGTTATCCCTCTCCCACCACAACGAGGGGTTGTCTCAGTCACTAGCATGCCAGGCTTGTAATCTTTTTCGAGGGCAAGTGTGTCAGGTTTGATATTTACTCCGCTTACTACTACCCTGCTCTCAGTGATAAATGGTACACCTAATGGCCTTGAAAACTTCACCGTCTATCGGATTACACGTTAAGCGTGGCCCCGTGTGCAGGAGAGCTATACTCTGTGTACATTAAACAACAAGTTAGATGGCTTTGACTGGAGGCTTCCATCTGTCTCCTGGTAGCTGCTCAGTAGTTCTCTTTCCCCAACCTTGTCTGGGTTCTTGAGGTCCTTGTGACTTGTCCATTTAGCTAACTATATGTGCTAAAATTCCGCTCAGAACAAAATCAACCTAACCCCGTTCTCAAGTGCGTAAGCTAGTGACTGATCACTTAAGATTTTAAAAAATGTTAAATTTGAAACCTAATAATAGTTACATTTACCTGTAAAAATTAAAATAGTAATAGGGCACCCATCTTTGGGTCGTTGTCGGTGCCATTATCACCACCACCAAATCATCGTATCTAATCAGGATGATCAAATTGTGTTCATCGTTGCAATACCAAATTATCTCGTTTTCTTTATCATTATCGTCATGATCATCATCATTGTCATCAATAAATCGCTTTCGTCGCCGCCATCATCACCATTAAATCATCATTGCGTTCCTTAAATCGTTGTCACGGTCAGTCTTGATATATTTATTGCCCTTCTTAAATCGTTTTCGTCGGCGTTATCATCACTACCAAATTTTCATCGCCCTCCCTAAATCGTCTTTGTGCCACCGCTATCATCACCAAATCATCATCGTCCTCTCTAAATCGTCTTTATCGCTGCCATCGTCACCATAAAATATTCTTCATTGTTGATATCACCGTCACCTTTGTCGTCATTTCCCTATGGAGAAAAAACAAGCTAATTCACTATATTATTAAACACATACACACAGAATCAAAACAAACACTGCTCTAAAAATAGCGGTTCCTTATGAATTCAACAGAAAGAAATATGGGAAGGCATTTTGGTAATAGAAAGAAATAAAATAGATTTTTCCAGTCAAGAAACAAAACCACATTTTAACGTTACAAATAAATCTAGACGTTCCTAGGTGGGGAGAAAAAGCTGAATGAGATTTAAATTACCTACAGCGAGCTACCCTGATAGAGTGAGAGAGAAAAAAAAATACTTTCGCAGCGATTTAGGCTATTGTGTTTCGGTTATGAATATCATATTACGCACCGAAATCGCGTACGATAGCGATGTTTGCTGCGCGAGCTTTCTAATGTCTCCTTCCGATTACGATAAGATCTAGAAACCATTTTCCACCCATCGGGTGGTTTCATTTACAGCCTCAGAGAGAACGCCATTTTGCATCCGGTCGAAGAAATGGAATTGGATGTTCCTGCAAGATTATGATTTTGCCGAAACATATGGTATCATTCCCATGAAAATTTAACTTCCAGCTCGTTCGACTGGCGCTTGATTTCATAGCACGAAACGGTTCCAACAAAATTGGTTTCTGCTTTGGCTGACACTGAAGGAATAAGAAAAACAAAGCGGAGGACGGAAAGAAGGAAAATATTTGTGGTGGACGTGGACGTGCCATGGCCGCTGTGAAGATGGCAGAAACTAAGGTGTGCCGAGAAAATCAGCTTCTGAAGCACCAATGGCAAAATATTTCATTTTACGCCAGCAGCTGAAAACGATAACGTAAAGTAAGGCCATGTAGAAAACTGTAAAGGGAAGCTGATTTAATATATGTACTATTATTAGATCCTTTGTTTCATTTCCATACGATAGCAACCCAATTCACTAATAAATTTTCACTTAGTTTCTTTTCAAGTAAAAATATTTCTTGCAATACAGAGATCTAATTTTTTTTTGCATGAGCTGTAACTTTCATTATTAAAATGACTTTAGTTGGAAAGTTTCAAGAATTTCGCATGTTTTGGAGTTGTTTCGTTTGGAGTAACGTTTGTTTTCTGAATGATGGTGGGAGAGATTGGTTCAGTCGGTAGCGAGCCAGGCTTGTAATCTATCTAGTTCTCACGTTCGAGTTCCACCTGTGTCAGCGTTGAGATTTATCTCCGCTCTTCTTCCACCCTGTCTACGGTCAATAAGAGTAACCAATTGTCTTCGAAAGGCCGCCGTCCGCCAGATGCGACGTTGAGCCGTGGGGAAGAGTCACTCTATGCACCTTTAAGAACACTTTCGATAGCCTTGACAGGACGCTACCAGCTGTCTCCTAAATGTTGCCCAGTGGGTCCTCTTCTCCCAACCTTCTTTCAGCCCTCGCAAGGCCTAAATGACCTGGTAATTTTGTCGTTGTGTGCGAAAGAGTGCCGCTCAAAAGTAAAACAATCCAACCCAATCTTGAATGATGGTTTAAATTACCAGGTCACAAGCAATGGTTTGGTAAAATCTAAAATTCTGGGAATCACTTCCGAAGCTCTGCGATTTGTATACTTTTGGAGTATTCCCAATTTCGAAGATGAAATGAGATCAGAAGTAACCCTAGGTAGTGGGCTTTTAAATAATTAGTAGTTGAATAGCTGTGGGACTGAAAGCAAACCTGTTAGGATTTCTCACAACTGCCATTCATAGAGTTCATATAGTATTATATCCACTTAAAGAATTTGTATAGTTCTGTCTCAGTTCAGAACGTTTACATAGTTACAGTATATCTTCCATTCAGAAAGATGGATTTCGTCTTCTATTCATATGGTTATATCTTCCATTTATCAATTTCAATGAATTTCGTCAGCCATTTAAAGAACTCCATTTCACACTCAGAAATGTCAGAGAATATTGAGTGCGATAAGAATACTTTAATGCTCTGCTGGCCAAGTTTACGAAGTGTATAAAATATTGTAAGGTCAAATGTTATTCACATTTCCTTTCAAGGTTCCTTTTCATTTACTCAGCTTAATTAAGCAGTTATTACCTTAAGTGCTTCTGGAAAGATCCCAAGAGAATACGTACAACTACGGAATAAATATTATGCTTAATATACTTCAAGACAGAACAGGAGATTCATCTCCTTACATGAAAACATTGCATTTTTCCCTAAATGTTTAATTATTCTGATGGAGGTAAATTGATATATGCAATTTTGTAGCTACCTGATATAGGTCAGATGTAGAACAATTAACCTGATAAGAGACTTGTTTGAATTGCTTACAGGAAGCAAACTTTGAAAAAACCGTTGTTATCAAATTTGTGAAAAATATAATAGAAATACCATAACGTTTATGTCATTTTGCCAAATTACACTCCTTATTACAACAGCATAATATGTTGTTACCTTTAACTGTTTGGTCTTTATCATTGATTGCAACACCTAAACATAGGATTTGGTAGCTGGATTCTTTTACCTCTGAGTGGAACATTTATGCACTCATTAGTATAAATGGCCAGATCATAAGCGCCACAAATGCTAAGGGTACCCACTGGATAGATGTTAAGAGGCAGATGGCAGCTTTCCGTCAAGGATGGCCACCAAGCGTGTTGTTTAAGCTTTTCTGTATACGGGGCCACTATTTAATGTACCATCCGACGGATGGCGGCTTTTCCAAGCTTATTGGTTCCCCTTTCTCCAGAAGGTCATGGTAGAGTTAAAAAGATAAATCTCAAAGCTATCACAGATGAGACTCGAATTGCGAACTGAATATTACGAACCTGGCGCACTAATCATTGAGCCAACCCCATCCCATACACATAAGGGAACTGTGATTTGCAGAATGAGTTCTAATATATATGTGTAGAATTCATACTTATAATTTTTGAGCACTGAATATATTGTATAGATAAAATCATTGCTACTATTAACGTTTGCAAATTGCACATAATTTTTTGACAATCAAAATAACTCGATGTTAATGTGCAGTCGCCCTTACCGTCTAATCAAAATCATGGACATCATTCACAAGAAATGGAGATCCTGCATCTTATTTATTCCATCTCTAGACTATGATATTCAATCTATTTGTTATTAAAAGCAACATTGAAATTAGTGAGCTACTCCATTGGTTGTTTAGGAGCTATAGTCATATATACATAGTTTAGTGTTATAGTTACCAACTTATCTCCTCGTAGTCGAAATTCATCAGAAATACTTTATATGTTTCGAGACATTCCTTCAGTGTATTGGGTTAAATTCCCAAAATTGTAAAATATTTCTTGAAATTTACAAAACCATCATAAACTTCTCAGTGCTCAATGTACTTAAAATTACTTTTAATCTATAGGTCTTAATTATCATACTGGTAAGGGCTGTTTCTTTAAAGCAGGAATACTTTCTGTGCTTGTTAACTCCCAATGGGATGAACAACAAACTTATCATCTTATATTCTCCTTGTTAAGAGTAGACAATTGCGAGAAGTTTTTAGGACTCTTCTCTGTCCTATGTATAATTAAAAAGAGATTTTTCATGGACACTGTGTTAATTGGTCCATACATGGTTGTCCTGTACGCAGCGACACAGCTTAACATTATATCAGATGGACGGTACCTTATTAAGGTCAGCGACGTCTCCTGTTTTTCCGGGGACATAACTGGAATTAGTGGAGAAAATCTCAACACAGATACAATGAAGACATGAACCAATCTTACTGAAATTTAATTCTCCAAAAGCAGTAAGATAAACTGTTTTTAGAAAATTTAAGTGCCCATGCAAAAAAGGTTTAAAATTACAATATATAATTGTAGCAGTTTACAATTTTTTAACATTACTTCCAGTTGAACTTAACTGTCCAGTTGTTCGCAATTTTTTGTCTGAATGGGATACTGAGTTGTTAAAATCATTAAGACAAATTGTAATTATAATTATTCGAAAGAAAACATATTCTGCAAAGCACACTTCTTATTAGAGTAATAAAAGCGTTTTCTATGTAGCGCTCACTTTTAATACTTTCATCGCTATAACATTCAATCATCATTCTTTTCATTTATTTTAATAAAACCAATTAAATGCTTTCAAATGAAAGTGCATTCGATTGTACTATATAATTTGTAATTTCTGTAATGTATCAAAATATCATAAATTTTATTTTCGAATCGTTTATGTGTAATTTGTTTACCTTAAATCACTTTGAATTTTTTTAAAATTCTGGGCTCATTTGTGTTGGCACGTAATAGAATTTGGAGACATTAAGAAAACTTTGTCATCTGCACACAATTGCGATTTCGTTTTTTCTGAAATGTTTGTAAATCTATAAAAGGTAAAGCAATCGCCCTAGAATTGATCCTTTGGGTATTCCCTTTTGAATAATAGATGGATTTGAGCTCATACCATTTAAATTTATTTAAATAATTTAACTCATTAAACCTATTTGATAAGTATTTTTTTTTCTTTTAAGATATCCCTTCTTAATCCATAGAAATTTGCTTTTTAAAATATCATTGCATGATCAACTGAGTCGGTGTTGAAGAATATATTATGCATAGAAACGGAAATTCATTACTATAATGTCTAGACTTTAAATTTTCTTCGACTTTTCTATTGTATGCAGATGACATGTCGACTGCCTTCAGAATAATACTCAACTAGTACTACCGTTTTTTGTATTGAAAAGCTACAGAAGTCGACGCGAAAAAGGCCTTAATTTATTCAAAAGTAATATTTTCTGAAGCGCTTACATTACTTACTCATTCAAGATTTTAATCCTTTGTCTATAAAGGTGAAAATTCATTTATTCATCGTGCGTCATAAAACTTGACTTGTCTCGCGTCATTTAACATTAAATTTTGGATTCTTCCAATGCATTCATGGTGGGTGGAGAGTGCAAAATAAAAGAAGGTCGTCTTAAAATCCCTATTAAAATATGCGGTCCGTTGAATAAATATTATTTCATCAAATTTTGTCACCGTTCAAAGAAATATATTAAATTATGTGAAGATGCATTGCTTTTAGAGAAGCCTAATTTGCTGCCTTCTTCTCAATCTCGTGAGACAAGGCTTTTTAAATGAACCGGACAAATGACGCTTTCTCTTCCGGGTGCTTTTAGACCCCAAAGGAATAATATTCAGAAAGCTTGACACTAGTCCGTAGCTCATCTGATTTGCATATGAATCAGTACCCTTTCCCCTTCTCAGCACTCCGAGCAGTCTAATATATCTGCTCCTCCTTAGCATCCGATTCCGGATGATGTGCCCCGGCTGAGGCAGAAGTCTCCATTCACCTAAATACTCTTTCTTTTGGTAATTGCTCCTCCATTCCCAGGACACATGGAGCCTCTTCGACCCAGCAACAAGGACGAACATTGATCGAATATAAATGAGACGTTTCCTTGTAAATATGGTAATTGCTACCAGGATTCTTTATGGGAGAAATGAATTGGAAAAACTGGAGGAAAAGGGTGACTGATGAAAGGGATGGAGTAAGTAGTATCCATTAGTAAGAAATAAAGAATAAATATTAAAAGAAGAACGTGAGTACAGAAAATTCGAAACTTATCAGTTCCATTAAGAGGAACGGATAACAATGCTTTTATGTACAGTTTGGAATATGGGACATTGTTAATAAAATGTTTTTATTCCACAGAAATTTTATCACCTTAATATAAAAAATCGGTGCATAAAATGGAAGTTATTGATGATAATATATTATGCAGAATTTTTTTTACTTTGTTTTTAGAAGTATGGATATTTTGAACAGGCGTTGACAACACTTGAACCAATAGAGTAATAAAATTACAATATCAAGGCAAATAGTTGCCCGATTGTTTTTAACGAAATTCTATTTTAAGTTTTCCCAATTATTTCAATATTTATAAGCAACAGTAATATTGTTCAGTTTTATGAAGGAATCATATTTTCGTTAATGAGTTACTAGTACACGGCAGATCATTTACATAAGCCTAAACTACTCCACAAAGAACTGTGCGGAAAGATAGATCTCAGCAGGAAGACGATATAAAAAAAGAAACGTTCTTGGCATAATTCTCAATTCAGAGAAAAGTATATTTTACCCGCAGTAAAGTTAGGGAGGGTACAGAAATTACTTTCGAAAGTCTTAGAAACAAAACGCTTTAGTATTTAAATGCTGCCTAATGACTTCGCATTTTACTGCCTCTACAATGATGAACTTAAAATTATTGTGAAACCAAAGTTATGGATAGTTTGCTTTTAACTCTGTTGCATAGTCTGTCCTTGCATGATATATGCGGAAAGGAGTTGTTTGGCTCTATCAATGCGTCTAAATTCACCTGGTGAGGATTTTGTCCTTCAGAATGATATTTTATAATCAAGCTTTTGCTTAATTTTTTGATTAAGTGATAATTTTTAATAGCAGCGACTGAAAAGAAATAGATTCAGCATATGAAGCACAAATGTATAATACTGCACCATGCCAAATGTTTTAATTCCTGAAAGAAATGCATCACATGATGATTCATTGTTTGTCATCAGCAAATTGTTTCTGTGCAATGTTATTATGATTACGTTTGTGATTTAGATTTTTTAACATTTAGTTTAATTTTGTATTGTTTACATTGATTCTGTTTAGCTGCCATGGCGTAATTTCCATAACGTGTAGACACTCCAAATAATTGTTTTTTAACTGAATAATTTTGAAATTTTTCCGAAATCTTAAATATATTTAATAGTTAAAATATCATATCATCTTGAAAACAATTTTATTTATTTATTCATTTATTTATTTATTGTACCTTTGTGATTTCAACCCTTCCAGTCATAACCTTTATTTGTGAGCTCATTATAACTGAATATTTGGGAAACATTAAATGTAACATGCCGCTGGAAAATGATACTGTACTTTGGGAGTTTAGCATAGCTGCATCGATATGACTCGAAAGGATGATTAAATATTCAAAATATGGGTAGTTTTACTCGCTTGTCCATCGGAAGGAAAATGACATCATTCAAAAGTTTCATATTCAGGAAGCCCCGTTATAAAAACATCCGATTAATGAACATCAGTGCTATGAAAGTTAATTCATTAGTAGGTAAGAATTTTTTCGGGTTAAAAATAAAAGCCCACGTTTTAATATTAATAAATGTGTTCCTACTTTTGATTTTTTTTCGATATTTTACAATTATGCAGTATGACGAATAAATTAATCGCTGTTACATTAGTGCGAGACTTTGATTTTCGTTTAACGAATGATATTCTGGAGCCAATCAATTCGTTATAGGCAGGACTGCCTGTATTAATCTAGTGTAATGTGACTTTACAAGTATTCCATCAGTATCAAGCGAGTTTTACTACATTTCATAGAGTAATTAATAACAGAAGTAATTAATAACAGAAGTGCCAATATAGTGTTGGCAAATGCCAAACTCCAAGATATCGAGAGTATTCAATTTTAACATTTTCATTTTTAAAAGAGAAAATAACAAACTATTATGAAATACATAATTTTCCCGGATTTTTTCACGTTTCACCCGAATATTAAATCTCTTATTCGGGAAGTAAATATCGGGCGAAATCGGGTAGAATTCGAATACCTTATTTCTATGTATGAACTATTCGTTGCTCTGTTGTCAGAATGAGTTCTTCCACTCCATTGGATGTTCTGCGAGTTTCGTATCTATGCAAAGGACTAAGGCCTTAGACTGATTGAGTAGATTTTGCACTGTTTAAGGGAGAATAATCCTTATTCACCTAAATTAGTATTAGTTTACAGCAGAAGCGACAAAATACCTGCTGGAAAAAAAACTTCGTAAGAACGAATACAATGATACTAAATGTAAAACAAATGAAAATAAATTTGAGTTTTCGCTAGTATTTTTTTTTCCTTTTAAATTTCATATCAAACATTTTTTTTTTCATGTAGAGATTGTAGTGCAATAAGGTCCGGTCTTATGCAAAATTTTATAACCATTGCTCCAATGATCATTTACCATAAAAATTTTCTGAGATCTTGAGCTAATTATGATTGCGGCAGATACCTACAAACAATATATACAGACTTCAGACTGTTTCTTACATAAATTACTATTGCAAATTAGGGAATAAAATAATACCTAAATTAACGTTTACAAAATATTTAATTATATTTAAAAAAGCTTATATATATATTTCTAAACAAGGTTTTTAGTATGGCGAATAAATAGTTACAGCTTGGTCCAAGTTCTGTTTCATTTATGTTCTATATATATATATACAATTTTATGACAAAACCCGATGCTCCGCAACTCCAGGCTGCAGTACATCTTTAGGGAGATGCCACGTTTACCACTATCCACCGTCGGGGCTGAACAGTACTATAAAATTAAAGTCCAGCACTCGCCAAAACCTAACTATACTCTTCGTCCTGGGACGAAGAGTATAGTTAGGTCTTCCTCCTGGGACTCTTCGTCCTGCCACAAACAAGGATATAAAGACCCAAGTTACGTTTCGCGCCCATGACGCCTATATTCTACATATATATATTAGTTATATTCTTTATAGAGCTAGCCGGTAGAGAAACTAATGCGACCCACTAAGGACTGGGGTTTTTATGTGGCCCGCCAAACAAAATATTTGCTCATCCTTTCCCTAAAGAGCTGATTCAGTTGCCCTCATATGTTACGAATTAATCTGCAACGAGAAAAATAAACAGCTTTTCAAATATTTACAGAAATATTATTAAAGAAAATGGTGTAAATGAGACAGTTTCTTTTGCTCTCTACAGCTCTCGAAATTCCAAGAAGTCTCCTTCAAGATCTCTGAACATTCTCCTTCTATTTCTTCATTCTATCTTAATTCTAGATGCTTCTCACCGAGTGCTCTCACTTTTTACCAATAAAGATGACATTTTCATATGATAAAATAATATAACAACGACGAATTCGACAATAGCAACACCATTTGCTCTTGTTCAGTGTGATTGCTTTTGTCTTTTCTTTCATTACTGATATTACAAGAGTGTTTGTTTTTCTACTATTATTCATTGCAAATGCACAATATTTCATTTTAAGTATTAGTTAAATAGAGGGCCTTATAACCATTTATAATATTGTGTCTATAAAACATCTAGTTCCAAAAAAGAAAAAGACATATACGAGGACTTTTAGAACGAAAAATGCATTATTTTTCTACAAAATGTTTAACTTTTAATATAAAAATCGATAAATTGTCGGAATCACTCGTTTCGTTATCACAATTCATACCATCTGAGGCTACTGAAATAAACAATATTTCAGGAAAATGTCAGAATATATATATATATACATCAGGTCTCATTCAAATTATCTAATCGTCAGTAACTATTTACTACGTGAATGACTAAACTAAAATAAAGTACTGGAAAAAATCTAGCTGTTTGCCGAAAGGGCATCTGGATCTAGTAAATCTTATGTATGCCAATCAGCATGACTTGCTACCGCAGAAGTCATAAATATGACTTATTAGATTCAAATTTATAATTATTAAAATATTTCATTAGGGTACACGAATTTATTATGAACAATAGCAAAGAACTGATTGGTTGAATAATTATGTCCTTCCACAAATAAACTTACATATTTCTTTCTAAAATTTTGGCTAGCATGGCGATAACTTGTTTCCAAAAGTAATAAATTTTCGATGATTAATTCCTTTCACTCCATTATCTTTACAGGATAACATAAACCTTTGCATTATTTGCCTCAGAATAGTTCCTACATATAGCCAATAACCTTCGGTGTTGTAAACAATTAAACACTTTAATTACTTTACAATCTAGCCGTTTGCCAAAAGCGAATTTTCACTCACAAAATCCAGAAACAATTTGTTCTGAATTACAAGATATAATTAGATATTTAAATATATGGAAGAAGAGGAAATACTCTGCTTGATTCATCTAATTACCGATCAAGTTTGTCGAAGATGTGAGGAAATGAAAATATTTTCCTATCATTCGATTCCCTAACATTAAAGCACTGGAAAGGTTAATCCGGAGGAAAAGTTAATAATTGTAAACTAATGAAATAATAATTCAATTGAATTTCTCGAAACTTTGTTTAGTAATTATGTAATATCAAATCGTTTTCAAATTTGAATATTCAGACAAACTAATACTCTTCTTCCGAAGTTGGAAATATGCGATTTATTCACTGGAGAGTAACGATCATTTATTTGCATGTATTTCTGATTAATTTGATTATAAATGTGACTCAGAGTTTGATTTCAAGACACAAACGTTCCAAAGAGTCTTATTAGCATTAATTACAATAACTTTTTGTTTATTAACTGATCATATAAAGCGAAATCACGAAAGTCCTTTGAAGAGAACTTCACAACTGAAACGCATAGTTCTGTTACTGAACTGTGGGTCAGAATTGAAATGCTGTTATAGATTAATGTAATATTGATTATATGTAATAGATTAAAAATGCAAATTTTACATTATATTAAAAAGGCTTATTTTATGTTATAATTTTAAAATGCTTAATTTGTATTATATTAAAAAGCTTATTTCATTGATATAAAATTAATTATTAAGTTTTGAAAATGATAATTTTATGTTATAATATTGAAAGAGTGAAGGTTAAATTACATGCGCATGGCCGTCTTTGGCTTAGGAATTCATAACTAAAATATTTTTGAAAGTCCAAGTAAAAACCTCTCATTATCAACCTTCCCACAAAGTTGGAAATTCCAAGACTCGGTCACAGATTTGAGTCCTGACTCATCCAGATAGCATTTTCTGCTTATTTTATCGAAAAGAGAAAAGGCAAGAAAATGAGTTAAATTGTTATAATTTTTCATGTTGTACAATGAAAAAGAAAGAAAAACAAATAAATAAATTTTGCAATGGATTCTTCATGTTGTGAGTGTATTTGTGTTTTTTGTTAGATTTTCTTCATGTTGTTAGTGTATTTAAATAAGAATGTGTGTAATAAATAGATGTTAAAGAGTGTCTGTTAGAGAGCAATCTTTAAAAAATGTAATGATAAGTTTATATAAGTTAGTTTTTATTTTCTTATTGTCATCGTGCAATATTGTTTTAAAATTGTAATTTGTTATATTATATTTTTTTAAATTATTATAATATTTTATTCTTTGTGTTTGAAAAATATGGACAATCAAAAATGATATGGGCTATTGTGCGTGGGACATTACAGTGATTACAATTTGGGGAATTTTTTAATTTGAATTTATACAGTGTTGTATCTGTGTAAGCATAGTTGGTTTTGATTTTAATAATGAGGTTGATTTCTTTTTTATTTAGGCCATAGTCATTAATTTATGAATTTGATTTGAAATGTTATATCTATGAGTATTTATTGCCTGTGTAGAATAATAAGTTTGTAGTTCAGTTTGCATTAATTTTTTGTTTTCTTGTTTGTGTAGGTAGATGAAATGGGGAAATTCTATGGAAGTTCGATTTTTTAATGCATCTTTAGCTAATTTATCTACATGTTCATTTCCTTTTATTCCAGTATGGGAGGGTATCTATTGGATGTATATGTAATTTTTTTGAGATATGTGATTATGAATTAATATTAAAGAGTCACTTGTGTATTTGGATTAAAAAAATTGATTCATTAAGTTAATGGCTGATTTACAATCTGAGAGTATTACAATATATGAGTTATTAAATTGAAGTGTCCATTTGATGGCAAATATAATTGCAGTTGCTTCTGCTAGAGCTATGGGTGATGTATTGGTAATTTTAAAAGTATAACCTTTATTAAATTGGGGAAAAAATGCTCCAGATGTAAATTTTGTATGTTCACAAAAGGAACCATCAGTATAAATTTTGATGAAAGTTTTATATTCAGAGTTTAAGTAAGGGGTGGAGAGTAAATTCAGTGTTGAGATATCTAGAGATTTTTTACTGGTAATTCCTGGAATATCTAATGAAATAATAGGAGGACTACTTGTCCAAAAAAGGAAATTAGACGGAAGATTTGAACTGATATGTTTATTAATAATATTTTAAAATTGTTGATTATGATTAAAATTTATGAGTGTTTGATTTTGATGATTTGAGGAGATTTTAGCTATTATAGTATGAGTATTGTTTTTTAAAATAATTCTCTAAATTAAATTAGAAAGGATATATTTCTTTTGTATTGCGATAGGTGGTACTGCAGTTTCAGCATATAGATCAAGAACTTTGCTACCTCTGGGTAAACCCAGTATATGTCTTAAGATTTTTGTTTGTATTTGTTCTAATGATTTATTTTTGAGTTGGTTTAAGTTATTTAAAAATTCAAAACCATATTGAAATTTAGTGGCTATAATATTGTTGTAAATATATAATAAATTTTTGATGCTACATCCCCACTTAGCATTACCTAGGAATTGTAAAACATTGAATAATTTGTTTCCTGCATTGGTTGCTTTATTTAAATGTTTGATCCAATTTAGTTTAAAATCGAAATGAATGTCCAAGAATTTTGCATCTTTGACAACTTTAATTTTTTTATTATGTAACAATAAGTTAAGTTTTTAATTGGAAATTTAGTTATATGAAATGGTAAAATGATTGTTTTTTTCATTTGAAATAGAAAGATTCCATTTATTACAAAAATTGTGGAGATTGTTTATATTTAATAGAAGAATTTTTTTATTATTTGTGGGTTTTTATTTTGAAACCAAATGACAATGTCATCAGCATAAATTCCATAATTTATGTTGTGAGTAAAATGGTTTTTTAAATCATGTAAAAAATATTAAATAAATTTGGGGAGAGTATATCTCCTTGGATTAATCCTGTTTTAAATATGTGTTCTTGTGAGAAATAGTTTGCAATTTTTACTTTGAAGGGTTTTTTTTTTTTGTAATAATATTATAAATTGATTTGTAAATGTTGCCTTCTAAATTTAGATTTTTTATTTATGTAAGAGTGCACTGTGATTTATGGAATCAAAAGCATGTTTTATATCTATAAAGATGGCTACAAGGTGTTATCCATCAAGAAAAGCAGATTCAATATCTGTTAACAAATGTATATTAAATGTTTAGATTTTCCATGTCGAAAACCATAAAAGTGTTTCTTTAATATATTTTCATGTTCTATGAACCATGTAAATCTATTGTTGATCATTCTTTCATATAATTTCAACACATTTGAAGATAGGCCTATAAGAGTTAAGATCTTTATAATCTTAGTTAGATTTATGTGTAAAAATCATATAAATTCCATCCACTGTTGTGGAATTTATTAACTGGTAATATTCCACTGTTGTGGAATATTGCCAGTTTTCCAAATATGATTAAATAATTTAAGTAGGTGTAATAAATAGTTTGGAGTTAGATTTTTTAATGATTTATTTTAAATGCCATCAGGCCCATTTGCTGTTTCAGTTTTTAATTGTTGTATAGCATTTTTAAATTCAAATAGTTTAAAAGGTAAATTTAAAATATTGTGGTGATTTTTAAAAAAAATTGGTGGAAATAGGTTTCATTACCATATTATTTGGTTAAAGGTAGGGAATCATTGGTTTTACTTAAGTGATGTGTAGCAAATTTTTCCGCAATGCAAGATATAGAGACATTTTGGTGTAAAGCAAGAGTGTGTATTGGTTTTGATGTTATAGGTGGTTCTTGATTATTGTGTAAGCTTTGAAAGTTTTCCATAAATTATTTATTGTTGAATTTGGTGATAAATGAGATGTAAAAGTATACCAGTTGGATTTTTGAATAGTTTTAATTTTTTTAGAATAGCTTTTGAAAGTCTATTATAATTTTGGTAGTCTCTAAATGTACCTTTATTAATCATATTTCTTTCAGCTTTTCTTTTAATGGCAATTAGTTTAATATATATTATGTGTGAATTATTGTGTGGGATTTTTTTATATGGGAGGAAGTGTGTTTTTTATGGTAATTGTTAATATTATTGAAAAATTTAGTATACTCAAGGTTTGTTTCATCAAGTTGAGCTTGATGGAGATCTTGTTTAAGTGAGGGCCAATTAGTTAGGAACATAGAAGTTTTTTTTAGTTGTAGAATGAGAAAGAAAGATAGAGATAGGGAAGTGATCACTTCCAAAAGAGTCTAAGGAGATAGACCAATTAAATAAATTTAGTAAGTTTGTTGTTGAGAGGGTAAGGTCAATAAAACTGAATGAGTATTGTGTGGATTATTTATTGTTTTGTTTTTATCATTTAAAATTATAGGATCATGTTTATCAATAAATTTTAGCAAATGTTTTCCTTTGTTGTCTGATTTCCAGGAGTTCCAGAAAGAGTGATGAGAATTAAAGTCTTCGCAAATAAGAATTTCTCCTGGAAGATAGGATAATAATTTGGAATAAGTATTTTCATAAATAAGTTGACCTGGATTATAACAGTTAAGAATAAAAAATTTAATTTAAATAGAGTGATTTTTACTGCAATACATTCAAGAGAGTCATGTAATATTGGGATATTAATTCTTAGTTGTGGTATCCATTTTTTTAAGTATATAACTATTCCTTTGGAATGTGTAGAATTTTTTTCTATATAAGAAGTATATCCACTCAATTGAGGGATATTTTCAGTAAAATTTTCTTGTAAACATAATACATAAATATTTTGGGTTTTAACTAGATGCTTTAAAATATGAGACCTTGAAATGATTCCTCGAACGTTCCATTGAAGAAAACATAGTTGTATTTTCATGGAGAGCAGTTTATAGAAGATAGGAGAATGTCATTGATCAATGTCAGATGTGGTCCACTAGGCAATATAAGGTTCAGCAATTTTAATATTAAGCTTATAATCTGACCATATGATTGTAAGTTAAATGCAATTCCCTCTTCTGGGATTAATTGTGGGAAGTTTATGAGTTGACCTTCATTTGGCTTTGATGATCCAGGGTTTGAAGAAATATGAGCTTTTTTTCCAAATTGGTTTTCTTTTATTGTGCTGACAAAAGATTTATCACATCTTATGTTTGAAGAAGCGGTAACATTCCTTGGGTTGTCTTCCAAGGTAGATGTTGTATTTGTAATATTAGAAAGTCATTTAAGTCCTTTAGTGGTAAAGGTTGTTGGAATTTATCATTAATTGGACTTGTATTGGAGTTTAGAGTCATATAGCTCATTGTCAGTCATTCTTTATTATCTAGATGTAATTTCTTGGCTTTCTGGAAACCTTGGTTCCAATTAATATTTTCATGTGCCATCATATTCTTGGTACGACAAGATATCTTTGCATCACATCGTTCGTAGGTAGCAGGATGTTTTCCTGCACAATTTGGGCATTTTAAGGTTTCATTTATTCAAAAGGAATTTCAGGAAACATTTATTCAAAAGCTACGGCTTATTATGTTCTCCTTTTTCACCTGTGAACTTGACTGTGTTTTATCTACCAATATATGTATGTTTGGGTGAAATAAACTTATTCAATTCAATTCAATTCAAGGTAGTGCTCATACAAGAACTGTGGTGGTGAGGTCCGCTACACCTTTTACACTCAATCTTCCCTTGCAGTTAGTTACAGTATGTCCAAAGATATAGCATTTTAGGCAAAGATTTGGCGGAAAGGTGTAGGGTCTAACTCTCTGACGATTAAAGCCCAAAAAGACTTCAGAAGGCAATGAATCAGTACCAAATTCAAGAATTACACAATTTGTAGGATTACAAATAACATCGTCTTTTTTCTTATCAAAGATAGGATCGAAGTGGGTTATTCTACGAATACTGATTACATTTTGATCAGCTAAAAGATCAAATTGAGAGTCATCATCTGATGCATTTGTACCAAAGCTGCAATTGTACGAAATACAGATTTTTAACTATAAAATTATCAGCAAAGACATCAATGTTATTTATTTTCTGTAATTCTAGAATTTTATTTCTTTGCTCCATGGTTTTAGGATGTAATAGAAGTTTATCTCCTTTATAATACTTGCCTGGGATGTGATCATTTAAGTACTTGTAAACGAAAGATGCAAGGTTCTTTAATCCTAACGTTTTAAAACTTATTTTGACCCCAGACACTAATACAGTCAAATTATTTTTAATTTCCGTTTTTGTGGAGAGTTCATTATTTGGTAATTGATCATATTCACTGATTTTATTTGTATTTAGTTTCAAGTTCATTTTAATGTCGGAGTTCAGGTTTTTTTTGAATATCTTTTGTTATTTTCCTTACCTTTGAAGCTGTAGAATTACAAGGACTTGAATCGTCTTTCACAGAAAAATTATCATCCGTTGTCTTCCTAGGTGAAGTATCCAATTCTGAAGACATCTTTAAATATTCAAGCAATAAAGAATCAACAGCCTTTAAAGGTTCATCACAATCAGCTTCTTGGGAGGTTGTATGTTTGCTTAATTTTTGTAGCTTATTTGGTTTAATTTTAAATTTAAGATTTGCATCTTGTGCTGAAGATTTCTTTTTTCTGCTACCGTTTGAAGGCATGTTATTTAGAAACTAGTGAAAAACTTGCAACCCACAGCGTTAAACAACACAAAATCTTATAATCAGCAAATTACATCCGGGCAATTCACACTTTAATACAATGGAGCACTGCGAAAAAACCGTTAATGACGTCAGCTCTTCAATCTTTAAAAGTTCACTACTAAAAGCCAAATTCACCAGGCTCAATCTGGGTATCCAGAATAGAAGCAGGCACAGGCCCAAATCACAAATCGAAGACGATGTCAGCTCTGTAGAAAATAATTCAAAGAAAACTCAAAACAACTCACAAGCACAAAAACAACGTCCACACTCGCTGGTCGCTCGACGAATCAAAAACCTCTCACGTTACTTGGTGGGATTTTTTTACACTTTTAAGGGACGACAAAGGAGAGTTCGAGAGAAAAACCGTTAAATTCCATATTAATATAATTAAAAAATTTGAAAAACTATTTTTTTTTATTTATATTCATGTTACATGTTAAAAAGAGGCAAACTAAGAACTTCTTTGTACGTATCATAAATAATTCATAAACATATATAAATCTATACATGCTCATCGGAGAATTGTGTGGACAATTATGGAATGAACGTCGAATCTGGGATATTTCATAACAGTTCCGAAAATCTGAAAACAACTCTTGTTGCTTTGTTTTTTACAATGTGTAACAGTTTACTCTCAGAAGTTTGGAAGTGGGAGCTAAGACTTATCTGTTAATAAACAATATGCATATTTTTAATCGGCACTTAATTTTCACTCCACAAAATAAATTGCGCTCAAATCTTTCGATCTGAACCAAATCTATGTTAATAGCTTATTATGAGGAATAAATTTATAAGAATTCCAGATTTGTTCGGTTTGAGTTGTTCTACTCTTGAGCGGCATATTTTTCCACACAATGGACTAAATAGCCAGGTCACAAGAACCCCAAGGCCTCAGAGAGGGTTGAGGGAGGGAACTCACTTAGCAAATGTTAGAAGACAGTTGGAAAGCACCCTTCAAGTTCAGAGATAATGACTCTCCTGCACATGGAGACATGGCTTTACTTCCTATACGACGTAAGGAGGCTTTTCCATGCTCATCGATGTCTCCTTTCTGACCGAAGGTAGGGTGAGGATAGGTGGAGATAAACTCCAACGCTGGCCCAAGTGGGACTCGAACCTGGGAACTTCAGATAATGTATGGGCGCTCCAATTATTCCAATCCACTCTCCAGAATTCTAGATATCTACATATATGTTTTTGAAGAATAATGAATACAAAAAGTGAGCTTATTATATTGATGTTGGGAAGGATTTTGCTACGAAAGCTTACCTTTAAGAGATATAGGGATCTCTTGAATACTGTAAAATTTCCATTATCCTATTGAATTTAAAGGGTTGATGTAGTTCACAAGAGGGCGCACCAACATCGTGAAGTTTAAAAATGGAAGCTGACATCAAAACTTGGAAAACACAGATTTAATTCTTCTAACTCATTTTGCTGCTAAATAAATAAATGCTACTTCTTATGTATTGGAAGAAATGCTTAACAGTTGCGTTCATAGACTGAAACGCATATCAGATAAAAAAAAAAAACAAGAAATAATTACTATAGAACACAATATTAAAAATGTAATGATGAAAACAATGGAAATTTCTAAATGAGCTAACTGATGAAAAAGAAACATCTGTTTTATCACAATTGTTAACTATTGGTAAGAAAACAAATGATAGCGGCTCATTAAAATTGGCGAATGAATTATATATATATTTTACTGGAGTTGCAGAAAATATTATTAAACGCCAAACACATGAAACTATAGGTATATCATTTGATCGTAGCACCAGAACAAGCAGTTCTATGTTTCTGCAACCAATTAGTGCAATTGAAATCGAAAATATTATTTTAGAATTGGATGGCAATATAAGTCCGGGTTTAGATGAATTTATTGCAATTATATACATCATATATTTTTAGCAATCATATAAAAGAAATTTATAAAGTACAGCCGCTCGAAAAAAAAATCCGAACACTATGGTTGATTATATAATTCAGAAAAAAATATATATGGCAACGATTTTTTTAGAAGTTAGTGATCTGGCAACCTTCGTGTACTGTACACGAGGTTGCCAGATTACTAATTTCTAAAAAAATCTTTGTCAGATATTTTTTCTGAATTCTGTAATCAACCACACTGCTCGATATTTTTTGAGCGACTGTACATTACTAATCCTCTTAAATTATTTTTAACGTGTCAATTCAAAATGGTGTCTTCCCAGATGAATTGAACAGTGCAGTCGTGGTTCCTGTTTATAAAAATGGAAATAAGAATATATTAGAAATTATAGGCAAATATCTATTATTTCAATTTTCAGAAATATTTTCGAAAAGCTCATTAAAAAGAGAATTAAAATTTTTTTATCGAAAAATAATTTTTCTTGAATAGGCAATTTGGATTTTAGAGAGTAAAAGTACTAAGGTTTCTACATTTGATTTTACTAAGTACATATATGACTTGTTAGATAATCACTTTCAAACTTCATCTATATTTTTGGACAGACAAGAAGCATTCGATACCATGTCCCACAATGTATTATTGAATAAGATGGGATAAGCAGGATTTAGAGGAATCGTACCGACATGGTTTAAACGTTATCTAAAGAACAGGATACAAGTTGTTAAAAAAATGGTATTATTAATTGTGAGTTAGAGGTTAAATATGACGTTCCACAGGGTGTAGTATTAGAGCCGATTTTATCCTTGATATATATTAATGTTTATTGTGAGATGAACATAACAGGGATAATTATTAGCTTTGTTAATTATACTGCCATCAGTTTTCGAGCTAAAATATAATACAATTGAAAACATTAATCAACAGTGAATTGAAAGTTATTAGTACTTGGTTTAATACTAATAAATTAACTTCAAATTCAAATAAAAGGAAATTAATATATTTTAGTTTGAAGAGCAGAATTATAGAAGATTTGTATATTAGAATTCATAATGATTCCTGTTCTTAACTTATCGAAATGGTAGATGTGACTGATTAAGGTATAAAAATCGATTGTAACTTGAACTGGAATTCGTATGTGGATAGAATTAAAATAAAACTTAGATCAATGTTATACAAAATTTATTACTTAAAGAATTTAGTAGATGCGAAAATGATCATAATTATACATAATTTCTGGATATATTCTGTATTTTATTATGGGTTATGCTCTATGGGGGAATCTATATAACAATTCTCAAACCTATAATCGCTATTCAAAATACAATAATAAAAAGTCTAACAAATAATACTAATAGAGCTTCTAATGTACATTGCAGATATGCACATATAAATATATTGCCTTTAAGGCTTTTGGGTTGGGTTGTTTTACCTCTGGGCGGCACGTTTTTGCACACCATGGACTAAATGGCCAGGTCACATGGACCCCGAAGGCTCAGAGAGGGTTGGGGGCGGGGACCCACTGGAACAGCTGTTGGGAGACAGATGGTAGCCTCCCGTCAAGGCCATCCAGCGTGTTCTTTAACGTGCACAATGTACGACTCTCCCGCACACGGGGCCACGGCTTAACGTCCCACTCGATGGACGGCGGCCTTTCCAAGGGCCGAACAAGCCCATTGCTGTCTCCTACTGACCGTCGGCAAGGGAAGGAAATTTTGCGGAGATAAATCTCAATGTTGACCCAGGTGGGAGTCGAACTTGGGAACTGCAGATTACGAGCCTGGCGCGCTACCGACTGAGCTACTCCCGCCCCGCCTTTAAGGCATTTTTATTAATATAAACAAATGATATATAGAGATAGGAATGTTTTCAAGAAAAGGGAATACTCGCGTTCAAACAAAAGTCTGATATCTATCAGCCACGGCCACTATTTATAAATTCTTCGCCTTTATGAATAACAGACAATCAGGAGGCACCCTGTAGGTTATATGTATTAAATAAGTATAGAAAAAATATTTGACGTTTTCTGAGAGGGACCAACACCTCCTATAACAGGTCAGTGGACCAAATTTATAATGTTAGCATAAGTAATCCTCTCATACAAACAATTCTTATATTTTATTATAATATTATTACTGGTGGACTTTTATGTTAAACTTTATACTAATGTTTATCTATAAATATATTTTATTTAGGAGAAAAATTATTTGTATTAATTAGCATTATGATATTTGACGATAAACATGAATAATTTTCTTTCTAAGTAAAATATATATAGAGATAAACATTAGTAAGAGATTAACAGAAGAGTCGACCAGTAATAAAAACAGAAATTAAAATATAAGAGTTGTCTAGATGTTAGGACTATCTATGCTGACGCCATAACTTGGTCCACTGGCTTTCTGCTGTAGGAGGTGGTGGTAGGACTCACGATTATTCTCCGATTTAAAAATTGTCATTCGCAGGGCCAACCCACGACCTCCTGATATCAGGAAGTCGTGGAATTGGATCTCACTCGGCAAACGACACATTTTTCTCTATACTGCGCTCTTACCCGGTTACAATTCAAGCACAGGTTACTATTTAGGCCCCGGTATTTATTATGCCGAATACGGTATGTAAACTGGCATTTTTGCTGTTAAATTTTACACTTTTCTTAACTCTCTAAATGCCTAACGAATATTGTTGAAAATCGAGATTAATATAGATTTGATTGAGACCTTTAAATTATCTTTAGTCACATTTTTCATAAAAAGCTTATTTAAGAAGTTATTGAGTTCCGTATCTGAGTTCATATTGACATAACATAGAACTGTACCTAATAAAGTGGCCAATGAATGTAGCTTTACCACGTTTGTTCTACCGTTGCAGCTATCAAAATTTCCAGTAATATGATCCACTCTCCCAGACCTTTCTCTCTATACATATTTCTGTTTTTAATGTTACATAAATTGAAATTAGTTCTGATAATATTCCACACTCGAGCAAATGTGTCAGAGAACTTAAGACTGCAAAGATAAGCCCAACGTGTCGTCTCAAGTAAAAACCTAAAGACAGAAATTTCTTTTCTCGAAAACAAGTTATTTCTTAGACAGATAGCAACAACCAATATCTGTCGGCAGGAAAAGACGCTCCTCTCGCACAAATAAATAAACACAGTCAAAGATGAAAGGCATACACAGCATGGAAGCGGAATGGATAACTTTGATGGACGACAAAAAAAAGAACGCAACACTGAAGGTTATTAATAAGAAACAGCAAAGCATGAAGAGAAAAACAACAACGTCATTCATTTCTTCTTTCTGGATATCTACGGCTGTGACAGAGAAGAGAAGCAGGAAGACAGCAGTGTGCGGAGTTATCGGAAATATCCATCTCATAGAAAAATAAAGCGATTGATTCTCTGACTAAAGATACGGAGATCTGTACTCAGTTGCAGAAGGTGCCTGCTTCTCAGCATCAGTCACGGATAAAAAGAAACTGGAAATAAAAGATTTTTGACATCAACAGATGTTGCATTCCTGTGTGAGCTTCATTTGCAGAATGGTTCGTTATTTTACAGACTAAGAAATCGTTCTACGTATTTATTAAAAAAAATTGTCTGCATGTGAAAATCGATTTTATTATCATTTGTGTGCAATAGCAAACTGCACAAATGCATGAAAAATTAATCACGACAGAGTTGATCATCGTTTGAGACATCTCATCATCCAAATAAGTAAACATCAACCATGTGTTATTTTATAAGTTAGTGGCTGTTCGGAATGATGTGACACTAAATAAAAAGGGGAGAGGTCAATTTTGCTTAATAAAGTAGAGTGACAGCAGTTACAAACTGAATTTAAATTCCTCGGTAATATTATTTATTTGTATTATTTGTTACGCAAACTACAGACAAACGTTTACTACAAAAGTAACAAATTCAAAAATAAATAAAAAAAATCAAAGTTATTAAGGCATCAGTGATAATCTGTCAGTCAGCTGGTGGATAATCCTGAGCAGAGGTCATCGCAGGCACCTGAACTCTTTGCTTCTATTGGCATCGTCAAATTCTACATTGGAGGAAATCTTCCAGTGTAAATGGCTTCAGCCTTTAGCGGTGGGGGAACGGGTCTTTGCTCCATGTCTGCGATTAGGGTACTGTTTGATATTGTCGACAATCCCTCTCTCAATAAACATAGTTTCTTTAAACATCCAACTAACCATTTTCTCTCCATAGGTAGTTGGAATGTGAGGACTCTGCACAGAGCTTTTTCTGTTGATGTCCTCATACAAGAATTCCACCATTATAATTAAGATATCTCGGCTTGCAAGAGACCAGATCGACAGATAAAGGTCAGATTCTTAAAAATAATCTTAAATTTCTCTTTTCAGGGAGGGACGACAATAAGCATCACCAAGGCGTGGGTATGCTTCTAAGCAGACACGCTAGTGATGCTCTTCTAGGATATCAGTGCATTGATGAAAGGTTTCTTATAGCAAAATTTCAGACAAGCGTTAAAGACCTGAAAGTTCTCTGCTGTTATGCCTCCACTGAGGATGCCGATGAGGATGAGAAGGATAGGTTTTATGAACAACTTCAGGATATTTCGAATGCTGTCAAGAAAGGAGATATTACACTTGTTCTTGGTGACTTCAATGCCAAAGTTGGTACAGACTCTGACCTTTGGGGAGGAGTAATAGGCCTTTTTGGTATTGGTAGCTGCAATGGGCAATGTCTCCTACATGTAAGTAAACTCAAAGGTTTCAGAATATCTAACACTTATTACAAACACTGTGACATACATAAGTACACATGGATTTCACCTGATGGGCTGCATAGGAATATGATACTTATATATTAATTAATAGCACATGGGCTAGTATTCTTAGGAATACCAGGTCATATAGGGGAGCTGAAATTGGATCTGACCATTACCTTGTTAAAAGTGTCTTGCAACTTAAACTTAAAAAGTGTTGTGTTAGGGTTAAAAAATTTACTTTTAATACTGAAGCTCTGAAAGATTCAGTTATAGCCAAAGCTTACCATGATAGGTTACTTAGTCATTATGACAGTCATGGTTTGCTTACTACTGAAGTTGAGGAAGAATGGGATCATTTTAAACAGGCTTTTTTGGACACTAGCAGTACTCTTTTAGGAAAAAAGGAGCAGAAGAGACAGAATTATCTGAGTGATAAGGCACTTGAGCTTATTTCGGAAAGAAAGAACTGCAGGAATGTTCTTAATCAATACCCTACTAGTCCCAATAGAAAGCATTACAGAGAACTTAATAAATGTGTAAAAGATCAGTTAGCTGCTGATAAGAATCTTTGGCTTGATGGTTTGGCTGACAAAGCTGAGGAAGTAGTTAGACAGCACAACATCAGAGAGCTGTACCAGATAGTTAATGTTTTGTGTGGTAGAAAATAGACACGTATACAGGGACTGACGGATAAACAAGGTAAGGTTATAGAAGGTGGGGATTCTGTCATGGCTAGGTGGGCTGAGCATTTCAGTGATATTCTAACCAATGCGGTTAGTTCTATTCCCATTGTTTGCAATGATGATAGATGCATTGGTGGCTTTAATGTTGGCCCTATAACACAATCTGAAGTTATTTTGGCTGTTTCTAAACTTAAACTTCATAAATCCCCGGGGGTAGATGAAATTACTACGGAAATGCTTCGAGCTGGGAATGTTTCGGTTACCACTTGGATGACTGAAATTCTGAATATCTTTTATGATAAAGACATGGTTCCTAAGGATTTTAATAGAGCTATTGTTATCTCTATTTTCAAAAAAAGGTCATCGCAGTTCTTGTGATAAGTATAGGGGTATCAGCCTACTCTCTGTTCCAGGTAAAGTTCTTTCCATGATTGTGCTTAATAGAATTAAGAATCTAGTTGACAGTCAATTGCGTGAGGAGCAATGTGGATTCAGAAGTGGTAGGGGATGTGTGGATCAGATATTTTCACTTAGGCAGATTCTTGAGAAATGTTTAGAGTTTCAGAAACCTTTGGTTGCTGCTAGCTTTGTTGATTTCAAAAAGGCTTTCGACGCTGTTGATCGTCATAATTTGTGGTTGATTGTGAAATAATATGGTATACCAGACAAGTTAGTTAACATAATGAAAGCTCTCTATAATAACACTGAGTCGTGTGTGAAATTTGGTAAGGCTTATAGCAATTGGTTTAGCATTACTTCTGGTGTTCGACAAGGGTGCATTTTGTCTCCTTTTCTATTTAGTTTGGTTATTGATTATGTTATGCGAAATTCATTTTGGCCTTAAATGGACTGGAGATACGAAACGTTCTGATTTAGATTATGCTGATGATTTAGCCCTTTTGGCAAATGATGTTGATGAGATGAACTCTTTCATTCGAGCTGTTGATGAGACTGGTAAGAGAGTAGGTTTGGTTATAAACAGAGAGAAAACTAAAGTGATAAAAATTGGTCAGGCAGGCTGTGATTCAGTTAATCTGAAAGGTTGCAGTCTTGAGCAGGTGTCACAGTTTAATTACCTTGGGAGCTATGTAACAGATAATGGTGATGAGCGGCATGAGATTAACAGACGAATAGGGATTGCTGCCGGGACTTTTAAGAATCTATGGAAAGTGTGGAGAAATAGGCGTATACACTTAAAGATTAAAATTAGACTGTATAATAATTTGGTTCTTTCTAGTGTTAGTTATGGTAGTAAAACTTGGGCACTTTGTAAACAAGATAACAGGAAACTAGATGCTTTTGATTCCAGATGCTTACGCAGTATCTTGGGCATTAGGTGGTTCAATTTTGTAACTAATGATGAGGTTAGGCAAAGGAGTTTGCAACCTCCTTTAAGCAGCATATTGTGCAGAGAGAGACTCCGTTGGTTTGGTCATGTTGCCCGTATGAATAATTATAGATTGGCGAATAGGGTTATAAATAGTGTGCCTAAAGGCCTCAGAAAGAAGGGGACCTAGGAGGCGGTGGGCAGACAATGTCAATCAGGACTTGTTAGAATTGGTGTGCAGTGGCCAGATGCAGTAGATGTAGCTCAGGATAGACTTGCTTGGAGAACTAAATTGCACGGTCTGGTTGGACCTCCGTAGCCCATGATGATGATGATGATGATGATGATGATGATGATCTGTGGAGTTTTACACCTCAATCTAGTCCTTGATTATTGGTTATTGCTTAAGAGCTCATTCATTTATTTCATTAATTCATACATCATCGAATGCAGGGGTTCCGAAACTTTGCTGCATTACGACATCTTTAAGATTTTTGAAAAACCCTCATACCTCCCTACTTCTCATTTATCATCAACTAATTCCCGTGTTAAAAACAGTTTCAATTGTTATAAATAATTATAAGTAAACATAAAAGATTCACATCTTCGCGTCCCACTTGAAGAATCTTCACGTCCCCAAGTTTGGGAAACCCTAATCTAATTTAACAGTAGTAAATATTTGTCTTTGATTTTTTTAATGACCTTTTAAATAATCCGAAATCACAGAGCATTAATAATGTGCATAATATTTATATTAATATATTATTTAGAGAATCAATTTTAATATTAATATGGAAATCTTTTAATATCTCTTTACTTTGTCACAGTAGCACTTGATTAAGCTTAGTGTTCCTATACGTCCTCTAAAAGGAAGATATGTCCTCCTTTTTCTCCCCTTCTAGAATTTCTAAAAAGCATGAAATGTCTATTTTTTGTATAAACTCAAAACATGTTTTAAATTAAAATTAAGACGCTCTGTTATCGTATTTTCCTTTTTCAATTTCTTGAACTCATGACTATAATATAATTTATTGTTAACCGTGAAATAAGTTACTGTATTCGTGAATGCTAAATTAATTCTGTTATTGTTGTTAAAGTTACAATTTTCTGTAATCTCAATATGTGCAATTTACGTGCCAGATTGAAAAACCTATGCGCTTTAGGAAATTGCATTAAATTCTTCTTCCGCCCACCGATAGTTGGAGCTATGAAAGTTGACAGTAGTTTTATTTATTTATTTGCAAAATAAAAGAACAGCGAAAGAATTAAGGAACTAATTCCTGGTTTGTACAAGCTTTCTCATACAAGACAGAAGTCACTGCTGACCTCTACCTAAGTCAGAGTTAAGAGTTATAAATAAACACATAAAGTTTGCCTTCTGGAAGAGGAGATAGTTGCTAAACACTGACACTTAAGGCCAAATAGCTCTTGATTGCTTATTAGGTATGAATAAAAATCGGCACGTCCTATATTTTGAAGTGTACTGAATAATTAGAATTATACTTTTTGTGACTGAACTGTTAGATCCAGGATTTGCATAAATATATAATGCTTATATTCTTAAAGATCAAAAATATTTATTCTTCGCTCATTTACTGTAAAAGTTATATTACTAATTATCTGCTTCGATATTTGCTGTCTATCGATATAGAAATCTTAACTGATTCCTGTAGATGAGTTTTAGTTTTTCAAAAAAAAAAATGCTCTAAATGAAATGTTTTCTGAAAAAGAACTTTGTACATCGTGCAAAACCGTACCTTTTATCATGCGTAGAATCTTCTATGAATTGCTGTTCCTCAATAAAATGTAACAGATATTTAACTGAAAGTAATTTTGCTCTTATACAGAGGTATAAATCATATTAAAAAAATACTGTTAATATTTATGTAAGTAATTCTGTTGCTTACTTTCCTTTCAAACTATATTTGAAAGTATGATTATTTAGGTAAAATAAACTAATTGTACCTAAATAATAGTACATGATGATTTTATTGCAAAAATAATAACATGAAGTCTGAATCTGCGATAATCTTTTAACGCATTGACTTAAATGTGGTTTTTGTATCTATTTATCATAGCATGCCGTTGTCTGTAATAAAAAAGCTCTTCCAAAAGCTGGTGGCCACAAAAATCTGACAGTAACGTGTCGTTATAATATGCCAAAGAGGAAATTTGTGAGGAAGGAAGTGCAAGAAAATTAACGTCCATACTTTATCTGCCACTCGAACCCGGGTTCCTTTGATCCAGAAAATTCAAAATAAAAGCAAACATTTTTTTTTCTCTATTTTCAAAATTAAATGTTTAATTAAAACATTTTACAGAAAAATCTCTTTGACAATTGTTTTCCTTTTTTATTTATATCACATCGGGTTTTTTCTTCCCGTTGTACAGTTTCGGAAAAAAAAGGGTAAAATTTCTTAAAACTTTTTGATATCTCATTATATTTAATTTAATGTAATTAACATACATTGCAATATATTGCATTTCTTGCATCAGTTTTGCTTTGGTATATTTAATATATTTGTCCTTCATTTTGTCCAAACCTATATATTTTAACAATCATAGTTGCCAAATTTTATGAAATTATGTATTCACAGAGTATGTGCTTAGATTTATATGTATTCGAGCCCCGAATAAGGCATGGATATTAGTGTTGTTTTTCTGCTGAGGTCACGCCATCCTTACAGACTTTCTACTCAGGCGTATAAACTGACAGGGTTCCTGTCAGACCAGTGTGGCAATCAGCTGTTTGAGGGATATTTTTATTTATTTATTTATTTATTTATTTATTTATTTTTATTTTTACACATTATTTTTATCAAAATAATATGTAAAATTGTTAAATGCAATTCCGCAGATGTCGAATAAGGTTTATTATGTTAAATTAGGTTGAATTAGGTTTGTTCACTAAAATAATGATTACTGAAAGCATAATACAAAATAACTGAAGTGGTACTTGGACATCTAGTTCAAATGACTAGGTGATAAACGATAAAGAGTTATTTTTAAGTGGTAATTTGCATTAAAACACAACTACAACGATGAAGTGAAAGGATAAAAACTCTTCTGAAGATCAAAGATATAATGTGTGTTATCTTCAAGCTCCTTCAAAAAGAGATAAATTAAAAACTTTTTTTTTCTCAGAACGATAAAATTGTCACTTTGGTTCCTACTTCAGATGTGCTGAAGTTGTTCAAGAACTCAGAATAACGAAGCACTAAATAAAAAGCAAACAAGAGGAGAAAAAATAATTACGAGCACTCACATACAGTATTTATTTAAAGAATCAATTATAGTGAAGAGTCAAATAAAACGCAAAAAATGTAATGAGAGTTTCTATTGCTTACGAAAGACTGAAAAAATGAAACGGTAAGGAAAAACAATGCATTGTAATTTTTTTCTATCGGCATTAATGAACAACGTGAAGATCGTATCACTCAATTGCGTTTAAAAAATGTTCGAAAATCATTGCTTTATCATGGCAGACTCCTGGAATTCGGAAAAAGAGAGCTTTGTAGTTTTTTTAAATATAGCAAAAAAAAGTACTGGATAACATATGTAGGAAAATATAACATAATATTGCTCAATGGTGACAGTAATATAGCTGTAGAACCTGTTAAAGAGGTAGACATGATCTCTTAGAAAAAGCAGCAAATATTTCCATGAATTTGAATTTAGATTCATTCTTTGATAATGTCTAATTTAGTGTATTAAAAAATACCTTTCTACCAAATCACTGGGCTTGTGTTTAAAAAAGAAAAATAAATAAATAATGATGATGCTGATAACAACAACAACAACAACCAAGTGTGTCATTTTGTCGTAGTGGTGGGGCTTGCGTGCTCCGATGAGGTTAAAAGCAATGCTGGCGGTAGCGTAGCTACCAGAAGGGCCACCCAAGCCTGACAGGTCTTGACTGAGGAGTGTACCCAACAACCATCAAACTATGAACATCAAACTATGAATCTAAGTGTACCCAACAACCATCAAACATGATGAAAAGAAATAAAAAGAAATCCATACCGGATTGGTCGTCGCCCGGGTCAACAAGGACCGCGTCAGGTGTTGGGGCTCCTGGGCAGCTGTCGTTAAATGAGCTTCAGGGCTCAGCAGATCCTGTTGAGAAAACAGGACAGGCTGCTGTAGTGATACTGGAACAAAATAAACGTAAAATTTGGACAATCGATGAAAATCGAGAAATTATGAAATGTTTCTACAAGGCAAATCCATCAGCCCGTGGCTTTCAGAAAAGAATGATGCAACATTGCAAGAATTAGAGAAACTGACAAAAGAGGAACCAACACGAGATAATGAACAAATCGTGGAATGCCTCTTGACAGTTGAATTGGAAAATCCAGTTGAGGAACATGCTGTACCTGAAGAACAACCTTTGGAAGAACCTGACAACATGAATTGACTGAGCAGCAGAGTCTTCTGAAAGGGAAAATTTTAAATCATTTCAGCCAAGGTGTAGCTAGAGAAAGGCTGCCTGTAATCCTTCAAACCCGAAGCAAACAAGTGAGTGCTCTTTTAGCAAATACAATTGAAATATTTAAAACAATTCCAACCAATACACGAAAAGAAACAAATCAGCTCATGTATAGTACAACTGCTATAATAACTGAAGAGCTTGGTTACAAGATGCCAAAAAAGAAAACACCTGGTACCCCAAAGTGAAAAATTCGACTCGAAAAAAAAAATTAAGAAACTCCGTGGAGACCTTAGTAACCTGAAATTCTTGAAGGATGGGAATTTGAAAAGTAAAAAAGTCAAACATGGGTTATCTAGAAGATATGATTTGGGAAGGAAAACAATTGTTGAAATTATGGAAGAATTAAAACAACGGGTAACGGCAACTGCAAAGAAAATTGAAAGATTTGATGGACGCATAAAACAATTCAAAGAAAATTGGCAATATCGAAGTCATCAAAAATTATTTTAA
The DNA here is from genome assembly GCA_038380435.1 of Ryuthela nishihirai. Taxonomy (NCBI): domain Eukaryota; kingdom Metazoa; phylum Arthropoda; class Arachnida; order Araneae; family Heptathelidae; genus Ryuthela; species Ryuthela nishihirai. The sequence goes on from JAWZYU010000011.1 coordinate 18,109,547, forward strand.
AATCTTTGAAAGAAAATGGAGTTCAAAAAAATTTAGCCCATGTAAAGAATATACTCTAAAATTTTGGAAAAAATTATGGGAAAATCCAATTGAACATAATAGAAAGACCTCTTGGATCAAAGATATTTGCAATGAATTGAAAGGAAAAAACATGGATGATTTAGTGATCACAACTGAAATGGTTTCAGTGCATGCAAAGAATGTGAAGAACTGAAGTCACCTGGGCCATATGAATTGCACGGATTTTGGCTAAAGTATCTGACAAACCTCCATCAACGTTTAGCTATACAATTTAACCAAATGCTTCAAAATTCAAATAGTGAAGAATGACTAACAACAGGTCGCATATTTTTAATAATGAAAGATCAGGGAAATGGCAATGAACCTAGCAACTACAGACCAATCACATGCCTCCCAACAACATTCAAGCTGTTCACAAGAATTCTTGCAAGGTCAATTTATGACTACTTCTGGGAAAACAACTTATTTCCATTTGAACAGAAGGGAAACTTCAAAAAGTCAAGAGCACAAAAGACCAGCTGCTAATTGACAAAATGGTACTGAAGAACTCCAAAAGAAGGAGAACCAACTTGAATAAGGCATGGATAGATTATAAAAAAAGCATTTGACTCATTGCCTCATAGCTGGATTAACAACTGCTTGGAAATCTTTGGAATCAGCAAAAACATTTGCCAATTCCTTAAAGAAAACATGCAAAAATGGAAAACATTACTACTTGCATTTGGTAAAGAACTCGGAAAAGTTAGCATCAAAGGAGGTATTTTTCAAGGGGATTCTTTGTCTCCTTTACTGTTTAACATCTCTTTAATTCCCTTGTCAATGATTTTGAATAAAACAAAAAGGGGATACAATGTTTCAGATCAACATAGAAAAATAAACCACCTGCTATACATGGATGACCTGAAACTCTTTGCAAAAAGCTATGCTGAACTCGAATCATTACTGAATACAGTGCAGATATTTAGTGATGACATACAAATGAAATTTGGACTAGAAAAATGTGCAATATTATCTATGCGCCAAGGAAAAATCCAGAACATGGATGGAATAGAACTAGAAAATGGTAATATTATGAAATCACTGTCAGAAAATGAAAATTACAAATACCTCGGAATTCTAGAATCAGATAATGTCTTGCACACAAAAGTAAAAAATCTAACTCAGAAGGAATACATCAAAAGAGTACGAAAAGTACTAAAATCCAAATTGAATAGTGGGAATACAATCAAAGCCATAAATACATGGGCCATTCCAGTCATTAGATATCCAGCTGGAATTACTGACTGGACAAAAAATGAATTAGAATCATTGGATCGAAAAACTCGAAAGCTTTTGAACATGCATCATGCACTCCATCCAAGAAGTGATGTTGATAGAGTATATCTACCACGAAAAATTGGAGGAAGAGGACTACTACAAGTACAGGTAGTAGAAGAAAAAACAGGCCTATATGACTATATCAACAGAAGCAAGGAAAAGTTACTGCAGGCAGTTAAAACTGAAAACCTATTAAAAACAGCAGAAATCAAGGCTGAAGTTCAGAAAAAACAGTTCGAAAATAGACTAAATGGCTGGAAGAACAAGCCACTTCATGGACAACATCTGAAGAATATTGAAGGGAAAAGTGATAACAACTTGACATGGTCTTGGCTGAAACAGGATACTTTAAAGAAAGAAACTGAAGGTCTGATTTTTGCTGCATAAGAGCAGGCATTACAAACAAATGCTATGAAAGCTAGAATTCAGAAAATTACTGAAAATTCAAAATGTCGACTTTGCCAGCAAAAAGATGAAACTGTGTCTCATCTTATTTGTGAATGCAGCAAAATTGCACAAACAGACTATAAGAACAGGCATGATAGAGTTGCGAAGTTGATCCACTGGTCTTTATGCAAAAAATACAATTTGCCAGTATCAGAAAAATCATGGGAACATCAGGTAGGGAAGGTGGTTGGAAATGACCAAGTTGATCGACATCTCGAACATAATACTCCAGATATAACTGTAATTTAGAATAGAAAAGTGTGGATAGTCGACATTGCAATTCCAGGTGATGCCCGCATTGAAGATAAAGAAGAAGAAAAAATGACCAAATATAGAGATTTAGCAATTGAAATTACTAGACTGTGGGCTAAACACATTTCTGTTGTCCCCGTAGTCGTCGGGGCCCTTGGTACCATCTCAAAAAATGTTATAAACCATCTCAAGAAGCTGCAGATTTCTGATATAACATCCTCAGAACTGCAAAAGACAGAACTACTTGGAACTACATACATCTTACGACCATACTTAGTTGATACTTAGGTCTGAGGCTGAAACTTGTATCAACTCAAACCTCCAGCCAATAATTTTTTTTGTGTCATTGACTGTGTTTCGAATATTTCCATTATATGTGTATAACAATAATAATAAATGACAGTTGGGGAGTTAATTTAAAAATTTAGTTTCAATGGACGTGGGACCTGATTACACAACTCCTATAAAAATGTCAGGTGCTCTTACTGCTAAATGTGTTAAGTCGAGAGTTCAATTAATTATGGGTTAGCTTATGTTGTAAGAGCAACTGAAAAGTTTTTAAACGTTTCGGGTTAAGAACTTATGCCCGTCGAAAACACAATATCGTCAGCTTATTTTTCAATCGTTTTAAGACAGGTGTGTTTATGTTACTAATATTAAATTACTGTAATCATTTTTATTTGAAAAAAGTTAAAAATTATTAATTTGTCTACTATGAATTTTATGTGTATTATCGGTAATAAATATTAAATTTCGTAAAAGAATAAATAAAATTATTGAATATTTAATGTAAAATTTTAATCGAAGGAAAATATTTCCTTTCTCTCTTTCTAGTTGTTTTAGAAATAAAATTGTAGATATTTTTATTCGAAAAGATTAATAATCAGCTGATATAGTATTGATTTCGTCTTGAAATCTTTTCAGAAAAGAAAACAATATATTGAAGACGATATTGTAGTGTGACTACTTTTTAACAGAATGATAATGAATCCTTTATAAAGTAATACTGAGAATATCCATTTTAAAATCTGCATATACACAGTCGTATCAGAATAATATGCCCACCTACCATACATATACTATGGTAGGTGGTCATATTATTCTGATACGACAGTGTATATTGTACCCATTTAATATATTAATTTTGTTAAGGTGAAAAATTATTTTCAGATTCCTTAATGTAAATTGAAACTAATATATCCATTTGCCATTTATTTTAATCTACGTTCATTAAAATTAAATTTATAATTTTTTTTCTTGCCTTTTCGTTAAAAATATTTTGGAATTTTTGATTTTTTATAGAAATATTTAGTCTAATAAAAATGCATTTTCATTTGTGAAAAATGTTCATATGGAACATTAAAATCTGATAATTTATAGATCCATTACAATATCTTCATTATAGTTCATTGAAATGTTTAGGGGTGCCATAAAAAAGTAAATGTCCAAAATCGAATCGAATTAAAAACATAATAAACATAAAAAACATAAAAAACATAATAAATTAAATCAGGCAATAACGTTATAGGGCAGATAAATCAGGCAAAAACGTTTATTTCTGAACATAAAACTAAAAAAAGCGTAAAAAACTTCAGTATAAATCAAGATTTGTTTGGGAGAAATGAATTGTTATGAAACGAAGCTAGAAGAGACAGAGTTAAGGATAAAAAAGACAAGGTTCATTCATCTGTACCTCCGACGCTGTCAGATGTCCACTACTTCCATCAGAGGTAATCTTATTACCTCTTGCCCCTGAGATTCATACCTTTGACTCTAATGTCATCTCCGAAGCTAACATTGCCCGAGGCAAAGTGTCGCTCAAGAGGTCACTGAACATCTCATCCACCAGACAGTGAATGATGTTATTGCTAGAATAGTGAAAGATCTCAATAAGTCCCTCTCTATAGTAGTTCATGTAGGACCCGCAAGAACTAGATCCCGGTTTTCGTATTAAGCTAAAATAATGTATTCTTCAGTTAAATAAAATCGTGCAATGAGGAAAACGCACTATAAATAAAGAACTCTGAATGTAATAAGTGCTTAAACTAAGATTATAAACAGTAACAAGACTGTGGGCTAAACACACTTCCGTTGTCCCCTTCAAAATAAATATTTTTAGCGTCAGATTTAGGTATAGGGAAATAAGTTCCCCATTGGATGATTTTACCCCACTCCTTGGATGTTCCCTGATATTTAGAAAAATACTGTAAGCAAAAAATATTTTCACGAGAAGGTAAATTTGAAAAAAAAAAGGTTAGACCATGATTAAGACAATGGAGATAGTATCTTTAACCGAAAAAAATAAATAAAAATAAAATGCTATTCTAATCAGGGGAGGTTTTTTGGAACCACAATTTCGGAGGGCTGGGGGATCAATTCTCAAAAAGGAATTAGATTGAACTGTACAATTACTCTCTCTGACGCTCCCTCTTAGTCTTTGTGGGAGGAAACTTCCCTTCAGATCATCCCTGGTCTAATTGGAGTTTGATACAGTGTTGTTGCATTACTTGTCAATGGGGAAATCAATTTCTAAAATCAATGCTGATAAAGGATTATAACGTTATTCCGATATTTATTGATTATGAGAGGAATCTTTCTAATCTATATATCTAATTCGAGAAATCTCGAATTTTATACCAGAAGGACCTATATTTTGCTTCACTACAAATATAAGAATTATATTAGGATAATGGTGGAAGCATGGCTTCCCTTGGACTTTTGTCCGATATCTTTTAATCATATTGCAATCCTTAACCCATCTTCGATAAACATTTCACCAGTAGTGTGAGTGTCACGTTTGGAACATATTTGAATATTACTGGTTCATTCCTCTCCTTAAAAATCAGAGTATTCTTAATGTTATATGTATTCTATTATGTAAGGACTGTTATAAATAACATTGTAAGAAACTTTTTTTGATTAAACCTGGTCTAACATTAATTTATCTAACTCTGAAGAAATCTGGGTACGAACAAATAGTTTATATATATATATTGTTTTGGGAGATAAAACAAGCAATTAAAAAAGCATGCCCTTAAGGAATGTTTTGATGCAGGAATCATTCCAGGTTTCGAAATACTGAAAACGGATTACATTAAATTAGATAAACAAAAAATAATTATTTGAATATATATTTTTAAATTATTCACTTTCATTTCCAGATAAGGACTAAGTCATCAAAATATCCCTTCCTCTACAAACGTTTATATATATATATGACTTTTTGTCAAATTACTCACTTTCATCGCCAGAAGAGGAATCTATGGCATCAACATAACATCTTTATTCGTAAACTCTCAGCCATGATTATCATTTTTCACTTATCACTGCCATATGCTCCTGCCTATCTACTGTATTCAAGATTCAAGGGTTCGTAGAAATATTGTTTCCATATTTCAGTCATATTTATTTATTTCCATGCCATTTTATCATCCTTATCTTTCACACAAAATTTCCTTTATGTCTTTCCTACTTCTGCTCCTCTTATGGACCTGAGACATCTTCCTACTTTCCTGCAAAACACATTTATATTCTTCCGATCGCCCTCTTTCCTTGCTTGTCTTAGCACTAACTCTCTCTTTTCCTCCATATCATTTTACTCAAAGGCGTTGAATGAAATATTCGGAGATATATTCCTTACGAGTGCATAAAGCGAGTTTTATCACTTGATTTTAGCGTATATCACTTCCCTCATAATATGCACTTTAAAAAAAATCATTCAACTTAGAGTTTTTGTGTCATATATTGCATTTTAACTTTGAATTTGAACTGAATAATCATTTCTACAAGTTTGGAGTTCTTTTTCTCATTTAATTTTATTTTGAGAACTGATTATAATATTTTTTTCAATATTTTAAAATCGATACAGTGAATCCTTCCTAAGGAGGTCAGTGAATAACGAATTTTCCTTTAACGAAATGACTCCCAAGGTCCCCATTGACTCATATAAAGAATTACTTACGAAGTCAAGCTGTCCCCAATTTAGGCCAATCAAAACGCTCGTAAGTATACTCAGCAGGCTTTAACAATCAACGACGGCCATTTACGAGAATTTGGAGTGGGATTGCATCTGTTTATATTTTTGTGGTACTTGGGTTGTAGAAAGAGCTTTCTTGCACACATTGTGATTTATTCAATATATTTTATTTAAAAGGGAATTATTAATGATTTCAATGATCTCTACAGATAGTTTACAAAAAGATAAGAACAGAAAAAGTATAACACTAGGGAAAAAAGCAATGAATCATTAAGGAGTCTGGAAAAAGGGAACAAAACAAAATGTGCTTGTTGCGGAGTATGGTTTGACTCAATCAACCATTTTCATCTTGATAAATAAGTACAAAATTAAAGCTGCCAAATTCAGTAACTGTAATATTTCTTTTATAACTTTTACTGTAATATTTTTATGTTTTATTTATTGTTTATTTCACTATGTTTCTATTTCTTTAAATCTTTTACCATTTTCTAAAAATGTTTTGTTAAGGCTTGGAACGGCTTAGACCATTATCACGTATTTCTTAAATTCACAAAACGAATTTTTCGTATAATGAAAGTTTTCTGGAACAATTAAATTCGTTATGTTCTGGTCTACTGTATATTTATGCATGCCTATTTTAGTGTGTATTAATAAATAAAAATATTTTGTCTATTAATAAATAAATATGCTTATAGTGGATTCATTTCATTTGTGGCCATTATACGCTTAATAAGATATTGCTGTATCACTCATATACACTCATTTCACAACCTCAAGATATTTTGAATTCCCTTATGACAGGAAATAGTACTTTTTTGATGGATGACTTTAATATAAAATTGGTACCGAATCTGACCTTAGTGCTGCGGTATTAGGCCTTTTTGACACTGGCAATTGCAACAGAAATATAGAATGCCTATTACAGGTAGGTAGACTTAACGATTAACTGACACATATTTCAAACGCGCAGAAATATATAAATAAATGTGGGCTTGATAACATGTGTTACATAAGAATATTTTTATTACGTATTAATTGAAAAAAATGGGATGTTTCCTTTTAAAACATCATGCTGCACAAGAAAGCTGTGATTAGTTATGATAATTATTTTGTTAAAGTTGCCATACAGATAAGTTTGTATGCGAAGACTAATAGAATCATTTTAAACTGGCGCTTTCGAAGATCTAGATGCAGTCAACATATACTGTATTATTTGTTTTGCTATGTGAAACGTGGTTTGTTTACTACTGAGGATGATAAAGAATGGAATTATTTACAGCAGGCTACACTTCAAACTTTCTACTCCTCTTCAGATTCTCGCAATGTATGATTTTATAGCTCTGTTCTATGTAAATTAACAGAGTCAATAGACATGTTTGGTTGTGAGTGAAGTTTATTTCTGAAAGAAAGGGTTGGGATGCTTTTTACCTCTGAGCTATGCATTTGTTCACACAGTAGGCTAAATAGCCAGGTCATAACGACCCCAAAAGCTCAGAGAAGGTTGGGGAATGATACGCACTGGACAGTTATTAGGAGACAGACGGCAGCCTCCCATTAAGCTCATCCAGCGTGTTCCTTAACCTGCACAGGATATAGCTATCCTGCACATTCGATCACTGTTCAAAATCTTATTCCTCAAAAAAAAAAAGACTGCAGAGATAAACTGAAATAGCCTATTAGGCTTAAAAGACAGAGCTTAATTAATATTTAAATGAGTAATTGAAAAATGATAAAGATTTTTGGCTTGACAGCCTTGTGTAAAAGCAAAGTTTCTAAAGGCAGAAGAATGAAGATAGCAAATATTTTGTGAGACAGAAATAAAGTGGAGAGGTTTTGAAAGACAAACATGGTTAATAATCGATGGCAAAGTGAGGTAAGCATTTCAATTATGCTCTGTATAATGTTGTTAATTCCGCTTCCACTCTAAACGACGAGATTGCCGGTCTTTACTGAGGTGAGAAGAGGAATTAATCTATTTTCCTTACTAGTAGCGTTATTTGGGCAATTGTACCGTACCAGAATGAGCCATTAGTTGATGAAAATTTTTAATATGTACAGTATGGCAATTTCACTGATTAAAATTCTTGACAAATGTTCAAATAAATTTTTTACATGACATGTTAAAATAATAATGTAACATAAAAAAGCTCACAGTAACATATATTAAAATTATGAAATAGAAAGAAAACAATAACCATCCTTATGTATGAATAACCGAAGTATCGGGTAACAAAATAAATATAAGCTAGAATCTGCCGTAGCGATTACACGCCTAATGCAGCCATACTTAACTCGTAAAGGAGGGGTCGGGTAAAGTAAGAAGAGTGCAAGTCTTCAGTAAGAAGAGTGCAAGGTTGGTAAAGTAAGAAGAGTGCTATTCCCAAGTTCGAGTTCTTATTGTATCATCCTTAAAATTTATCTTCCCTAAAACCCTCCTGACATCATAAATTGAACACTGATGAGTTTGGAAAGACCGCCGTCCGTCGGATGCAACATTAGACAGTGGTCTGTGTGCAGGAGATTATACTTTATTCACGTTAAGGAATATTTTGAATGGCCTTGATGGGAAGCTTTCAAAGTCTCCTAACAGCAGTGGGACCCCTTCCCTTAACTTTCTCCAAGCTGATAACCGTTCTCTCGGGACCGTAGTGTTTGTCGAGCTGTTACCAGTACTCGCCGATGCATTCCTTATTAGTGCTCACCAGAACGATCATAACAAAATTCCATCTACTGTTATAAACAGGGCAATAAAAGTGCTAAAGAATTTAATGCAATTTGCACAAAAAGAAACTGATATTTATATTATTTATTAAAACAACATAGTTTACATCTTATATTTATATAATATTGTTTAAAAGGCTTAAAATGTCATTATAAAATTTAAATCAGGTATTGCTGTATCCCAGTTATAAACAATATAATAAACAATTAAACTGAAAAATTTTAATTACCATTATACTATGCTTATCTAAATCAGGGATGGCCGAAAATATTTGGTGTTTACCAAATCTGTTATAGAAATTCTTGTTTGTATCAAATGCAGTTTTCGGACGTCGTGATGCTCTTCTCCCAAAATAGTTGCGTACGCATCATCTAATAGGTTGTTGTTGTTGCTGTTTTACCTCTGAGCGCCACTTTTTTGCACACAATGGGCTAAATGGCCTGGTCACATGGACCCCGAAGGCTCAGAGAAGGTTGGGGAGGGGACCCACTGGAACAGCTGTTGAGAGACAGATGGTAGCCCCCCGTCAAGGATATCCAGCGTGTTCTTTAACGTGCACAGGGTATGGCTCTTCCACACACGGGGCCACGGCTTAACGTCCCATCCGACGGACGGCGGCCTTTCCAAGCCCATCGGTGTCCCCTACTGACCGTGGGCAGGGCGGGGAATTTTGGGAAATAAATCTCAACGCTGACCCAGATGGGACTCGAAACTGGGAACTACAGATTACGAGCCTGGCGCGCTACCGACTGAGCCATCCCCGCCCCTCATCTAATAGGACATTTCCCTCCTTATGAATATTAAAATGTGTTTCTTAAGGCTTTTGATGCGTACTTTAAATTTTCCAATGATAAATAATTTCATGTTTAATAAAAAAATACAATAGTTTAATATTTATGTGCCTAAATATTAAAAATTACAACAAAATATTTATCACTGTATCAATTTCTACACACTTTATGGGTTCTAGCTCCGTAATAAATATTTCCGAGTGTTGCTTTCTGTAGTCGTGCCAAAATTTTCACTTCACTAGTTTAGAATAAAAAACTTGTAACTGTTATTTTTTATAGCTTCAAAAATGTTTTTACTCTGTTGACGACGTAATTTTCCTAAATCTCCAGTGAAAAGTTTAGTACGAGGTCTAAATAAGTGACTGAAAATAATTTAAGATAGCAATCCTCCTCTATAATCTCTCTTAATAACGGTTGTAACGATCAGTGTAGAATTGCAAATGGAGATAGACAAGTAGGGTCTGCTGATAAAATCAAAGATTAATGCGATGAAAACTTGTTCTTTGAAGGACGTTTCTGCACGGAAAGTCTATGGCAGATGTCGGGAATCAAAAATATGTGGTAAATATGAAATATAGACTTGCTCGTCTAACATTTGAGGATCTACGAAGGATGTAGTACAGTTTTTTGTGGCCCAAAAATGTAAACGCATTTAATAAAACGAATAATTATCCATACTTTATTTTTATAACAGTAATCATTTATTATGTTCCAATCTTAGCAATCCTTCTAGAAGTCTTACTAAAGTCTGCACATAAGAGATAATATAACTGCTATATTTAGCTGTAATTAGCAGCCTCATTCAAATCTTGAGAAATCGATGTCCAGTCTCTATTGTCACTAGAGCAGATCACGCTCCATATTAGAGATAAGTTTCCATTGACTTTTGATTTACTTTTCATGTGTACTATTAAACTCATTAGCATATTGTAACTATTCTCTTTCATATCAGCGTTTGTTCTGCTTTTGGCATCATTTCATCATAATCATAACACCTCTCACTATAATATCATAACAATCTATTGAGATGTATCTAATTTTTGAATTATTCACGTTTTTTCCTTTTTGTTCTTAACATATGGCACCAGTGTAATGTGTTTGACCGAAAATGCAATGAGTAGTTAAAACTCTCAACGGTACGAGTGATGAAATTGTGAACAAGTAAACGACAAGCAGAAATATTTTGGGAAAAGTTTCTCAGTGACGATTCAGCTTGGATTATATTGTTTATTACTCTTCCCATGAAGATAATCGGGGAAGAAAAGGTGATTGCAGAAACAGTGAAGTTCACTGTTTCTGCAATCACCTTTTTTACTGTATAAAATTGAACAGTAACTAATGCAGATATCGTATTGAATTACAAGGGTGGTTCGGAGGTGAGACGAAGCTTCGATTTGTCGTTTTAACTCAGTAACTTATAATCTGCACTTCGTTACCATTAGAATATGCATCCAATGGTTAGCGTATTTAACAACTGATTAAAACCACTGAGGTTTAAGTAACTTCTAAGACATTGATTGATGTTTATCGATCTGCTGAGATGTTGCTTATCTTACAGATTGAGTATTGTATTGACTGACTCCTTTAAACCTCAGTGACCTGTATTTACTTATTGCTTACCGCAGAAACAACGATCAATGATAGATGGACTCTTTCCCTATCTAGAAATGTGCGTTGACAACAGGAGAAGACTCTAATGGAAGAAGTAGGAACCATTTCTTTATCAAGAACTGTTCCCAGACAACCGGAAAAATTCCACTTATTGAAACTTTATTATCTTACCTGAAGTGGTCCCATGTTCAGGATTGGATTATGTTATCTCTGAGCTGCACTTTTTTACCCATGGTGGGCTAAATGGTGAGATCGAAAGGACCCTGAAGGAGACCCACTGACAGCTGTTAGGAGACATATGGTAGCCTTCAGTCAAGGCCATCCAGCATGACGCCCATCAACATGAACAGGGTATGACTCTCCAGCACACGGGTTAACGGCTTAACGTCCCATCCAATGGACGGCTGCCTTTAGAACCCCATCGGTATCTCTATTGACCAAAGGCAGAACGAGGAGCTTTGCTGAGATAAATCTCAGCTGTGGCCCAGGCGGGATACAACATTGGAACTGTATATTATGAATTTGGCGCGCTACAAGCTGAGCCATCTCACCCCTCTCGAGTGCAGGAGAGCCATACCACGTGCATGTTAAAAATCATTCTGTCTCTTATCCAGTGGGTACCCTTCTCGTAAACTTGTCCGAACTTTTAGGTCTTTTGCGAGTTGGCCGTTTAATCCATTGTGTGCAAAAAGCAATTCCTGCGCAAGGTAAAACAATCCATTATCAAACGGAGAAAGTCTTCATGATGGAGAAGTTAGGAATTTTGCCTTACAGAAAGTTATGGGTTGACAACCGCACAATATCTTTATGCTTGACAGCTGCGACTTTATTTTATACGGAAGGTTATGCTTTGACAACAGGAGAAAACATACATGTTGAAATGGTAATGACCATTTCCCTTACCAAGAATTGTGCGCAGACATCCGGTAAAAATATTTAAGTTGAAACAGCTAGACCTGTTTTCCTTATCAAATCTTGAGCGCTGATAACAGGTGAAAATATTTATGTTGGAAGACTTATAACTCGTTTGTCTTTCCGAGAGCTGTGAGTCAACAAAAGCAAAATAACCTTTAAAAAATCTGTCTCTTTTACCCCCCTCTGATTGCTGTATCCCGACAATCATAGATAATCTTTATCTTGAAGTAGATGAAACTCAATGAACATCAGGCTATTAACCTGGAAATGTTATTAAAAGTCCTAATTGAAGCTTAATTAATATTTTTTACTTTTATTGCACAATAAAAAAGTACCATTCCGTTGATAATATTACATGTAACATAATCACAAAGAAAATCATCATTAAACCTCCCATTAAATATTTTTCCAAAGCCAAATATTACTAATAAGGTAAAAAAAAAATCTTCCCCTAGCATTCGATTTCAAGTTTTTCGAATAGCAGCCTGAAATAATTCGAACCAATTTGTGTCCCTTATTATACACGTAGAGTAACTATCTCCTATGTTCCTTTTGAAAACTTAAACGAAGAAAAATCGCCACTCCGTAGTTTACGAGGCACAGCAGGATTGTTATCAGCTAGAAAACCAAACTCTTTCTCATTTACCTCTCACGTCCTGCTCTCAGACTCTCTTCTCCGCCGAACCAATTTTCTCTCCCGCAGTTACTCGGAACGATACGTTCCGTTTTATGGACAAAAACGTAATTAACATGATCCTATTTCCACGCTCTGCATTCCATAAAATAAATGAAACTTGTTATTCTACGCCTGCGTGGTGGAGGATTAAGACTAAGTAAATCATTTGCTAATTTGTTCGAAGAGAGAGAGAGCCGGAGGAGAAGATGTTGAAAGAAACGAGAAGATGCAAGAATCGAGTTCCAACGCTGAGGAGAACAACAGCACTATTGTAGCTACTGGCTAGCAGGCTAGCTAGATGCATGTGTTAAGTATGTGTGGGGTGTGAGAGCCTGTACGCAACTTTGCTTCTGTTATTATGTATTTATTATTGCTGCCTACAGCTGGGCTGAATTGCAAGCAATTTCCTTTCCTGATTATTCCCTCGTTATCGTGGACGTAGTATATGTCGCTGTCGTAATTAGTGACTTTCCATTGTTTCAGTGGGTACTCTCAACCGTCGATTCTCGTTATCAGGATTCAAGATTTGCAATTTCCTCTTCTTCTTTCCAACGTCTATAGTTTAACATCCGTAAAGTGCATGCATACGTAAGTGCATACGTGTTGCCGTGTTTTCAGACCCTCCTCCCAATCCCCGCCCCCAACTTCTGTTACTCGTTTTGCTTCCTCTTGTTGATTTGCGAGATATACTTTTCATTTGGGTATTTATAATGAATGATCTTAACTTTTGCTATGAAAACGGAATTATGGGGAAGTTATTATGTCGTTATCAGTAGCGACACACTTTATAAATGACTCCTGTGTTTTGAAAGTCTGGAAAATTCTGATAATGAGCTTTACCCTGAAAGAAATAGAGCACAATCCGCAAGTTTTCACGAATTTCTGAACATAGGGCTAATACGCTATTGAGATTCTGGAAAGATTTCCGAGATTAAAAATGCAAAGATTTTTAATAGAAGTCCAATGTTTCAAGCTGCCTACTTATAGCAAACTTTTATATTTGCTTGAGAAGAAATAAATGGTTTTAAAACTTTTTTTAAAATTTAAATGTATTATATAACTCTCAAGAGATCTTACCTTTTCCTTTGGTTAAGCCTTCCCCACTTTAAAGATCAGAAAGAAGAGAATTGTTGGAAAATATTAAAATTTTAAACAATGATTTTTGGGAAAGCTCGATTGAAATTGGTTTTTGCCACATACGCTTGCTTTCAATCCTTGCAATGCACAATTAGACTGAAAGTCGTTTGTTCACTCTTTTGAGATTAACCATCCGGGTTTTACTTATTTGCAGACCTTTCCGATATTTAGCCTTTGGAATAAGTTTCCACCACGTAATCAATTAGTTAAGTGTCTCCTAACCCTCCCGTGGCGCAGTGGTTAGCGCCCTTTGGCTATTGACCTGAGGAACCTGGGTTCTAGCCCCTGGTAAGGTATGGATGTTTGTGTCGTTTTTCTGCTGAGATCTTGCATCCTCTCAGACCTTCTACTATGTCATGTAAACTGACAGGCTCCTGACAGACCTCTGTGGCAAGCAGCTGCTTGAGGGATATTTTTTTTCTTAATTTGTCAGTACAATTGAAAATCTGTTTCATATACGAAATCTTGAAATACGTTGATTTGATATTTTAGTTGTTTAAAATAATAGCATGTTCCTGTATTACTAAAGCAAAGGATCATGACATTGTAAATGTTAAAGCATTGACGTTGACCTGAGTTATAGATGTTCAGTTATTATTACTTTAAAATTCTAACAATTCATGCATTCCTGGTCCCTGCCAACCATGTGGTTCATTAATGTAGTTTTATAAAATTATGCGATTGTTATTGAACGCAGTAGGCAAGTTTGTTGTTTTTTAAACTTTGCACGTTCGTTCATTTTATATAGTGTGCGCATCTGTTGTATTATAGACTATAGGTGCTGGTTCTTTGTGAAAGCTGTTAATTTTTCACCTTGAAAAGTGTGCCCATTGTCGCTCACAGAGCATGTTTTATAATAAGCGTGTGTTTATTGTAATAACTTAATATTAATTTGCTGTTTTCTACGTTTTGTGCTTTTGATCTTTATCGAACGTTTGTCTTGCTTCATATCAGGGGTGGTCAACCTGTGGTACACGCAGTTCTTGACAGTTCCTACCTCCCCTCGTTTTTTTTCTCTTCAAAATTCAATTCGGCCTGGGTGCTTTCTGAATACGCCCATGGGTCACTCACGACATATTTCCTACATAGTATGTGGCACTTTGCAAAAAAAATTAGTTCACTCTGCTTTATAGAGTGTGTTCATTGATTGCTTTACACAGTGTGAATATTTTAACCTATTCATTCTCTACGGTCATCGCTTCAATGGGCAGGGTTAGTTTCGTTTATTACACAGTTTATTCACTCTCTGGAGGAGCGAGTTTGTTGTTTTATAGAGTGTGTGCTTCTGTTGCCTTTTTCAGTGCATGATTTGTTGTTTGTTGTTATATGTTAGTTAATATGTAGTTAAGTTACTATAGTTTGTGTCTTGTTTGCTGTTTATAGAGTAAAGGAAGTTTTGCCCAGGGCCACAATTTCTCAAAGCGACCACACAGGTCTTTCACAGTAATATGCCATTGGGAAATGAAAACTAGGAAATTTTCTTGAGGAACTCTCTTGTATTTGTGAAAATATGCAGGAATGACAGTTTCAAGATGTATTGTACACTGAGGTGGCACGAACGAAGTCTGTATGCACGAAGACTAATGGTTTTGTCCCCCATACACCCTTTCAACAGGAAAGCGCGTTAATATGGTGCAATCATTACCTTTGGAAACCAGGTGAGTGGGAGGATTTGCTCTTCACAGCTGAGTACAAATTTAGTATATATACCGATTCTCGATCTGTGTTTTTATGGAAAGAACCAGGAATTCATCACAACCACTGTAATATAATTCATTTTCGTGGAGTAATATGATGGTGTGGGCTGGCAGAAGAGAACTTCAGTTACTGATTGAAAACTAAAACATCGACATGTTTTATTTCCTATTTTTAAGAGCGCATATGAGAAGATAAGTATTTGTATTTTTTTTTCATTTCTATGCATTTCAAGGGTGTTCTTGGCATGATTTCATCTTTATGGACGGCAATGCCCGTCCCCATAGGTCTCATGTGGTCGACGATTTCATTGAAACTAAAGCTATTTATATGATGAATAGTAAAGCAGATATTCAGGCCTGTATTGAATTAAGTATGTGTGTCATGGTTTGGGGACGACGAATTCAAGACTGCAGCTTCTTCCTAAAACCTTCCATGAACTCATATCTGCTTGCGGAGGAATGAGTTGTATTGTAATAAAATCTGATCAACAGTCTTAACAGTATGAGAAAGCGTTGTATGAGTTATATGTCTCTCTGGAGCGATCACATACCTTATCAGCATCTTCTGTTCCCTAATTCCAACACTTTCATTATGGGAGATCGTGAATATTAATTTCGCCAGTATCCAACTTACTGTTTACTCAGTCATGTCATAATACCTTTCCATAGGGCATTCAGTTTATGTGTTGAAAATAAAGTTTAATTTTGTATATATACTGTTTTCTATTATCCTTTACTTTGTAGTTCTGTATATTAGAAAGGTAATATTAATTAAATGAGACAACTTACCAAAATATCCCATGTCGTTTTCTTCGCTGTCTTGTCAGGAATTGGGTAACAATCTTGGTGTTGTTTTTTTTATTAAACGCAAGGGCTGTGAACTAGAAACAACTGTAGGTAATGAAATGAAAGCTTTAAAACAACTCTAGATGTAATTAAATGGAAAAAAGGTGTTTCGTTAATTTTTCCCTCAGTTGTATGGTTTTGTGAAGTATCCAGAAATGGGAGGAAAAGTTAAAATAGATTCAGAACTGAAAGTAAAAACGCATGATTATCATTATGCTAAATATATATATATGAAAATACACAATTTACACTGTTTTGGGCCAAAAAAAGTAATAATTTTAAAAGTTTGAAATATTTGAATTTTGAAATACCTAAAATTTTAAACGTCGCAAAAAAAATCGGAAAATAAAACTTAGGTCAAAATCACTCTCCGCTTTTGGTAATATAAGAGTTAATTATACAAAGTGGAGTTCTAGAATAAAAGACATATTGAAGTGAGCATTGTTCACTAACTTTCGTACTTAATCGAGCAGAGTAAATAAAAACTAAAAGTGATTCCAATTTGTTCCTTGCAATTGGAATTCTTCTTGTGCACAGAAAAAGAAAGTCTTCCTTTCGCTCTCCTGATGGGCGCAAACTAAATGTCAATACCGGTCCTTTTCCGGAAACATAACGAGCAAATACAGATCCAATAACTGTGGAATTACGAAACAATAAGGAAAGAAGCAAAGAAAGGAAAGCTGAAGACTTAGCTATCTCAAAAATGAAACTCTAGATTTTCTAGTAGAGTGTTACGGCAAATCTTCTAAGCACTCTGAAAGCGTAAGGCTTCAAGAATCAGGAAACGTTACTGTGTTTACATTTGTCAGTGTTCTGTACATTCTTTATTTATTGAGTTGTCTGCCACTGATGTCTTTGTTTTAATTCGATATTTGATCATCTCACAAAAGAATCATTCTAGAAAAAGTTCTGAGTCTGAAAAAGTTCTGCAAATCCATTCTGAAAGAGGTTCGCCTTTTGTCAAATAATTCCCATAATTGTTTTTTACTGAACTGATGGTGGGGAAAGAGTTTGTAAACTGAGAGTCGTTCGACGTGTTTTTCTGTTGTTCTTCCCATTTCGGAATTAGACTTATGTTCCTTACCTTTAATAACTGATATTGATTGAGAATGCAAATACAAGAGAAAGAGTGCCCTAAAATTTATGCATTTGAATATTTAGAAACCTGAAAATATGATATCTGTAAAATATTGCCTCAGTTTTAAGGTTTTGGGAATCCTTTGAATTTTTGAGAACTTGTGAGTTTAGCAGCAAAACTAAAAAATTGCAATCATGGTCAAAACTCTTAATAAGTATTCAAAAGGCTTCACTACTCTAAAAGCATAAAGTGCTTTGTCCTTTAGGACGAAATCAGAATTCAAATGCAGATAACAATTACAGTACAAAGGTTGTACAGATGAATTACAATGGAAACAGTAAACAATCCGGAAAATGTAGTAATCGGGTAGTAATTTCAATTATCGACACTAGCGTTATATGGTTTTGTATCTAAAGCGATTAACTTTCAATAATTTATATTTCGGCTTTTACTATTATATTATTTCGAAATCTGAATATTTTCAGATATTTAGAATACATTTATCTTAAACTGTGTATTGCCTAATTCAATCGTTAAAGATTTTTCATAGGTATATTTATTCAGAGGTTGTTTATAAAGTTTTTGTTTTTTGGAGAATTGATAGGCTTAATCTCTAGCAAGCTGAACTATTCCAGGGATCGTAGATTTTAAATAGTGAACGAATACTCTTAATAGCTTGCTTAGATAGATTGCATTAATATAATCTGTTTATCTCCACTGATATATTTTTTCCTAAAGAATATTTTGAAAATAAATCTACGAAGCGTCGTAAGTGACTTTCTATTGATGTAATGTGGTGTTCGTTAAACATTTCTAGGGCGTAGAAACATGGACTTTTTCGATGATGCTCCTTTAAGTTCTTTCACAACCTGATATCCGTATCTCGCATCTTAAAACACACACTTTAACCTTTCTTTGACATTCAGAAAGACAACAATCATCGAATTACTGCTTTCGTTACAGAATATTGCTAAAATAATCTATTTGCAACCTAAAGAATCTCTTAGTCTATTATGGAGCAGAGAAATTCAGAAAGCACTCAAACGTGCATATTTTATGTCATCAGGGTTCTTTTGAAAAGGAAATGCAAGCTCCGATTGAACAAAAGAAATCGTTAGGTTTTCTTTGTGTATTGAACAAATAATTTTCCCAGAAATCACACTCAATACAACCATAAATTGTATTTACATACCATTTTACGCGAACATATTGTGTGAAGAAAATTCGAATAATCCATTACTGTTTTATTTGTGGAAAGCACCAGCCAAATACAGTTTTGAATAAGTAATAGATTAAGAGATTGCAATAAATTTTATCTTGTTACGCATGTGGAACTGCCAGCTTATGTTCTTTGCATAAGCATGAAAACATTCGGCAGCTTTCCAGCTTCATTTTGGATGTTCTTTTTCCTCTTCTGTTTGCATCATTCAAATTTCTATTTCGGTATCGTTTTCTTAACGTTTACTAGCTGAGGTTGAAAATGAAAACAAGCCTTTCTACAGCTTATATAAGTCATGCATAAATTCATAAATATGGAAAAGAGTGGTGCTAAATTCCATTTTTTTTTAAAGTTAGAGCGCATAATACACTTTTTGGAATCACAGATAAACAAAGAGTGTTTGCTTTCTGATTGTTCTAACGAGGCTCTTAAATCAGAAATAATTAATGATTCGAATCTTTCTCTTTAAATCTCAGTGTTCGCAGATTTTTGAAAAACAGTTTTTATCCTGTGTTTAATGTTATGGTTCTGTCGGTGTCGAATCTACTCGTCACCGACCGAACTAAAAACCATTTATCTGCATTGTAAAAATGAAGATGGAAAGCTACTCGTTGGAATCAGTTGACATATATGAACTGAACTAACTCTTTGGACTTATTGATATAAATTGATTGCAATATCAATGATCAGTACTTTCGTTGAATGTGTTAGTGGTAGCACTGGGGCGCATAATTGTCTGAATCCAGAGCAACTGAAAACAATCATTTTGAATAAAAGCAATCCTAACTTGCATTGAAATAAATTGTTTTCAATAAAACTTTTCGGTCTCTTCTTGTATAGCAAATTTATTTTACTCTAAAGTAAAATACTTCATCTCAAGCTGTTATAACAATTGTCTATTGAAGTTCTGATTTGTTCTTGAAATTCTGAACACTGAGCAAAAGTCCCGTATTCGCTCCACTTGCTTGTAAAGATACAAAAACCTGTGAAGTGCTTAAAAGACACTTTCCCTTCGTTGTCTGCTATCGAACTCTTTTCAATGTTCTCCTTCGCGTCCCTCTCATGAGCTAATCATCTCACTTCGGCTTTTTCTGAGCTCACCTTCTGCCAGTAAGACAGGTGATACCGATTGACTTGACAAAGCCACTTTTCGATCCGTCGGATGGGACGCTAAGTAGTAGTGTGCAGTGGAGCATACTTTGTTCAAGTTAGAGATATTCTGAATGGTTTTGACGAGCGGTTTCCATATGTCTTCTAACAGTTGTCCCTTGAATTATCTTTCTGTTATTCATATCTGTGTTCCGGAAGTACTTGTACCTGGCCATTTAATACATTAGTATGCAAAAATGTGCCGCCACTCAGTTATAAGCCAGACTAAACCGTTACCGTTTGTTAGTCCTCACTTTTCGTTCGAATAACTCATGGCAGAATTGTCATTTTTCACTGGGGGGGGGGGGGCAATTTTTTCTTAATTTTTTATCAAAGAAATACTCAAAGCTACTAGATTATTTATAGACTATGGCGGAACAAACGACCATGCCATACCGGGACCTGAACCCGGAACCAAACAGTTGTAGTGTCACTGAGAACCAAAGAGCGTTGAGACAGCGAATCACTGAGACACCGAAGCGGATTTTCCTTCCGCGGCGGTAGGAAGCGCTTGTCATGACGAAAACTCTTTGCACTGACCATTATTCACCTTGGCTGTAATTATGTGATACATAGTCTAATGAATTAATACCTGTTTTCTAGCGTTCACCGAAGCATTTGTTCTGGATGAGCTATTGTTTCATAGAAGATTGTGGATGACACCGGCGATCCATAACCGGTAAAGTGTCAGACTCTTAATCTGCTGTTTTTATGTTAGATTTCAGTCTTTACCAGCGTTCAGAGAAGATAGAATGTTTGAAGTAGGAGATGATAGAAACTTAGGTTAATCCAAGTCTAAAATAATGGCAAACTTTTGCCTTTACTTATGAAATTGCTGTAAATACCATACATATAGTAGTAGTTGAATATTTATGATATGGTAATTGTGCTATAAAATTCCCAGTCACTGACAATCCGCTAATGTGTAAATAATTAAATTCATGCTTATTTTACCATTTCATTTCGCAATTCGTAACATCATTAAGATTTGTTAACTCAAGTCAAAGATTGAAATGAATAATTTATTTCTAAATGCACCCCATTTCTTAAGATGGTAAAAGTGATGTGATAAAAATCAAGTACCTGAACTTTTGTTTTTATTTCTGCCATTTTCAGGTGTTGCTTTGTTTTATTTTGCATTCCAGTTAGACAATGTCTTAATTTAGATCAGAACATTTCAGGTCTTCATTGCTCTTCTAGTCCTCCTGAATCAATCACTAAAATCAATACACGTTTTCTGTCATATGAAAATAAAAGCTCCATGTATTATCTTTCAACGTTTGCCGATCATTGGATAGATATTCCTAAAATCTTAAACAGTCACTTCTGTTGGTTGTTTTCGAGGGAGGATGCAGATACGTAAATCCAATCGAAGAGTATATGAAGAGACTTGCCCACAAGAGACCTTTCTGACAAATGCCCCTGACAGTCAATGGTACGTTTGCCATCTTTTCATTTTTCCAAAGAAAGACATTTAGGTTCCATTTATTTTTACAAAACTTTGCCTTTTCTTGGTTTCTTTTATTCATAAGGCCTAAATATATATATATAAATATTCGATATATTATCACTTGCAAAGTCATATTTTATAATTCATTATATTAGCAAATAATTATAAAGAAAAACTGTCGTTAGCCGGGTGGGATCCGAACCCACGACCTCCTGATAACATGTCAAGTGCTCTAACTTCTGAGCTACCGGCAATCAAACAATCATCTCATTGTTGGCTTTACGCATTATACCGTGGAGTTAGTCATTAGAGTTCTATCTGACTTGTGAATTGAAGATCCAAATGAAGGAGAATACAAATGGTATCTTCCATGTTAGTACCACGACCAGCCACGTTAAGAGAACATGGTATTTTTTTTAACCAACACACCTTTTATAAAGCATAAGGATGCTATGTTGAATGGGGCGGGGGTGGCTCAGTCGGTAGCGCGTCAGGCTCGTAATCTGTAGTTCCCAGGTTCGAGTCCCAGCTGGGTCAGCGTTGAGATTTATCTCCGCAAAATTCCCCGCCCTGCCCACGGTCAGAAGGGGACATTGATGGGCTTGGAAAGACCGCCGTCCGTCGGATGGGACGTTAAGCCGTGGCGCCGTGTGCGGGAGAACCATACCCTGTGCACGTTAAAGAACACTAGATGACCTTGACGGGAGACAACCATCTGTCTCCCAACAGCTATTACAGTGGGTCCACTCCCCCAACCTTCTCTGAGCCTTCGGGGTCCATGTGACCTGGCCATTTAGTCCATGGTGTGCAAAAAAGTGCGATCAGAGGTAAAACAACCCAACCTTATGTTGAATAATAGACAATCACAGGTAAGCATCTACAGGAGACATACATTAAGCAATCATCGAGGAAAAATTATCATTACCGGGCGGCATCCGAACCAACGGCTAATCACAATTTTTCTTCTATAATTGTTTAATGCATATCTCCTACAAGTACTTACCTTTATTACCTATTGCTCATCATTATATTATAAAAATTACAATTCATGTCTTCTAAATATATACATACTAAATAGTACATTCTGAGTAAAACGCAAGGGGCATTTGGTGAGCCTAGTTTTACTAAAAGGAGAATGGTGGATGGCGTTTTTGGAAGTTCGGGGTCTGACCGAAGAAGGCGCTGCAATAATTTCGTTATTAATATGCAGTTTATGAGCATTGTGTGCCGTCCCGTGGTCGAGTGGTTAGCGCGCTTTGCTACTGATCTAAGGGACCTGGGTTCGAGCCCGTCCCGTGGTCGAGTGGTTAGCGCGCTTGGCTACTGATCTAAGGGACCTGGTTTCGAGCCCCGGGTAAGGCATGGATGTATGTGTCGTTTTTCTGCTGAGGTCCTGACATCCTTTCAGACCTTCTACTATGGCATATAAACTGACAGGCTCCTATCAGACCTCTGTGGCAAGCAGCTGCTTGAGGGGGTATTTATTTTTATTTTTTTTATTATGAGCATTACCCATTTCTACTTTCCTTCATTTATGTAACCTCTATGTTTCCAACTAACAGTTTTTTTTTTCTCAAATTTTCTCCAAACAATACAGACATGCTCAGAGAGCTATGTTCGAGTCAGGTAGCATTGTTGTTCGACACCGTTTCGTGTGCCAACAGACTTTAGATGTCGCGAAATTTTCTTTCGTCCGTGATCATTAATGAAAGAACATTTTGACTCCAAGAAAGTAAGAAAGATATTATATCTCAAGAACGAGAACGCCTTTCCCAAGAAGGACAGTTGGGAACCGTAGTCAATAGAGAGACGAGATAGTGGCAATTGGGGAGACTATGAGACTGTACAATTCATGCTTCGAAAGTTCTCCTAGATCAGTGTTTCTCAAACTATGGGCCGCTGACTTCCCCTCCCCTAGGAGCAGAGAGATCACAAAATCGACAGAAGTGTTCCAATATTAATTTCAACTTCACCAGTTCCATCTACGTTGACGTTATGAAATGGAGATAAAAAAGCCATACCGAAAGAAAATATAAACACATGGAAAACCTCAAAAAAGGATTTCCTTATTATTTATAACAGAGGCTTTCAAAATGTGGGTTAAGACTCCAAGGAGTCGCATAAACTAGGAAGTGGGTTGCAAAGCTCTGAAGAACTGTATTTAAAATAATTAAATATTGCCACACGAATGAAATAGCCATCCACCTGGTGGCTAGTCCTTGTCTGTTTTGAGCAGTATGGACCCCTCTTGGAGTATTCCACAATATTTCTAGTCTTCTCATCTTTTTCTTGGTTTGCCAGAACCTTATGGTGCTGCAACGTATGCTATTGTCTGGAACATTCTGTTGTGAATATATTTTTTTCCAATTCAAGTTACTTTTTTTAATGATAAAGTGATGTGTGGAAAGAATTCGGTCAATGGTAAGAGGATGTGGAACAAATTATTTCAATAGCAAAAGGGAGGCAACGGTAAAGGGGTCCTGCCACTGCAAAAGGGAGACGCGAAAATCCCATCAACGGTAAAGAGGTCCTGCAACTAGAAAGGCTTCAGAACCATTGCCTTAGAACATAGTCAATGGTCTATTAATTACTTGTCAATGAATCTAGGGTTTTCCATAGTAACAATTTCGCAGTTACATTGTCTCTCCAGTGATCACTGCTGACATGTAGCAGGTAGACACTTCAAAACTTGGTAGGGAAAAGCATAGTGAACATTTGAATGGTATAAATATTTACAGAGGCAAATAAAAGAATGCGACTCTAAAACAAGAGAGGGAAAAGAAAGTAACTTCTGACAAAAAATGCACAACTCCCAGTTGATGATAGAGCTTGTAAGTAAAGAGATCCTCAAGAGATCAAATGTACTCAGAATCGTTTGAAATTGGATTGTGTTTCTTCTATCAATAGAGCTTCTTAGCTAGAGTGTGTTTAGGAAGAAAATGAAATTTCTCCGGCTCTCGTGGACATACAAATGCAAAAAGTGTTTCACTACTGTACATGACGAAAAAAGGTCGTGCTTTGATTGAATATATTATTATTTCATCTTTTAATATCCTTAACTAGATAGAAACGATTGCATTGGCTGTTTTTTTTAAGTACCAGGAAAGAAGATTTTTTGCGAACTTGTTTTTTTAGAGAATAACATTTTTTTCAAGAGCAAAATTGGATTGATTTCGGTTATAAATATAAGATTTCTATAAATGAAAGCAAATAAACAAGTTTATTTCCGAACATTTTTATTTTAAAAGCAAAATTATAATTTACAGAATGTTGAATAATCCATACTATTTTATTATTATATCGTTTACATGCAATAAGTACATGTGTATAGTGCGATCCCACTTTTTAGCATGAAATTGGGATTTTAATCTCTCAAACTAAGAAAATTTCTGACGTTCACGAATAATGCTTGTGATACGTCCAAAAACTAAAAAAAATAATAATTTGCGACTGAGGCATTATTGGGTTGATATTGTACTGTTTGTATGCACTCCTTGATTTTATTAAATAAGTGTAGCTGTATTTTTTTAATATATTATTTTATTAATGCTTACGTATTCTGGAATTTTCTTTATGTTTTCGTGGATCCATTTAACATAAAGATAATACCAGGACCATTACTATTATATATGATCTGAATACTGATAAGAAACGTAGTTCATAGATGAAATGGCTTTTGGCGGTGACGAAGAGTGAGTGGCAGCTGGGGAAACTGTGAGACTGCGCAGTTGACGCATCGATAATTCTCATAAATCATTGGTTGAGATAGCTAATAGGTCATTGGCCTGTGATCAATGAGAACTTTCCAGGCCTCAAGACGCGATCTCAGTCTTCCCAGCTTCAATTCGAGCATATTCTCCTGACATATTCTCTATTATTTAGGGCAATGAGGGGAAAGGAAGTGCAGATACCACGTGAATTATTTTTATCTCCATTTTAACTTGAAAACGTGTCTGACTCATGGTTTCACAGTTCACAACGCTGCAAACAAAAACCATTATACACTCAGCGGTCATTTTATTAATTACAGTGTCATGTTATGTCAACAGTAACTCAGATATAGAACTTCTTAAATGAGCTCTTTATAAAAATGATGACAGGAGATAATTGAAAGATCTTAATCATAACTATTGAAATCTCGATTTCCAAAAATATGAGTTCAGTATTTAAGAGTTATGGAAACTAAAACATTTGGCAAGTTAATCCACTCTGGAAAAAAAATCAAAATCGCGAAAAATTATCAACATTAATATACGAACTGGTAAAAAAATATTCTTAAACGTGTTAGTAAAGGTTATTGTTTTCTTTTTAACTTGTTTTTATTATCTTTTCAGAGCAATTATTTAAACTGGTCTTGTTACCGTTAACTATTCGAATTTCCGGCACTCTCTAAATAACGAACGAATTATTATAGAATATCAGATTGAAACAGATAATCTTTAAATTATCTTTAGTCACATTTATTCATTAAACGCTTATTTAAGTAGTTATTGAATCTGCATATGAATTATTATTGGTATCACATGGAACTGTTACCTAATAAAGTGGTCTTTGAATTTATGAATTGAAACAAATTAATTTGTCTTCTTAAAAAACGGAAGTAAAATAATTAGTCTATACGAAATTCCTTAAATAAATTTTCCGTAGAAAACTTTAGAACAAATAATTCTCAGAAGCTTAATTCGGAGCTTAAGCAGTATAGGTGTAATCTTTATAGTTCAAAGTTTAAGAGCATAAAATGAATACCAGCGATGAAAACTCCCAAGTACAACTTTTCGCTTAATTTAGATGTTGATTAGAAAATATTCTTCAGAACCCTTGCGACAAAATACTGTCCGCACTGCCCTCGATCAGTAGGAGACGCCGATGGGCTTGGAAAATCCGCCGTCCGCCGGATAGGGCGTTAAGCCGTGACACCGTGTGTGGAAGAGTCATATGCACGTTAAAGAACACGCTGGTTGGCCTGGACGGGAGGCTATCATGTCTCCCAACAGCTGTCCAATGAGTCCCCTCCCCAAATCTTCTGTGGGATCTCGGGGTTCCTTGTGGCCTGGCCATTTAGCCCATTGCGTGCAAAGAAAGTGCCGTTTAGAAGTAAAAAAAAAAATCAATTCGACCCAAAGCCCTGCCCTCGGTCAGTAGGGGACACCGATGGGCTTGGAAAGGTCGGCATTCGTTGGATGGGACTTAAACCATGGCTTGTATTCGGGAGAGCCATAACCTGTGCACGTTAGAGAAAACGCTGGATGGCCTTCTCGGAGGGCGGGAGGCTACCAGGTATCTCCTAATAGCTGTCTAGTGGTCCCCTTTCCCAACCTTCTGTGAGCTTTCAGGGTTCTTATGACCTTACTATTTAGCACACTGTGTGCAAAAAAGTGTTGCTCAGGGGTGAAACAACCCAAAGCTACAAAAGTGCAACAACATAGCGTGAATCCTGAGTACATCCATCATGCCAATACAAGGCAGAGGTACCCAATATTTTTGTTGTTGTTTTTTTTGCTGAAAGTCCCCTTTTTCCAAGTTTTATTTTTCTAACGCCTCACCATCATAGACATAGTAGTCTGTGTTAGTATAAGAAGTATTCGATATTCTATTTACTCTCTCCACAGAAAAACTCAAGAAAGCGCTCCCACAAATTTCTGAAACGCCCATGGTGGGAACCATTGCTATAGGGCAATGAATGTTACAGGGAAAACAAAAACCGCTTCAGCGGCATACAGGATTTTGCTTCTTTGCCTCTTTGTTCGATAGATGGCGCAAAAATTTCCGTCTTTTTTTTTTGTTTACATCGCGAAAATGAAAGCTCCGTGCACATCAGTAAATGTAAAGATAAATAAAACTTATCCAAGGACGGGATTGTAAGTCACTCACATCTAGGCATACACAACGATCTTTTGTGTACAGTATTTATTTTCTATAAGAATCTAGATTTTTTTTTACTTTCTTAATCATAACGAAATAAAATAATGTAATAAACATGGTTTTAGGAATTTTAATATCAAGCAGTTTAGTTTTATTATGAATTACCGCCAAATAAATGTGATTAACTCTATATGTATATACATAACCAAATCTATAATGTGCAGTTGGGATAGCAGGCTGCCAATCAGACTGCCAATTTTCTCTTATTCCCGTTATCCTGTTATAATATGCTTTTGCGACAGGGGTTTGTCAGAAAATAAACAAATTAATTACACAGAGGAAACTGCAAACGGTAACATTTTTTAACAGTATCTGAACAAATTTCGCACTGAAAAATGTCTTTGAAGAATATCTTTGAAGATATTTTTCAAATTTTGAATAAGAATTGAATTAAGCTGTAAAACGTTTAGGCGAATATACTGTAAAATGTTTCAAATATAAATATATATATACAGGGTGTCCCTGAATTCATGGCCAAACGTGAGGGGATGGTAGTACACACCGAATCCACCAATATTCGTCATAGAATATGCGGCCGCAAACACAATGAGGAGTCGGAAATGAAGGACAGACACAGGTTTCCAGAGTGACATTTATTGGTGATCATTACAACAAATGCTCAAACGTCCGCCCACCAACGTTGATGCAGGCGGCACAACGGCGGAGTAGTGATCGGCGTACCTGCTCGTAGACACCGGGCTTGTCGCGCACATCGGCGGCTGCGACGGACAGACGGACGTGCCGCCTTGACTGCGCCTCCTACCGGCACCGGGATGCATTTGCGGCCGTATATTCTATGACGAATATTGGTGAGTTCAGTGTGTACTACTCCCTCAAGTTTGGGCCATGAATTCAGGGACATCCTACATATATATATATATAAGGGTTCTTAGATTGTATGATAGCGGGAACCGAAATTTACAAATTTTGGAGTTAATGGGATAGCATTTAAAAGCTTCCTACATAAATCATATTATTAATTTTTAAATTTAAATATTTTTTTTCTTCTTAACTTTTTTACTGTGCGAAATAACAAATTATATTCCCTACAAACTTAAAAATTCTCTCTCGATTCTCGGGAAAGAGTGCATTTAACTATTCTATTCTTCCAAGAGTTGAAAGCAGATTTTTTTTTTTGCTTAAAGAAAAAAGTAATACCAAAAGGCTGAGGCCAAAACTGATTTTAAGCGGATGCTAAAGATGCGCTACACCCTCTTTCTCACGTTAAGGGGAACTGATATCGAATTATCCACGCACTGTTTCACAGCATAGAATCCAAACTGCTGCAGAATTGTTTTCTGTGAAATCCCATCATTCTAGTTTTTACTTTTCCATAGCTACAGCATCAACAATAACATTAGAAATTCTATCTAAAGAAAAAAAAGGTCTCTGAGTCGACAGTTTATACGTCAGGTAGACTAATATATCGTTATTAACATCATCTTTCGCCATTTTCGAAAATCGCTATTTTTTTTTAATTTGAAATGAATAAAAAAATATAAGTTGATGGTGAATTTAATTACTAACCTTTATACATTGTCACATGAAAATAAGGTCCCGCAATGACAAACTGCATGTCCCTCCCATGTATATAGACAACTTTACCAGGCCCCTCAACAACAAATTGCACCCGGGCTCCTTGCGAAAACACGAGCTGGCTCTGACTGGCGCCCTTCTTGCGGCGAGTCTTCTAGGCAAGTACCTAACTTATCTAATGAGAAATCCGGACTTGAGTAGAGGCAAAACAAGGTCAAGAGACTCAAAGCTGAAAGAAGAGCACACATTAACTGAATGGTAACGGAAGAGTTGTACGGTTGAATTACGTTATATTTTGTCGTACAAGAGAAGATTTAGTTTTACTGAACAATGCTTCTTTGTGAAAATATACAGTTTGTTGCCCAAGGTAATGATTTTCAGCGAGCCATAGTCCATAATAAGAAAAACTGGGTATGGACTAATATGTAATGAAACGGTACGCCAATGTTGCGAATTAAGCTAAAGTTCAAGTTGCCATTTCACTTAATGCCTGATAAATTGGAGGAAATTCATACATCCGTCTCCCGGATTCCAACGTGAAATCTCTTGGTTGTTTTAATTATTTGAGCTAAGGAAGTAGCGATTTACACTTAGTAAATATTCACACTGTAAAGCTGTCATTATGTCCTTTGTCGGATAACGTACCATAGAGCAGGGCTGAGCCCTCTATGGCCCTTCCCCTTGCCTCCCCCCTAGATCCAGCCCCTTTGAGACTGCTCTTAAGGGTGATAGAGGCAAAAATTATTAAACTTATGCATCTTTTATGCATTTTTAAAGTTTTGTTTAAAGATATGTGGAAACAAAAAGATTTGTTAAAGATACATATTTACCAATTCGATTGTGTTTTTGCTCCCCAACTCCCTTATTTTTTTTTTCTAGTTTCAGGCCTGATAGAAGGTAATAATAACAAAATATATTTTCAACTTCGACGTATACAATCATTGTATTTGTCATCTGAAAAGTCGAATTGTTTTCACCTATCAGCTGCGTTTTTTTTTTTTTTTTGCATACAATGGGCTAAATGGCTAGCATAAGAAAACCAGGAGGAGTTCATAGAAAGTTCGGGAAGGGGATCCACTGGACAGCTGTTAGCAGACAGATGTTAGCTTCACTTCAAGGCTATCCAGCGTGTTCTTCAGCGTGCACAGTGTATGATTCTCTTGCCCAATGGGTAAAAACTTAACGTCCCATCAGATGGACGACGGTATTTCCAAGCCCATTGGTGTTTCTTTTTCACCGAGGGCAGGGAGAGGTTAGCAGAGACAAACCTCATCTCTGACACAGTTGGGACTAGAACCTTTGAACTGCAGATTACTAGACTGCCGCGCTACCAACTGAATCATTCCCTCCCTTACATCTATGGGATAGATGTCCAGTGAATTCCTTTCCCTTCCTAGATCTTTCGGTATTGAAGATCTTGTCATTTAGTGATCCTGTGGATCAAAATGGTGTTAATCGCTAAATTAACGAAATTACTGGTAATCCTAAATAATAATGAGGGATGAAAAAATATCTGAATACAAAGCACAACAATGATAAGAACGCACTACGAAAGAGTAGGTCATTAAGCATGCTATTAATAAGGTGTCATTATTTAAATCATGAAATACCTTCACTAAATGAAATTAAAATTGCATATTTCTGTAACTCTTAGTTAAAAAGTTCATTAGAAATTGGAATTTCTATAATAAATTTGATCAGCATATAAACAGCCGTAAAAGTTGACTAGGTTGTTGTAATGTATAGTACATTAACAATACAAAAATAAATTTAAATTCAGTTTTAAAAAAGAAATAATTATAATTAATTAACAGATGATAATTATAATTAATTAGCAGAACAAATAATCATTTAACGGCAACAATGATCAATATCATGACGTCACAAAGAACTCGGTATACAGGGCAATCTAATCCATATGAGACATTACAAGTAGGCAGTATATATATAATGTTGAAGAGCAGATATTCAAATTGAAATCACAACTGTATGTTATATAAATACTGTAAATGCTTTCTAAAAACTAAACATATGTTCAATATCACTTAAAGCCAAAAATTACTTTTTAATTACTTTTTTTATATAAAAACAATCCGCAAAATTCCAAATTTCTTAGACGACATTTATCAATTATCAACTTGTTATTGTGATCAGCTAAAGCGATTGACACTGGCATTTTTGTTTAAAAAAATACGTTTAGGTTCTTCTTCGAACTTGAGACGTCAGAAAAACGTAATGATTCAAAATGAGACTCGTCCGCCCAACCATTAGTGAGTTATTGCGAAACAAGCAAAGTTCAATCAAACTCGAAATTCGAAAAGATTCAACACAATTCGGCAATCATAAGTTAATTCTGTCAACGATAAATTAAGAGACACTCATGGTGTCTTTTAGTATTCTCCACACAGCGACAGAATTTGTTACGTACTGCAGAATTTACATTAATACGTTAGACCAGTGGTTCTCAACCTTTTATGCTTCACGTACATCACGTATCATGTTTATGTAACTGGCGTACCCCTTGTACAGATAAATAAAACTATAGTTATAGTATAACAATGGGAATAAAATAAAACACATATATATATAATACATTAAATTTTGTATTCATAAATTACACATATCAACAAATACAAAAAATGACATAAACAATTTAACTAATTTTATAAAATTATAAACATTTTACTGGGTAATCGACTTTTCTCGCAGCGTAATCGACTTTTCTCGCAACGTGGGTTACGCGGTAAAATATTTATTTTACCGCGTAACCCACGTTGAGAACTCCTACGTTAGACATATGTGGCTCTTTTGGAAATGTCGACGATTCTCCCAGACTTTACTGTTTATCAAATGAAGAAGAATATTCCAAATTACAGGGAGTTTGCATATTATAATACCGAAAAAAAAAATAAACATTTTTAAAAGTCTTTAATATCTAATTCTGCAATTACAGGTAAAATGAAAGAAGTAACAACCGAATGAAGGAACATCCCAAAAATGTTCATTAGGTATTCAATCTTCCAGCTCACGCACTTCATTCATTTGAAAGTCTCACACATTAAAGGCATGAACTGTTTTAATTCTACCCATATCTTTATTTAAGGAACGTGCTAACAATGCTACAAAGGTGGAGGAATTTCGATAGTCCTGATTTAATTAAAAGCACATTCCCCAATAGGAACGTGAAAATCATAATCAACATTCCTGCAAGAAATTTCACACTCTGGTGATTTCGCAAAAAGAATTTTTTCTCTCTCTTTCTCGTTTACGTTTCAGGTTTTGGAATTACTCTTTTGATATTTGCTTTTGGAAAAAAGTCATAGAATTCCTCAGATGATTCCCCAAGAGATGTTTTTAGGCTTCAATCGCAGGTTGATAGTAACCGTGATGAAGAAAAATAATGTATGCATATTAGCCTACTTGGCTTTTAATGAAAGTAAATAAATGGAAATAAATTAAATGATGAAAGGTTTTCAAACAGAAAATAAACGAAATACAACTGAGAATTTTAGCATGATTATAAAAAAGAAAAAACTCATAACTATTATTAGATTCGGAACTGTATTTTTTTTCATTGATCGTGATGAATTTATAATTTCAGTGTATCATTGGAATGTTTACCTGATAATTATTTCTTGTTCAGTTCAGATGGGTCATGATGGTTAGTGATGTGAGGACTTTGGCTACTATTAAAAAGCGTTTTGGCGTTCTAATAAAAGAACAGTTGATCTGTCTGTTCACTAATTTACACTTAATTAATTTAGTATGCAGTTGAATCAATCATTCGGATTTGCATCATCCAATCAATTTTTTTAACATTCTCGTTAAAATTTGATAATTTAAATCTAATAAATTAAATAACGTAATTAATAATAGCAGGCGATAAATCAATAACGAAATAAATCGCTATACGAATTCTCGTCTGCTCACCTCATGAACATAAAATGCTTGATATATGTCTATGCTTATTTTTACCATTTGGTTTCGAACTTTTTCTACATTGTGTTTTGTAGAGCTCTGTTGTTTTACCTCTGAGATGTCCTTTTTTGCACATAATGGACTAAATAAACAGGCCACAAGGACCCCGACGGCTCAGAGAAGGTTGGGAGAAGGTATCCATTGGTATGCACACAGATGATAACCTTCGGTCAAAGACCATCCAGCGTGTTGTTTAATGAGCACAGAGTATGGTTCTCCCGCAAACAGAACCGCGGCTTTACGTCCCAATCGACGAATGACAGCCTTTCCAAGTCCATTAGTGCCCTCTACAGATCGAGGATAAGATAAGGGTTTAATATAGATAAATCTCAACGATCATTTAGGTAGAACTCGAATCTGGGAATTTCAAATTACGCGTCTGGTGAGCTATCAAAGAAGCCATCCCCGCCCCTTATTTTGTAGAAATTATGTCGTTGGTGTTAGAATGTTCTGAAGGGTTTTTCCTTCAGAACATTGTTAGTAATTTTATGACGATGTTTAGTAATTTTATTACGATGTTTAGTAATTTTATTACGATGTTTAGTAATTTTATGACGTCTTGAAAACTAAGTGGCCCTTGCAGAAAGCATTTTTTGAGGGCGAGTCGGTGAAGATCACTAAAAAAAATTGAACTTATTGGAAAAGTTATAGTACTGTGACTGACTCGCTCTTAGTTTTTTTCTGGGGAAGTCTCTCTCTCCCCCCTTGAGGCCTCCACTGTGAGAAATTTGGGATAGCATATAAAGAAAATAGTTAAACTGAACTGGTGTTTCAAACAGAAATACTGTTATAAACTGGTTTGAAGGATATTAAAATGAAAAACTTTTACTTATCCTATACCGGCCATATTTAGGTGTATAGTCTCTCTAAACCTATCCCGCTTTGCTTTGGAATTATTAACACAAAATTTGTTTTCGCTATAACAGAAATTAACTAAATTGCATGTGACTGACAGGCATCTACGATTAGTTATGGATTTCCTAAGTAATAAAAAGTAGATTTCCAGGCTTTTACACATGTCTCCTAATTTGCTTTTTATAAAGATTGAGGTAGACACTGTAGCAAAACTCTGGGTCATTTTCGGGTGACCTTTTGGGGCGTTTTGAATACTGCGGACCACTTTTGAGTCAGAGGTCGCTATTGGTCATTTTGGGTCATTTCCGGGTAAGGATTTGGGTCACTTCCGGTTTTCTGTTGAGGGATTGTGGGTCTTGATGAACTCTATACTCTGGGTCACTTCCTGTTCGTGGGGTCAGTTTGAGGTCACTTCCGATATAGCTTGGGTTCATATTGAAATCAAGCTGAGTTTAGGATTTCTTTTTCCAAGGAAATAAACTCAATGCGGTAATTTTGCGTTGTTTTTGACAGGTGAGACTAAAGCTCTAACAAAAGAATCAAATTTTGTCAGAGAAAAAGAAAAGGAGAGCCCATTTTTGAAGTACATAATTTATAATTTTACTGATTAACACAACTCTTTAA
Source organism: Ryuthela nishihirai (assembly GCA_038380435.1). Taxonomy (NCBI): domain Eukaryota; kingdom Metazoa; phylum Arthropoda; class Arachnida; order Araneae; family Heptathelidae; genus Ryuthela; species Ryuthela nishihirai. The sequence continues at coordinate 18,143,766 of JAWZYU010000011.1, forward strand.
AAAAAATCTCTAAGATGAGTTCATATTCCGATCGAGTGCATCAAAGGATACGGAAACATTTCATAGTGCCTATATTTTTGGATAGAAATATTATCAATGGTACCAAATCAATTATTTTCTTGATTTTTAAAGGTTTTGCACCGTCCTGGTGACCGAGTGCTTAGTATCCTTCTATACTGATCTAAACAATATGGGTTCGAGTGCCGGGTTAGGTATGGATATTTCTTATGAGTATTGTCTTTCTGCTGAGGTCTCACCGATATTTTCTATGCCGTATTAAAGACAGGATGATGTAGATGTCTATGACTAGCAGTTGCTTCAGGAATAAATTTATTTTACCTTTTATTTATAGAGAATTATACTAGACTAGAAGAAAAGCGATAGAGGCGTTGCCATTTGAGTTCTGTGATTTCGCACTAGTTCTTTATTTATTGCACTGACAAAGATTTCACTTTCACGAGATAATGCACATAGCAGTATTTTTCTATCTAATAACAGTTCCTTCTCAGATGGTGTATCTCTAGTTTTCATAGTAATTATATTTTTAACTTGTCAAGTTAACGCACAAAAGTGACCGTCATGATTTAACTTTCACTTGTAACCATTATCAAATTCACTCGTCAGTGAAGGATATTTCATTGCCATTCTTGCGCTTTCAAATGTCATGCCTTATGCAGGTATTTCGTATTTTCTAACATTACCCAATAATTAAGAAAATTAAAATCGTAATACACTCGGGAACAAAGCCATTATGTATGTTTCCTTCTATGTTAGTAAATCAACCTTTACAGATTTTTAAGTTATTAAGTATAATTTTCATTATGAACCATTTTATTAAACAATTATTTCGTTTCTATTGTGAGAAATAACTTGAAGAAAGTTCTAATTTTCTAACTTCAAAAATTTTCATCTAATGAAAAAGGTAAAAAGGTAAAAACTTATGTTACTATTAACCAAAAAGTGTGCAATTGGTTCAAACAACCGATTCCGGACTTTAACCTCTACAAAATATTCTTGAACTCGAAAGGGTTAAAAATTATTTTGAAAGCGTAGGTTGATATAATGCAAAATTAAATGGTCAAATTCAACAACTTCCAACTTTATACAATAATGAGAAAGTCGCATCAGGTACTCCAAGAGATAGCAGAATGTAATATAACAAGGTTACAATGATATAGTATTGAAGAAGAAAAGGGCTTAGCTGAAAGACACCTAACGAAAGGTAAGAGTATGATGTTGCATCACTTCCAAAATGTGAGGCAACTGATCACCAGTGCTTACTCTCGTCCCACAACTGCCCCGGTCATGTCGGAATCAGAGGCGCCACGTCTCTGTCCGACTGTCCATTGCCGGTTCATTACGTGAATTTCCGGCAGTGTTTATCTACCGAACTCTGAACACAGTGGCAGCTGTCTTGGTCGGAACAGATTACGAACAAACTGTACGAGATCAAGCCTATTGTCAAACCGTGGCACTCATGCTCTCGCAGGAGGAAATTGTACTTGCGTGGCTCCTCTTAGGTCACTCGTTTACAACACATTATTTTCTTCCACGGCCGGAAGACGAATATAAGTGCGAGTTTTGTGACAACATTTCATCTATTAATCTTATTTTAATTAATTGTCCAGCTTTTAACTTTGACCGCTGCATGTATTTTAAGTTTCACGATTTTACATCCAAGCCCCTTACACTGACACCTGTCTTTAACTTTTTTTTTATCTTTTACTGGTTATTTTACTCGTATTTAATATTTTTTTTTAACTTTTGATCTTTTAGACTTGTTTTTATTCTACTGTCCTATACCCATTGTGCTTTTATTCTATGATCCTATACTCCATTGTTGATTATTTTTCGGTTTAACAATTTTTTACTCTTTTTTATACGTATTGTTTGTTATACACTTTTCTTTCTTGCTTTGTCTTTTATATTTACGTTGATTTCCTCATTTTGTGTGTTGCTTTTAAATTTGGTCGCTGATTTAATGTCTTTTATCTGTTATTTATTCTCGTTTGACGCAACATTGACTTTGTTGCTCTTGCTCCATAAACCCTCCCCCCCCCCAAAAAAAAAACATCCCAACCCACAACTGTTCTATTCGAAATGAACAGAAAAGCTTTGCTCTATGATGATTAGATTAATCAAGAGCAATCTTCAGCATTTAACACGTCAATGGTAATAAATGAGATATAAGATGCTAATTTAACCCGATGAATACTAATTTACATGTCCTAGTCTAATGTAAGGATAAGGAACGTTTAATGCGAAACAGCTACACTCCTCTTCAAGCTATTTGAAAATTAGTAAATGTATCAATAGTTGGTCAAGTCATTAATATGCATAGGTTTAAAGCATGACATCCGAAATTTATGTATACGAAGAGTTTTCAACTTTGCACAGAATAATATTTGCCCATTCCAACCTTTACTGCCTGCTCACCTAAAAGGCTGAAGGTTCAATCCACATTCTTCTTTATACTATTCTTCATACTGTTATTATAAAAGCACACAAGTTAGTTGTATTTTCTTCCGTAAAACAACAATCACAATCCTCTACTAATAACTTAAAGGTCAAAACTCGAAAAACAACATGAATTTTAAACAATTATTTCAATGGAAATTTACCGTTTTACTTCATTTATTTATTTCTCCGTCCGAAACATTGGGAATTGATTTAGAATTTGAAAATTAATTATGATGTACTGAAAGGACATTAATTACTCTCACTGGCGTGCAATAATAATAATATAAAACAGAAAAATGTTATTATCATATTAATTATCTTACACTCAAGTGAGACTTACAAGTAACGCAGATCAGTTGCCACATAGCAAGCCAAAAGTCCACATGATTGGGGCACTGTACATCGCCCGGATCAGGCGATGTAAGTGCTATTTACTTGAGTCGAGCTTCGGCAGTTGCTTAGGCAAACTACAGCTCACATCGTGTGACTACACGTGTGTCACACGATGTGAGTTGTAGTACACTACACATGTGCTACAGCTCACATCGTGTGAGGGAAGGTACACATGCGTAAAACAGGCATCGTTTCATGATACTTGGAATTTGACCCTACAAGTATCCTGATGCATACTTGTAACGTGACTTTCATGACTCTCGCTTTAGGCCACTTTCAGGCGAGCTAGTGTGAGGCAATGCTATACTATAAATACCTAGACAAATGCGTGGGATACACATTGCGTCAGGCGAAGCAACCCACGACCATTGTGTGGCATCATGAGGCTCGATTCAGCATTTGCAAGGCGAGTATCGTGTGAGATGAGATACGCATATGTGTGTGACACACATTGCATCAGACAGGGCAACCCACACAGTCAAATTGAGACTTCCATGATGCGTGATTCAACAACCGCTTGGGAAAACTAAAATGTACATATAATAGAGCGAGAGTCACACAGATGTGATGTCCCCAGTCGTTTCAGCATGACATAAATACGATTATTGGGTAGATCCGAAGAAAAACGTTTTCACATAATCCGAGTTTTGAGACTTCTAGACTGGCACAAGATTGAGCTCCGTAATTAGCAAGTATGTGACAATATTTGGAGAATTACCAAATATCTTCCCTTACGACCCCCCGGAAATATTTCAAAATACAAGAGATGTGTAGCTTGAGCAGCTATCTCCCATCACCTCCTATCCCAGTACATGGTATTCAAATCAAATTACTCTCGAATTTCATCAATTATTTGATTTCCACCTACGTTACTTCTGCAGTTTACCCCCGCTTGGTTGAATATCTTCACTTTGACATTCAAAGCACTGAGAAGAAATTACATTCGTCAACACCGTTTTTGTAGTGTACGTATATCTATCTCCGTAGAACAAAGATATCTTGATTTTTCAGCTAAATATCCTTAGACAATCCGATGGAGTGTTACCAACTTTTTTATTTTTTTTATTTCTGAAAATATTAATGTTAATAAAACGAAGAGTAGCTATCAGATACTCTTCGTTTCAGAGTAGCACCAGATTTAGCTACAAAATCGCTGAATGATGATTGGCAAAAGAACTGAATGAAGACGAGGGATATTTGAATTCTGGTCAGTGAAAGATATGGCTAAAAGGCAGCATTTTAGTGTCATCGTATTTCTCTACACCTTCTAAGTTCTCTTAGCCACATTTCTTGTTACAGTGATTTCATGCAGGTTCTCAATCACTTTCATCATTCTGCTACTTTAAAAATTTACCGATTTCCTCTTGATACATTTCATGGGATAACTATTGTCACTATTGAAACCGGGAACTTTTGTAACTATAGTAATCACTACGCGTTTTCAAAATACCAACTATTCCTTTTTGTCTCCGTCTGTACGTGTAGACGTAATTGCTTTTGATTTTAGAGATATATGAAAGTTTGTTTTCAGTTTGGCTAAGTACTAATGAAATATTAGGATTTACATTTTCCCCGAATCTCGAAAAGTTATAATTTCAGTCTAAGAAAGAAAAGAGCAAAATTTTCTAAGACTATTGAAAACGGCCCATCACTGCTAGAAAATTTAAATTAGTGTGGTTGAGTGGGATTGTCGTGGGGTTTACATTTATAGCTTATTTGATTCCTTGCCCCCCCCCCCCAGTTTGTTTGAAAAATCACAAGTTTTGTGTGTTATGAGATAAATGAAAACTTCTTTTGAGTTTGATATGTACTAATAAAACATTACTCTTCACATTTTCCGAATCACCCATTAGTTAGAATTTCGTCTATTAGGGAGTGCAAAATTCGGAAAGTAATAAACCTAATTATCTGCAAAAACGGAAATTCCATATTTGCCTGTGAAGATATGTCATTCTTCCAGTTTTCGCCTCGGTGATGCAATGATATTACACTTGCTCGCGATGACACATCAGTTGCTGTGGTCTGGTTTCCAATACTTTAATGACACAGTTGTATATTTGGGTATGTGTTTTTATGTTGTATGAGAAACCAGAGCAAGTGCATAATGTTCTAGATTATCTCAGTCCTTTGTGTGAGAAAACAAATTATTCCCTTTTAAAGGGCGAGGGTGGCTCAATCGGTAGCGCGCCAGGCTAGTAATCTGCAGTTCCCAGGTTCGCGTCTCAGCTGGGTCAGCGTTGAGATTTATCTCCGCAAAAATTCCCCGCCCTGCCCACGGTCAGTAGGGGACACCGATGGGCTTGGAAAGGCCGCCGTCCGTCGGATGGGACATAAAGTCGTGGTCACGTGTGCGGGAGAACCATACCCTGTGCACGTTAAAGAACACGCTGGATGGCCTTGACGGGAGGCTACCATCTGTCTCCCAACAGCTGTTCCAGTGGGTCCAATCCCCAACCTTCTCTGAGCCTTCGGGGTCCATGTGACCTGGCCATTTAGCCCATGGTGTGCAAAAAAGTGCCGCTCAGAGGTAAAACAACCAAACCCATATTAGTTTCTGGAACATATTATGTTTTTCAACATCTCGGTTAATCCGATACCGGATAATCGACAATCTACTTCTTACCTTATTTTACTTCCATAACTAAAATGAATTTGCAAAATGTGGTTATTAAACACCATGTAGACCTTATGCAAACAATCGAAATTGTGGCTTAATTTTTCATGAATTATGAGGAAAAAGGATCTGTGATATGTAAACAATAGTTTGATTACAGATTTGATACGGAAAAACTGAAAAGAGGTATAGTAATAAGTTTTTTCTTCGAGTGGTTTGAGAATCGCTAAACAGCTATCACTCTTTCTTTGCAGTGGGAGAACATTGAGAAAGACTGTCTGCAGGTAAAAGATAAGGATAAACAGAAAACTAAGAGACTTAGCTATTGGACATGTAAGGAGAGTCTGATGCGTGAGGGGACTACATCTACGAGTGCGTTGAACACACAAGCAGAGCCAGAGGCTTGTGTAAAGAAGAATTAGAGTACTTGACCCCGTCGCTATGGCACACGAGAGAAGACATTTATTACCGGCCAGAACGGTGAATACACTAAAATAGAGAAATTCTGCCTCCTTTAGATAGATTGCGCTGTGGAAGAAACGACATTTGCGATGTTTTGATTGAGAGTAAACTGCTTGTTAAAATTCCTTGTGCAAACTACAGATAAAAGTGAAAGTGTGGTAGAGAAAAATAGGAAAAAAAATTAAACAATACTAGTAGTAAATAATTTACTTATGTCCAATGAAGCCAGCAATGATTTCCGTAGCTTTGGAAGTTTTCTAAAATGTAGTTGATTATTAAGGGATGCCATAGGGTGACAATGACATCGTTTTTTAATGTAATCATCAGTTTTTTTAGGGGTAAGATTGATTTCATCTTGTACCTCCCTCTAATAGCACTCATGTTCTCAAGAAGGACCACGCTATGTAATTTAATCCCACTATTAATGACCTTGATTTGAAGAAGGACAATGCTATATAATTTAATCCCACTACTAGTACCCATGTTCTCAAGAAGGTCCACACTACTAGCACCCATGATCTCAAGAAGGACCACGCATTGGCATTTAATCCCATTCCTATCCCTCATGTTCACAAGGACCACGCTATGGAATTTAATCCTACTACTAATAACCATGTTCTCAAGGAAGACCATGCTATGGAATTTAATCCCACTACTAGTACCCATGTTCTCAAAAAAGCCATGCTATGGAATTTAATCCTACTACTAGTACCCATGTTCTCAAGAAGGACCACGGTATGGCATTTAATTCCACCCCTAGCCCACCATGTTCTCAAGAAGGACCACACTATGGTATTTAATCCCATTCCTAGCCCCCATGTTCTCAAGAAGGGCCACGCTATGAATTTAATCCCACTACTAGCGTTGATGTTCTCAAGAAGAACCACGCTATATATTTAATCCCACTACTAGCGCCCATGTTGTCAAGAAGGACCACGTTATTTAATCCCACTACTACTGCCCATGATCTCAAGGAGTACCGCACTATGGCATTTAATCCCATTACAGCGCCCATGTTTTCAAGAAGGACCACGCTATGGCATTTAATCCTATTCCTAGCCCCAATGTTCTCAAGAAGGACAACGCTATAAAATTTAGAGGGTCTCTACTTTTTTGTCGAAAATTATTCTTAAGGGTTTTCAGTGTGAAAATAAACTTGTTTTAATATAAACCTTAAATTAAAAGAAATGAAAAACAGAAAAACTTTGCCAGAGTACGAGTCGTAACTTTAAAAAAAAAGAATGTTTATTTTATTAAGGGTAAGAAATGAGGGAAATGAAATGAAAAATTTTAAACATTGCATGTAAATAGGTGATCATCGAGAGACTGAAAGAAATACTTGCTTGCAGGCGGGATCTACAAGGAGGGGGGGGGGAACTTTGAGAATACTAGGAATGATAATTGAGGTAAAAATTATTGAACATGTGCATATTTCATGCATTTTTCAAGACATCTTTTAAAGACCTTTGAAACGGTGAGAAAAATTTTATACTGGAATGAAATCCAGTCTCCCGCCACTTTTCTACTTTTTATCGTCTCGATTGCGTCACCTGGCACCCCCATTTATTTTTTCTAGATCCGGGCCTCCTTGGTTGATATACGGTCCATTCCTGATCAGGAACAAGTATATCATAATACAATTACGAATTAATTATATTGGCTCACTAAAAGCAAATTTTACCTCCTCAAGCAGCTGCTTGCCACAGAGGTTTGAATGGAGACTGCAGTTTTAATGTCCTACAGAAACCATCTATGAGGAATGCAAGACCACATTAGAAAGGCGACAAAGAAAGCAAACATCCATGATTTATTCTGGTCTCTAATCCAGATGCCTTTGATCAGTGGGCGGGAGTGCCCAGTCGGTAGTGCGCCAGGTTCGTAATCTGCAGTTCCCAGGTTCGAGCCCCAGCTGGACCAGCGTTTTATCTCCGCAAAACTCTTCGCCCTGCCCACGGTCCGTAGGGGACACCGATGGGCTTGGAAAGACCGCATTCCGTCATATGTAACGTTTAGCAGTTGCCTCTTGCACGGGAGACATGCCCTGTGCATTAAAGAACTCGTTCGATAGCCTTGATGGGAAGCTACCATCTGTCTCCCAACAACTGTCCAGTTGGTCCCCTCCCCAACCTTCTCTGAGTCTTTGGGGTCCTTGTGACCTGACCATTTAGCCAATTGTGTGCAAAATAGTGCCGCTCAGGGGAAAAATAACCCAACTTTTAATCAGTAGATAAGCACACTAACTACACAATTACCGCACTGTTAACAAAAAATGCAAAGAAATTGTAACATTTTTTCTATAGAAATGTAAGAATAAGCAAATTACAAAATTTAATGCTGTTTTTTTCATTGTTACTGCAAATATGTTGCGTTAAATAATTTTTCCTCATTTCCGTCGTCTTGCACCATTTTTTTAAGCTCAGTGATTTATACATATATATATGCATATTTAAAAAAATAAAAGGATGGAAATAACCTAGAAATCACTTAGGCTTCTCCTGGTTTCTCATACAAAATGCAAACACATACACAAACAGTGCCATCTCGAGACTCGAACCCAAACCCTGACAGCGCTCTGACACCGCGAGCTAATACGACACCACTGAGCCACAGAGACGGAAAATGTTTCATAAAAACCGTTAAACTCGTTGCACCCTATTCTGCATTGTCCTATTTTTAAGTTTGAAACAATCCAACCCCTTTTTCGAATCCTGGTGGCATTACTGCCATAATGACAAAAAGAAGAAAATATTATTTCTTCCTTTTTCTTGTCCACCGTTACTTTTCATTATGTATAGTCTTTAATTACCAAAACAAACGAAGCGAATGCATTTCATTTTAGTTCCTGGAAGAATTACCATTAAACAGAAGAGATCACTCTAGAGTTATCCATTAAACGTTATGAATAAGCAAGACGTGCATCTGAACTTCCTTCCGTGTTGCAGGAGTCATCAGTCGTTTTCGTCCGATTCAGTGTTCGGTATTTGATCAAGGAAGTCGTATCCCGGGATCACGGGAATAAGATCATCGTGTAGTGCTTAAGTTGTATTTGTGCCCGACATGTGCATCTGTGTGAGCTCGATGTAGCAGCATTGGGTGTGAGAAATGAGCTCTGACGGTATTCCACTCAAGTCTGTTGACAGAGGGAAGAAAATGTTAATGGAGGTTTTTTTCTTCTTTCTTCTTCTCCTCCTTCGTCGAGTGGTCTTGCTTTGCAGCTGAAGGCTGCTCCTGCATCTGCAGTCGAATTTCTCTTAGAAAATCTATGAGAAGCACATTAGTTACAGAAGACTCTTCTGTGGTGGAAATGGTGAAAGTGCAGAACGTTAATTACGCACTTTACCTTTGCTTAGATCAATTTATACATATAATTTATTTCCCGCAAATCGTTTTACCACACTTTTATGCACTCCATGATTTCTGTTGTGTCTGGAAGGTCTGAAGTAATGTTTAAATGGCTTTCAGAGTCCCTAGAAGAAAGAATGAATAAGCAAGTACGTTTGTAATGAAAATAAATAACTAAAATGAATACGACAAACACAAGATGAGGTTATCTCAATGTAATTTTGCGGATAAATATAATATTCATCATTTGTTATTTTTTGTTTCAATAAAGCATATGATCCTTTCGGAAATGGGGCGGGGGTGACTCAGTCGGTAATGCGCCAGGCTCGTAATCTGTAGTTCCCAGGTTCGAGTCCCAGCTGAGTCAGCGTTGAGATTTATCTCCGCAAAATTCCCCGCCTTCCCATGGTCAGTAAGGGACCACCGATGGACTTGGAAAGATCGCCGTCTGTCGGATGGGACGTTAGCCGTGGTCCCGTGTGTGGAAGAGCTATACCCTGTGCACTTTAAAGAACACGCTGGATGGCCTTGACGGGAGGTTACCATCTGTCTCCCAATAGCTGTTCCAGTGGGTCCACTCCCCCAACATTCTCTTAAGCCTTCGGGGTTCTTGTGACCTGGCACATTTAGCCATGGTGTGCAAAAAACTGCCTTTCAGAGGTAAAACAACCCAACCCTTTCGGAAATATTTTTCTTACCCCTCACTATAACTTTATTTTTTAATCATTTAGTATTGAACCTAATAAAAAGGTACTGTATATGTTCAAAATAATTGCTTTTGCGCTGATTAAAATTTTTGGTGATCCTATTTCCTCATTTCCTTCAACCAAACTAATAAATTTAATTTTCCTCTCTGAGCAAATTTCCAGCATTTTGGGCTTTCTTTAATTATTATCTGCTTTATTCGCGGTCTTTCTCACTCGCTTAGGAGCACATTTTAGTAATTCTATTTTCTAATTTTCTAATTTGCACTTCTAGCGATATGGTGCAACTAAATATTTCTGCGAATAGTAATAATATACGGGTGATGATGGTGATTTGTTTGTTTGTTTGTTTTTTTTGTTTTTTTCTTTCCTTGTTCATTTGTTTAATGTGCTCACAACAGATTAATGATCCAATAATAGTTGGACGCGCTGGTCATAATGTTTTGGCTCTTCGATGTAGTCTAAGGTTCAGCATCATCAAAATACTATTAATAATGTCGTTGATTTACTTCTGAACAGCGAAATGTAAATAATTGTTCAGACCTTCCACGTGGTTCTCAAGGTCTCAAAGTCTTCAGTAAAGAACATCAAGCAAATTCTTTAATATACACAAGCACTTTTGAATGTAAAAAGTCATAAAACTTCAGAACATAGATTCAAAGTTCCATGCACCATACGACAGACGGCGGCTTTTTAAAGCTAAAAAGCTTTTCTAAGGTGCACAGATTGGAAGTTAACGAGGAAAAAATCTCAACACAGACAGAGTGGTGACTTGAATCTGGGAGCATTAAATTACGAGCCAGCCTCTTTATTGTCTGAGCCAAATTTCAATTTATTTTTGAAATAATTAAATTATTAGGAATCATATCGATGTATATAAATTAACGAACAAACAAACAATTCAAATGACGTCGTAAACATTTAGTGAATTTTCGTATAATTGAACATATATGAGTTTTCTTAATAATTATTTTATTAAGAAAACCCGTACAGCTTATTTTTAATGTTGTTTAAACTAACGAATATATTTGACTTCCAGGGCAAGATAATAATTTTAGTTTGAGAGAGTATATCCCACCTCTTTTCACATTAACTTTATTTCCAAAACTCTATGAGAATTTAACTGTAAATAAATTTATGCAAAAAACTGCATCCAAATAAAGACTTTGTGCTGGTGGCTATGCTAACTATAATCTGTATTTATTATCGGAACATCTGTGTTTATGTCTCAATGTGAGCACAATGCTACAGCCTAGTGAGAATTTAATTGCGAACATAAAACAGACAAATTATTGGCATATTTTTAAATAACGTGCGATAATACAATAATAAATACCCGAAAAACAGCATCTACCAAAACTCAATTCATGCGATACCTAATTATTTGTAGCATGAGATATCTTAAAACTATTAACTCTCCTGTCTGACAAAATAGAGTTTTGCTTATAACAATTTGACAACAGAATAAATTCTGTGCTTTCTCTGAAATAAATATACATTTATTTCTTATCGAGTCAGCTATTCCACCAATCCAAAACTTCTGGTGAGTTTCCTCGACTGAAAGGGAATTCTAATGCCAAAGTTCATCAAATAATACTCTACCACAATTTAATTAATAGCCTTAAAGCATTATGTGGTTTGGATAATTATAATCATTTTTGTTGTAGAATGAATTATTTCTTTCCGTTACAAAAATCATTTGAATTTGAAACAAGCAAACATTTTTAAGAAATATTACTAACTGAATCAGATAGCACTCCGGAATGAGATATAAAAAAACATCTTAATTACAATAATTTTAACCCACTCGAAAGAAATTCTAATCTCCTTCAGATAACTGTACAAATACTACTTATCTTGTTTCGAAAAGAATAAGCTTATTAAAGATAAATAGTTTCGATGCATTTTCATTCTGTTTTCTACTGCATTCGGAAGAAAATCTTGTCAGTCTATTGTACAAGAAAACAAACGGTGGTGAGTTCAGTTTAAAAACGATAAAGGTAAAAAACAAATTCTGATCATTGAAACGATTTTAAAAAGGAACTCTGATTAAAATCGCCCTGGGAATTTGTCAGGTTAGTCAAGCTTAAACGAAAAGATTACGGCCACAAAGTTTTACAGTTGAGCAGACAGGGAAGAAGAAAGTTTTACGAAACAAACGATTTTATGAATAAATTTTACGGATCGAAACTGCATTCTCAGGCGGCTTTATTTGTTGTCTGGGCGTGGGATTACCTGTCAGCCGAGAGGATCAGATACACCCTTCTCCTTCCCATTCTCCGAGAACAGCGGATACCTTGGAACACAGCCAAACTCCAACGGATCTTTCAAAAACAAAAAACGAAAGCGTCTCACGTGCATTGCCATCAGTTTCGTGACGTGTTGATTTGGTGTTATCACGATAAATCTCGAAGCTCGCAGTGAACTCTTTCCTACGTTCAATGGCTTCTGTTCGTTTGAAAAGATACCGAGGACGGAAATCTGCTCTCCTAACCTTGAAGTCATGAGAGTTTGCGGAATGCTACTCTTACACGGAAGGAGTAAATGCAGAGCTTCATACGTTAAACAGGAATATTACGATGCTATAAAGTGAAAACAACATTCGAAAAGAAAAAAAACTTCGATGCTTCGTTTTATTTTAATGACTATCGCAATAAATGTCTGAAGAAAATAAATTATAATGATGGTAAGTTTCGATAAATGGTAATTTTTGTTGGTCGCATGATATATACACATATATTTTTCTCGAAAAGAATGTCAGGAATCTGAAATATTTTCTACCAGATATAAATTAGTTTAATGCGGTCGTTTATCATTCAGAAGAGTTAACAGCTTTTTTCCCTCTGCCTAACAGATTTACAATTGCTTTTCTGTTATTTAGTTTCAAAGTTTGTTTGAACAAGTTGGGAATTTTTTTTTGTAGGCTATACTTGTTCACTGGGAACGCCTGTTTATGATATAATCTGTGATAATTGCTTTGTTGTAAGAAAAAGACACAGTAGATACGGCTCGACAATCTGAAATGTTTCAGCGGTTAATTGCGAGCCAGAGGGTGAGAGGTGGCAGACAGAATTCATCCCCACCCCACCCACTCTCTTTCTTAGCTTGGAAAGTAACAAACCGATGAGTTTAAACGCGGGTTCATACGGCGTGCTAAGATGCGGTGGTTGACTCGTGCCCTAAAGAGTAGAGGCATGCTAGTAAGAGAGGATGTCTGAATTAGAAATGGATTTGTACTGGAAGTCAGAAGATAAAGGTATGCTTCTCAGCCTCAATCTCTCACTCTCAGCAAAGGACTAATGAGACTATGCATAGATCGAAGAGTTCCATTTGGATTAGGATCAGGTATACGATCTCATAGTAGGGTTCGATGGATTTCCACCCGAGTATAAAATTAGTGTGTTGACTAGTTAGAGAGCAGTAATGGTTAGCGTACTTTGCTACTTATCAAAGAGTCTTGGGATCAAGCCCTGGGTAAGGTATTCATGTTTGAGTTGTTTTTCTGCTGTCTCTCCTTCCTCACAGAACTTCTCTATGACTTATTAAACTAACGGACTTCTGTCAGACCTCTGTGGCAAGCTCTCTTCCTCTGCTTAAGTTTTTTTTATATTTATTGAATACAGGGAGTCGTACCGTTTTAGAGTGGTTAACGTGCTTCACTACTGCTCAAAGGGGTATTTGTGTTGTTTCTCTATTGTCTCGCCTTCTTCACAAATCCGCTGCTATAGAATGTAAACTCATATGTTCCTGTCAGGCCTCTGTGACAGTCAGCTGCTTGAGGGAATATTTATTTATTTATTTATATTTATACAGTGTGCTTGTGGCTGCATGGGCTGAGAAGAAACTTTCTGCATATTTTTCAGTTTGTTGAACGACCTCGCAATGCACATTGTATTCGTGAATGCGGGAGTTGTGTAATCAGCTGAAGAGAGAATAGTTCGTTAACGCCGTATTCCAGCAACAGAATATCTTGACTATTAAGAAATTGTAAGTTACGTTTTCCACTAACTGTGTGCCGAGTCATTAATCAGTTAAATCGGAATTAATAGTGAATTAATTGAATACATCAATCCCTCTACGGGAAGGAGATGCAACAATTATCACTTAATATCAGTGATTTGTTTAATGTTCTCCAGCACAGGCTTCGTATTAAATAATTCGCGATACTGCATAAATATAAATGGCTAATTGTTAATTTCCCTCCCAATTATCGGTCACAACTCTAGGATATTGAATTGAATAGGATAGCGAACTGAATATTCCAGAAAGAGAACAAAGGGAATAGGGGATATGGTATTATAAATTCAGAAATAATCATACATAATATCAGGGTCGGATCTAGAAGATGGAGTATTCATCCTCCTTTGAGAATGATAGTAACCGGAGAGGAGGCGAAAAATACTAAACATATATATTACGCATATTTTCCAAAAAGGTTGTTAAAGTCTACAACAATGGAGGGAAAAATGTTCATACTTACATTGAGTTCCTGTTCATTACAACTCGATATTCTTTTTTTTAGAACCGGGCCTACATATAATCTTTATGCGCTTTAGGCTTTCTGGACTTTTGACTGTAGAGCTTCTCACTTCCTGATTAACTGTTATGATCATAGTGCTAACGGCAATCATCGAAAACAAAAAAGAAAATGTTCCTAGAGAGATACAAAATCAATTTTACTTCACTCAAAATATATTTTCTTCACTCGAAATTTCCCATGGTTATTGCGAATGATTGAAATTACCATTGATAAATTCTTATCAATATAAATTCTAATTCGTAGAATTAAAATTCTACGAATTAGCAATCTAAAAAGAAGAATAATCAGAAAACTGAGTCCATGTATTATTCACAGGTCTCTAAAATTGATAGCTGGCATACAAAATTGTAAGAATATTTAGATTGAAAATGAGCTAGGTGTTTTTAAGTCTTCAGAAATGGCTTTGAGATAAAATAAAACCTTTTAATAGTTCTTTTCATAACGTACTGTATCTAAACATTGTATCAGATGCAGTATCTTCCCCCAATATTAAAGAACAAACTGATTTTCGAGTTAATGAATATTTATATTTATAAAAATTCTTGCTTATCATGCAAATTTGTTTAATTGGCGCAAATGACACTCTACTGTTATTTAAAAAACTAAAACAAAATATGTCGATAGTACAACTGAAGTAGGAGCTCATAGTGTGGCTCAGCCGGTAGCACGCCAGTCTCGTAACCTGCTATTCCCAGGTTTGACTCCCAGGTGGGCCGGCGTTGAGATTTATCTCCGCATAACTTCCCTACCTGACCTCGGTCAGTAAAAGGCACCGATGGTCTTGGAAATGCTGTCGTCTATTGGATGGGACATTAAGCCATGGCTCCTTGTGGGGGGGAGAGCCATGCTGTGCACTTTAGAGAACACGCTAGATGGTCTTTACGGGAGATTATAATCTGTTTCCTAACAGATGTCCAGTGGGTCCCCTCCTCCAACCTTCGGGATCTTTGTGAACTCGCCATTCAGCCTACTGTGTGCAAAAAAGTGACTCTCGGAAGTAATCCAATATACAACTAACGCACAATTATAACAAACTAGAAATATAACATATTGCCTCTGGCGAATAATGGAGTACTCTTTTTCAAAGAGAATAATTTTACTTTCCGGATTTATGTAGAAAGGTGAAAATTTGAACCAATTGATGATTCAGAAAATGCGAAGAATTACAGTGTCAGTCTAAATCTTCAAATAAGTATCTTTGGCTTGATGGCTTAGCTGACAAAACAGAGGAAGCAATTAGACAGCACAACAGCTGAGAGCTGTACCAGATAGTTAATGCTTTGTGTGGTAGAAAACGAACAGGTATACAGTGATTGAAGGATAAACAAGGTAAGGTTATAGATGGTGAGGATTCTGCCATGGCTAGGTGGGCTGAGCAATTCAGTCAAGTCCAAAACAATGTGGTTAGTTCTACTTTCATTGATGATAGATGGACTGGTGGCTTTAATGTTGGCCCAATAACACAATCTGAAGTTATTTTCTCTATTTCAAAACTTAAACTTCATAAATCCGTAGGGATAGCTGAAATTACTACTGAAATGCTTAGAGCTATGAGTGTTTCGGTTACCACATGGATGACTGAAATATTGAATATCTTTTATGATAAAGGAATGGTTCCTAAGGATTTTACCAGAGCTATTTCATCCCTATTTTCGAAAAAGGTGATCGCAGTTCTTGTGATAAAAAAGTTAAAGTTAAGGTCGTCCTCTGAGGATTTTAATACATAATAATACATAATGCATCCGATTACATTGGTCCAGTCAAGTGGGCTCAAATATTTTAATTGAATCTTACAGAAATCCACAAGAGTTTATAACTCGCCTGTGGAATTTTATCATATTTCATATATATAATTTATAATTTTGGCAACAATAGTCAATAAACGTTTTTAAGCATTTATTATCATCATCATCATCATCATCATCATCATCATCATCCTCAAGCAGCCATGGGCTACGGAGGTCCAACCGGACCACGCAGTTTAATTCTCCAAGCATATCTGTCCTGAGCTACATCTGCTGCATCCGGCCACTGCACACCAATTCTAACAAGGTCCTGTTTGACATTGTCTGCCCACCGCATCCTAAGTCTCCCCCTCCTTCTGAGGCCTCTAGGCACACTGTTCATAACCCTATTCGCCAATCTATAATTATCCATACGGGTAACATGGCCAAACCAGCGGAGTCTCTCTCTGCACAATATGCTGCTTAAAGGAGGTTGCAGACTCCTTTGCCTAATCTCATCATTAGTTACAAAGTTGAACCACCTAATGCCCAAGATACTGCGTAAGCATCTGGAATCAAAAGCATCTAGTTTCCTGTTATCTTGTTTACAAAGTGTCCAAGTTTCATTACCATAACTAACCCTAGAAAGAACCAAACTATTATACAGTCTAATTTTAGTCTTTAGGTGTATACGCCTATTTCTCCACAATCTCCATAGATTCTTAAAAGTCCCGGCAGCAATACGTATTCGTCTGTTAATCTCATGCCGCACATCACCAGTATCAGTTACATAACTCCCAAGGTAATTAAACTGTGACACCTGCTCAAGACTGCAACCATTCAGATTAACTGAATCACAACCTGCCTGACCAATTTTCATCACTTTAGTTTTCTCTCTGTTTATAACCAAACCTACTCTACTACCAGTCTCATCAACAGTTCGAATGAAAGAGTTCATCTCATCGACATCATTTGCCAAAAGGGCTAAATCATCAGCATAATCTAAATCAGAAAGTTTCATATCTCCAGCCCATTTAAGGCCAAAATCTTTCCCTTGAAGTGAATTTCGCATAACATAATCAATAACCAAACTGAAGAGAAAAGGAGACAAAATGCACCCTTGTCGAACACCAGAAGTAAAGCTAAACCAATCGCTACAAGACTTACCAACTCTCACACATGATTCAGTGTTATTATAGAGAGCTTTCATTATGTTAACTAACTTGTCTGGTATACCATATAATTTCACAATCAACCACAAATTTTGACGATCAACAGAGTCGAAAGCCTTTTTGAAATCAACAAAGCTAGCAACCAAAGGTTTCTGAAACTCTACACATTTCTCAAGAATCTGCCTAAGTGAAAATATCTGATCTACACATCCCCTACCACTTCTGAATCCACATTGCTCATAACGCAATTGATTGTCAACCAGATTCTTAATTCTATTAAGCACAATCATGGAAAGAACTTTACCTGGAACAGAGAGTAGGCTGATGCCCCTATAGTTATCACAAGAACTGCGATCACCTTTTTTGAAAATAGGGATAATAATAGCTCTGGTAAAATCTTTAGGAACCATGCCTTTATCATAAAATTTATTCAAAATTTCAGTCATCCAAGTGGTGACCGAAACATTCCCAGCTCTGAGCATTTCTGTAGTAATTTCATCTACCCCTGGGGATTTATGAAGTTTAAGTTTAGAGATAGCCAAAATAACTTCAGATTGTGTTATAGGGCCAACATTAAAGCTGCCAATGCATCTATCAGCATTACAAACAATGGGAGTAGAACTAACCACATTGTTTAGAACATCACTGAAATGCTCAGCCCACCTAGCCATGACAGAATCCTCCCCTTCTATAACCTTACCTTGTTTATCCTTCAATCCTTGTATGCCTGTCCGTTTTCTACCACATAAAACATTAACTATCTGGTACAGCTCTCTGCTGTTGTGCTACCTAACTGCTTCCTCAGCTTTGTCAGCCAAACCATCAAGCCAAAGATTCTTATCAGTAGCTAACTGATCCTTTACACGTTTATTAAGTTCTTTGTAATGCTTTCTATTAGGACTAGTAGGGTACTGATTAAGGACATTCCTGCAGTTCCTTCTTTCCGAAATAAGCTCAAGTGCCTTATCACTTAAATAATTCTGCCTCCTCTGCTCCTTTTTCCTAAAAGAGTACTGTTAGTTTCGAAAAAAGCCTGTTTAAAATGGCCCCAATCTTCCTCAACTTCAGTATTAAGCAAACCATGAGTGTCATAATGACTAAGTAACCTATCATGGTAAGTTTTAGCTATAAATGGGTCTTTCAGAGCTTCAGTATTAAAGGTAAATTTTTTAACCCTAGCGCAACACTTTTTAAGTTTAAGTTGCAAGACACTTTTAACAAGGTAATGGTCAGATCCAATTTCAGCTCCCCTATATGCCCTGGTATTTCTAACAGAACTAGCCCATTTGCTGTTAGTTAATATATAATCAATCATACTCCTATGCAGCCCATCAGGTGAAACCCATGTGTATTTATGTATGTCGCGGTGTTTGTAATATGTGTTAGTTATTCAGAAACCGTTGAGTTTACTTACCTGTAGGAGACGTTGCCCATTGCCATTGCAGCTACCAATACCAAAAGGGCCTATCACCCCTCCCCAAAGGTGAGAGTCAATACCAACTTTGGCATTGAAGTCACCAAGAACAAGGGTAATATCTCCTTTCTTGACAGAATTCAAAATATCCTGAAGTTGTTCATAAAACCTATCCTTCTCATCCTCATCGTCATCCTCAGTGGGGGCATAACAGCAGATAACATTCAAGTCTTTAATACTTGTCTGAAATTTTGCTGTAAGAAACCTTTCATTAATGCACTCATATCCTAGAAGAGCATCACTAGCATGTCTGCTGAGCAGCAGACCCACGCCTTGGTGATGCTTTCCATCCTCCCTCCCTGTAAAGAGAAATTTAAAGTATCGAAGAATAAAATAATTTGAACAAATGGAAACAAAAAATTCGGTAAATGATTAAAAATTAGAAAATTTATTACAAAAAAAACTCAATATTATCAATATATAATAGCCATTTACGAAGATTTGAAGCAAAGCTATGTATGTTTTCCCATTTTTATATTGCTTGGCAATAAATTCAATAATTTAGGCGCAGGTAAATATATCGTTTTTTAATCACAGATTTCTTAGGTAAGAATTCAACGAGATTAATAGAGTTACTGTATCTTGTGTTATAATTTGTAAATTTTATATTTTGGTTTGACCAATTTTAATAGATAATTTTACGGGTATCAGCCTACTTTCCGTTCCAGGTTATGTTCTATGCATTATTGTGCTTAATAGAATTAAGAATCTGGTTGACTGTCAATTGCGTGATGAGCAATGTGGATTCAGAAGTGGTAGGGGATGTGTAGATCAGATATTTTCACTCAGGCAGATTCTTGAGAAATGTGTAGAGTTTCAGAAAACTTTGGTTACTAACTTTGTTGATTTCAAAAAGGCTTTCGACTCTGTTGATCGTCATAATTTGTGGTTGATTGTGCGATCATATGGTATACCAGACAAGTTAATTAACATAATGAAAGCTCTCTATAATAACACTGAGTCGTGTGTGAGAGTTGGTAAGGCTTGTAGCAATTGGTTTAGCATTACTTCTGGTATTCGACAAGGGTGCATTTTGTCTCCTTTTCTCTTTATTTTGGTTATTGATTACGTTATGTGAAATTGTTTGCAAGGGAAAGATTCTGGCTTTAAATGGTCTAGAGATATCAAAATTTCTGATTTAAATTATGCAGATGATTTTTCCCTGTTGGCTACTAATGTTGATGAGATGAATTCTTTCATTAGGTCTGTTGATGAGACTGGTAATAGAGTTGGTTTCGTCTTAAACAGAGATAAAACTAAATTGATTAAAATTGGTCAAGCAGTTGGTGCCCAGTCGCTCTGAATGGTTGTGCTTTTGAGCAAGTGTCTCAGTTTAATTATCTTGGTAGTTATGTAACAGATATTGGTGATTTGCGGCATTAGATTAACAGGCTAATAGGGATTGCCTCTGGGATATTTAAGAATCTATGGAGACTGTAGAGAAATAGGCGTATACACCTAAAGACTACAATTATACTGTTTAATAGTTTGGTTCTTTCTAGGGTTAGTTATGGTAGTGAAACGAGGACACTTTTTAAACAAGATGACAGATAACTTTATGTTTTTGATTCTAAATGCTTACGCAGTACCTTGGGTATTAAGTGGTTCAGTTTTGTAAGTACTGAAGAGGTTAGGCAAAGGAGTCAGCAACCTCCTTTACGCAGCATATTGTACAGAGAGAGACTCCATTGGTTTGGATAATTATAGATTAACAAATAGGGTTAAGAACAGTGTGCCGAAAGCCCTCAGGAAGAGGTGAGGATCTAAGATGCGGTGGGCAGACAAACAGGATCTTTTTAGAATTGGTGTGCAGTGGCGAAATGCAGTAGGTATAGCTCAGGACACACATGATTAGAGAACTAAATTGCGCGGTCTGTTTGGACCTCCGTATCTCATGGCTCCTTCAGGAAGATGATGATGAAAATGAAATGATCTCAAACATCGGACCAATGTTACAGATATGTATAAGAAGCAATTTATAACAACGAATTATCAAAAATCATTTTGCGTAGAGGTGGTAGGGTTAACAAATTAAATACTGAAATTGCTTTCTGCACTAATTGATATAAATCCTTAATAAACAAACACAATTGTAGAACTTTTACTTTTCTTTACCACGACACTAATAGAACTTTGTTTAAGAACAAATAAATCATGAAGCACTCTCGCACAAACTCACACTAAAATCTCGTTACAGTTGTATTCTGTTTCACATAAAGAACGGAGTGGGAAGTCTCCCTCAAAGATTTTCTTGTCCAATATCGTAGCTTATTACGGTTAACTATGAAAGCCAATGAAAAAACACTATGCGACGCCTGAAAATGTGTCACTGGTTTGGAAGCTTCTACCGCAAATGTTTTTTTATCGGAATATACCAGTGTAAAGGAAATTATGCTTTAGCGTGTACCTTACAATATTCCGAAATAAAAAGCATCACTATTAATTCCTCACTTCTATAAACTATAATAACAGTTATTTACATTAGAAAAATTGTTTATTTCTTGCATAAGGCATGGGACTATTTTCCTTTGCGGAGTATTACATCTGCGAACTGTTCTTGCTAAAACTGACATGGGTGAGATATCCTTTCAATGGTTGTTTCCTTCTTTAATCTTCATATTCTGCTGCTCCATTCTTTACGTAAAAAAAGTACAGAATATTTCCTACGTTTTCACCATGCCTTATATAATTTACTTATTGAACCTTCTACATTTTACAGAGCTCAAAATTGTTAAATATTCAGCACGCGCCGCTGGAACCATAATAACGTCGTCTAACGGCGATAATGTTTTTTTATTAATTCTACCTGAAATAGCCCAGTTATAGTAATATTATGCGTTTACCTTGCACATTCCTATCACAATGTAACTTGAGTATGCAATGTATGTCTCAGTAGAAAACCACCTCAAGTATTCCAAAGGTTTGTTATTACCCACATCACGTAGGACTAAACTTTGTTAACAGGTATGGTGATATCAAAACGATAACTGTCTCATGAAGCAAGGCAAAAGGTCATAAAATGTATTAAGCCCAGTTATAAATACGGGTATATGAAGAAGTCATCGAAAAGTATAAGTAGATTAAAAAAAAGCAAAAAAATAATATAAAGTATTTTATAAAAATTGAAACGATCAATGGAATCCATTAAAAGATTATTCGTGAGAAAATACCCAAACAAACAAATACACAGGTCAAAAGAAATGTAGAAATATCCAATATAATCAGAGATTTTCGATTTGTTTGGTTAGTAACCAAGCTTAACTCTAGTCAAATGGAATATCAGTAATGCAAATAGTAACTTACTTAAGAAAGAATAAAGAAATATACAGAAGATAAACAAAAAAATTGTTATTGAATTCTAAAGCTGTTGTTTCGTCAGTGGGTCTACACAGAACGACAACATTTTGAAGTTAGCTCTCGAACAATGTTTTCCAATGTGAGTGATTTAAAAATTTGTGGGGGTGTTTGGTTTTTCAATACAATAACGGGGACGCCATCGCCATTTAATTTTATCTAGTTTTATAAAGGAGAAATTAGCTTTACTGCCATCAAGAAAATTAATTTTTGTAACAGAGTTGTTGGTCTGTTTTACTTCTAAACGGCACTATTTTGCACATAGTGAACTAAATGCCAATTCCAAAAGGATTCCAAGGGCTCAGAGAAGATTGGTAGAATGGGGATCATTGGACAGCTGTTAGGACACAGAAAAACGCCTCCTATCATGGCCATCCAGTGTGTCCTTTAACATGAACAAGATTTGGCTCTCTCCTGCACACGGGGCCACGTCTTTATATTACATCCGACGGACTCCGGCCTATTCAAGCCTATTGGTGTCCCTTTTCTGACCGAGTTCCGGGTGGAGGCTTAACGGAGAAAAATCCCAACTCTTGCATAGGTGGTACTCTAACCTGGGAACTGTAAATTACGAGTTTGGGGCGCTAAAGATTGAGTCAACCCTCATCCCTAGTAAAAGAGGAGTTTAGAAGATAATATTGAGCAAAATGGGGCTTAGGCCCAAAAAGATTGTTAACTGCTGCTTTAGAAAATCGTAAGATTTTGCGATACAGTTTTAGTTTACAGGCACCAGGATGGAGCTTTAGGGCCTCTTTGTGTCTCTGTCAATTGTCACTGTCATTAATGAAAGATATAGAGAGGCGAAGAAATTCTTTTCTTTTTGTGCTCATTAATATATGCGGATGATTATAGTTATATGTGTCTGTGCAGTTGAAGGCGTGGTAATCCATTGCCAACTAAATCTAAAGTCGTGCCACATAAAATTGTATGCTCATTATTTCCTCTTCGGCAGGTTACGACATAAAAAAATGACCGCATCATCAACCAGGAATTCGAACGCCAGGAAAATTTTTACGAGAGTCACAGACGGAATGAATGAGATGTCACTCTGCCACTGAAGCGATCAATTCCCAAAATCTGACTAATTTATAATCTTTTTGATGAAACATCGGCTGTTGAAACCAGTAATACATTTTACTATTTTATGTTCATCCTGTATGTTAAAAGAAGTACTCGTAACAAAAGATCAAGTTGACAACGAAACACCTTTCCACAGTCCATTTTCAGTTAAAAAAACTCACGTGAAAAGAAAAATAATAACGCAAATTTATATGTAAAATAAATTTTGAATGGTATGCAGTTT
Organism: Ryuthela nishihirai; assembly: GCA_038380435.1. Lineage (NCBI taxonomy): Eukaryota > Metazoa > Arthropoda > Arachnida > Araneae > Heptathelidae > Ryuthela > Ryuthela nishihirai. The sequence continues at coordinate 18,167,308 of JAWZYU010000011.1, forward strand.
TTTGTTTATTATGCATAATATTTCAAAGCAGAGGACCTACTACACTTCCAGACACGGCATTATACGTGTCATATTCATCCTGTGTTTTCAAGAAAGATTTGTATATATACATTGTTCAGGTTTCCATCGAATATCACGATGATTTCTTTCGTGCATTAAACCTTCTGTCAACAGAATGCCAAGGGGCGCACACTTATGGCATTTTGGGAGATTTTAAAACTCATCAGAGAACGGATCGTAAAGAGATGAGGCCTATTTCACATGCCAGCTATTTCAGAGAGGAAAATGGATATCGAAAATCCCTTAATCGCACGCGAGAAATATTCCATCAAATTATTATTGCAGAGAAAATCCAGGGTTATTTTTCACATTGCTTTAGGAGAGGAATTCTTGCGAGAGAAAAGAAACCAAAATCCTACCTCGAATACGGATTTTTGTGTTTTCGCCATTTGTAAAGAAGATAGTTCAAATCAAGGGAGATTGATTTTGAAAAGTGGTAGCATCTAAGACGTACACAAATTGGTAATTTGCAGAAAGCAGATTTCAGTCGGTATCCATTATTTAGAACATAAGAACTTTCGTGTTGATTGCACCGAAAGATTTATTATGCAATTTATCAAATATATTACGTTTTGATTGCACATCAGCGCGAGAGCAAACTATGTCAAGCGAGTTGGACTATGGAGAGATATGAGACTGCTCAGTTGATGATTCATCAATTTCCATAGAACACAGATTGATAGGTCATTGGCCTGTGGTTTAGGGCAAGTGTTTCTCAAACTTCTTCTACCAGTGCCCATTTTCAAAAAATATTCTAAAAAAACTAACGTTGTTTAAATTCTATTATTTTCAAAAAGAATTTATTTTCCTAAAAATCTTTTGCCGCTCAACAAAGATAATATTCTGCACATTTATATTTAATATGAAACAGTCACAAGTTAATCAAGAAACACTGTGAACAATTAGGAATATATATTGAGTGTGACAATTTCGACAAATTCAGTTTTTAGGTATTATGTTTAACTATTAAGATTCTTTTCAGCAATTTTTATATTTTAACATTTTCTAAAACATTTATATTTTGTAAATATTTTAGTAATAAAATGTTTTGTTAGTAGTTGAAAAAAAAAAGAACACTTCGTCTATAAAAAAAAGAGAAAAAAAATCGAGCAAAAAAAAAGAGAACACATTCTCCTTAAAAAAAAAAAAGACATTCAGGCCACCATACCCAAATACCTAAAATTTAAAAACGCATAGTGTGTTTTCTGTCATTCCAACAAATACCTTTAAAGAATGTAATCGTAACTGGTTGTTTTTGGACGTGAAAAGTACAAAAAAAAATGAAGTGCTGTCCAACTTAAAACATGAAATCGAGATATTTCAGTTTTTTCACGTATCTCCCAAGACTTTTCTCACCATCTACCTGTTGTCTTAGCGAACTTTCAAGCGATTTGTGCGCATGCTCAGTCTCTCCAAAGTGTCGCATTTACAGTCACGATACTTCACGAATAACCATAATTTTAGCATAAACATATTGTTATGAATTTAACGATGGAAACTGAGCCTGAGTAGTAAGCGTATTTAGCGTATTTAGTAGCAATAATTCTAAAATAATGTAATTTATTTCAAAATCATAAATGAAAACATTAATATAAACTCAACTCAACTAACATAAATCTATATCAGTATGAAAATAAATCTTCAGAAGAACTTAATACCTTATTATTATTCATAAAAAGAGATATTTCCTGTATATTTCCTACTATATACACTCAAAGTATAAAGTTAAGACTTTTTTACAACAGTTGATAAGTGATACAATCGTATTTGTGAACAATCTGCAATCTATCAAGATCTGCAATCTATCAACCTTACCAATTTCTAAACAATTAATAACTATACAACAAATGACTTCTTTCTAAGGTTTTAGTCATCAGCTACTCCAAAACTGCATCTAAGTATACAGGTTTCTCAGAACCATTTCTTTTTAGACGTTGATCACTTCGTTTCAAACGATGAATTCTTCTTTTCTTTTAGTAGTTTACTAACACGATCACACTAATAAACTTATTAGTGGTTAGCACGCTTGGCTACTGATCTAAGGGACCTGGGTTCGAGTCCCGGATTAGGCATGGATGTGTGTGTCGTTTTTCTGCTGAGGTCTTGCCATCCTCTCAGATCTCCTACTGTGGCATATAAACTGACAAACTCCTGTCAGACCTCTGTGGCAAGCAGCTGCTTGAGGGGGTATTTATTTTTTTTATAACCTGCAGTGAACACACCAATTTAAAACTTTTTTCTTTATACTTTAGTGCACAGGCTAAAACAATTGCGTTTTACTTCACACAAATTCTTCCTAATTACAACTCCCTTATTTCTTCTTTCCAACTTCGTTCGAAATGGTAGTGACGTAATTATCACGCTGAAGCACATGCGAGCAACGAAATTATACATGAAATCACAAGTTCATTGTAGCACGTTCATCTGTCGTAACAATATCAAGATTTGTTTGTCACCATTGAAATAGAACGTATTGAATATACATTGGTTCTCATAAATTAAGGAACAAATGAAAAAAAACGCAGCATCATAAAACTCCAACGATAGAATTGCACGAAAGTCATGTTTAATAATGTAAAATGCGACACCGGATTAAGATACAGTATACAAATGAATGTCAGTGGTCTTCATGAATGCTGATGAATGAATTCCTTCTCCTCATGAATTTCGCCACCACTGTACGTTAAAGTCTTCATGAATTGTGCCTATATAGTGGGCAGCAAGTGGTGTACCTGCCTCTGATCCAAAGTGACATGAGGGAAGGTATAAACTGGAGCATATATTAGGGCAAATGAACCCAGGAGCAATGACAATCTGTGCTGTTCAAGATAAATTGATATTATTCTCCACAGCAATTTGTGGCTTCAGTTGATATGGAAGGAACCAGGGACATGCTATCATGCCACAAATATCTGTGAATGCGACACCTATCGTGGTGATAGTGATAATTTGATACGAAGATGCTGTGCAACTACCACCCCCAGATACTTGCTAGTTTGGCTCAAACAAATTGGGAGCATTACATTCTGATTTACCCTTGTATTTTGCTTAAAAATGTTACACTATGTTCATATGAAAAAAGAATTAAAATGTATTATTTTTGAATTTTTATTTGACCAAAAGGGGGATTAATTTATTATTGTAGATAATTGTGGAAGCAAAGAAAGTAAAAAACGGCTGAAGCAGAACAATAAGATTTCGAACTATTCTTCTGAATTGAAGTGTGGGAAACATCACCCACTCTAATACACAAAACCGAACCCTCTGTTACTATTTACAATGCAATTAAAACTTTCTCTAAAAGACTCTAAAGAATTTCAAGCCTTTTAACACTAATAATTATAAATAAATAATTTTGAATATCTGTGTGAATTATTTTAAAGCCATTGATGTTCTGCCACGGTTACGAAAATTGCAAATAGATGGAAATAGATTTCTTAGCACTTCTGTAAGTTTAGTTCTTTTTTAATTCGAACTGTAATTCTCCTCCCCTTCTCCTAAGGCAACTATCACGTTTCTCCCCCCAAAGGTTGAGAATCCTTTACTTAGACTATATACTAGGTGGGTAAAGTATGGTGCTTCTTATGCAGTAGCCAATTATAATGCCTCTAATTCAAAGGGGGAAAAAAAAGGAAAAAAAATTGTCAATTTTTTTACGTTGCTCATACAAATGCAATAACGACATCCTTTCGTAAACAAGAATGCTCCTAGCGATGTTAGGAAACTAATTAATGTCCAGACAAAGAATAAACATCGCACAAGAATCCAATATGTGCTTGTTGATCCTAAAATTCCTTACAGGATTGTGGTTAGGTTTTTTTGGGGGGGGAGGTTATCTGATTCTTGAAAATGGAAAAAAAAATCTTAACTTTCGGCGAAGTTTTTAACGTGAAACGTTGGAGAAAAAAGGAAGAAGAACACAGAAAGAAATAAAAGGTTTTTTTTTTCTTTGCATTCTTTTTTCCGAACCGTTAAGACTTGTTTATCAGCACCCTTTAGTTAAAAAGAAGTGGCCTGCATTTGCAGAAAATCTGGATAATTTTTCTTGAAACAAGCGAAGAGTACAATGAGTACGAGAGAGCTGTTGGGTGGTGAAAGTAAATAAGAAAACTCTCTCTACGTGAATTACAAAAGTTACGGAAGTAAATTCCTTCCTGTCGTAATGTGTCACATATTTCAAAATATTGCACCGTCTTATAAACTACTGATTCGCACGCGAGATATTATTTTCTGTGCAAAAATGGAATATAGTTGCGGAAATAACTGTCATAAAGACCACGTGTTTTCAGAGAGAGACCATTTGGTATTGGAGAAATGAACAAAACTCTCAGAATCACCTTGTAAATGTTCAAGCATTCATTATTACAGGTCTTACTTCCTAATGCGCGTGATCCATTAGGTTGAGTAGTCAGCAGATGATATTATTTTCTAGGATAAATGAAAAAATGAAAATCGCTTTGGAAATGCCAGTTTCTTGATAAACTAATCGTATTCGCATGATCTAATATTTGCTTTAATTCAGTTGCACATGAAATTAACAATATGCAACTAAAATTCGAAGCTATCTTTTTCGTAAAGAAAAAAACACAGTAACACCACTCGTAATCTGCTATTCCCATTTATCGAATCATTATTGTGCTGAGTTTAGAATTCTGTTAACTTCAACTTTGCCCTAGATGGAAACGAGAATACTGAAGGTCTTGAAAATCTTTCCGTCTGTTATATGACGTTTAAAGTGGCTTGGAAACGGGGACACTGAAGGTCTGGGAAAGGCATTCATCTCTTACATGGACGTTTAACGAGGCCTTCACTACAGATTTACATCTGCTTTCTAACACAGTACGGTGTACTTCTCTCCTATTAAATCTGAGTACGTAACCACGTATAAATATGAGGCTCATAGGTAAAACAGCTCCCTCAACTAAATACCATCCTGAGTTGCTTTAACACCCTCTAGAAATCAATTAATACCATGAAGTTTTATTAATTTTAGCCAATTACAGTTCTAATTTTAAATTTTTAACTCCTTTGATCCCGAATTATTTTGGTTAAATTAACAGTATTTGGAGCATGATATTATTGTTATTTGGGCCAAAATAAATAGTAAAGAAATAACATGAAAGCTAGTTTAAATTCCATCGAAGAGTCATTTCTTTACGGAGAAATAAAATAAATTTAGCATCCAGTATCCAACAGCAATTCCTATATTATATTACTTTTACTTTGGGAAATAAACAAGTCACATACTAAATACACCATTAAAATGCAAAAAGAACAACTGATGATAAAATAATTAATTTACCCCACGCTGCTTCTAGTGAAAAAAAGAACAATAAAAAATATGTCTACAGGACTCAGCAGCGATAAATATACCTTCAGTTTATCAGAAAGAGGAATTTTTTTACGTAGGAATTTAGACTTTAATTCCCTTTTCCTGCTGTTCTTTCCATTCTCTGTGGCCATTGGTGTTGTCTATTCCTTTACATGCAGCATAATGACATCCATTATTAAGCATAACCGACCACGAATCATTAACCCCTGCCTTCTGCACAGATTTCGAAACGAACACTCTCTGAATTGCTAAGCTCAGGTATTAACTTCTTTTTTTCTCCCCTTTCTCTCTTCTCGTTTTAGTTACTCCTTCCCTAATTGTAGCGAAGTAAATTGCCTCAAACCTTTTGTTTTATTAACGTAATTGTCTTGCTTGAAGTGGGGCAAAAATTTCTGAGCACAATCAACATCACTGAGAGTGTGGAAAAACTCATTAACCCTTTGGGATTAAGGCGGTCGCACTTAGTGGGGATGTGTACAATTAAACAAAGGCATCTGCGCTACTTTACTCAGTGGGGAAGAGGTGTTGGCGGATCTGTGATGTGTTTCGGCGAGAATGGTTGCCTTTCAACCTTCTCCCATTCTTTAGCTTTCTTTTATCTAGTAGATGAGAAGTGTTAAAAACTGGGAAAAAGTAAACCGAATTATAATTTTTTTCGATGGAATTTTTGATTTGAAATTTCAAATAAAGGAGAGAAACATTCGAATTATTTCCATTCTTTTTCAGCAAAAATCATTTATTTCTCTTTGTTTTGCCGTTTTAATCGTTAGTTATTTTATTTTACAATTTATTTTCTAAGTATGCGTTTATTAAAACACTGTTGTATTTTAAATTTCAGTACAACTTATTTGTTTACTGATGATCTTAAATGGGGTGAACAAGTAGCGGTTCTTTTATATTTAAAATGGGAACGAGGAGTAATTACGATCCCAACATACCGTGTGGTTTTATTTAATAGTAACTGGAGCATAAAATAAAATAATCACTTAATATTAGAAAGCAATATAAAGTATTTTTTAGTTCCCTAAAAAGAAATATGATTGCAAGTATTTTATTTTAAAACAGTGTTTTTAAACATTCAGCAGGTTTCCCACGCATTTTTAATAGGCATAATAGGAATAAAATATAATATTTTAATAGTTAATTAATAGCATCTTCAATTTCTTTGTGCTGTTTGTAAGTTAGAAGCGCCACCCAGATATAGCAAACAATAGTGCCTCTTTCAAATTATTACAAGATCCGCCATTTTGCAATTATTTGTGCTACGTTTTTGAATCCACATATCTCACAAACTTCGCGAACTGAATGCTGCTTCTGGAATACATCAGATTTTATTTCGATCGCACAATTTATTCTTCAGTGTATGGTCATAATTCAGGGTCCACAGGTGTCACTTTCTCTTCTTTATTCAAGAGAATCTGTCAGCCGAATATCTTTACTGGACCTTAATCACGCAGTTGTTAATGTGCTCGTTAATAAAACCATGAACTCGGTATCTCACGATTAGATATGACGTTTAATGAACAACACTTCACATTACATACATGCATATTTAACTAGGGCTCAGCCTTAATCCGCTGCCCCACCGAGAACACCCAATCACACACTCCCTGAGTGATGATACCACTTTTAATAATAATAAACATTTTAATATACTAGGTGTCAGAGCGCAGCATTTCCAATCCGATCCGTTCGACGGTCAGGAGAGAAGTCCTTTTTTTCTTCGATGAGCTCCACTCCCCATTCCTTCCTGCTTGTAAGAGAGCAGCAGACCTCACGTCACGGATTTCCGTATTGAGCATCCCATAGTGCGGTGGTTCGAGTATCGCAGGTCTTCTGTGTCACACATGGCTCTTGCCTAATACAATCATACAGCAAAGAGTCAACGTAGTAGATCGGATGGGAACATCCTTGACAACAGGTATGGTCATAATTCAGTGTTCGCAGTGATGGTCATAATTCGGGGTCCGCATTGATGGTTATAATTCAGGGTTCGCAGTGATGGCCATTATTCATGGTTCGCAGTGATGGTCATAATTCGGGGTTCGCAGTGATGGTCATAATTCGGGGTTCGCAGTGATGGTTATAATTCAGGGTTCGCAGTGATGGCCATTCATGGTTCGCAGTGATGGTCATAATTCAGGATCTATAGGGATGGTGGTATTTCAGTTCCACTGAGACTAAGTATTGTACTTATATGGTAAACGATTTAGTATAAAAGTTGAATAACAGAAAATTATAGGTAGGCACCCCTTAAGTGATGTACATTAGCTAAGTATAGAGGAAAAATTGTCGTTAAGCAGGTGGGATCGGACCCACCCGGCTAATAAAATTTTTTTTCTTTATTTCATAATTATTATATAGTAATTTTTCATTATTTCATAATTGACAATGTTATCAGGAGGTGGTTAGTTCGGATCCCATCCTGGCTAATGACAATGTTTTCCTCTATCACACTTCTATGGTGTAAGATTATAAATAATATAGCCAAGTTTTGAAAATCTGAACTACTGTCAATGCTGAGATTAGATACCAAATTTCAAGATAACAAATCGCCTTTGAAGGATGAGAAAGCTCATTTTTCAAAGAGAATAAGTTTGTCATTCTCCGACTTGAGCGCCTTTTAACAGCTGAAATTTGAACTAATAGATGAGTCAGAAAATTCAAACTGTAATATTTCAATAATTCCAATTCAACCATAAAAGAAATTTTATTTTTCTCTTAAGAAAGTCGCGTTTTCCATCCCATTCCCACCCCCGGGAGTAAAGGGCAAATCGATGCTGCCTATGTAAATCTCTTGACCACCACAATTTACCACCAAAATTTAACATTTGACGCTTGAATGAACCTTTTACAATATTATTTATATTCTGAAATTTTTCAAATTTCGTGCCGTTTAAAAACTTTAGGAAATTTTAACTTTTGGAAGATTGAAAAAATGGCAATCTTAATATTTTATTAGAACATATCCAAGCAAGAAAAAAATCTTTCATTTATCTCTTAAATAAAAGACAAATTCTACAGAAGATAGACGACAAACTACAGATGATTTACAGATAAACTACAGATGGATAACAAAGTGAAAAAAAAAATATGTTTTTCTTTTTAAACGTGCTAATAAGATGACTGTCTGACCAAATTATTATGAACACTGACCTAGTATTTCGCCATATGTTTCTTGGTACAGTTCCCAAATTCCAAAGTTTTCAAATCTCTATGCATAATTTTCGTTGAAATTGGTTTCGAAGTACTGCTATCTGTCATCTGTCTCAGCTGATGAATTGTAGCAGCTCTATTTTACCACACAGTTCGTGCCAACAAACGCCTGTCCCTATCTCTCATACCATTTGTCCTCCTACATATGACAAGATTGGCGGATGAGTTGAGTTTTTTGAGACCGTTGCCATGTCAATAAGAAATTTCGCGAAAGATGCATTTCAAATTCAAATTTGTTATAACATAAAGAAATACATGAGGCCAATAAACACACAATGCACAACACTTTGTCAAATACATTATCAATACAACACTACAAAAAACAGAGAAACAATAAAAGTACAAAACTAAGTAAAACCATTAATAACTATATGTGAACAACCAAGGAGCTTTCGATCTCTTCCAGGTTATAAAATTTTTTGTTAAAATATAAAGTAAATGAAAAATAAAAATATTAAAAAATATTAAATATCACGAGTGGTGTGAGTATGCAATTTTACCAAATATCAGTTCCTATATAAATGCTATCAAAATATTATTTAATCACAGTAAACATACATTCAATGTTGTCTAACTTTGATAAATATGCATGCAAGTATTTCTTAAAAGTTGTAAACCATTTTTCGTTTCTTATTGTATACTCCAGTGAATTAAAAACTTTAGGCACAATAAAATATACATTTTTATGGAAAATTTCCTTTTTCGCTTTCTCTATATAAAATTGTAAACCTATAAAACTCTGGAGTTAAAAATAGGATTTCTAATCCGAATAAAATGTTGATTTTTATACAAAAAGATAGTTGAAAGATATATATAATTTCCTCAGTGGCAATGTATTGTGTTTGTTGTATAATATTATGTTCCCAGCAAAATAATTATAATTAAGATTACGAACTATTTTATTTTGTACATAAATTAAAGGCAATAAATTGATTTTTATTCACCTCCCCAACAACAAATCCTATAAATTTAGGTAGACTGAATCCGTGCAAAATGAATAATCCCGTAGAAAATTATAATTAACATAACGTTTTAAGTAGTAAATTTTATATAATATTCTGTTTAGTTTTAAGAAAGTGAGTAAATGTATTTTTTCCATTTTAAATTACATTCTATTATTAATCCTAAATAATTGTAGCTATCTGTCACTTCGATAGTATCACAGTTACCGCAGTCTATACTTAAACAGTTTATTTAATTAATTAATTCGTGGAGTTTGATGTTATTTCCAAATGTATTTAATGAAGTTAATGTAAAATATATTTATTCTGTTTTTTTTTTACATTTAATTCTAGGTCAATATTAGTAAGCTACTTTTTAATAATTATTAAACTACTATTAATAATTTTAAATAATGCTTCATTATCTTCTGCATCAAAAACTATGGATTTATCATCCGCAAAAGAAATATTTTTTCCGGCATTTTTTAATTTACAGAAGTCATTGATATATATATATATAAGAAAAAGTAAAGGACCCAACACAGAATCCTGTGGGACTCCCCTTACAGTCAATAATGTTTTACTTTTAAAACTGTTAATAATCACAATTTGCTTTCTATTCTCAATGAAACTTTTAAACCAGTCATGGACTACACCACGAAAATCATAAAATTTCAGTTTATGTAAAAGTATTTTATGATTAATAGAGTCAAATGCTTTTCTATGTCTAAATAATCCCCAATATTCCTTTTATTTTTACCAATGCCCTTATAAATCAATTCGTTAAATTTTATTAGTGCATGAAACGTATTGCAATTTTCACGGAAACCAAACTGGTTTTTTCCAAAAAACTCAATGCTATCCAAATAACTAACCACTCTCTTTTTAGCTACTTTTTCAATGACTTTAGAAAAAATTGGTCAAATTGCAATAGGTCGATAATTATTATAATCATCTCTGTTTACCCTCTTATAGATTGGTTTAATTATAGAGAATTTCAAATCGTCCACAAAGGTTCCTGTTTCCATTGATGAATTAAAAATATAAGCTAATAAATGTAATTTATGTCTAGCTATTATTTTTAGTATTTTTGCATTTAAGGTATCGTATCCTACAACTTTATTTGTATTTAATTTGAATTTGAATTCAAGACTTCTCCTGCATCTGTATTCATAAAATACATAGAACTCAAAACGGTTGTTAATCAGATAAACTAAAATTTGATTCCGATTGCCGAGATACAGATAACCTTCGGTTACTATTAACATTTGTAAAAAATTCATTACTCACTACAAAATTAGTTTCTTTATTATTTGGAAAATTATTATGAGCTGTTGACGTACTTGTTATGTCATTTACTAATTTCCACTGTCGTCGTCGATCATTGTTACAGTTAATAAATAAATTACTATAATATAAATTTTTTACATTTTTATGGTTATTTTATGGGGTTTTTTATTGTGATCTTTATATTCATTCATATAAGCAATAAATAAAGGATAATCTTTTGCTTTTTTATATAGCTTTTGTTTTTTATTAATTCTGTTTAAAATTTCATATGTAATCCGTTTTTCATTAATACCGTTCACTTTATTTTTATCTCTCACACCATCAATATTATAACTACAATCCTGCATTGCTGTATAAACCATATTGTTGCGAATTTTAAAATGGATAGGCACTGAGCGTGAGTAATAATAACTATATTTTCAAACCAATTACAATACAATGAAAATTGTTACAAAAATATGGATGAAATGTTTTATAAACCAATTAACTACTATCATACATAAGTCATTAACCTTTTTGTACAGAGCATATCAGCTCTGTCTGTTTTACTAAAATACTACCTCTTCACTTTGTTTACCATGTCACTTGAATACCTTCAGACGTAAATAAACCCTCGTCCTGTGCTAGTTCACTAAACTTTTGTTGCTAACAACAGAAAACAAACACCCGCGCACACACTAATAATTATACTAATTATTTTCACTTAACGCGTACTGACTCATACTATCTGAACGTCATTTCAGATCTCACAACTTTAACAAACTGCACTGCTATCTTTTTTTCATTCTTCCGAATCGTTCTAAGTTCCAATTCGTTGGCTAAATTGAATCTCACGTAGAAGCACACACGAGTGTTCAAGTCACGTTAAGTCATGAAGTCACTGTTGCTCGTTCATCTGTCGTAACAATTTTAATAAATTTTTCATAAACCAAGTTAACGTTTTTGCATTCAAAGTTATCGTTATCCAATTCATATTCCATTATTTTACATTCCAGTTTCAGATAATTCATCCCAGTGATGCCATGCAAGTTTTTATTATTTGTATTGTTTATTTTTTGTGATTTTATTATCATTAAAAGCGGGTAATAGTCTGTTATTTCAGTCATGTGAATAACACATTTATTTTTGAACATGGAATTAACATTTCTAATAAATAGATGATCAATGCAAGTAACTGTTATTGATGTAGCCCTAGTCATTTCGTTTATGTATGATACAAACTCAAATGTGGTCATTATGCTTAAATATCTGTAAACTTCATAATTTTTACTATTCAGATCCAGATTCATATCACCAATTATATAAATACATTTTTATATTTTACCTTGTCTAAATAACATTCAAATTCATCTAAATAAGCTTTTAGAGTGTATTTATGAGACCTATAAATGGAAATGAAGCATAAATCATTTATTTTATCATACACCTCTAAAATCTCAGCAGTATTAGATTTTTGGCTAAGTTTATTATCGTCCGTTGATAAATTATTTTTAAAGTAAATCATGGTACCTTTTGATATATTATATTTTCTCCCATTAATAAAACAATTATATCCAAAAATCTTAAAATTATCCATTTCACAGTCATTAATCCATTTTTCGTAATAATTTGACCAAGTAGTGTATCTGCGTTTCATTTTAGGTAAAACACTATTGCATAAGCAGTGGAATTTCCATTCGACATTTCACTCAAAGAACAAGGACGTGTTCCAGTACTTTTGCTAACACAGTATAATCCATTGCAAATATATCTGTAAAACTTCAGAGAAGTATATTAAAATGAGGTCTATTATCAATATGTTTTCTATCCATATATATATGTACCATAATATGCCCAAATAACAATTCAAAAATCACGATTCTTATTTTAAGGTCAACTTTAGGTATTATGAAATATGTCCTTGTTTTGGGCTATAAGGTTAAGTGTCAATACCCACTACATGATTGTAGCTCTATTGGGCACGGTGATATGCTCTGCTTATTGAATCTTTGCAACTCAGTGATGCACAATGGACGTCAGTCTTCAGTACTCAGCATCAGACATCTCTATTCATCACTCGCCATTCAGTATTGCGTAGAAACCTCTCACCGAAGCACTTCAACGGTGTTGAATCTCCGCTTCATTGTATGGTTGTGAAGGACAAACACTCTGTGCACTACAGGCCTTAACAGTTTCAGAACTTCGGTGATGTATGCTGAGCTTCCCAATAATCCGATGTAGAGATATTTTGCATGAGACTTTTGAAACAGGGGAGCAGGGTTTTGCTTCTCACTTTACGTATTTATTCATTCTTCAACCTAATCGCTGCTGTATAATATGAAACGCAATGACGTCGTTAAATGAATCCTAATTGTAAAGTGTAGGAACTTCTTACAATGGTTTCAGCATTTGAGAAATTCCTGTTTCAAAGGTAGTTCTATTTCATTCTGAGATACATTATTAATTAGTAAATAATGTTACTCAAAAAGTTTCGCCAATGGGTGGAACTACCAATCATCAGCGGTTCGACCCCCACTCATCGGCGAAACTAATTTTTCAGCAACGTTATTTATTTAATTTTAGGTATCTGGTATTTGCTACTGATTGATTATTGATCAGAATTTCGATATACATATAGAGACGTATAAACATATAATTTAAGTCAGTGGGCAAAAAAGAAGTAGAGCGAGCCTCGCCTCCTTTTCATCCTCTAATTTTTTTTTCAAAAAAAAAATGGGCACGGTAAAGAAGTCTCGCCTCAGACCCGCTGTTACTTTTCCCTGCCACTGATTTATGTGCTATGCAATTTCGATTTGATATAACTTTTTGCTTACCGACGATAGGTTAGAGATATACCGCATTATATACCGAGATATATCAAGCATTCAGTTGGGATAGCATGTGTTCCATCTTATGCAAAGAGTAGATTACTTGAAATTTTAGACTAAAAAATTATTGTGCATTAAATTTTTCAATTGCAATAGAGACAGTTTTGTTCTTAACATTTTAGGTTCTTTCATGTGAATAAATTGCACGAAATTAAAATGAACAGTTCCCGAACGGTGTTCGGATATGTCTGAAATCATATGCATATTTCAATGACTTTAATGCGGACAGTTGTTAAGGAACTAGTTAATCGTTATCAAAGGTAACAGTTGCTATTAGTCATAACTATGCGTTTCGTTAGTTTAACTGAAGTATTCAGAGTGCTTGAGTTTTATATTTTTTATAAAAAAAGTTTGTAAAAGCTAGAACGGGCTACTAAGTTTCTCTCTACTCTAGCAAGAGCTTCGAAAAGTTCTGAATGAATGAGTTTGGTTGTTTTTTCTTTAGAAAGTACTTTTTTTTACATAATAAGCTACATACCCCGGTCATAAGGAATCTAAGTGCTCGGAAAACGTGATGAATACAATCCACTGGACAGTTGTTAGAAGACAGAAGTAAGTCTCCGTCTGATAGGTTCAACTTTTTTTTCCAACGAACACAATATTGCTCTATTGCATACAGCGCAAAAGCTTAACTTCACATCCAACGGATGACAGCCTTTGCAAACCCATTGGTATCTCCCTTTCTGATCGAAGGTAGAACCGGGTAGTTATCGAAAAAAATCTCAAAGCAGGAGCATTTGAGAGTCAGACCATGGAAGCGCCAAATTATGAGTCTGATGCGCTCCCGAAATAGACAATACTCATTCCATCGGAATTAATAGATAAAATGAAATGATTGAAGCTGATAGTTTGTTCTGACAACCTAAATGATATTTCATGCAGAGGTTGACTTGGGTTGTCTTACCTCTGAGCGGCACTTTTTTGCACACCATGGGCTAAATGGCCAGGTCACATGGACCCGAAGGCTCAGAGAAGTTTGGGAGAGGGGACCAACTGAAACAGCTGTTGGGAGACAGATGGTAGCCTCTCGTCAAAGCCATCCAACGAGTGCTGTATTTCTAACCGTTTGATACAACAGATGAATGTTGAAAACATTTATGTAAATAATTTTTTGGATAATTTTCTTGAGACTGGCAGTGTTGCTATTAAATATTCAAACTTCCATACGTATTTAAATACAATACGAATGTTGTTTAAAATCGAGATTTCGACAAACTTGATTGAAACCTTTAATTAATATTCAGTCATATTTTCTCATAAAACGCCTTTTTTAGAAGTTAAATATCTTCGAAGCTAGTTTCCACTGGCAATAACATAGAGCTCGTGTCATTACCCCTCAGCGTATGTACTCTTTATATATTTAAAAGTGAACTAGAAGGACGCATATCGCCTCTGGCGCATATGAGAATCTCGTTTTCAAAGAGAAATAAGTTTTTCCTTTACCAAGTGTTTCATTCCTTAAAAGTTTTAATTTGAGCTAGCGGATGAAGGGAAAAATAGAAACAGTATTTTATTAGTAATTATACAACATAAAAGTATTCTTCTTTTAATTCTTAAATCTACAAAGTGGCATTTCCTCCATCTGTCTCGGAAAAGTCAGTAGATTATTGCTGCCAGTGAAATATCTCTTAAAAACCACTAACGTTTACCATTAATTTTTGAAACTTCTATTCTATACATATTATTTATAAAATTCAAAAACAGCACGTCCGTTTCATCATTTCAGTGATCTGTGAAAATATATATACATTGGCTGAAATTAAAAAAAAACACCCAGAAGGAATTTCTTTAGTAAAGTCATATTATAATATGCTAATAGTTAAGGACAACAGAAACCGTGATCCATTGGATGAAATAATGACGTCACTGAGGACGACAACATGCAAATGTACGCAGCGCGTATCTAAGGACTAGGGCGTGACTCGTACGTGTCTGGTGTTTGTACAGGATACACTGAATAGCAATACGTACATCAGCGACATCGTACAGCCGGTCGTCCTGCCATATTCGAGTGTAATCCCAAATGCGATATTCCTGCAGGATAATGCCCTCCCACACTCCGCCCGGGCAACTCAACATGCTCTTCAGGCAGTGCACCAACTCCCTTGGCCAGCACGCTCTCCGGACTTGTCTTCAATCGAGCATGTCTGGGACTGGACCAGACAAAGACTTCAGCGGACCGCGACAGACAACGACTATCGCTGAATTACGCATCCAAGTTGAAAGTACATGGAATGGTATACCCCACCGTGAAATCCAGCATTTGTACGACCGATTGCATGCTAGATTGTAAGCATGTATTGCTGTCGTGGAGGTTCAACACCTTATTAAAATTTATTTCTGTAAAATGTAATATTCATTAAAAGATACAATAAGCATTGAATCACTTCACACGTGTGATCACTCTCCTTTCTCAGCAAGTTGTTTCTACTAAATAAATCTCATAAATTACGCTTCAATTGTTAATGGTGTTCTTTTTTCAATTTCTGCCAGTGTATTACTAGAAGTGTAAACTAGAATGACGCACATCACCACTGGCGCATATGAGAATCTCGTTTTCAAAGGCAAAGAAGTTTTTCCTTAACCTACTGTTTCATTCCTTAAAAGTTTTAATTTGAGCTAGCGGGTGATGGGATAAAATACAAATAGTATCTCATTAGTAATTATACAACATAAAAGTATTCGTCTTTTAATTCTTAAATCTAAAAAATTGCATTCCCCACAACTCTCTCAGAAAAGTGGGTAGAGTATTGTTTCAAAAGAGTAAATCTTAATAACTACCACTAATTTTTCAAATTTCTATTAGATACATATTATTTGTAAAACTTCTTAACAGCACTGCTGTTTCATCATTTCAGTGATCTGTAAAATGCACCCAATGCTGATGCTTTTGATTCTAGATGCTTACCAGTATCTTGGGCATCAGATGGTTCAACTTTGTAACTAATGATGAGGTTAGGCAAAGGAGTCGGCAATCTCCTTTAAGCAGCATATTGTGCAGAGAGAGATTCAGTTGGTTTGGCCATGCTGCCCGTATTGGTAAACAGGGTTATGAACAGTGTGCCTAAAGGCTTCAGAAAGAGGGGGAGACCTAGGATGCCGTGGGCAGACAATGTCAAACAGGACCTTGTTAGAATCGGTGTGCAGTGGCCGGATGCAGCAGATGTAGCTCGGGACAGACATGCTTGGAAAACTAAATTGCACGGTCTGGTTGGACCTCCGTAGTCCATGGCTGCTTGAGGATGAGGATGATGATAATGATGATGATAAGAAAAAAAAACCCAATTGTCTTTTTACGCGATTTATTTTGATCTAACACGGTTCAAACGGCGCCTTTTTAAAAATCTCTCTTTGAATTCAATTCTGAAAAAGTATTCCTGTTCAAGAAAAATTCCTAGAATTTACATTTATAACAAAGATGCTGGTTTTATGATCACATTTTTCGCAGTAGTTTTAACTTTGAAAATGTACTATAGATACACCATTGGAGTATGACCACGACGGCAAAAATGTTTCAAGCGATGAAAGTGATTTAATTCCAGTCTTACGCAAACGAATGCATCTGTTGTCAGAAAGTGACAATGAATAAAATCTAGTTAATAAGCATATGTAAGTCATATTTTTTAGCACTTTTCTATTCTTGAACTAGTGACATATTATTTTCTTTATGAAGGATAATTTACCTTATATATGTACATATAATTATCTTTATAAGTTTATAAAATAAAAAAAAATGTGTTTAAATGAATAGAAATCAATAAACATTTAATTAAAGAATTTCATATGATTTGTTTGAAAACAACTTATTATTTGTACTGGGTTTTCCCGTCTGGAACCAATCTCCTATTTTTTTCGTATGCACTGTATTTTTTCTTACACGTTGTTTTTCTGCACGGTTTTTTCGGGAACCTATCTACCGTGTAAAAACAAGATTGGGTGTATATTAAAACAAGTAAGTATTTGAAAAATGCGAATTTTAATATTTCGTTAGTGCGAATTAAACTAAAATAAACTCTAATTATCATTTTCATTGTTCCCAAACGTGACTCTGAGGCGGGGTGGCTCAGTCGGTAGCGCGCCAGGCTCGTAATCTGCAGTTCCCAGGTTCGAGTCCCAGCTGGGTCAGCGTTAAAATTTATCTCCGCAAAACTCCCCGCCCTGCCCACGATCAGTAGGTAACACCGATGGGCTTTAAAAGCCGCCGTCCGTCGGATGGCACGTTAAGCCGTGGCCCGGGTGTAGGAGAGCTATACCCTGTGCATGTTAAAGAACACACTGGATGGCCTTGACGGGAGGCTACCATCTGTCTTCTAATAGCTGTTCCAGTGGGTCTCCTCCTCCAACTTTCTCTGAGGCTTCGGGGTCCTTGTGACCTGGCCATTTAGCCCATTGTGTGCAAAAAAGTGCCGCTCAGAGGTAAAACAACCCAATCGAGACTTCATGGGGTTCACATTCCACCACCAAAATTTTATATTTCTTATAATTAACACCTCATTTCAATATTCGTTTCAAATTTTGGAATTTTCAACCTTTCCCATCGTTAGAGGGCGCAATTATTGTGTTCAAAAGATTCCGAAACTGCGAATCATAATATTTTATCAATTCCTATCTAATCTAAAGAAGATTTTTTCATTTATCTCTAAATGCAAACAATTATCTGCTAAAACAAAAAAAGTGTCTCCCCCTGGGTCTAACAGGTCCATTGTTTACTGTCAATGCCAAACATCATGTTATTTACGTTGTACCAGTAATATATCAAATTTCTAGCTTAAAAATGTCGTTTTCAATATTCGTTTAAAATTTTGGAATTTGCAAATTTTTCCACAGTTAAAGGGCGCGATTATAATTTTCGGAAGATTTTAAAAGTGTGAATCATAATATTTTGTCACTTGCTATCTAACCCAAAAATAATTATTCATTTATCTCTAAAAACAAACAATTACCTGCGTAAAATGAAAAAGGCTGTTTTCCCACCCCCTCTAGTCTAAGGGGTCAACTCATTGTCAGCAATGGAAACTTCGTGACGTTCACATTCTACAATCGAAATTTCAAATTTCTAGCATAAATACATCATTTGCAATATTCGTTTGAAGTTTAAAATTTTAAAATTTTTCACCGTTAGAGGGCGTAATTATAGTTTTAGAGAGATTCGGAAAGTGCTTGACGTAATAGTTCATCAATACATATCCAGCACAAAAATAATTTTTAATTCATCTCTGTATACAAAAAAGTTCGATGTCTACAGATGGACAGACAGAAAGACAGATAGACAGACGACAAAGGGAAACTATTATCTTGTTTTCTTTGAAAACGAGATAATCAGACTACTATGTGTTGGGTTGTTTTACCTCTGAGAGACACTTTTTTGTACACCATGGGCTAAATGGCCAGGTCAAAAGGACCCCGAAGGCTCAGAGAAGGTTGGGGGAGGGGACCCACTGGAAAAGCTGTTGGGAGACAGATGGTAGCCTCCTGTCAAGGCCATCCAGCGTGTTCTTTAACGTGCACAGAATATGGCTCTCCCGCACACGGGGCCACGGCTTAACGTCCCATCCGACGGACGGAGGCTTTTAGCCAAGCCCATCGGTGTCCCCTACTGACCGTGGGCAGGGCGGGGAATTTTTGCGGAGATAAATCTCAACGCTGACCTAGCTGGGACTCGAACCTGGGTACTACAGATTACGAGCCTGGCGCGCTACCGACTGAGCCACCCCACTAAGTGTTGGAAAAATGCGAATTATATTATTTCATTAGTACCAATCAAATTAAAAAAAGAGTTTTCTAATTATTATTTTCATTATTTCGAATTCAAACTTCATGACGTACACAATTCACCACTAAAATTTCATATTTCTATCATTAACATATCGTCGCAACATTAGTTTGAAAATTTCAAACTTTTTCACCGTTAGAGGGCGCAATCATAGTGTTCGAAAGATTCTAAAAGGGTGAATTATAATAATTTATCAATTCCTATCTAACCCTAAAAAGATTTTTTCATTTATCTCTAAATATAAACAAATATCTGCTAAAACAAAAATTTGTGTTTCTCAAACCGCCCTTGGGTCTAAGAGGTCAATTCATTGTTGCCAATGGAAACATCATGGCGTTCACATTCCACCACAAAAATTTAAAATTTCTAGATTAAATATGTCGTTTGCAATATGTGTTTGAAAATTTGTTTGCAATTTGCAAATTTTTCCACCGTTAGAGGGCGCAATTATAGTTTTCGGAAGGTTTAAAAAGTATTTATCACAATATTTTATTAACTCCTTTCTAACCAAAAAAAAATTACATCTATTTCTAGAAACAACAATTATCTGTAAAACTAAATAAGTGTGTGTGTGTCCCCCCTGGATCTAAGAGGTCAACTCATTGTTGGCAATGAAAACATTGTGTCGTTCACAATCTACCGCCAAAATTTTAAATTTCTAGCATAAATACATCGTTTGCAATATTCGTTTGCAATTTTGGAACTTACAATTTTTTCTGCCCCTAGAGGGCGTAATTATAGCTTTAAAGAGATTCGGAAAGTGCATATCGTAATATTTTATCAATACCTATCCTACACAAAGAGAATTTTTGATTTATCTCTGTAAACAAAAAAGTTCGATGTCTACAGACGGACAGACAGACGACAAAGCGAAACTATTATCTGGATTTCAAAGAAAACGAGATAACAAAATTATTTTCTTTTCAATAACACAATTGTCACCATGATATTGTAGAATTAGATAATTAAATATCCCTATTGAAATACCTGTGAAGGAGGCGAAATCTCAGCAGATATACAAGGCTAATAATATCCATGCTTTCTCCGGGATTCGAACCAAAATCTTTTGACTGCCTTACGAGGTCATCAATCAATTACACGTTATAAAAAAGTATTTATGCGTGATTTATAATCATTCTTGATCAGTTGAATTTATATTTTACAACTTAGTAGCGCAGAACAAAAAAACATTATGACCTAAAATATACCATATAATCAATCACACACAGTCTAAAAGAAATAACATTAACTATGGAGAAATAGGCGTATACACCTAAAGACTAAAATTAGACTGTATAATAGTTTGGTTCTTTCTAGGGTTAGTTATGGTAGTGAAACTTGGACAATTTGTAAACAAGATAACAGGAATCTAGATGCTTTTGATTCCAGATGCTTACGCAGTATCTTGGGCATTAGGTGGTTCAACTTTGTAACTAATGATGAGGTTAGGCAAAGGAGTTTGCAACCTCCTTTAAGCAGCATATTGTGCAGAGAGAGACTCCGTTGGTTTGGCCATGTTGCCCGTATGAATGATTATAGATTGGCGAATAGGGTTATGAACAGTGTACCTAAAGGCCTCAGAAAGATGGGGCGGGGGTGAGTCAGTCGGTAGCGCGCCAGGCTCGTAATCTGTAGTTCCCAGGTTCGAGTCCCAGCTGGGTCAGCGTTGAGATTTATCTCCGCAAAATTCCCCGCCCTGCCCACGGTCAGTAGGGGACACCGATGGGCTTGGAAAGGCCGCCGTCCGTCGGATGGGACGTTAAGCCGTGGTCCCGTGTGCGGGAGAGCCATACTCTGTGCACGTTAAAGAACACGCTGGATGGCCTTGACGCGAGGCTACCATCTGTCTCCCAACAGCTGTTCCAGTGGTTCCCCTCCCCCAACCTTCTCTGAGCCTTCGGGGTCCACGTGACCCGGCCATTTAGCCCATGGTGTGCAAAAAAGTGCCGCTCAGAGGTAAAACAACCCAACCCAACCTCAGAAAGAAGGGGAGACCTAGGATGCGGTGGGCAGACAATGTCAAACAGGACCTTGTTAGAATTGGTGTGCAGTGGCCTGATGCAGTAGATGTAGCTCAGGATAGACTTGCTTGGAGAACTAAATTGCACGGTCTGGTTGGACCTCCGTAGCCCATGGCTGCTTGAGGATGATGATGATGATTACACTGTGAAATATAAATAAACAATGGTACAGCCGTAATGTTTCTTAAGTATCCCCTTAATGCCAAAAGAAAAACATTATTGGGATTGATTTAATACAACAATTAATGTGTTTCAATTTCTTTTTCTTTCGAATTGTATCCTACTAATTCGAAAAGTTTCATAGTTTAAAGTATCTTTATCTTATTTAAATCCTTAATTTTTCTAACATCAATGAATCCGAAACTTAATCTTGCTGTTAACCTACATTCTGAGAAAAGCGATAACCTTTTTTACTGGTATTTGCAAAATCCCAAGCAATTTGCAGATATGTGTAATCAGGGAAAGCACGAAGAAAAATCGGAGCCATACACTTCAAACATTCGCTATTAATCGGCCTTACTGATCCTTTTGTGTAATTTCAGTAAGCACTTGACACGACTTGAGTCTGCCGCTGCTGAATCCGTGTAGCAGGTGATGCATAAACAGATAACAGGGGGAGGAGTGTCTGTTGAGTGAACAGCTGAATGAGACTTCACATCTCTTTTGAACGGAACATGCAAAGTGCATTGATTTTACAGAAGATTGAAACGGATGATAAATGGAGGCTCATCTATGATTTCCTAGCTTGTCAGAGAAAATGGCTGGCAATTTTAACTACGGAGAGGAGATTCCGAATAAATTTTGCTTTCCGTTTTACCTTAAATAATTAAGAAGGGTTATGGGTAACGGATATAATCTTAAATGTTACAAATATAATGTTGGACCACGTGGGGACATTAGTTGTGTAGAAGTCTTGCAAAGTTTTGGGCTTCAGTTAATAGGATCTTTCCATTAAAAGTTTGAACAATTTCAGTTCATTTCAGCACAATAAAACAAATCACTATCTTTCTTGTTAATCGTGCCGTTGCGCGCCAAGCTCGTAATCTGCAGTTTCCAGGTTCGAGCTCCACGTGGGCCAGCATTGAGTTATCTACGCAAAATTCCCTGCCCCCGATCAATAGTGAACCGATGGGTTTTGAAAGGCCGCCTCCGTTGGATGGAACGTTAAGCCGTGTGCCGGAGAGAGTCATGCCCTGTGCACATTGAAAACACACTTGATGGTCTTTACGGGGGCTATCCAGTGGTCCCTCCTCTCAAGCCCCGGAGTCCTTCCTCTTCCTCGGAGTTCTCGAAGTCCTTGGGGCCTGGCAATTTAGACCATTGTGTGCAGAATGTGCAGCTCAGAGATAAACAATCCAACCCTTGTTATTAATTGTTACGATAAAATATTTGTTTGCATTATTAATTTTAAAGTTAACTGTGCAATTGTCATAATAAAAGAAAAATCCATAAATGTTTCTAATTAACATGGAGAAAAATTTTCGTTGTGTTTTATTTGGAATAATATTGAACGCTCCGTAGGCATCGTTATTTCCTACAAACTATGTTCCGTATGAATTGTTTACCATTAGATCTCAGATTTTTTAAAACCACTCAAATTCGGAATCTTATTATGAATATGGTACGTATATAGTACGCTATTTCTACATTGTGTGAAATAACCGACTATTTGTGATTGAAAATTATTTCATTTCATTCACTAGAAATGATCCATATAATGTAAAACTTCCCGCAGATAATCCCCTGGCTTAGTAGGATCATATTCATTATGTAAGCATTATTTCATTGCTTTAAATGTGATGATGTAAAAAATAATAATAATGATTATTAATGTTGTTAAAAAAATACTTAACGAACGGAATTAGTTCGTGTTGCATACTGAAAGGAAGAATATTAAATTATGATCAATAAACAATGAACATCTCAAAGAAAAAGAAAACACCAACCTTTTTGGCATATTAATTGCTAATTCTCATGACGAAATTTTACTCCATATGAATTATTAATTCTCGTACGAAACGATCAACAAATGAAGTTTTCAAGGAAACAGAGCTCCGCATGCATTGTTAATTCTCGCAATGAAACAGAAACTTCATATGTATTATTTTAACAGAATTAAAAAAAAGTATTTTGATTTTTTAATTATCAGAATTTCATATGTATTGTTGTCATGACTGGAAATGATATTATTATAATTAACATAATAAAAATATATTTTCTACCTATTGTATTAAATTATAATAACCTAATTAGACTGTATAATAGTTGGTTCTTTCTAGGGTGTGTTATGGTAGTGAAACTTGGACACTTTGTAAACAAGATAACAGGAAACTAGATGCTTTTGATTCCAGATGCTTACGCAGTATCTTGGGCATTAGGTGGTTCAATTTTGTAACTAATGATGAGATTAGGCAAAGGAGTTTGCAACCTCCTTTAAGCAGCATATTGTGCAGAGAAAGACTCCGTTGGTTTGGCCATGTTGCCCGTATAAATGATTATAGATTGGCGAATAGGGTTATGAACAGTGTGCCTAAAGGCTTCAGAAAGAGGGGGAGACCTAGGATGCGGTGGTCAGACAATGTCAAACAGGACCTTATTAGAATTGGTGTGCAGTGGCCAGATGCAGTAGATGTAGCTCAGGACAGACTTGCTTGGAGAACTAAATTGCACGGTCTGGTTGGACCTCCGTAGTCCATAGCTGCTTGAGGATGATGATGATGATGATTGTTTGCTATTGTAATGGTAAACTCTTTTTATGTATTGTTAACTGTCACAATGAAGCAAATTCGTATTGTTAATTATAAAAATAAAATAAATGCCATATGCAATTTGTCATGATATAACAGCGTTTTATTAACGTAAATAAAACCAAGCTCAAATTGTTATGTTTACAATGAAACAAGGTTCCTTATTGCATTGTTCTGTGTATTTTCATAATAATAAAAGAATCTCTGGCCATCGTTTATTGCCACTATAACATAAATCTTGACACATCGTTGAAATGACAATGGTAATATTATGTAGATCTCCTGTTGGCAAAAATCAGAAAACTAATTTTAAACCAACGAAAACGAATTAATACAGGGAAAAAGAAAACCAATTCATCATCCCTTTAATCTCCATTACATAACTGCAAAGTGTTTCAGATGTTTGAACTGAAACAAAAAAAAGGTTTTGATTAATTTTCCAGACTGCAACAAACATGTCTTTTCTTTTGTTCTTTTTCCGTTGATACGTAGAAGCATATCATAAAACAACCTTAGATGTCGAATACAGAAAAAGAAAAAGAGAATAAAACGTTAAATAAAAAATATAAAACGAAAGCTTACGACTGCTCACCGCCATTCCATTCCGCACTCAGATCGACAAGATTTCTTTTACTGATCTCAATGGCAGTAAATAGCCTGCGAGAAGAAGTCCAATGTACCCCTGAAACTAGGTTCAGTCGTTGGAAAGAGGCATCTTGTCTTGCCGTCTACTCTAAAGTACCGAAATCTGTCCCACCCTACATCTGTTATCCTTTTCCTGCTTTTTTTGGGAGAAAATAGGATTCTTTCTATCAGTTTTTTTCCTTTTCTCCATCCGCCGAACGTATCATCCTTATAAAGATAAATCTGCTCAAAATATGAAACGAACTCAGGTGTGTGTGCAGATTTCTTATCGATTGCTCAAACTTGAAGGAGAACAGCGTTTTTCTCATGTTCGACTTTTTTTTGTTCCTCTCTTCGGGTTGAATTCAGTTGAACTATCACATGGAGTTGAATGTAGAAATATGAGCAGACTATTTTTCTTCTCTCATTTGTTAGGATTTCATACGGACTTGCAGAAGCTAACCCGATTAACTCCACGCAAAAACTTTTTCAAAAATCAACCTTTTTAAACAACTTCTAGGTAAATATTGCTGAAGAAACTAAGCTGCTGGAGGGTTTTTTTTTATTTTCTTCGGTTTTTCTCTTTTTTACTTTTAGTTATTTTTATTGCTAGTCTCTTTTTTGCAAGGGCTGCAACGATTGCAAAACAATGACTTATATCTTGTCAGAATTGTTGGTTGTGTTGTTCACTTCTTAGCAGCACTGTTTTTGCACAACGTGGGCTAAATGCCAAGATTACAAGGACCTCAAGGGCTCAGAGAAGGTTGGAGAAGCGGATCTACTGGACAGCTGTTAAGAGACAAATGGAAGCCTCCCTCCAAAACCATCCAGTATGCTCTTTAATGAGCACAAGGTGGGACTTACCTGTACAAGGAGCAATGGATTAATGTTCCATCCGTCTGAACAATGGTATTTCCAAGTCCGTCAGTTTTCTCTCCGAGTAGGTGGTCAAAAGGTCTCTTTTTTCAGTTCGGATCTTTTTTTTTTGGCCCTTTTTTTTCACAGACAAAATATTCTAACTAAAAATTCTATAAAGAACTAACAAAAATATATTTCTAAAATGTTTATCAATACAAAAAAAGTTAGTATTTAGAAATAGTAAAAAAATATTTAAATTAAAATTACTCAACGAATATTAATGATGATATAGAATATATAAAAACTTGAATGGTATTGAAATTGTTTTCAAATAAAATTTATTTCTTATTGCTGTCAGTAATTTTTGATTCACCTGTGATTGCTTGATATTGAATATGAATCTTCCGAAGAAGTTTACCTTAATTATGAGCTACAAGGTACACTACTTTTAGGAAAATAAATTTTATTGCGTAATATCAGCTTTTTTTAAATAAAAGTTTCATGATAAGTTTTTTGCTTTCAGCAAGAAAATATAAGCGATTCTCTTTTTTTCCAGCAAGAAAATTAAAACTCTTCTCTTTTTCTTCCAGCAAGAAAATGAAAACAGTTCTATTTTTTTCCCAGCAAGAAAATGTAAACAGCTTTTTCTTCGTTTAAAAAATGAGAACATTTTCTCTTTTTCTATCTGACAATACTATCCTCCGATAGCAGTGTGAAGGTTAGCGAGGAGAATTTTACCGCAAGCAGAGTCCAGAAACGTCAGATTACTCTAGGCCTTCATGTGGTTTTTATGTCATGTTAATACTACACAACAGTCTCCAAAGGATACAAATGATTGTCAATAACGATGACTGTGATATTTGATTGCGCAAAAATTAAACTAAAACATTTCACAGTAAAAGTCACAGCTGATGTGGAAGGAAGTGTGTAAATCCGAAAAAAAAAGAAAGGAAATAGAAATGTTGGTGAAAACCACAATAATATACCAAGTCAATCTCTTCTTTGATATCAAACTTTTGAACACATTTCTAGTTTACAACAATCGGTATAGAATAGTTGACTATCTAATATTTAGCCGTTTCACAACAATCGTATAGAAAGTCGGAATATTTATATTTTTCGAAATTTTCTTTTTCGCACAGAAGCAGGATCATATAGTAATAGATAGCTCTCTTTCAAAGTTAAGTTTCCTCGTTAATTATTGCTTCAACTTAACGTCAATGTTCAGATAACAATTAAGATTTAATGAGTCATTTCCATCGTTTAGAAGACGTGCCATGATGTGATCCGTAATACCTTTTAAATATACCTTGTGACATGCTTATTGCAGACATTTAATATCGTTAGTGCTGGCATTACGGCAGCGAAAACTGCCGAAATAAATGCAATGACGTTTATTATTGCACGTCACCAAAGTCTTTGACATCTTTGAAAGATGCTCGATTCCAGGAAAGTGCAGAGCATTTAAAACGGGGCTGAGCCGATTTGGCAATCTAGACTGTCTAAGGCGACTGTTATTTATTTATTAAGATCTTAGTAGCGCTTTGCAGTGATAATATGAGACACCTGTTAGTATTTTGTTGGAGTAGGATTGTGGGGATATAGTGTGAAGCTGCGGTTTAATTAGATGTTAGTGTGGTTTGAACATTTCTAAGGATGGTTTAATACACGGAATTTATCACATTATATTGCAATGCTTTGGATGCTGTAAATAAATTCATATGAATAATTAATTGAACAGGAAATAAATTGTTCGCGTAAGTGGTTCACAACTAAATTTATAGTGGGATCTATTTTATGTATTTCCAGAACTTAATCCCACGATTGCAAGTTTTTAGGAATATTTCCAACTTTCACAAACCTAAGGCTTCCCAGATATGAATGGATATCTCTCCCATTTTTCGCAAATATGGAGATTTCTTGGATAGATAATTTATGTTTTGATTACAGATTACAGATAACCATTCTACAATCATCTTGAGTACTAACGGACCTTATTTTGCTTTACCTTTTAAATCTTATTCTGATTCAGGAGTCTCTGCAGAATTTTGTCAATTCTCCTATATAAACTAAAAGAAAAATCATATTTAATACTTTCCTTCCTGCTGTAATACAGACACAGCCCCAATAACAGAATTTCAATGCTATGCCGATGGGAATGTAGCTTCGAAACTCTATAACTTCTACAACGTGCATTTAACGAAAAAAATAACGATCATAATGAAATCTAAATTTCGATTTTCAAAATTTTACGCTCAGCATTTTAAGAGTTGTGGTACTTGTATTTTTTAAAAATAAATTATCTTAGTTTAAAAAATCTTTCGCAATTGTTTAATATTGACAAAATCATTTCGCAAACTTCTAAAATGAATGGTTATATTAAAATATTCTGAAACAATACTTATCATTTAAATTTTAATTAATTTATGAAGTAACTTTTTATTATGCCTTTAGTGTTGTAAACTGTTTCATAATTATGCGTTATAAAACTTTTTTGTCCCCATTTTCTTTATTGCTTAAATTTAAGGTTTTACTTTACTCTTTTCTTAATCACCCCCCCCCCCTCTTTGAATATCCGACTTTTGACGTATCCAACTTACTTCTGCAATACAAGTCTATTAATCGATGTTCTACTGTAGCTCTCTACACTTAAGTCATTTGTTTTATCACATATTATTAGTAGATTGTGGTTTTAACTTCTTTATTCCTTCCCCTCTCATCTAATCAAAAGTAATATAATATCAGTTTAAATTTTTAGAGTTTGATTATTTATTCCGAGATTTACTAAATGCAAAGTGGCAATTTTTTTTTTATAAAAATACTTTTTCTACGTTCTGTAATTTTCTTCTTTTGGTCAGTGTTTCATTCTCGAAAGATTTCTTCCTAATATTTAACTTTAGGAAACTTAAAATATTTACTATAAGCAACCTTGTTTAACTTGAAGGAAGCCGAACATAAATTTAAGAGTAAATTGTAACTTCACTGCACAAAAGCTGATCAGTCAGGTTTGATAATTGTTGAGAAAGTGTCCTGTCCAAGTGATCCAAAATTGTGGTATTTAAGTAGATAAATTAAATTTCGAGAGGTCTGTTGACACTACTAGTTCCAGAAATAGATGGAACAGTATTAAGTTTCCCGTTTCCTCCTAAGCAAACGAAATCGAGATAAATGTGAAACGAACGCCAGTTTCCAACATGAAAGCTCGCATAGGAAGATAAGTGAGCAACTGCTTGATATTTGACCTCGGTAATAGATTGCGTGACACAAGGGCTCCTTACGAACAACAGCATTGTAACTGAATCACGCACAGAAATCTTAACACATCCTGTAGGGAGCTTGATAATGTAATTCAAATGCTAGTATAGAACATATTTATGAGTGTTCTTTTAAGAGGTTTTTTTTAGAGAAATGTTGAAACTTCACTATTTTTAAGTTTTATGTTATTGAAATAATGAATGATATTTATACACTATTGCTTTTGTAATTAGTAATATTTACTAATAGGTATTCGTTAGAGTTTAAAAATATTTTGTCGAGTTTTTGGAACTCATTTTCTCCAAAAATATGTGTACGTTTGGCATATGCAACTCGTCTCTTGAGTATCAAGTAAATGCTAAAATTGCTTGATGGTTTATTTTTTATTAGCTAATCAAGAAAAATATCATAGCCTAAAATTCACTTCACTGTTACCGATGTGCAATATTTTGTGATACGATCACTGAAGAATTTCTTAGTATCAGTGCTAATTAGTACCAGTAAGACTAAATTAAAGAAACATATACTTTATGTCATTCCTTAAAACAGCGTAGTTTATATGCCATAATTTTTAATGATGCTTTTAAAAAAACTCAAATTTTTTATGAAAAATTTTGCTACATCCCAGTTAACCCTGAAGTAACTGATTAAATTTCCAAATTTGGAATTGTTTGAATGTATGTATTTGAGAAATTTTGTTTGAAAATAGATGCTTCTGTTTTTTCTGTTTGTCAATAACACTGTTCAATTCCATGCCTTAATTTTTTGAGTGTTGCTGATTTTATACTGTACACTAAATCCTTCAGATCAGGACACAAGGAAAAAGTGTCAAATTGAGTTAAATCAGACGATCGGTTTGGTTTCCGATACTACCTTCCTCAACATTCTTGAATCACCATTGTAACCTCAATTTCCTCAGCTGTACAAGGGTAATTAAATTTGCTACCAATGAAAAGGGGACCTCACATTTCCATTGTGGCACTGCTTATCAACAGTGCCACAATGGAAATGTGAGGTCCCCAACAGTGCCAAATGTGAGGCCTGTCAACAGTGCCTCAGCACTTATTACTTCCTCTTAGAAATTTTACAAAAACTGGTGTATATTATACAATCGTTTGTACATACTTTGCTCAGTAACCTCAAGCTAAATTTTATCACGAATATTTGAAATTATACACTCAATTGTCATCAAGATTGTCCTGATATCACAATGGAAAATGTGGGGACCCCACGTTTTGTTGGCAATAAATTTCCTCATTCAGCTGAAGAATTGAAGGTATAATGTTTAACTCAAGCACGCTGAGGTTCACTCTACCATAAATTGCACCTTCAGAGAAGTAAGGTATTGTAATAGTCCCGTTGACACACCACACCAGACTGTATTAATTATTCGTTCGATCAAGACAGTGAATCCTCGCATATTCACTGTCTTGATCACATGACGTCTTGGATTTTCAAAACAACAGTACGCATAATTATGTCGATTAACTGGGACATTGAACTTGAATGCTGCTTCACAGACCAAACAATGTTGTCCGCAAATTGTGTACCCTTGTCCCCCTGCTGATGAAACCATCCACAAAACTGAGCTCTGTGGTCAGAATCATCTTCATTTAGTGCATGTAACAGCCTCAGCAAATAACACTTCCCTGTAGCAGTTTTCAGAATTCGAGTGTATCGCCTTACAGATTTTCTTGCTGAGTTGCTAATTGTTGAAACACCAGAGAAGATATTTCCTGACTTGCTAATGAGCGAAGTCTCCCATATCTTCATGCACACCTCGTCAGCCGAATTCTTGAAATTGTTAGTAATGATGGAGGCTCAGTTGCAAATTCACGTCTCTGCTAACTTCGCACTCCACAAAGTTTCTCGCATTTCCAGTATCACTTCAAAATTAACTTGGATTGTTCGAAAGTCAAACTAACGCCACCATTTTCCATTACGTTCTGAATCACAGGTAGGATATAGCAGTTGTTCATTGCTACTAATATCATCCGTTTATCTGAAGAGCCGCATAGAAAGCTAAAAGGTAAAGGAGGGTCGCCGAAAAA
Organism: Ryuthela nishihirai; assembly: GCA_038380435.1. Lineage (NCBI taxonomy): Eukaryota > Metazoa > Arthropoda > Arachnida > Araneae > Heptathelidae > Ryuthela > Ryuthela nishihirai. The sequence goes on from JAWZYU010000011.1 coordinate 18,198,343, forward strand.
CATGATATACATCATCAATACAAAATATATATAAAGTGAAACATAACCAATACAAGTTTATTAAAATTAATTATTTTAATGAGAATTTGGTTCCGCAATGTTAGACTTCTTGTCTTCTATAGGTTCTTTTTTCTCTTTCATAAATTTAATTCATTTGTCATCGTTGCTCGCGGATCTCACAAAAAGAGGTGGCTGGTCGCATGCTGCCGGCACGCCATAGTTTGCCCTGGCCATATGTATTTAAAATTATCAGCATCGATTAAATGCAGAAATTGGGTATTATACTCTGAAGAGGGACATACAACAAGCATACGTTCAAGATCGATGAGACCATGAATAACATTTTTTCAGCCAACTGAGGTAATTTACGGGGTACGAATATTTTCACATAGTTGAGTACTCTACTCTGTTAAAAGTACGTTTTGTTTTACAGAGAAACTATAGAAAAACTCTAAAGTCGTTAAAATTCTTGTACTATAAACGAAAAAAGAAAGCTCTTCCGAAGCATACTCCAGTAATTATTTATTCATCTTAAGAAATCCTTAATCCATATTGGGAGATTGGGAAATTTGGAGGATCATAATTCTATTTATTCTAGATGTGGAGATTCGATTTCGGAGATTTGGGAAATGTGAATCGTATATTTCATCAATACCTATCTAACTCAAAAGGGATTTTTAATTTATTTCTAAATATAAATAATAATAATATCTACAGATAGATAGACCTAGGTCCAAGTGAGTTATTTCAAAACATGATCTGTATCATCAGAGCTTCTCACAGGTCTGGACCAGCCCTATCAACTTGCAACCCTTTTCAGCACCAGTCAAACTAAATATTGTCGTTATTATTTACGAACGTTTGCAATTCTTATTTGATGAAATATATATCAAATATTTACCTCTCAAACAGTTGCTTGTCATAGAGCTCCGACAGGAACTAGCCGACAGGAGCCTGACTAGGCTCCGACAGGAACCAGTTCCTGTCGGACAGGAACTCAGCAAGAAACAGGACAGGAACCAGTTCCTGTCGGAGCTCTATGACACTGTACTCATAAATCTTCTGTATGTGAATATAATATCACATACAGAAGATTTATGAGTAAGGCGAAACTTCAATAGAAGGCCAACCCATAAAAGGAACATCAATTTCGTATCCGAAGCTACTCAGTTAAAATACTATATCTATCTTTCAATGCTGAATTTATTATCAAAATATTTACAAGTATCTAAATTTGAGACTCGCTTTAAGCCTGAGCCCCAAGCCAAATGAACCCTCCTGACAACCCCCTCCCCAACCCCTACACCCATATACCACTGAAAGCCCCTGCCAGTCATGGTCATATCTGATGCAGAAAATTAATGTCATGATCATAACCGAAACAGATTTCTTTTTCTGTAAGACAATTGTGTTGGAGCAAGGCCAGATCTGGGTAGGGGAGGGGGTAAGAGACTATGCCCCCTGAGCAAAAAATGCTCAGGGGAGAATTTATGAAATATTCAATTACACGGAAAAAATTATTATTTTTAAACTGCATATGTAAAGTATTATGGCGTTGTTATTGATGTACTTTTTGTGAGAACAATGTAATTAAACAGCATTTTTCCCTAAAAAAATCCGTAAAAATATTCGTTGAAAGTGGATTAATAACCTCTAGAAACCTGACATCATAACGATGTAAGATTGTATTCATAAAACAATTCTCTTAGAAAACTAAGATAATCTTAGTCTTTAATTCTGATTTCAGTAGGAAAATATAATTTTTCTTGTTGAAGGCTAAGCTTGTAGCTAAAACTGGACTTTTCAAAAATAAAACGCGAAAGAAATGTTTAGAAAACTTCAAACTTTTATTTCTCTCTCTCAAAAAATATGGTTTTAATGTGACAAAAGCACTTTAATACCTAATTAGTGCATGTCCTAAGAGAAAAATATTTACTCTTTTAACCTCGTACTTCTACTTTAAACTTTTTACTGCCTTAGTATAACGAATAACATTAATTCTCTTACAGAAGGAAAAAACATAGAAAAAAGAAAACTAGATTGGACACACAAATCAATATATTTAATTTAGTAACCGTTGTGTATAAAAAGAGAAAACAATTCGAAAAATAATGACATTTCGTTTTAATCATAGCAAATTAAAAATGAAATGAAATTACAGTCTCTCTTCTGCGGAATCCTTTTGTCCCTTAACTTATATTTCTTTTATCTTTTCCTTATTTTTTTTTAAATCGTAGATGAATGCTTTCATTTAGTGGTCCCAGAGGAAATCGAAATGAAGCAAGACTTTGGAAAGCCGAGGATGACAACTTAAAGATAAGCCTGAAGGTAGAAAATGGGCAGAAAAGCAATTGAAAGCAAAAGTATAACAAAAAATAGCAGCCATTACTCATCCCCTAGAGGGCATATGTGGAAAGTTCTATTACATTTCTTGTATCCTAAACTTTTTTTTTTTGTCTTCATCTGACTAAAGTTTAGATTCTTAGTTTCAAGGGCAAAGCAGTCGCTTCGTTTTCAGTAACAGCCTTCTGTCTAAAGACCTTGGTTGCAATTAAACTTTTTTTTTGTTGAAAATTTATAATGGGTGAAGTTTTTCTAAAATTTTGAAAGGAAGGTAATAACTGCATTTTGTTACCATCTGCATGTGAATGAAGTTCATAGATTAGAAATATTGTAAGTAGTTAGTTGCAAAATTCAGTAGCTAAAGTGCTTTTATCATTATTTAAAATATTTTTTTAAATAGGAAAACGTTAATAATTTCTTTGGTAATTTTTAACAGAAAAATCCTGTCTGCTGTCACAGGCTGGGAAGTAATTTCTTAGACATAAAAACGTTTTTAACTTACTGGTGAGAAATAGCATTTTTCAAGTTTATAATATGTAGCAAAGCAAATTTCAAACCTAGTGTTTTTAAATACGCATTTTTTTTTCATTACCCACACGAATTATTCTTTTCTCAAAAATTAGAAACTAATCACAAATGAAGTAATAAATTAAATGTCAGAAGCATAAACTCAAAAACAAGTAACAAATGGTGTCAAAAATATTCGTAAAATCATTGTAATCACAGCTATCCAACTCGATTCACTCAGAGATAGGCTTAAATTGTATTATGTAATCCTACCTTAAAACGTTTAGTAAATTTCGCTTGCAAATTCATTACTTTGAAATATTTTTCATATACAGGGTGATTCAGAATTCATCATCAATATTTGGTGGGGAGGTAGGTAATAAGAAACGAAGGAGATTTCACATAGGAAAGCATGGGCGCATATGTCATGTAGTAGGGCAAAATGACCCCAGTTCAATGATGGAAAGAACACATAAGAAGGAAGTGGTAAGGAAAAAACATTTATTATCTTACATGTAACATTTCTTTGCATTGGTTGTACAGACTTACAAGAGGTGCTCGAACTGCCGACCATGTGCTAGAATGCATGACTCACAACGGCGTTGCATGGACAGCCGGACCCTGTGGAAGATGCCTGGCATTTCCCAGATGTTTGAGGCAGCAACTGATATGCGTGCTACAAGATCCATAGCACTATCAACAGGGGTCTCGTACACCATGTTTTTCATAGCACCCCATACAAAGAAATCGATTGGAGATAAATCCGGTGAACGTGGTGGCCAAGAAACCGGTCCACCGCAGCCAATCCATTGACCACCACACTGTCTGCGTAGGTAAGCACGCACAGCATTTGCGAAATGTGCAGGAGCGCCGTCATGCTGGAACCACATTCGCCGGAGACTACCATCAGGAACCTCGTTCAGAAGATCCGGTAACACAATCTGAAGAAATGTTAGGTACTTGGCACCGTCCAAACAGGATGGTAGTAAATACGGGCCCAACAAACAGTCACCGACAATCCCAGTCCACACATTGACAGCAAAACGTTGTTGCGCAGCTCCAGGTCTTGTACCGTGTGGGTTCTGATGAGCCCACACATGCCAATTGTGTGTGCTGAAGACACCCTCTCGAGTGAACAACGCCTCATCGGTGAAAAGAACATACGTTGGGAATTTGGGATCAACGGCTGGTCTCTGCATGAACCACTGACAAAAAATAACACGCTTGGGATGGTCGTCTGCTGCCAATAATTGCACTCTTTGCAGATGAAACGGATGTAACCCTTCATCGTGTAATATCCGCCACGCTGTTGCTTGCGAAATTCCAAACTGCCTAGCCATACCTCGTGTGCTAGCACCAGGTTGTTCCTCGATTTCCTGTAGGACAGCTTCCTCTACTGCTACCAGCAAATGTTCCTGTTTCACGCAGTTGGCGATGAATACGTGAAAACATTTGATGCTGTGGCACACGGCGGTTTGGGAAGCGCGCTGCATACAATTGCCTGGCTCGAAGACATCTTTCTCCTGCCGCACCGTAAGTTACATGCATATCTGCACATTCATTCCACGTATACCGGTTCATGTTACTTCTGCAAATTCACCTTGTCGAATGACAACTGACTGCACGCGTCAAACAGCTGTGCTTCTGTATGAGAGGTGTGTACACACAGCGCCCTCTACACCACCATGCGTTCGTCTGCCACCATACTTTCCTATGTGAAATCTCTTTCTTTTCTTATTCCCTTCCTCCCCACTAAATATTGATGATGAATTCTGAATCACACTGTATATTTATTCACTTCATTTATTAAAATGCATTAAATTTCTTAAGAACGTATCAGAGAACGACACATTAAAGAGATATAAATTTAATAAAAGTCATCCTTTCAAAGTTGATAAATGAAATAAATCAATTTTAATATATTAAAGCTATATTAAAATTAATAACATAAATTATTAAAAACATGACAAAATATCCATAGTCATTTTATTCTGAAATATAGTAAATGGCATTTAAATTGATGAACCTCTTTAGTCGTTGGAAACTGCTTCAATTCACAGACGATTCCAATGGACTTGAAAAGGTTGACTTTCAAAAGATGAATCTTTAAGTCATGGCCGTTCTACAAAAGAGCCTGCCATGTCTCTCGAATTTTATATTTATTTATTTATTGTATATTTTTGTTGTATTATATTGTTGTATATATTTTTATGTGTTCTTTGAAATATTTGTGCTGGGATGACTCACTGTTTTCGAGTCTGAAGCTTGCTGCTTGGGGAAAGAATCAATGCCAGAAGTTGTTTGTGCTGTATATGACTAACTAGCTGGTGGCGTGAAGTCCGCGCATGAGGCTAGGGAAAGGAGTTGGAAGTATCAGTCTGTGTGCTAGTTGTCGAACGAACAAGGTCGTTGCGACACGCGTCAAAAGGACGCCGTCTTTCTCAAATTAACTCTTGAAGTCAGGGTGCGTTTCCAAGAGGGAATCCAGACTCTTGGAGAATCTTGTCTTTTATTCTTGTGTTTCAGGAGGAGCCACAAGGCCAGTCTAGGCCTTATGGCCTACACTGGCCTGTGGCTCCTCCTGAACCAGTGTAGGCAAGTAGTTTTCCGTTGCCAGTGTAGGCAAAGGAAAATCCTTTCGCCGAGTTTTTGAGGTCTGTAAAGTGAGAAATTGCAAAGTGTGCAATTCTCCACCTCATTATTAATATTTGAAGTAGCAAAGCATTAAAGGCTCACGGAGTTGAGCGGTGAATTTGATAGTAGTTTTGTGGATTCAGAAAGAACCAGTGTGACGCAGCAAAGGCCCACGGATTGGAGTTCATTCCCAGCATGTAGCTGAATATAGTGTCAATAAAAATTGTGTCGTCCCTATATAACTCTCGTGCAGTAATTGATGGACCATTGTTATTCTTCATTCAATGCAGTAAGGTTGAGGCATACAGTGGCACGGGCGTAAAAACCCGCGAATCTCTGAATTCACCGAAGTGAACTAAGTAATAATTTCATCGTCCCTCTCTCCTGTGTGGACTGGTCATCACATCCGAACAAGGGGTCACGACATCTGGCGTAGTCGACAGGATTTTCACTTGCATGCTGAAGAAAATAGGTCTATTAATATAAAAGAAAAAGAGGAAGAGAGTTTTCCTGGAAAGAAGAATAATTCCTGGAAAAATTTGTGTTTCTGTGGCAGTGATTCCAGAAAGTTAGGAAGCTATAAGCAGCATCCAGTGCAGTGTTCTACAAAGTGAATTTCCCCAAGTACGACGTCATCGAGGCCTTCGCTGAGGTTCAATGTGCCAAGGTCCATGAGTGCAAGACCCAAGTGCTAAGTCATCGAAATATTTGCCGAGATCCGTCGCTGTGAAGGAAGTGCCTTGGTTGAAAGGAGACTCCAAACAGGCAGAGAGCAGAGGTGATCTTCACGGAAAGGAAAGGTCTGTGATTTTTCTGTGATTTATATTTTTAGACTAGTTTGAGTTGCCAATGATGCTTAGGAGTCGCAATAAAACAAGGGTTGGAACGGAACAGGACGGGAACGATGAAATAAATACACACATTGAGGCTGGGGAAAAAGGGGAAACAACTGAAATTGATAGTATTGGTAGCGATGTTGGGGTAGAACAGGTTGCTGGCGGATGTGGTTCGAATCCGATCGAAATGAATGATTCAGGCTCGAGATCAATCTTGGAGAGGGAAATGCAATACCGAAGAAAGAGGAAAGAGATAGGAAAGAAAGAAGAGAGAAAGAAGAAAGAGATGAGAAAGAAAGAGGGAAAGTAAGAGATTGGGAAGAAAGAATGAAAATGAGAGAAATGGAATACACGAGATAGGAAAAAAGAAAGAGATAGGCAGGAAAAAGAAAGAGATAGGCAGGAAAGGGAAATAGAATTGAGGAGATTGAAGTTAGAAAAGAGAAGATTAGATATACAGGGAGAAAATAACAGCAGCAGAGGAAGTCAAAATTCTGTGGATTCTGGAAATTTAAAATTAAAAAGGCTTCAGCAAATCTTAAACCCGAATAACTTTCCCTTGCCGAAGAAAGCGGAAGAATTACCGGCGTATTTCGAAACAATAGAAAAAATTATTTAAACAATACGAAATATCGGATGACCTGCAAGAAATGTTAATGCATCCTTTGCTGGGAGAGAGGGCACGAAGCATTTTCACGATACTCAACGATGAGGAAATTCAAAGCTACGAGCAAATTAAATCTGCTGTATTAAAAGACAGCCGATTGACTCCGTTGGAGTACAAAAGGAAATTTGATTCAATGTTCGAATTTTCTACAGAGACATGGACTCAGTTTTCATCACGAATGAAGAGTCACTTAAATTATTATTTGAAGAGCAGGGAAGTGGTTGATATACAAAAATTAAAGGAGTTGATTTTGGCCGACAAATTAAAGATTTATTACCGCCGGATGCGAAAAATCATGTTATGTTGCAGGAAAATGTGGCCAGGAAGAGTTGCCACGAGGTGGCTGAATTGGTAGAAAACTTTCTGCAGGCACAAAAAACCTGCAAGATTTATTCGCGTGAAAAATTTAAATCCGAAGATAGGGAGAGCAGATTTGGCCAATCGGCTCCAAAGGCCAATAGTTTATCCTTCTCCTTCTGACATTTAATACTCTTACTCTTTGCGTTATTACTTATTGGCCTAAATTTCTGCGACTGAAGCTTATTGGCCTAAATGGCTCCAAAGGCCATTTGGCCAATAAGCTTCAGTCGCAGAAATCTAGGACAGAATTCGAGCCTACGAAGCAAATTAGCGGAAAATAAAAGTACGGATTTCAAAAGAAAGCAAGGTGATAGATCTTCTTCCGGATTGTGCTTCCTCTGTAACCAGAAAGGTCATTTGGCGAGGGAGTGCAGTGGCCAAAATATAGTGGCCAAAACGTACAGTGTAAGTGCATCAGATGACTTGAGCGAGTCCGCTGAACGGGATGTAAGGGTTGCAAAAGTTGGTTACCAGTTTATAACGGCACTAGAAGCTGAAGCAAAATTTGCGGGCTGTAACAGAGAAAACAGGGAAAGTCGAGACCTACAATCTTTAACAAAAGTTCGCATTCAGTGTGGGAAGAAAGCATTTAACGCTATTACTGAAAGAAATATTTCTCTAAATAATAAGTGTGAGATATTTGATAAGGTATCTGACGAAGAGATAGGTGATAGAAAAAATATTATTATCAGAGAGAAAGATTTAGAACCTGGTGATTTCGTTGAGAGCGAAGTAGATAATAATGTGAAGAGTCAGAAAATTTAATGTCGGAAAGATGAGATTAAAATAGATGTAAGTAAGGATTTATGTAATAGAGATGTGGCTGCCTTTGGTAAAGTAAATATTTCCCTGAATAATAAGTGTGAGATATTTTGTAAGGTAGCTGATAAGGAGAAATGTGTTAGAAAAATATTATTTTCAGAGAAAGAGATTTAAAATCTAGTGATGTCCTTAAGATCGAAGTAAATAATAATGTCAAGAGTGAGAAAATTAAATTTCAGAAGGATGAGATTAAGTTAGATTTAAATAAGGAGTTATGTAGTAGAGATGTGGTTACATTTGGTGAAGAAAATGTTTCTCTGAATAATAATTGTGAAATATTTTGTAAGATATATGATGAAGAGATAGGTGATAATAAGAATATTATTATCAAAGGGACAGATTTAGAAAATAGCGATTTCGTTAAGAGCGAATAAAGTAATAACGCAAAGAGTAAGGAAATTAAATGTCAGAAGGAGAAGGATAAACTAGATTTAAATAAGGATCTATGTAATAGAGATGAGGCTAAATTTAGTAAAGAGAATATTTCTCTAAATGATAAGTGTGCGATCTTTTGTGACATATCTGATAAGGAGAAAGGCGATGGTAAGAATGTTATTATCAAAGAAAGAGAATTACAGCCTAATGATTTAATTCGGAGCAAAGCGAGTAGTAATTTACAAAGTGGCAAAATTAAATGTGAGAAGGTAGATTTGAGCAAGGATTTATGTAGTAGAGCTGTGGCAAAATTTAGCAAGGAAAGTATTTATCTGAATGATAAATGTAAAATATTGAGTAAGATAACTGATGAGGAGAAGGATGGTAATAATGATATTAATCTCAGAGAAAAAATATAGAGCCTAGTGGTTTGACTGAGGGCAAAGTGTGTAATGGTATAGATGGCAAGAAAATTAAATATCAGAAGAATGAGATTAATATGTATTTTGATAAGGATTTACCTGGTAGAGCGATTGATTGCGGTACCGTAATCAGTAAAGATAATGAAATGGATTGTAAAGAGAATACGAAGGATATCTGTTTTGGAAGGACGGAAGGAAATTGCCACATAAGGCCGAATAAGAAACACAGAAGCTCGATAAAATATAATAAGATAAGGAATAGAAGGCATGTTAAGAGGGGGAACAAGGCTATAACAAAACAAGTGTCAATAGAGTTTGAGATAATTGCACTTGCGGACTCATAATGAAAAGGAAAAATTGTAAGATGAGACATAAGGTGCGGACGATTACCTGTAATTATCCACGAAGTAACAGACTTCCAGATGCCCAGAAGACAAAAAGAAAGGGTCCTCGATGGGTCACCAATACAAGGCGTCGGACCAAGGTCAGTTGCCAGCGTACCTGGACAGCTCTTGGCGACTGGATCAGGGCCATTAACTACAGCACTCTGCCTTTAGGGAGAAATTCAGTGGGGTGTTATTTATGGCACAGAGTGCACAATGTGAAGGGGACTGTCACTTGAAAGTGTAAAAATGGGAGTGATAGAAGATCACCCATAAGCAACACTTAAGGTACTCGAGTTAGTTACTTTTGAGTAACAGAGACGTTTGAACACTGTAGTTAATTAACTGGACAGTATTCCAGTGGGAACATTCATGGCTCAATTGCCTTGAAGAGGTCAAAGAAATTCGAGTGACAAAGAGGCTATGAGTTTTAAATTTCTCATATGAACTGATAAAACTCTTTGAAGAAGGGGAGTGTCATGTCCCTCGAATTTTATATTTATTTATTTATTGTTTATTTTTGTTGTATTATATTGTTTTATATATTTTTATGTGTTCTTTGAAATGTGTGTGCTGGGATGACTCATTGTTGTTGTTTTCGGGTCTGAAGCTTGCTGCTTGGGGAAAGATTCAATGCCAGAAGTTGTTTGTGCCTATATGACTAACTAGCTGGTGGCGTGAAGTCCGCGCATGAGGCTAGGGGAAGGATTTGGAAGTATCAGTCCGTGTGTTAGCTGTCGAACGAACAAGGTCATTGCGACACGTATCAAAAGGACGCCGTCTTTCTCAAATTAATTCTTCCCTCTTGGAAGAATTAATTCTTCCAAGAGGAAGAATTCCTCTTCTTGAAATCGCACACTTCTTCTTGAAAACGCACACTGAGTGCGTTTCCAAGAGTGCGATTCCAAGAGGGAATCCAGATTCTTGGAGAATCTTGTCTTTTATTCTTGTGGTTCAGGAGGAGCCACAGTGTAGGCAAAGGAAAATCCTTTCGCCGAGTTTTTGAGGTCTGTAAAGTGAGAAATTACAGAATGTGCAATTCTCCACCTCATTATTAATATTTGCAGTAGCAAAGCATTAAAGGCTCACGGAGTTGAGCGGTGAATTTGATAGTAGTTTTGTGGATTCAGAAAGAACCAGTGTGAAGCAGCAAAGGCCCACGGAGTGGAGATCATTCGCAGCACGTAGCTGTATATAGTGTGAATAAAAATTGTGTCGTCCCTATATAACTCTCGTGCAATAATTGATGGACCATTGTTATTCTTCATTCAACGCAGTAAGGTTGAGACATACAGTGGCACAGGCGTAAAAACCCGCGAATCTGTGAATTCACCGAAGTGAAATAAATAGTAATTTCACCGTCCCTCTCTCCTGTGTGGACTGGGTCATCACATCTGGCCCAGTTGAATAGTATCCGAACAAGGGATCACGACAGAGCCTTAATCTGTACTCGTAAAAGAACATGTTGAATGATATTAACAGAAAGTTTCTTTTGTATTCAAACAGCCGTTCAGTGAAACATTTTCCTCTGTCCATTTGTAAGTCTTGGGGTCCTTGTGACCTAGCCGTTTAGCTTCTTGCGTGCAAAAATTACGCCATTCAGAGGCAAAACAACTTACCCTAATTATCCATCAAATACAACTGAAACAATCATTTCAGAGGATTACAGAAAGATCAACTGTCCCATTTTGGATAGCTTTGATGATGATGATGATACTCTGACTATGATTCATGTGATACTTATTAAAGCCATAAATTATTCTGAACCATACGAATATCATGGGAACAGTGCAAATTTTGTAACTTACTCTTGGCTACAGTATGCGTAGCTATTTTTGGGTCTACTGCTTGAAAGACAAAATGTTTTTCCTGTATTGCTGAAAATAACAGGACATTGGTAAAGATACTGCTTTACGTTTTAATCTTCCAAGAACTCGTTTCTTAGCAAGTTTCGGATTTAAAAGGTTCTCATTTGTGCATAGGAATATAATAGCAGTTTACAGACTAAATAAATCGCAACGAAGGCTTTGCGAAACTGGAACAAGCAACTTATGTTCAGCGAAGCACGTCTTTTAAATTGGAAAAGAGAATTATATCCTTTAAAAAGGAATCAACAATACGTATGAGTCAGATGAATCCTTCTCTTTATTGTTCGATCAAAATTCTATGGCTAACTTTAAGGACATTACAGAATCAAAAGGGAATTTAAGAAAAACATTTCTTTTAGTTTCTTAAGAAGTGTTATACTTGTAGACTGCAACTCCATCATGAGAAGAAATTATTATTGATTTTTCATTGTAACTCGAGAATTTTAATCCACTCATCGAATCTGTAGAAATTGCAATTCCATAGCCAAAGTAATGGATTTTTATTTCTTTCGTGCATTACTGAAATGTGAATTTTCTTTAAAAACAAATGTCAAAACAACTCTGTCTTGAAAGAACTTATAAAAGTATGTTGCATATTTCTCTGCTTAAATTTTAATACGAATAACTCATTATCATAATAATAATGATATATCATAACAAATGCTTTTCAATAAAATACTAACAAAAATAAGATAATAATACATTGGAACTTTGTTCTAAATTTCAAATGTTTGTAAACATCTGTTCGTTTACCGTGCATTAAGCTTTTAGAGAAATGCAAAGATTGTGAAATTTGTTTTTTTACGTGGTGCAAACAAATGTGTACATATTTTGATGATAAAAAACACTAAATCAATTACCACTCAAAATATAAAGTGCATTTATTTTGTCTTCTGAAGTTGTTATTTTAAAATCAATCGAAAATAGAGTTGTTCAAAGTTACAGTTAATGTAGAGAAGTCTGATGTTTTGACAGATTTAGATTTTGTATTTACGATTTATTTGCTTTGCTATTTCCACAGAAGCGAGTGCATAATTTGCTGCAAAGCATGTTCTTCAAATCTTTCACTCATTCGTTTGAGTGCTATTAGATTGCGTTATTTTATTAATTATTGTTAACCACAGTGGTTCTCAAAGGTTGCATGACTATGACCATGCTCACCTCCTCATCAAGCAATGAGAATATCCATAAGTCACCTCGTTAAACATCCCATGCATCAGTGGCGTAATGGTATTGCTTTGTTCCCGGTGATCCTGAGTTTCTGTACTTCGGGTTCGAATCCAGAATTGTATGGTCGATAGTCATAATTTCAGATGAACTACTAGCTTTGTAGGTGTTATCATGAGCTAAAAATATATCTGCTATAAACCATTTTGATTCTATAGGGTTTAATTGATTTTATTTTTTTTCACACGATGGACGATCAACTAGTGAGTCTGGTTAATGTTACAGTATTTTAAACAACTGTTTGTTGACTGATATATAATCTAGACATAGGAAATAATACTCGTTTTAGACATAGGAAGTAAGTTATGGATCATTTCGAACCTCACTTTGGCCCATAGTTTTGGACACTGATTTAATGCACTACAGAAAACCACTAAGGACTTTTAATTAGCGATTGGTATTAATCTTGCCTTCTAACAGAATGAGTACACCTGAACCATGTCATGAGAAAACAACCTACATTATTACAGAACCACAGAACTCTTAACAGTAAACAAGCAATCAGAGTTGTAAGATTCCTTCGATTGGCGATACACGTGAACTCATCCATTTGATGGAAACGAAGTTTAGGATGATTCGTAAGACCATACCGCATTCCTCCACTACTCATGTCTCCACTGCTTTTACTCTTTGCACCACTGGACCCGACGATGTGGTTTGACAGGTGTGATGAGTGGCTTGTCAAGTGCAACTCGACCGTGATATGTAGTTGACGAAACCGTGATATGTAGTTTGCAGATGATGTTTTCTCTTTAGATTCTCATGGAGACATGACACACAAGAGACATGGCAATGCAACTCGACCGTGATAATTAGTTCTATGGAGTTCTCGACGTACTGTTTTTGACGATATTGGCCTCTCGTTTCCTACGTTTAAATCCGTGCACAACTGATCAGGTATAGCTCGCTGGTTTCGCTTTCCAAATAGGGAGTATAAGCCTTTGCCCACTGTTGCCTTTTGCAGATGATGTTTTCTCTTTAGATTCTCATGGAGACATGACCTTAGAAAAAATTCCTCATGAAACATTAACAAGTTCAGCTGTCTTAGTGACAGAAGCTCCTGCCAAAGGATCTCCAACAATCATGCCCTTTACGAAATCACTAAGGTCTTCTCTCGACCAATAATTACATGCAGTTATGCCGGGCTTGGCTTTATACACATGACGCTAAGTATTCTGAGATGTCATCTGTATATTTCGTGCTTTCGTCAATGTCACGTAGAACTACAAACCTTTGTGTGTCATTTTTATGTCCATTTCCTGTAAAGCCGCAATAATTTGTAGGCAGTTATTGTCATTCTTTCGCTACTTGTGCCTCGTACCTCTTGTTTTCATTTAGACTCCTGAGTAATGACGATTAGGTTGTGTGGTCACAGCGCTATCAACGATTACCATTTGGTATGCAAAACGAGCAATAGAAGTTGGTACAATAAGCCCTCGATATGCAACCAACAAGAGTAGTGAGAACAAAAGTGCACCGCCAAATCCTTGAAAAAAAATATTCACATTGCAAAAAATCATTCGCAGTGTATCTCCTTCTAAAAGACTGCGATATTGTCTCAAGTATTGACAGGCAAAATAAAAGTGTTATAGACTTTGAAATGAATGAATTGATGAGGAGAACATTTTTCTTCTAATATATGCAAATCATCGGTAGAAATTATAACTATTCATACCCAATCTTTAATTTATGCTAGTAAGGGTCGTATCTAGAAAAATATTCAGGAGGGTGGGTAAGGGGAGAGCTAGGGATGGAGATGAAACGAAACGTCATTCCAGTATATATATAATATTATTTTTTATTTTTCATTTCTGTGGTCTTTTTTCTCCAACTTTGTATGATATGCGGGCAAGACCATATTTAGGGAAGTTAGGAGGTCATCCCTCTTTGTGAATGCTAGTAAAGGTAATGAAGGCAAAAATAATTAAACTTGAGCATATTTCATGAATTTTTTTAAGAACTTTTAAAAACCTCTAAAACGTACAGGAAGATGTTAAAACTGCAATGGAAATCCAGTATCTCCCCCTCCTTTTTCCTGTCTCGATTGTGTCATCCCCCCATTTAATTTATTTACAGAACTAGGCCTGTGTGCGGGCTTAACATATTTTTGCCTCCTTTCTGGTTATTAACAATCTGAGGCGGATAGCATTGTCGCTTTGCTCCCCCACACACTTAGAACCGATCCTGATATTTTTAGCAATAAGTCATGTCAAAATAAAGTTTAATAACTGAAGACTAACACATTTCTTAGTTCTAAATTCATCAAAAATATCAACGATCTGAAGTAAGCACAAAATATTTCACAATTTTTTAAACAGATTTCATAAAACTACAATTTATTTATCGAATTCTAACATCAGTATTAGGAGAGATAATTTCAAATTCTGACTATCTTAACTGGAATGTAAATTAGTGTTCTTTTGCATCGCGTCTACATTACTAAGAAAGAAACTGAAAAAAGAAAATCATTACCTCGTCCTTTCTTTTTCAGGATGCAGCGATCTAATCTCAGTGTGAAACATTTACTTCTCTCTCAGTGTAAGATTTATTTTCAAAGATCTTAAAAAACCTTATCGTCTCAAAGGGATTCCAGCGAAGGTGGAAAATTGTCACAAGAAAGGAATCAGCAATTCAAATTACTATTGCGCCCACACATAAACCGCTCAATTGAGATAATTTAAACAAGTGGTTTCGAAACGTAGCCTAATGATATATAAACAGAATCTGCATGGTCGTCTCATCTCCCTCTTGTCTTCGAAACAAAATATTACGAATTTATTAGAACTTGAGATCAAACCACGTAACCTACTTAAAAAGCAATATCTAGCTTGAATGGAAAATAAACATTGGTGTATTCGATATGAATAGCATTTTCAATGCACTTCAAAGAATTTTTTGATGTTCAGGAATAAATGACTGAATAAATCTGGCCCAGTGTGCCAAAATTCATCAATATTTCCCTAAAGGGAAACCTTTTGCAAAACATTCTGATAATATTAGATTCTAACACGAAAGTTTCAAGTAAAATAAAACAACTTTTTAGAATTGTACGAATTTAAATGAGCATAAAACCTAATAATAGCAGAATCACTTTATTATTCATTTTTGTTTATCTTATAGAAATGTTTTAATGCTCTGAATCGTATATTTTCTTTAAAATTTATCCAAATTACTGAAATTATTTTCATCATATATCAATAGTTTTACTTCAAACAAATCGGTTTCAATTTCAACTGTATGTAAATTAGGAATAACTACAATAAGCTTCAGCGTAGCATCACAGAATTGTAAAGATCAATCATGCAATCATGAATGAGAATTATTTATATTCTTTATATTCGCATTCGTCTTGTTTACGAGGATTATTTTAATGTCATGTAACTTTAGTAAACACTATTAAATATTCATTCTGTTCAACAAACCCAGAGTCAAAGTCAGTTCCAGGAAATAAATCGGGTTGCATATTGCATAAGTTTAGTAAACGTCTTCTTTGAAATTACGGTTTTCCTCCATAAGAAATCATCTTATTAGTTTTCTTGACAAAATATTTTTTCTCTTGATCAGACCTGAATCTAGAAAAAATAAAGGAGGGAGGAGGTTTGAAGCACAATCCAGGTGAAAAAAAAAAACAAAAGGAAAAGTGAGACTGGGTTTTCTATCGTACTATCACATTTCCCTCCGTTTTACAGGAGGCGGGGGTGGCTCAGTCGGTAGCGCACCAGGCTCGTAATCTGTAGTTCCCAGGTTCGAGTCCCAGCTGGGTCAGCGTTGAGATTTATCTCCGCAAAATTCCCCGCCCTACCCACGGTCAGTAGGGGACACCGACGGGCTTGGAAAGGCCGTCGTCCGTCGGATGGGACGTTAAGCCGTGGCTCCGTGTGCGGGAGAGCCATACCCTGTGCACGTTAAAGAACACGCTGGATGGCCTTGACGGGAGGCTACCATCTGTCTCCCAACAGCTGTTCCAGTGGGTCACCTCCCCCAACCTTCTCTGAGCCTTCGGGGTCCATGTGACCTGGCCATTTAGCCCATGGTGTGCAAAAAAGTGCCGCTCAGAGGTAACCCAACCCAAAATCCGTTTTAGAGTTTTAAAACATATCTTGAAAAATGTGTGAAATATACATAAGTTTAATAATTTGTACCTCTATTACACTTACTAGGATTCTCAAAGGGAGGTAGCATATCCCCTTTGCTTCCCCTCTAGATAGATTAGTCCTTGCTCTCCATCATGTTCTGAAATTTAACCCTTTAAAGGTCAGGATTTTAGTTCAAGCCCACAACCCTTGGTCATACTATGAGACATCTACTCACATCTAAGGGAATTAAAAGCTTCAGAATGATTTCAAAAAAGATGTCAAAAACTATTGGCTTTTACCCCTTAACGGTAGGACGCACAAATCCTGTGGGGGATAAGCCAAAAGTCCAGTGAAAATAAGTTGTTGCTTGACATGTCAAAATCACCAACGCAATATAACTCCACGAAAATAGGTGTCGCTTGACATCGAAAGGGTTAAATCTATTTGAAAAACTTCTACGCTTACTCAGTTACTGCTGATTACTACCAATTGAATATATCAGTATCTAAAAAATTGTTAATTCCGTGTTATTAAACATCTTCCATAATATTTAACTAATCTTTTATAGTAGCTTGGCTCAAGTTGTAGCTGAATACAAGCAAGCAATTTAAACTGTATCCCTGGTTACTATTCAAATATTTGCAGTTCCATAATATTTAACTAATCTTTTATAGTAGCTTGGCTCAAGTTGTAGCTGAATACAAGCAAGCAATTTAAACTGTATCCCTGGTTACTATTCAAATATTTGCAGTATATTTTTAATTTTGAGAGAGCCAATAATAATTCAGTTTGTGATATAGGACCAACATAAAAATCAGTGATACATTCCCACATAAACAATGTGATTAATTCTAACCCCGTTGTTTTTAATGAAGTTACATCCATCATTGATTTTAATTTTGACCCTATATCACAAACTGAAGTATTATTGGCTATCTCAAAATTTAAAATATACTGCAAATGTTTGAATAGTAACCAGGGATACAATTTAAATTTCTTGCCTGTATTCCCACATATACAATTTGGTTAGTTCTAAACCCGTTGTTTGTAATGAAGTTACATCCATTCATTGTATATATTGATAGTAATTTAAACAGATGAGCACTGAGCGTGAGTTCAAAACAATATAGTAGTATTTAATAATTATTTATGCAAGAAGTATGGGAATTTGAATATTGAACTAAATATGCAAATGAATAATTATTCACTATCTTCTATTGACAAATGTTAATAGAACAGAACGTTTCAATATCCTTAACATGACATTCAAATTTACAACTCTTAAGAGTCGAAGTATCTTAATTGAGTAGCAAGCATATAATCAAACAAATCTCTGCTTAGCAACAACAGGCTACATAAATTAATTATTAGTAAAATCTACTTTATTTTGTTTACAAGAATACCAAGTATTTTCTTTAAATTATATTACGACCTTATGTCTTATTGATATCACCTCTGCCTTCTATTATGTAGTAGTACAACTTGGTAAGAAAGAACACAGCTTCAGTCCTATTCTTGAGTACACTCAATTCACTATTTGACACTGACTAGAAACATCTCCTTCAAGATAATCACACAATAGTAATCATAAAACAACGCTCAAGCCGACTAATCGCGCACAATATCAAATCAACTCTTTTCTTCTTTTTAATTCACCTAACTCACACTTGAATATACTTTGAGACAAATCAGGGTTCCAAGTCGTTGTTGCTGTAATTCGCACGCTGAACACACACGAGATTCAAAACGATACATCATATCACGAGTTCATTGTAGCACGTTCATCTGTCGTAACAATATTCATGTTATAAGTGTATTTCCAGAGTGTCTTAAATGGGAATGTAACTCATTAGTCATCATTCGGGGCCATTTTGGCAGATCTCCACATGCTCGGGAAGCAAGTGCCTCCTTAGAGTTTTATTGCACTTCCGTCATTAGCCGGAGGGACTGGGTGCGACAGGACGGAGAAGAGCAACCGGGATATGCGAACAATAAACAAGCAGACTAAGTTTTCTGACAAAAAGAGAGGTCGTTTGGTTTCGCGCATCGAAGTGACGTAGCTCTTTTTCAGGAACACTAAAGGAGCAGGGTTCGGTTCTGTGTGAACCAGGTAGTGTAGGTGGTGTAGGCAGGGATTAAGATATCCTCTCGCTGAGTTTTGAGGTCGGTAAAGAGATTTCTGTACAGGAAAATACAGGTTTCCACCTCGTCAAATGAATACCCGCAATAGTAAAGCAGCATTCAGGCTAGAGTACTGTAATTGGAGAAAGTCTACAAGAAAATCTATAAAGCATGAACGCAGCTAAGGCCCACAGAATGAGCACATTTATACATGTACATATGCAGTCGTATCAGAATAATATGACCACCTACCTAATAATGGGAATAACCAACATGTTTGACAGCGGCGAGAGAGCGTGGCATGGACGCAATAAGCCCTGCAAGGTTGCCAGAGGCACACATGCCCATTCGGACTCCAGCAGAACACGGAGGTTCCGGAGATAACGTGGTTGTGGATCCGCATGCCAAAAACCTGTCAATCCAAATGGTCCCACAAGTGCTCTATGGGATTGAGGTCGGGCGATTTCGCCGGCCAAAGGAGAACAGAGCCATCGCTGTCGTGTTCTTGGAAACAGTTACGCACCACCTTAGCGACATGGCAGGGCGCATTGTCCTGTTGGTAGACACCATCACCATCAGGGTAAACAACCAACATGAAAGGATGCATGCGGTCAGCGAGTATGGACAGGTAGCCATTGACGTTCAGGGACCCATCCAGTGGTACCAGCAGTCCCAGGTCATACCAGGAAAACATCCCCCAGACATGTACACTGCCAGCCTGTACTTGACCGACAAGCATGTCTGGGTGTTGGTTCTCATGTGTCTGATGCCGTATCCACCACCGCCCATCACTTCTGTGGAGCAGAAACCTCGATTCGTTGGAGAAGGCAACCTTTTACCACTCTTCCATTGTCCAATGACGGTAGTCCTGTGCGAACTGCAGGCATCATTACTGATGGACCTTGCTTAACATGGCGCCTTTACGCAGGGTCGACTCCAGAGAGCCATGCATAACAGGGTTCACTCTATTGTTATTGGGGACACGTACCTGGGGGCTGCAGCGTTGATTTGAGTGGTCAATTACTGCACTGTTACGCATCGATTGCCCTTTACCAGTCTGCAGAGGCGACCTCCTCCTCTGGGGTCGATGGCCTTTGGGGATCCACAGTTATGACGTCTGGTGGTACTCAGTGTACCAGCGATCCATTTTTGGTACACCCTTACTACAACACCTCGTGAACAGCACACGAAGTCTGCTGTTTCCGAGATGCTTCCACCCTTGGCGAGGAAGCCGATCATCATTCCTATTTGAGCGTCCATCAAATCAAAACCTCTGCTCATTGTGCTCACATTACGCAGTACGGCTCATCTGTCTTGGCCGCACGCTTATATCTCTGTGTGGTCGAACTTGTCATGTGCAATTTGTGACGCTCCTGGGCGGATACACTCTGATGATTCCGTGGGTGGTCATATTATTCTGATACGACTGTGTATATGTGTGAATGTAAATAACATTCTGCATTGGACATCGTCCTCTACAAAGTGCTTCAAAATATTTTATTTCTTTCATCCTATAAGTCCACGACACTTTGCCATGACAGAAACCTCACTTTCAAAACCTTGCTGTCTTTATATCTCAATAATGGTGAATTATGTTTTTCTCAGATAAATATTAACCATCTGTTACAATTCTCTGTTTCACCTTATAACTACTTTCCCTGCTTTGTCAGCCAGTCTATCAACTCAAAGATTTCTATCAGTGGTAATTAGAACTAATGGAATTTAATAACTGATTCAAATAACAGCATTTGATTAACACTTATATAACACAAAAAGAATTTCTGATTTATGTTTTAAAATTAAAAGAAAAGTTTCGTTTTTCCAGCCTCCGCCTTATTTGAGGACAAAATTTTTAATGCAAATCCCTTAACCATCGCACTCTACAACCAAAATTTCAAATTTCTAACACAAATATATCGTTTGCAATATTCGGTTATAGTTTTACATTATAAATATTAAGCACCTTATAAATATAAAATTAAATTTTCCTGATATTTAAAAACCATCAATGATAATATTTCATTACTATCTATCCAACTTAAAAACGAATTTCTCATTTATCTGTTTAAAACAAATGTTGCGTTTTTCCAATGGGCAAATCGTTGCTACCTAGATCATCCCACGCCACCAATTAAATTTCAAATTTCTAACAGAAAATGGATTATTTGTAATTCTTTTTTTCATATTTTGCCATTTCAAAAATTTTCTGCAATTAGAGGGCGATACTAAAACTTTAAAAAAATCCGCCAAAGGCGAATCTTACTATTTCAAGAATACCTATCGAACTCAAAAACAATTTTTAATCCTTCTGTGAAAACAGAAAATTTGGATGTCTAGAAGAGGACTGACATTTTGATTTCCTCAAAGAGAAAACAATAGCTTTAAAAAAATAGTTGATAATAGCAAACAGACAAAAATACTAAAATAAGAGTACTGAAATAATTTAGAAAGGTCTAATTATGCTTTCAGCTATATATTATTTTGTCTCTCTTAAAACATTGTTTCGAACTTTTTCAAATTTTACAGTTCCTTTTATTTTTCTATTAACAGTGCAAGAGTTCCCGAAAGAAAAACTCTTATCCAAGCATTTAGAAAACCACTTCATCATTCTTATTATCCTTCTGCGTGTATATCCACATGGAACGAAATTTGTCTACATTAATTAATTAAACGTGTTATTGCTACAGCTGAGCCTCATGATTTTCTACACAAATCACCTCTGCATTCTTCCTTAAAAGCAATATTTCTTCTTCACCATTTGTTTCATGAAAGACTCTAATTACCGAACACCTCGAAGACAAAAAAAAATTGTGTTCTTTATCAAGAACATAGTTTTTCTGCATTTCATACGAATATAAATTATTAGCTAATGAGCTCAAAAGGAACCTTACCTTATGCGATAACAATAAATCTCTGAAGAATAAAAATTCTCAGGTTTTTAGATAATTAGCACCAAAACAGCTCAATGTATCATAAGGCTCATTACATATCAACAAATAGAATTTAATCTTAATGTAGACGTTATTCTTTTACTTGATGTCTTTAAACAAGTCGTTGTAATGAATCAAATTTAAAATATGGAGAGGCAGTTTGAATATTTGATTGGTTAATATGTGAGCATGAACAATTTTTTTTGACATGAATAAATAATGTGGTCAAACATATGGAAATTAAGATATTAATAAAGAAATTTCAGTAGCTGACCATGGAGAGAGAGAAAAACGCATTTATATGATATTATTCAGCCAGCTCTTTATACAGAGTTGGTTGACCTTTCGAAAATCTAACTGCATTGTCGAGCATTGTGAATTTTGAATTGCACTATGGGGTCTCACGTTCATACTCAGCACAGTGTAGATTTGATCGATAGTATCCAATTCCAGGCAAGTGGGCCGCTTTCCAGATAACTCTTTCAGTCCAGTTGAGAAGATTTGTGCATCATAAATTTTGGAGTGCATATGTCAGATTGTACATTAACTTGGCAAAGTGAATGTCTTATTCATATATATTACAGTAATGCTACACAAAATTTCCCAGTGTATCAGTTATTTCTTGGGTGAATATATGAAACACAAAATTATCACTTTAAATTTGAAGACGTGTCAAAATACGTTCAAAACTTTACAAGTTTTGTAAATTAATGTGAATTAACCAGAAGTAATCTATAAGGCAAAACGCTAGTTCGATAATTACCTATTATTGTACAGACTATAAAATAATGCAGTAAGTGTAAAAATAATACAGTAAATGCAAAAATAATACAGTAAGTACAACTAAAATATTCTTCACTTCACTCATACCGACTAAAAGGGGTTATTATATAAACCAGGCATGTCACACTCGTTAACCACCGAGGGCCATATTAAGTATTATATATTAAATCGCGGGCCGCAAAACAAAAAAAAAACAAATGAAAATAAAGATGAAGCATAGCTTTTATTATAAACAAATCAATACATACGAAATAATAACACACAGAATATAAACATATTAAAAATACATATGTATGTAGGAAAGATTCTTTTTTTCAATTTAACATTATTTAAATAAAATAATATCATATTTTTTTGAAGAAACTTGGCAACGTTTTTCATTAACCAAATCTTCAAAATTTGGTTGAATTTGTTGAGCTGTAGTTATTTTTAAAATTGCTTGCACATGCTTGTCTGTTAATCTTGATCTTTCCGCAGTTTTATTATTTTTTAAAGTGGAAAATAGTTGTTCCCACAAATATGTGCTACCGAATATAGATAAAATACGTTTAATTGCTAATAACACATTGGGAAATCGGTCCGGTGATAAATAATTATAGAAATGTGGAATCCCAACATTCATATGTTTTTGTTTCAATACGGAATCGCACTGAATTTAGATTAGCTCCAGTTGTAAATTTTCATCCAGTGTTGTCAAAAGTTAAATAAACGTATTGGTTATCAATCTTGGCGGGCCGCAGAACAGTTCCCGGCGGGCCGCGTGTTTGACATGCCTGATATAAACCAATTCTGAGTTACATCTTCCGACTCTTTGGTCTGTTATAATGAGTTAAACGTATAGTTGTAAAACCAGCGCTACTAATGTAGTTAGTGACTTAGGCTGTAATAAGCAATCGTATCCCTCTTTTATTCCCCTCTAAAAAATGGATAGTGCGCAAATAATTTTTCCACCATATCTCTCTGACACCGAGATTTATTCTAACGAATCATATGTTAAATAAAACTTGTAATATACATATTATCATGGGAGATATAACGATTGTCTTTCCCAAAACAGGGAAACATTGCGCTTTTATTATCAATGATGTCGCTATTTAGGACAAAACATATGTAATAATGAAATTTATCAATACAAGATTAGTTAGTTTCTAATTGCTTATCAGAACCAAATGTCTAAGAAGCTTTGGTGAAATAATTTAGTGATAATAGGTATAGAAATTATGCGAAAACGTTTAATATTTCCTTTTTTAATACGTTTAATACTTGACAGTTTGAAAAAGAGGATCGTTTTTAAAAATAATACTTAACATTGTTACTAAAATGTTCCATACTTTTTGTTTTTCTTTGGGAAATGGTGCAATCTTAAAAATTTGAAACATCTGTTTACATTATTGATAGAGTTGCATATTTAAATAAGTAAAAAAATTTCCCTCAAGAAATTGCTCATTTTTACATGGGGAGAAAACATGAGGGTTCTATTTTTCATAGCCTACGACACTCCCTGCATCACAAGGTTTCGTTCAAGGACACATAGCTCGTTACTTTCCGCACACGCGTTCAGGAGATATAGAGGAACAATCATTTTTACATTTACCCTCTGTTTTAGAGAGGGAGAAGAAAGCACGAGGGTCGATTTTCATAGCCTGTGACATTCACCACGTCAGAAGCTCTCATTTGGTGTATAGCTTTTTACTTTCGGCCTTCGCGTTCTAGAGATATAATTTAAGAATAGTTTTCATATTTTCCCTTTTTCAGGGGAAAAGAAAGCATGGTTAGTCAAAGTTTTATAGCTTATGACATACCCCGCCCCATAAGCTTTCATTTGGCACATAAATCATTAAGTTTTTCCATCGCGTTCTAAAGATATGATGGAACAACCTTTGTCAAATCCACTATCCGCCAACCGATAAATGTCAAAGCCAAAAGCAATAGGAAGATAGGTAAAAACAGCCATGCATTTTTCGGGTAACGTTATGTTTCAAAAATTTCAAGTTTGATTCTTACTCAATTTTTTTATTTAAAAAATTTACCTGATTTTTCTAAATCAGCAAATCAATAATTTAGCCTCCTTAGCTATAGCTATATAATCCAGTTATAAGCATTTCTTATTTCTGTTCCATTCATTACAATCTGGATATCACTTACTTTAAGTCACTAGCCAATTCGAGAAAACCTGCAACAACCACGAAGGAAAGGAAATCTCCAATGCAATTAAGAGACAACGCTTCCCATTACAGGCATGTACCCAGGATTTAGTTTCGGGGGTTCCTGTAGTTTAGTTTCTGGGAGGGTCCTAGAATTTAGTTTCGTGGGTTCCTATAGTTTAGTTTGTGGGAGGGTCCTAGAATTTAGTTTCTGGGAGGGTCCTAGAATTTAGTTTCTGAGAGAGTCTTAGAATTGTTTCTGTGGAGAGTCCTAGAATTCAGTTTCTGGGAGGGTCTTAGAATTGTTTCTCGGAGGGTCCTAGAATTTAGTTTTTGTGGAGGGTCCTAAAATTTAGTTTCTGTGGAGGGTCCTAGAATTTAGTTTCTGGGAGTGTCATAGAATTTAGTTTCTGGGAGGGTCTTAGAATTGTTTCTGGGAGGGTCCTAGAATATAGTTTCTGGGAGTGTCCTAGAATTTAGTTTCTGGGAGGGTCTTAGAATTGTTTTTGGGAGGGTCCTAGAATTTAGTTTCTGTCGAGGGTCCTAGAATTTAGTTTTTGTGGAGGGTCCTAAAATTTAGTTTCTGTGGAGGGTCCTAAAATTTAGTTTCTGTGGAGGGTCCTAGAATTTAGTTTCTGGGAGTGTCCTAGAATTTAGTTTCTGTGTAGGGTCCTAGGATTTAGTTTCTGTGGAGGGTTCTAGAATTTAGTTTCTGGGAGGGTCTTAGAATTGTTTCTGGGAGGGTCCTAGAATTTAGTTTCTGTGGAGGGTTCTAGAAATTAGTTTCAGGGAGAGTCCTAGAATTTAGTTTGTGGGAGAGTCCGAGAATTTGTTTCTGGGAGGGGGTTATATTGGGAATAAGACTTTAGTAGAATTTCCCAATTACTAAAATATTCCACCGAACAGGAAAGGGTAAAATGATATTCTATTTCGTATGGAATGCAATTTTACAGTTTTTTTTTGGATTACAAAGCAGGTAGAATAGTTTAAGGTTTCGTATAGATTGACTAGATTTTTTGGGTGGGTCTCCCCCACCCAATCGAATACTTCCCTGTTCAAGTAGAATGTAAGAGCAGTAAACTTAAAGCTACAAAAATAGAGATGAAATAAAGATGAAGAAGATGAAACCTCCATTCCGTACATCCTATCAGAGTAAATACGCATCAGCATTTGGGTGCGTAATAAATAGCAGTCTTGAAATGCCTCTCTGAGACGTTTTCCCAAAACAATATTCGCTGTCGTACAATCTACCGTGATCTCGACTGTTTTCTATCTTGTGACTTTTCTGGACGAGAAATAAAAGAAAAAAGCGGAGGCTAGCAATAAAACGCTATTCTTATACTTGTCCATACACCGCCTATAAAAATTTGTCCAATTTTCAGAATTCCCAGGTGAGACTATTTTATGGGTTTCGCGGAGTTTATGGTCAATTCAGAAGAATGAATTGAGAGCGGAAACGTTTCTGAGGGCGACTGCGTGTGCTGCGTAAACACTTTAAAGGTGGAAGAGATATCTCGTTTGGATGTGGATGAATAAAAAACTGACAGATAGAAAACAAAATGGAACAAAGCAAATGGGAGGGGAAAAGGAAGAAAAATAGTGGGGAAAAAACGAGAAAAGAAAAACCGTTTATTGCTTCTTTTTACTGACTCCAAAACAAAGGGTCTCGTTTCTATAATAGCAGAGCGTTGAAAAAAGACAATTGAGTAAGCTGCTGGAATATTGAAATCTATACTATAAATTAGTTAACGGTACCGGTTGCTTTGTCTGAAAAACATTAATAAACGTATCAGGAAACATTTCCCCACGGTTCTGTCTTTGTTGCACCGACATTAATGTGATACGTGTTGCCGATAGCTGAATCACGTAAACAATAAAAGAACTGAAATGGAAAAAATAGCACTAAAGGGAAAATTTCAGTTAGATCTGGGAGAAAAAAATCAATAATGTTTTGATAAGAGAAAACAGTTGAAAACTACATGTTGCTTTAAATCAGGGGTGTGACAGATTTTAAAACACTTTAAGTTTATCATGTTCATTAAACAATATTACCTTAAATTAAACAAATAGAATAACCTGATATTGACAGATCTTTTTGAACCTAATGCAATGCCAATTCATATGAGCTAAAGGAAATCGAAAGAGGAAATCGAGGAGTCATAAAGAATTGAAAAAGAAATTGGATTTCTTTTGTAGTGGG
This sequence comes from Ryuthela nishihirai, assembly GCA_038380435.1. NCBI lineage: Eukaryota > Metazoa > Arthropoda > Arachnida > Araneae > Heptathelidae > Ryuthela > Ryuthela nishihirai. The sequence goes on from JAWZYU010000011.1 coordinate 18,225,041, forward strand.
ATCCGAACTCACAGTCTCCTGGAAATTCTCAAATGCTTTTAATTCCGTCCTCGACTGTAGAAGACTGCGAACTTCATTTCGCAGTCTATAGATATAGTCTCTTGGCGACATCGATCAATCCTGGACAGGAACTTAATTAGTCAGAGAAAAAATGCTTTTATAGTCAGCTAGAAGGAAAACGTATAGTCTCTGGCGAACATGGAATGCTCGTTTTAAAAGAGAGTGAAGTTTTTTTTTATTTTGTACATTTTATACCCGCTAGCAATGGAAATTCGAATAATGGATTTTTGGGAAAATAGAAATAAACTTGTTATTATTTTATAAGTATCGATACAACGCAAAATGTTTTTTTAGCTCTGAAAGCAAAAAATGTGTACTTTACCATACCGTTGGACGGGGGGGGGGGGGGGGGGGGCAAAGGAGCAGATCATTACTGCCAATGTAAACTAATTAACCATCACATTCTACCACCAAAAATTTTAACTTCTAGAAAAAATATGCTATTTGCAAAATTCGCTTAGAAATTAGGCATCTTCCAACTTTTTCCACTGTTCGAGGGTGCTTTTGAAATTTTATTTTCCTACTTTAGCGCCCATTAACAGTGGAAATTACAACTAATGAATGGTTGAGAAAATGTAAATAGCAATATTTTATAGTGCCTAGCATTTAAACACATCAATTTCTTAAAAGAAGTTACATTATCCCGCCCATTCTAAAAGGGCAAAGCATTGCTACAAACCTCTTGACTTTCACACTCTACCACTATATTTCTGATATAATTATATCGCTTGCAATATCCGTTAAAATTTTGCCCTTTTCTCCACTTTTCCACACCTAGAGGCCGCTATTTGAGTTATTGAAAGATTTGCCATTAATATCTATCGAATCCAAAAAGAATTTTTCATTATCTCTATAAACTAAAAGGTTGAACGTCTAACTTGATCCCTTTTTTTTAAATGAGCTAAAAAATGCACATGAAACGTAACACTTAAAGTTCGTAATCTCTCGTAAGTTGAATATTTAATTATTTTAAGACTTGACAAGTTTTCAGGCTATCGTGATCCCATTCTTCTCGAATGTTTTCTCAGCGCCATTGCCTGCTAACTAATCTCTAATATCGTGTAGCTAGTGTTTGGAACATATAAGTTTTGATGAAATATTTTGAATTAAAGGAGAATTCAGATGTGAATCATGGTAAAGAATAAGTTATGCCCATTTTTTTTCGTGATGGCTATGAGTCTTATTGTATGTTATATAAGATTTATTCGGGAATGATACTTTAGCAAATCATCTTGAATAAAGGCTGCGGATGTAATTTTGCCTGTCAATTTTTTAACATGTTTTTTTTTTCCTGTTCGATAATTCAAATTTATGTAAAAATTATTAATAATATTATACAATAATTTTAAAATAATTACGAGTAAAATAACTATATTCTTAATATATATATATATGTAATTTACCTTACAATTTTTAATATACTATTAATTAATTGTTAACTAATTTTGAAACTTATTATTAATTATTAACTAATTTTGAAAATTGGGGAAACTTGGGACTATTTTGAAACCTTTTTTTTAAATGAATATTTAAAAAAAAAAAAAATTATCCCTGAACATTGGTGTTCTGGTGACCTGGATATGGTCTCTGGGCTTTGGTTCTAACTTTTGGGTTCTGATGATCTGATCCTTATTTCTAAGCATTGAAAACCTGATGATTTAGGCATCAGTTCTAAATATTATATTCCTTGTTACTTGAGTATTATTCATACGTTTTTATAGCTTGTCCATCTGATCCATTGTGCATCAGGAAAATAAGACTCAGATGCAAAATAACACGATTATACTTGTACCTGGTAGATTAACCTGCCATTTGAACTTGCTGAAGCAGATCCATTGAATTGTTGCTACTGTCAGATGGGAATCTCTCTCCAAGCTCATTCAGGGAGTCTTGAACAAGTCATGCGATATTATTCTATTTCTTGAAGCGAGCAAGATTTTTGCCCTTTTCCCAATGGCGATGTTTCTCATTCCATACATATATTGTTTCGCCACAGGTGAAATATTGGGCAAACAATGAAATCCAAAACGTGAATGAAGCTAGAACATGAACTCAGAAACTTCCGGTCACACACGGCACACTACTAACTGCTCTGCTTTACTCACTTCACAAGAAAAGTAAAATCAAAGTCTGAGAGTGTTGAGAGAATAATTTATGTCGTGAAAGATCTCTTAGGTTTGAGAATGCCGAATGCAGAAAAAGTACTTTAAACAGACTCTTTTTTGCACTCTCAATGTGACTTTGCATCGTATACTTCATCAATGCAAATTATTTCTGATTTGTGCATTTCTCATACTCTTATGCGCATAGCTCTCTGCGAGTTCTCCCAAAAACCTTTTTAAGCGTTATTATCCCAAATGGGAGCAAAAGAACATCAGTCGCAAGCTTAGGTATGGTAAGATAACGCTCACTTCCCAGTAATGCATTCCATCCTGCTGATGCTAATGAACGTGATTAAGGATGGTAAGCACTTTGCTGATTCGTTCTATCTGAACTTACTTTCTTTGCCAATATGGCTCTTCAATATATTGTTACGTGAAGAAGCAAACGGGAGGAATGCGAGCTGATGGGGAGGGTGGAGTAAAAGCAGAAGAGACAGAATGAAAAAAAGTGAGGGGCATGAAAGAAAAAGAAAGAAAGAATGCTAAATTACATCATTACTTGGTGACCGTTTGAGCACAAAGAACGGTAGTAGATTGACACTGAAGCTGGAAGTAAAGTAGTACACACACTAATTGCTAGGATCGGGTAAAGCCTTGCGATATCGTTTTCTTCGTGATTACCTGTAATAAATCAATTAATGAGTTGAACGCTATCGACAGAAAGCCCTGTTCTTTCTTCGCCTGGATGGTATTGTTTCCGACGGAAACAAGAGCCCGAGTGGTGCACATCATGGCGTTATTAATCAAGACGACAATCAGATGGATGCGGTTTCATTAAGGAGGAAGAGAGGGAGAAAGATCTGCGATGTGAGGACGTTGGACTAACTCGAGTCAGTTAAGTTGCTTGCGCTGGGGCAAGTGGCTGATGTTTTGCGACACTGACAGCTCCGATAAAAGAAAGGGTGATGTCATTGCGCTTTAATCTGGATATGTTTCCGTTAATAGTTATTGTTCTAGGAACGGAAATGTTGAAGCTTTTCTGGTAATGAAAAGAGGAAATAATGGGTTGTTTCTTTGTGGCTGGACTAATTACAATCAAAATGAAAGAACCTTTAACAGAAATGTTTATCTTACTAGTTTACTTGAAGTATATGTAGTTATCTTCGATGGTTTATCTTTGGAAGATATCTGCTTTATGTAAAAATAAACGTAATAAGTAACAGATTGATCGATATTTTGGAATATCAACAAGAGACCTTGATTTTTGACGAGTCTTATAGCAATGTATGTCATGTGAAAACAAATCATAGCTGATTGATTTCGTTAAAACTTTCGTTTTTGAAACAAATAATAAATACGAAATTCAGATTGCTAAAATCATGGATAAATTGAGTCTAATGGCGGCCATACAGTAAAGAGATCAAAATGTCGAAAATTTTATTCGCATTTTGTAAAAAAATATGAATAACTAATCCTGAAAATATTGATATTTTGGAAGAAACGTAATTTCTTCAAAAAAGTTTTCCAAAAGTAAAAAAGAAACATTTTTGAAATATATTGGCTTCTAAACGCTAAAGAACAATGAGTTTAATATATTCCTTTAAAACGGGTCACAGATTAACATATTTTTCTTTAATCTCGTATATGCCTTGGCGAATCTAGATCTAAAGTCTGAGGTTCCCTGGCCCTCCTGATTATTTGGGTGGTTTTAAGTGCTCTACAAAACAATAGTGTCTTAAGTACTTACCCTTAGTTATCTGGTTGCTTAATTCTGAGGGACCTAAAGAAAATGGAAAAAAGCTGTAGATCACAAAGTTATCGGTAGCACATAAAATCTACGTATAATAATAAAAGGTGATATCTGTTTGTCTGTGGCAGTCATAACACATCGGTAAACAGTGGCAGACGCTTAAAAATTTGACAAAGTGTTTTTAGTTGTCATCCAAGTTGCCGTGGTTAAAGTTTTAAGTCACAATTCCAAAAGCTGGAGGGGATTTCCAAAAGCAACATGCTAGAAGCAAATCAATTTAACAAGTTGTTTACACCTACAGGAAACCAATTCATGTGGTTGCCAATTTCATTGTTGTCATTTTCTGAAGTTCAGGCTTCGTTTCATCTTTCGCAGTTTGCAACACTGAATTTATTAATAGTTTTCCTTTTTATAGCACGTGTTGAATCTGTGCTAAGGGTTTGGGAAGGGGGGAAGGAGGGGAAGGGGGGTACTCTCAAAACTAACTTTTAGTGCAGTGAAAATTAAAATGTAGAGATTGAATATTAAAAATCACCCGTTCAGTATCGTGCACAATTCAATCAGTATTCAATAAAAACAACTCTAACCATTCTTAACTAATACATACTATGGCATTTCCTTATACAGAACCACGGTTCAATGTTCCATTCAACAGACGTAGACTATTTTTATCTATTTTCCTATTGTTTTTGGCTTTGACGTTTGTCGTTTGGTCGGTTTGTGGATTTGACAAAATTTTGTTCTACCATATCTTTCGAACGAGATGGAGAAACTTAACGATTTATATGCGAAATGAAAGCTTTTCACGCGGGGAGTGTCATAGGCTATAAAAATTAACCCATGTGCTTTCTTCCCCCTAAGAAAGGGAAAATATGAAAACTGTTCTTAAGCTAATCTCCAGAACGCGAAAGCCGAAAGTAACAAGATATACGTCAAATGAAAGCTTGTCACGCGGGGAGTGTCATAGGCTATAAAAAATTAACCCATGTGCTTTCTTCCCCCTAAGAAAGGGAAAATATGAAAACTGTTCTTAAGCTATATCTCCAGAACGCGAAGGCCGAAAGTAACAAGATATACGTCAAATGAAAGCTTGGAACGCGGGGAATGTCGTAGGCTACGCAAAATTGACTCCCCGTGCTTTCTTCTTCCCTAAAAAAAAGGGGGACAATGTGAAATAATATCTCCTGAACGCGAGCGCGGAAAGTAACGAGCTATGTGCCGAATGAAAGCTTGTGACACGTGGAGTGTCACAGGCTATAAAAAGACCCCCTACGCTCACGTCACCCCTAAAAATGGGAAATAGTCGTTCTGTCATACAATCGAAACGCCAGGGCCTGCAGTTAAAAGTTAGGTGTCAAATGAAAGCTCCTATAATGACGGCCGTACATTTTTCGAATTTCACCCGCACTATTACCTACTGATAAAATGTGAGGGGCTGATTTTCGCGGGGTCGACTTTAACGAGTCGTATCTCAAATTAAATCCTATGGTGCCTCTCCAATATCGTGGCCTACCTCAAGCCTGAATGCAAAACGGTGGTAAATGTGATCAATGTTTATGAGTCATATATCAAAGTTTTTGAAGGTAGGTGTGTTTTAGTGACAAGAAAAAAAAACATAAATTAAAAAATTTAAGAAATACCTATCTTCACATAGTCCCCTAAAACGGAGAAAATAATCCTAAAGCATATCGATGCTGCAATAAGTCACTGAGTTCGTATTCGCTTCGAAGGAAAATAAGGCGTCGATTTACCTACTCGACAAGATTGACGCGCCCTATCTTCCTTCGAAGCGAATACGAACTCAGTGACTGATTATCGATATGTTTTAGGATTATTTTCTGCTTTTTAGGGCACTATTGGAAGATAGGTATTTTTTAAGTTTTTTAATTTATATTTATCCACCCATTCAGGAAGCTTGTTTTTTTCAATGAAAATAAAGCACGGAGAAATGTGAAAATAACGTCAGTAAAAGCGCGTAATCCCATTTCGGAACCCCAAGCTAAAAATCACACTGTTACGTTACAACTATCCTGACTTTCTAACGCTGAGGGCCTTTCTTAGGAAACCGTGGTGTGATAAAGACAAATGGATGAAGGACACAAGCAATTCCTGGTTACAGACTTGGATAGTGTCAGTTCTTCATAAGTAAAAACGAAGAATGTAACATCTGTTTATTGTAATCCTACGAACTTATCAACTTCTTTAACGTTTTGATTAACCCCTTCAGTTGTAAGAGAAAATTGAGTGGAGGCGAAACAATCAGTCCATAGAAAGGAACAAAATAGTCCATCAGTTGAAGCGTTAAGCCGATATCTACGCTCTCGGTTTATGAGCAACAGTAGCAGGTCTCATAAACACATGAAGCCGAAGTTTCCTGGTGTAACGTGGTTTACAAGATAACTGAAATAATTTGGCTCTTGAAGGGATAATTATATCAATCAATTTTCATTAATGTGGCTGAAAATACATATTTTGAAAACCAAAATTGTTACGTAATACCTGTATGAAATGGGAAATTTTATTCAATATTAAATGTGATCATCGTGAATGAAGATTTTAACGTTTTCTTAAAATTGATGAGCAGTTTTGCACGAAAATGAAAAACTAGCAGATTTTCTCTATCTTTTTAGGATTTCCCATCTCATATCAGTGACATAGCGGGAAAAGTAACTGCCGAGACTCTAAGACTGCGCAGTTAATGCTTTGACAGTTTTCATAGATCATAGTTTCAATGACAAACGGTTGTTAGGCCATTGACCTATAATTCATGACTACTATCGAAGCGTCAACCACTCAGTATCATAGTCTCTCAATAGCAGTGTTTCCCAAACTTTCAACAGTGGCGGAACTACTGAACGATATTATCAAGTACTAGGAAACCCTAACAAAGGAGAAGAGAGTTGGCTTTTGTTTTCGTTTTTTCAAAAAATGTTTCTCATATTTATTATAATTATTCATTGCGCCATAGAATTATTAAAAGACAATTTCAATTATTAATTATTCATCGTGAAACCTGAGTTTTTCTTTTAATCTTTGTAGAAGTCATGAAACTCGTAGTTCTGCCAATAACAATGTATGATTTTTTTTTTTTTAATTTTTAATACACTTTAGAAATGAAAAAAAAAAACATTTTACATAAATATATGGTTAAATACTGATGTTAAAGACGGATAGTATATATATATTTGAAATTGCATAATATTCTTTTTTTGGTTCGGGAATCCAGACTTTTCGAGCAACCTTCTAAGAAGTCCAACGGAATCCCGGCTAGGAGATACTGCTCTACGAAATAATGATCACCCCATTTAATACTCACTGACTCATATTTCTTGTAAATATGAAAAACAATCCACTTTCCAATAATGACCTTGGTAACTTAAAAGGTAATAAACGTTCAAAAAATTCGGTTAACTTCGAATATGAGATTAAAAATCGAAAAATTTATAAAATAAATAAAAAATACGAAGAAAACTAAATAATTAAAATTAATAGCTTTATTTTAAATAACAAATCTCACCATATAAACAGGTAATTGACGAAAAGGATTAAAAAGTAATTTTTAATATCAGAATTCTCCCCAATCAATGGTATCAGCAGGTTCTTTTAACTTAGATTATTTCTACACTTCGACATATTTTGGCCTCTAGCCAGTCTTTAGCTATTATTAGTCTATTATACTAATGTTCACCTCTTTCACACCCTATTAATATTTTAACTGTCCTATTTGTAACTGACATATGCCTCTATAAATATGCTCTTTCTTCTTGTTGTATGCATGGCGGCATCTAGTTGCGTCTAATGAAAAGTATGAAAACTGTGTCAATTCGCTGCCGAGATGGGAAAAGATTATGTTCTCTTTCAGTCACCGAAAGGTTTCTCTCCATATAATTAATGCGATTTACAAAAGCGAAATACAGTTGTTCCGTAGTTTTTGTGACACATGAAGATGGTTGAGTTGTTGTTTCACTCATGAATGAACAAGTCACGCCTAAACACTTCTCATTAAAGACACGTATCATTACTTGCCATTAAAACTCATTGAGTTGATTAGATTCAAACAGACAGTTTCCAAACATTAAAGAACGATACGTTAAAGAACTGATAACCTATATAAAGAAATAATCACATTTTGTTTAGTAAGTAAACCTTTATTTATTTAGAATAAAATAACAATAAAGATTAGAATAAACAAAGATAAATGATAATCCTCATTTTGCACCAAAGAGTTGTGTAAACTCGTCCAAGTTATAGATATATTGTAAATAGTTATTTGGTATCAGTTGTACAATGCATATTTGCGCCAGATCGTTTACTGATTCTCCTTAATGCTAATCAAACAGTAAAAAGCAGTAAGTTTTATTTTTAACTCTAAATTGGCTTTCAATTAAAAAAATTCTAGTATGTATATTTTTATGCACATATGTATAATTTTGAAACAGATTGGAATTAAGAAAAATTTTTGACATATCTCAGTAACTAAAATTTGCAAATTTTCTTCAAAATGTTTTTCTTTTATAAACAGTAAACAAAGTTTTGTTTCTTAAACTAGTATCAAGGGAATGAAATATCCTAGGCACCAAAAAATAAAAACAGACGATGCGTAATACACGTATTCATTATATTAACCCGAAAAAACCTGCATGATCCGTTAACTGCCTATTATAAGATTCGGTTTCTATCCAAGTTTGATTCTGAAATCGGTTCACTAATATTCGTAATAGGCCTAATTGTCTAACGTTAAAAGCCCTTTTAACTATGACACTGTTTGTCTAAGATAAAACATGAATTTTTTGCCGTTTATCTCGTTTATTCTGTGGCATAACCAAAGTCAATAATTTGGGACTGGCCCCTTGAATTTTAGGAGCACCAAAAGTGTTGTATATAATCCCTCTTACGGCTTGTACCTACGTTACTTTTTTGGCGAATCATTCGTCGTTTCATTTTGTGGCTTGAAGCCCGATGCCCCAACTGATAGACCACCCCTGATCCTACCACGTACAAGGGATCGATTCAGTTGCAATGAAGTGTTTGGCATGGATCGTAACAGAGTGAAGAAAAAAGAAGCATTTCCGTAATCTCTTTCGATACACTTAATCCCCATATCGAAGCTGAAACAAGGCATCCATCTGATTTACTCCCCAACACGTGAACACTAAAAGGCAGCACGTGTCTCGCATCGTGCATCCGCAATATAGTGACACTGTACGTGATGCCGAGCCAATGAGTCATTCTGCAGAGCGTTTATTTCTGACATGATGTTCTGCATAATGCAGAAATTTTACATGCCATTCTTTGTACGGGTCACAACAGATGGGAGTGACGTTTAAGAGAGAAGCATGTCGCTCCCCTCAGACTCCGTGTAAAGGTCAAGGGAATAAGTGGGTCACGTCCCCAGAGCAGGAATCTGCTTCACAGTTCACTCTCTGCTTAATGAGTCGTAAAGAGCATCACCCTACACCAGCTTATGAAAGGAGATGAAACTTTAAGTATTGAAGAGAGGAGATATCAGTATAGATTTTTAAAGATTGGGTTCCTTTTTTGATTAGATAATGCATCCGGCTAAAGATGTAGGGAATATAAGTATAGGTTTTTAAAAGGATGAGTTCCTCTTTTTTGTTAGATAATGGAAACCGGAAAAACATGCATAAGATATGATAGCTAGAGAACAGATAAAAAATTATAAGAAACATTTAGACTATTATTAATGTAGTTAATATTAGATGGTATTCATAGTAGCACTACATTAATGTAGTTAATATTAGAGAGCATTCATATCATAATATAGGTAGATCATATTCAATGTTTGCAGTATATGTTTAACGTATTATTTCCTTTACATCACTTTTTTCTGTGCGGTATGCATGCACATATAAACAATATTTTCGCCATTTGATCAAGGCATCCACGTAAAATTGCATGTTCTGGAGACAGAAGCTAACTTTAAGAAAATATAATTTGTTCATTATTTAAAAAACCGTTAATGCATTATTCGATGTGTGACATTGAATTCTGACTCCATTTTAGTTTTTTCATCTTGAATTTCAAATGTATTTTCGAAAACAAAAAATATGGTTAACAAATGTTTTTATTTCTTTCTAAACACTACAAATGTAAAAGTGGAAAAATATAATGCTATAAGAAATGGATAAAAAATATATTTTTCCTTAATTCAAAATTGCATTTTGTTGTTGTTGTTTGGGTTGTTTTACCTCTGAGCGGCACTTTTTTTCACACCATGGGCTAAATGGCCAGATCATATGGACCCCGAAGGCTCAGAGAAGGTTGGGGGAGGGGACCCACTAGAACAGCTGTTAGGAGACAGATGGTAGCCTCCCGTCAAGGCCATCCAGCGTGTTCTTTAGCGTGCACAGGGTATGGCTCTCCCGCACACGGGGCCACAGCTTAACGTCCCATCCGACGGACGGCGGCCTTTCCAAGCCCATCAGTGTCTCCTACTGACCGTGGGCAGGGCGGAAAATTTTGCGGTGATTAATCTCAACGCTGACCCAGCTGGGACTCGAACCTGGGAACTACAGATTACGAGCCTGGCGCGCTACCGACTGAGCCACCCCCGCCCCACATTTTGTAGATAGGACCAGGGTTGAGAATGCTTGTAAGGGCAATGAAGACAAAAAGTATTGAAATTATCCATATTTCACTCAATTTTCAAAAAACAAAGGAATTTTAAACCTCAACATTTGTAAGGGAAATGTTGTGCTGCATTGCCCCCCCCTTTCATACCGTTATTTTTTATAGATAAGTACATAAAAAATATTGGTTATTACAGCACATACAATTTTTTATCTCTGCAGACTTATATCAGTTGATTCAATTCAATAAACTTGTATCATAAGAAAGCTTACCGCACTGAGTATATTGTGGGTATATACACAATATTGCCAAATGTGTTCGGACACTTCAATATTATGTGAATGGAAAACCATATTCAAAATCCCTTAACTGGAAAACGAGCTCTTGGAAAAATTGCTAATGGAGATACATTGGAGATCTCACTCAAATCTGTCCAAATCTCAATTTCCAACAATACTGGTTTATTATTTAAAGAATTATTGAAGTATGAGCATTTAACAACAGTTGCTGCCATTTATATCAAAATCTGACTAAAACACAAGTTACAACAAATGGTTTATTAAAATAAACGAAATTTTAATATTTTTTGCCTTTGTAATGAATCGTCCAATTTTGATCAATATAGAAGAGAAAATATTCAGTAATAGAATAAAAGGAGTTTCTACTGTCGTTTAAAATATCATTGTTGAAAATCGGGATTAAAGAATTTCAGAGTTTGATTTACAGTTTATTTCCACTGATATTTATTCATGAGAGCTCATTCTCAATTAATGGTATTATTTTAATATGGTTTTCTATTCAAATAACAAGGAAGTATCTGAAGCTTTCGGTATTATAGTGTACGTTTGATTAATTAATTGAGCTTTTTGTTCTTAGAATTTTTTTTTCAAAACATGAGTCATTTGAAATCAAGCTGATTTCTGTTTTATTTAGACTGTAGTAAAGATCTGCTTTACTAATTATCAAAGTCCCTTCATTTTTATGAGTGTACTAAGCTGGCTATTATGAATGACAAGTATCAACTGTCAAAAAAACTTGAAAATATATCTTTTTCTTTACCCTGCAAAAATTTTAATTATTTGTAAATTAAATATTTGTTAATTCTGATATAAGAATTAAATATTAATTCTGATTCGGGATCTATTATGATTTAAATTAAAAAAATTCTTGTAAGTGTGTAAAAAGCAAAATAATAAATAAGATTTTTGGTTATAAATTTTAACCTCTTAATCAGTCTTTATTATTTAAAAATAAGAAATATTCACCCTTTGAATATTTCTTATTTTTAATATTGCTTTCATTTTTGTTTACATTTTTATGATCAATAAATGATGCCAAATATAACACCTCATGTTCATCTACTTCCTTGAAATGAAAGCAATTAATTACGGTAAAAATTGCCACATTTACTTTAAATCTGCTTAGATAGTAAAACAAGATTGATGGCATCATGAAAGTTATTCTGAACTGCAGTTTGATACATAATAATTACGTAATATACCATAACCTTTCATCAAAACCGCCGAAGAAAACTGAAAAAAATAACGTTTAGCATCCTTTTTATTAAGTCTCTGGAAGCGAAAATTACAGTTAATTAGCGATGCTCCTTTTTATTGACATCCCTAGCATAGCAGCCACTTTTAATACTATAATAAAATGAAAGAATCTTGATTAAAAAATGCATCAAAATAAGCTAAGAATTAGCTTCAGTAAAGTAGAAAACTTCACAGTAATAACAGATGAAACCTTTAATATTGATCAGTCTTTATTAAAAAAAAAACAGTTTTTACAAGTAAATCTGTGCAAAAAATGTAGTAAACACTGTCATTTATTAATGATAAATCTAAAGCCGAGTCCATAAATCCGTTCGTACCTTAAAAGTGAAGCTTACTCAAACTCACATGATTGCAAGTTCTAACGAACATCACTTTCAACATACTGAAGGATTTATAAACTCATGAAAATGGTTCCAATAACGTAAACACCTTTCACTTGTATTGATTATTTTGCTATTTGAAAAGTTATTTCTTTTCTTCTTAAAAATACATATTAAGTTTCATATATAGAAAATTTCATCCGATTCGTTTAGCCGTACTTAAACACTTTCCCGCCCACAGAAAAACGTTAAACCGCCACAAACTGACCCTTTCTATATGGGAAAAATTTTTTATGTAACCTGAAGCCATTAGGGAGACAACTTCCAAGAGACACTAGTTACTTGGAAGTAGTCGCGTTTATTTTTTAAGGCAGATATTTGAATTTACAGTATTAGAATTAATGTAGGTAATGACAAAAATCTAAAAGTAATGAAAAATAATATACAAATATGAGCATAATCTTATTTCTGTTTCAATATAATTTTACTAATGCTAATTCGTTTGTATGGAGGGCTAGAGTATATAAGGGTGAGTTTGAGTTGTTTCTTTTCCTCTGAGCAGCATTTTTTTGCACACAATGGGCTAAACGGTCCAGGTCGCAAAGACTCCGAGGGCTCAGAGAAGGTTGGGGAGAGGGATCCACTAGACAGCTGTTAGGAGACAAATGTAGCGTCCTGTCAATATCATCCATCCGTCCTGTCAATACCATCCAGCCATACTTTACAGGAAGAATGGTTCCACATTCCATTACCGTATGTGCATGATTTGTATAAATCTATTCCACGACGAATTGCGTCTGTTCTGAACGCCCGAGGTTGGCCCACAGTTTATTAATAAAATGTTCTTCACAAACAGTACTTGTTTCAATTATTTTGATAAACCCTTGTATATATAACATATATTTATAATTCAATAAATAGCTTTGTGAAAAAATGAGCTTTTCCGTTCTGCAGGGCTCGAACCCACATCTCTTCAGTTTCATGCCAGAGGTTCTAATCGCTAAACTAGGACCAGCTCAGTCATATATCAACGATTAAATTTAAAAAAATAAATACCCCCTCAAGCTGCTGCTTGCCACATAGGTCTGACAGGAGTATGTCAGTTTATACGCCATAGTAGAAGATCTATGAGGATGGCGAGAGCTAAGCAGAAAAATGAAACTAGTGTGCATGCTTTATCCGGGGCTCGAACCCAAGTCCCTTAGATCAGTAGACAAGTCCGCTAACTACTCGGCCACAGGACGGCAACTACTAATGTGACTTATAAATATACCCAAATTTTCACCAATGGCGCTATCTAAGATCATGCAAGACAATTTTTTTTCAGTGTTGTAGGGAAGTAAATAGTCAATTCAGTTGTTTAGGAAGTAAATAACAAAGTCATCCACACTCAAAGAGTTTTTAATGAAATAATCAATCAATAATAAATGAGTACATCATATTCAGAGCAACATTTAACATAAGTTGCCTTCTCCAATAATAGATGGCACCATAGAGGACAATTTCGAGTAAATATATTAGTCACATTAGTGGATAGAAAATGGGACCAATCCCAGTTTAGGGGTTAGAACACTCTGTCATGAATCTGCGAGAGATGTGGGCTCGAGTTCCGTGGACCCACTTAACTCATTTTTCCCCACAAAACTCATTTTTCCCCACAAAACTATTTATAGTAGTACAAGGAAAACTTCACCCTACTACATGGACGAATCATAGGTAAGATTAAATTAAACATAAATGTAAGACTATACATTTTATTTATATTTCCATCTATATTGCATTGTTTTAATTAATACAATGTTATCGAGGAAAAACAAATGTACCAAAATAATGTATTTTATTACCTTTTAGAATATGTATTTCAAAACTCGGAACCTAACTTCACTCGTTTATTTTGTGAGCGAAGTCTCATTAATGTGAATAATTATTTCGTTATTGATCAATTTTTTATCCGTTTCATTTTTCAAAAAAGTAGTTTCAACGAATAACTGTTCTTAACTTTAAATGTATATACGGTATACTCATTTAAGTTTTTTTTTTACTTCAAGCTTTATAAAATAAAATTACTAAGTATCAATATTCACTCGGCAAAACATTTTCTTTTTTACCTGATACGTTTTGCTTTTTACTCATTATAAAATTCATATTTCTGACCTTTAAAATTTATTTATTTTTAGAATTGTTTGTAGTCTAGTAATCTTAATAACTGTCAGTAATTTTTTATTCTAAATTATTTTTGACTCAGAGGATAATATTTCTCCAAAGGACGTCAGAACTTTCGTAAATTATTCTCTAATATTTTTATTAAAAGCGTCATGAGAAGATTTGAAACCTACACATACTAATTTGCGTAATTAGAACGTCATTTACGTGAGAAGAAAAAAATAATGTACGAGCACTTCCTGCAGAGCAGAAGTATCTTTTTTTTAGTCCCACCTTCTCCTAATAGTCGCATAATATTTATATACGCTAAGATTTACATAAATGTTTAATTATGCTATATGGGACTAGAAAAAAAATATAGCGTTTGAAATATTCGTGTTTTTAAGCCACTAAACTTACAAACACACAAGCCTTCAAATATAAGGAAAAGCTGAACAACTTCGTAGCTTGTTTTTTTCTGTCATTCAACATTTCATAAAAAAGAGAAAATATGTTGGGTTTTTTTTCTCCAGTCTCAGTAATTGTCCGCCACCTTCAAAAGAACTTGTTCTGTATATGTATATATATGGAAACTCGAAATTTAATATCTAAGCTTGGGCACTGAAAGCTATGTAATTATTCAGTAATTTCAAGCAAGACTCCCGGTAATTTAGGTTTAAGAACGATTCTCCTTGGGGCACTACAAACCGTTAACTGCTGTAACAAGAAGGAAACCATTAGGCGAAGCATAATTACCAGAGGACCACAAAGCAAATTCAGGCACTCTCTAGTAACAGGTTCGTTATACAGCTTTTCTTCGTTGTTCATGTATGTTGTCCTTGAATTTTTATCGTGGAACTTTGGGTTATTTTCTTCTTAAAAACATGTCAAAATTATTTAGACATTTTAAAAGTACACCAGACGATTTCTCTTCAATATAAAACTAACTAAAAAAATCCTACAATCATAATCAAGATAGAAACTTTTTTTATAATTGTAGATATAAATTAACTGTATGGAAAATTGTGTTATGTGTGTAGATATGCTGTTATTGATGCAAAATGGGATATAAAGAATAACATTGTTTGAAACTGCAAACTAAATTTTTGAATTACGCAAATGATTAATCTTACTACAAAAATAATCTATCACTCATAAACATACCTCGCATTAATCATATTTATTTACTATATTTTCTTTAATCAACTGCTTAGTTACCTTCCATTTTAAGACAGTGCGTAGTTTAAAAGGAAAAAAATGATACAATATTCAGCATAGGCGCCTCGGTACAGAATTTAGGTGATACCACGATTAGAAGTTTTTCGAAATTAATTTGAATTATAATAATAATGGAAATGTACTTGTTACATTGCCATAAGTTATTCCTTGCTCTAAACGTAGACGATAGTAAATCATGACGTTTAAATGCATGCAAAATCTATTTTACGTACCCTCATTTTCCATCGCATTTAGCATCCATATAGCCACATGGCTTTGCACAAATGTTTTAATGTATATAGCTTCTAGGCACCGTGCTTTATGCAGACTATTATCATCTTTTTGTAATGAGAATGAACAAATAAAACTCACAAATTTTATTCCATATTGAAAGCACTCTTTGATAAAGCACATTTTGATGTAGATTCTATCGAAAGCACTTAAAGATGTTAGTATACTCACGTATGCGGTAGATCCTCCATTTTCTTTTAGAGTTTGAATTTGAAAATGTAGTAAAGTATTCCATTAAGCTACAGCTTTTAAATAGTCGTCCCGTGGCCGAGTGGTTAGCGCGCTTGATTACTGATCTACGGGACCTGGGTTCGAGCCCGGGGTAAGTCATGGATGTTCGTGTTGTTTTTCTGCTGAGGTCCTGCCATCCTCTCAGACCTTCTACTGTGGCATATAAACTGACAGGCTCCTGTCAGACCTCTGTGGCAAGCAGCTGCTTGAGGGGGTATTTACTTTATTATAGCTTTTAAATTAAGTGGGTTATTATTAGGCAATTTTAATAGTTTACAGTTTGATTGACGGCAAATTCCCAAGAATATTTTTTGATTATTATAAAGGTTCCGCCCATTAAGAAAGTTCAGCCTGTTTGATGAACGCCAATAAATCCCGCCCATCCACATCGCACCACCTCCATTTCGCATTACACTGAAAGGTATTGTTGAGGTGTAAAATGAAATCAAAATAGCAATGTTTGTACTAATACTCAAGGTGGGTGGTTTTGCAGAAGTGACACACGATTATCTCTTTCGCTAAAAACGTTTATAAAAGTATGATTTTAATTTATGATAAGTACAGTCGCTCAAAAAATATCCGAACACTATGGTTGATTACAGAATTCAGAAAAATATCTGGCAACGATTTTTTTTAGAAATTAGTGATCTGGCAACCTTTGTGTACTGTACACGAACGTTTCCAGATCACTAATTTCTAAAAAAAATCGTTGCTAGATATTTTTTTCTGATTTCTGTAATCAACCATAGTAATATTTTTGTGATGTAAAAAATTTGGTATAAAAAATAAAAGAAACTATAGTATGTCTCAAGATGCATAATTTGCTATAAACCTATTTATCCAATTTGCTTATGCACTTCATCAGTCAAAACACATCCTTATATTCCGTATATTAGAGGAAAAAAATAGGTGAAAAACACATGATGATCGAATGAAACAGACATATTCTTTTCTACATTCAATCTTGCCAACGTTTTCCCAGAAAATTTAATATCGTGTTTCCTTCTCAAGTTTTTTCTCCAGCCCTTATACAAGACAACGTAGTCAAAAGAGAAGGTAAAATTGGAGAAAAGGAATATAAATGCGAAGAAAAGAAGTAAAAGGAATGCTAACTTATCACCCTCTCTCCTGTCTGGCGAAGCAAATCCTGGACTCCGGCGCTAATAATAAGAGAGTGATAACGCCCTGCAATTGCCTTGCATCATTGTCTTAATCGGATGAGAAAGGGGGACGCCTGTATTGGGTCAGCCATCCTGCTGAGCTCTGAAGAGCCCTGCGGATGCGACGGCAGCTTCCTTCACGAATCTGGCTATGGCTTATTGCAAAGATACGTGTCGCAAATGCTTTTCGTTCTCCACTTAGCTTCAGGCAACGCTTGACCATATATCTCACAGTTATCTCATACATCAGCGGACAATTCGAGAAAGGCTATCATAACAATTTTCACATGATAAAACTTGTTGTTGATAGAGTTTGCAAGAGGCAAGATTTCGAGAAGCTGCTGATAGATGCTGCACTAAATAATGCTGCGGAATCTCCATCCATGGAAAAGAAAGATTTATGACTGTGTTAGAGAAAGAGAAATGTTAAATTACGATGTTTGAAACGTTTTCTGAATTTATATGCTGAAGATAGCTGCCGATTATCTTCTGTTTGTTATAGATTAAAACAGTACAGCATGAATGAAGGAAAATATCAGTAAAATAAATCTTAATATTTTGGTAACTATAAAAAATATTTCGACTCAAAAAAAAATAGAAGATACGTATATCGTATCAGAATGTATGCAATTGCTTAAAATCCATCCAGCTGTCTCCCGGACTTCCAGCAGCATCTTCTAGTTTCGCACCAGTTGCTCTACGATTCATTCTGAATGAAATTTCTACACTTACCTTAAACCCAATTGAACGTCAATTATCAGAAATAGCAAGTTTCTTCTGTTCCATATAAAAGGTATAGTAGGGGTAATATTGATTTTGTTTCTACAATCAGAATAATCGTTCCAGTACTGATAAAAATATCTGAGTTATACTGGAATAAGGGAGAAATATATCGTTTTCAACGAAAAAATTTTAAACATGAAAAAAAATTAGTGTGCTAACTAATTTAACTTATGTAACTGAACGTATTTAGTATATTCTAACTTAATTAGGAAAACGTTTATTTTTTTTGGTTGTTGTTGGGCTAATATTAGGCTATTTTTATGTTAAGAGAATGATTCTCAAGTGCAAACTGCATAATTATGGAAATGATTAATATATAATTAATTTTAGAAAAATAATGAAAACGGAATTTTTATTGCCGAAATTGGAAACTTATTTTTAAGCTTAGTAAATTTGGCACAATTATTAAACATTGTAATTTTTGAAATTTGATTTTAGTATCGTTAAATTTACTCTAAATTATTTATTTTCTCAAAAAATCAGATTAACGTATATTGAAGAGAGTCTCATTTAACTTGTATATAAAAATATTGAATTGTTTAGTATAATAATGTGTTTCTTTAAAATTATGAGGTTTATGTAATAATATACTTGAGAGCAGTTTTACAATGTTTTGAACGAACAGGTTTATTCTTATCGATTTATAACATTTTAATCTGTATCGTGAAATACTTTACTGAAATAATATTCAAAAAGAAAGTCCTTCATATTTAATAAGTGTAGATATACTTTTAATCAGAAAACATTATAAAAGGCTTTCATTTAATTATTCATTAAATTTCTGACGTAATTCATAATTTCATTCAGGAATGAAATATTAATCAGAATGCAGCATTAATAATTAATAATAAATTAATATGTTTAGAATTTTTTAGCTTATTTCGGAATTTATATTTCAAATTAATTAAAATTATTTGCGTAATTATTTGCTGTATAATTTAACCTTTGTTCAAAGATGAAATGTTACTACTTTGAGCAAGAAACTTAAAGAAAATGTAAGTGATTTTATTAATTGGCATTTCTGTTTTAAATATGTTTAATATAGAGAAGGCAAAACAATTAAAACTGTGACGCAGATCTAATTTCAGAAATAAGCTCAAGTGCCTTATCACTCAGATAATACTGTCTCTTCTGCTCCTTTTTTCCTAAAAGAATACTGTTAGTGTCCAAAAACGTCTGTTGAAATGATCCCATTCTTCCTCAACTTCAATAGTAAGCATACCATGACTGTCATAATGACTAAGTAACCTATCATGGTAAGCTTTGGCTATAACTGGGTCTTTCAGAGCTTCAGTATTAGAAACAAATTTTTTAACCCTAGCACAATACTTTTTAAGTTTAAGTTGCAAGACACTTTTAATAAGGAAATGGTCAGATCCAATTTCAGCTCCCCTATATGCCCTGGTATTCCTAACAGAACTAGCCCATTTGCTGTTAATTAATATACAATCAATCATATTCTTATGCAGCCCATCGGGTGAAACCCATGTGTACTTATGTATGTCGCGGTGTTTGTAATAAGTGTTAGTTATTTTGAATCCATTGAGTTTACTTACCTGTAGGAGACGTTGCCCATTGCCATTGCAGCTACCAATACCAAAAGGGCCTATTACTCCTCCCCAAAGGTCAGAGTCAGTACCAACTTTGGCAATGAAGTCATCTAGAACAAGGGTAATATGTCCTTTCTTGACAGAATTCAAAATATACTAAAGTTGTCCATAAAACCTATCCTTCTCATCCCCATCGGCATCCTCAGTGGAGGCATAACAACAGATAACATTCAAGTCTTTAACGCTTGTCTGAAATTTTGCTGTAAGAAACCTTTCTTTAATGCACTCATATCCTAGAAGAGCATCACTAGCGTGTCTGCTGAGAAGCAGACCCACGCCTTGGTGATGCTTATTGTCGTTCCTCCCTGAAAAAAGAAATTTAAGATTATTTTTAAGAATCTGACCTTTATCT
This sequence comes from Ryuthela nishihirai, assembly GCA_038380435.1. Classification (NCBI taxonomy): domain Eukaryota; kingdom Metazoa; phylum Arthropoda; class Arachnida; order Araneae; family Heptathelidae; genus Ryuthela; species Ryuthela nishihirai. The sequence goes on from JAWZYU010000011.1 coordinate 18,245,207, forward strand.
CTCCATCTGGTCTCTTGCAAGCCGAGAATATCTAAATTATAATGGTGGAATTCTTGTGTGAGGACATCAAGAGAAAAAGCTCTGTGCAGAGTCCTCACATTCCAACTACCTATGGAGAGAAAATGGTTAGTGGGATGTTTAAAGAAACTATGTTTATTGAGAGAGGGAATGCCCACAATATCAAACAACCCCCTAATCGCAGACATGGGGCAAAGACCCGTTCCCCCAAAACTAAAGGCTGAAGCCATCTACACTGGAAGACTTCCTCCAATGTAGAATTTCACGATGCCAATAGAAGCAAAGAGTTCAGGTGCCTGCGATGACCTCTGCTCAGGATTATCCACCAGCTGATAAACATATCCTGTGAATCTATTCACTTGGGGCTGTCAACCCACAAACAAACAGAAAACACAGCGGAAGATTATCCCTCCAGAGAAACCCACCAGTGCAGCAAAATCAGGATCCATAATCAAGCTCAGAGCCATATATCTGTCCAGTCCAGTGGGTTTATATGGTCAGCACCAGGACCCTGTGTGGTTGACCACTCCTCAGCAGGGTAGAAAAAAAAGATAAGTAGCCATAGTTGTCCAGATCAGTAGGCCACACTAATCTGGCAGCCCTCCCCTTCCGTTCACTTCCACAAGAGAGTATCTCTTTTAAAAGGTACTAATAATATATCTTTAATACCCATTCAACCGAAGATTTACAGACCAACCTGTAGACATGGAACTCATAAAATAATAAGCTGAAAAAAATTGTTTTTCGCATGAATGGGATTCATTTCTTGGAAACATGCCAGTTATGCTAACCACTACACCACCAATGGCTAATATTTTCTCAGCTTGTGTGACCATATAAACTTTCCGGATTGTATTTATTTGATTCATAACAGTGGCGCCATCTATCCGGAAAAGTGGACAGCTGTGTTGTTACCTAGAGATGGAATTTAATGTTTGTCACTCACTCTCATGTGGTTATATGGTCACACAAGCTGTGAAAAGGTTAGCCATTGATGGTGTAGTGGTTAGCATAACTGGCGTGTTTCCAGCAGACGTGGGTTCGAATCCCATTCATGGCAAAGACATTTTTTTTTCAGCTTATTATTTCAAGGAGTCATACATTCTACGAATATGGTCCTGAGGAAATGCACACCAAGCAGCATTGACTTGCTCCCAAAATTCATCAAGATTCTGCGCCAGCAGGTGAGAGAATTGCACATGTTGTCCAATGTGGTCCTACAGATTTTCTATTGGGGATAAATCTGGAGATCGTGCTTACCATGGCAATATTTGAACATGTTCCAAACGTTGTCTGGAGATCCTAGCAGTGTGAGCATGGGTATTGTCATGCTGAAAAATGGGCTGCTACATGCCTCCCAAGAATGGTAACAAAACGGGCTGCATAGCTACAATAACGTTTCGTGCAGCTTTCAGTGTTCCCGTGATGCAGACAAGAGGTGACCTGCTGCCATATCCAACAGCACCCCATACCATTATGCCTGGTGTGCCGGTTATGAACAAAAATTGGATCTATCCTCTCATTAAGTTGTCACCATACACAGACCCATCGATCGTCAGCACCCAGACAGAAACGGGATTCATCACTAAACACAACAGTGTTTCATTCGTGACCCCAGTTCGCACGACTTCGGCACCAAGTTATACGAGAGCTGCGATGGTTTGCAGTCAATGGCAGTCGACATAACTTTGCCTAGAGTGCAGGTGAGCCTCATGAAATCTACAGTTTACCATTTCCGGTCATTATGGAGATGTCCATGGCTGATGACACAACCCCTCGAATATAGCTTGCAGTGCTGTATGGTGACGAACGAGCAAGTCGAACAATGCGCCTATCAAGCCGTGCTGACATCTGTCAGACAGCACCACTCCCTCGGCGACATACGCTAGAATCTTCATTTCGCCACTGTTGACAAAAGCATTCAAGAGTTCGTGCGTCCCGATGAACATGGGCAGCGACATGACTTGTAGTCCATCAGCGTCATGTAGGTCTATAATTCTTCCTCTCCCAAAAGCATCCAAATGGCGATAAACCTGCCGACGGCATGTACCAGGCATTTTCGGCTTTCCCTGAACTATTTCCAAGCGGAAACACCTAATCTCAACCATCATACGACTTCCACCAGCATAAACACAATATCATCCTCGTTTCTTTTCCCACCTTTTGTTTCTTGAGCCACACGCATCATTGGCTCCGGATTATCATCATTTGAATATCTCAACTGCACACACCCATCCTTCTATTTGCATGTTTATACGACATGTCCTTCTGGGTGCGGCACTTTCAATGTCGAGCAGTGTATATATGTAATTAGACTTATCATAATACATATTACATATATTTAATTTTTACCTGAAATTTCAAATTGTGAAGAATTGTTAATTGGGCATCTGTTACTAATAATAACAATGCCGATGTTAGGCATTTCAAGTCCACTGGGAGAATAAATTGCATTCTGTTTTATGCTTGCGTTTCGAGTGCAATTTTTTAATAATTTTTTAATTTTTTAATGTTACGAAAGGCATTTATCACCCCCTTGCTTTCTCCCATGTTTGTTTTTAATGACCAAATTTAGAAGAAATCATCGGTGATATAAGCCTATCTCTCTTGAGTTTCGGACGATGTTTGAACAGTTGTTTCAAACTATCAAAATTACGTCAATTCTCTCTGGATTGTTCAAAATTGTCACCTTCATTCATAATATATGATGCAATCTCAAAGAGGGTAACTGTATATACGGTAATATGTATATAATAGCTGAGTCTAGAAATTCTAACCGTATAATATTCAGTGTGTTATGAACAGCATTCTCCAAATTCCACGATATGGCGATATCTGTATCTCCATCTCCTCTTCCAATTGTCGAGGGACTAGATCGTACCTTGCTTACAATGTCTTTGTAGGAAAAACGCAGCAGAATTATGTCTGCTGGTTTGCTCAAATGCAAACACTGCCATTATACGAAGAGACTGCGATTCGCTCTGATTCATCCATGAGAAGAATGGATTTCATTATTTCGCAACACTCTGCTCTGAACACGTCTGTTAGCCAGATAAAGCACACCATTTTAACTGACAAAAGGATTGAGGATTCACATTCATTTCAGCGATATCCGCTGGCGTATAAACTTCTCTGAAGTTATGCGTGGCTATGCTATTACATTACAGATCTAACTCAACAGCGGAATTGTCGGTTATTTAGATTTTGGCATTATCATGCGTAACTCTATGACTCAATAAGAATGATTAACTCTGAGTGTTTTACTTAATTAAATGAAATATTTATGCAATTATATGATATTCATGTAAATAATAATTAGCAATTAAATGCTAAATAGCATTGCTATGTGCAATAGATATTAATTGCAAAAAATACTTTAAAGACAAACATTCACATGTTTTAAATACACGTTTTTTTAAACAGTGTTACATTAAAAAAAATATTGCCCCCCCCTTTATATAAACCGAAAGAATTCTAAAATGACATAAAAGGTTGTGATGTTTCACCGCTGAGTAACCCTGTTCTGACAACAATGGATTTAATGGCCAGCCCACAAGGACCCCAAGAATTTGGATGAATGCTACGAAAGTTTGCTAGGGGAAGGGAATCCGCTGAATAATTTTTAGAACACAGATGGAAGCCTCCCACTAAGGCCATCCAACATTCTCTTTAACGTTCTGGTAGGAACTTCAGAATCCATCTTTACAAGTGAACCCTTTCAAGAAACATAATTTAGATAGAAACTAACCTGCCTGAGGTATATTACTCCAGCGTAGGATTGGCGATGCCCAAATAACTAAAATAAGGTTTCAGCTACTTGTGATGACTTTTGATCAGGATTATTCCCCAGGTGATATATATTCAGGATTATTCCCCAGGTATCCTGTGCCTCTGATCATTTAATTAAGATGGCAACCATAGGCAAACAGGAAACACGGTGGCACATTTTCCCTCACCAGATGCCCACCAGTGCAGCAAGGCCAGGATCCATAATCAAGCTCAAAGCCTATGCGAAGTGAAGACATTTCGATTTTGCATAGTTTATTACAATGGTAGAAATTCTGCAGACTCCACTCAGCAGAGTCCATTCAGTGGGTATAAATGATCCACTCTTCAGCAGGGAAGAAAAAATAAGTGCGCGTAGATTACCAGATCAGTAGTTGAAACTTATCTGGCAGCACTCTCCTTCCGTTCCCTTCCAGAAGAGAAGATCTATTTTGAAAGGTACTAACAGCTTCCTAATCGCTGAGAAAACGTGGTCTGACATTAAGTGCTAGGCCTGACTGTTTTGTGCATCATCATTGGGGATTGGTACACAGCTCTTCTTCCAGTGTATGCCTAGTTACCATTTACAGACCATGAAAGGATTAAAATTCGAAAATAATGTTACTGAAAAAATCAAGATTTGCAAAATTTTAAGAAAAGCTTTAACTTATCTTCAGTTAATATTTGCCTCATAACGACTTTTGAAAATCACGATTTAGATACTTGTCATCGAGATCTTTATCTCCCCTCACAATGTTTCCATTAAAAGCTCATGGTCAAATTTGAGATTACGGAATATGATTTTTCACGGAAAAAGAGTGGATGTTCTTTAAATATTTTTAAGGGCGTGTGTGCTTTAAAGTTACTAAAATGTGTTAAAAATGCAGCGTACAATCAAATGCAATACAATTTTTTTTAAGAAAAAAAAACATAAAATCAGCCAAATGTCAAAATTACTTTAACCAAAAATAAAAAATTATTCCCACTGTTGATTTCCTGGAAAAACTTAAACTACCAATTTCTAGCATTGTAATAAATTATGCAAACGCTTCACTTTCGAAATGTCTTCACTTCGCATAGGATTAGTACAACGAAACAAAAAAAAACAGCAACATATTCTTTTTCATAACAGGCTCTATTGATTTCATTTCTCTAAAATATTTTATAAAGTACCCCAAACAGCCACTGCAAGCAGTTGATGTACGACTCTAAGCCAAAGTAATTACACTTGGCAGTGTAACTTTAGAAACGGCGAAACGAAACAGCTATAGGACAGTTATTTTTTTTATCCTCATCTCCTATTTCCTCGTTCTCGCTATTGATGACAAGTCATCAACTATTATTATTTGTGTAGACTAACAGATATGTTAGAAGAGGCTCTTTCGCTTTCTTTCTTCAATCGGTTTGTTTTACACAGTTCAGGTTTCGCTGCGGCATCTTTCGAAACCAACCCATTTATTTTCTATGGCATTCAGATCACGGAGGAGTAAAAGGCCACGCTGTTGGAACCATCTGATGCTCCTATACTGGTTGCCAAAGATACGTGAGGGGAGGGAGGAGGGAAATGTGATCATCTGGCAAGCGAAACTCTTGTGACTGATGCAGCCTATATCAGCTATAGCATATTTCTTCTCGCAGAGCTGACTTAGAGTATCTCTAAAGTCGAGCGTTATGTGCAGTAATATTTAAAGTAACTTTCTTTTAGTGTCATCCACATTCGACTCGCACACGAGAACATATTTTCGGTCCACCCTTTTGTTTGTTTCTGTATACATATATATCATGTTGGATTGGGGTTTCCAGTTATGACTTTTTTTTTGACAACGGATATAGAATACGCAGTAGAGAAGTCGATCCTGACGAATGTGTTATTCAGTACTTTTCGTATATACGAACGTATCTTTCAGTACTTTTTTTTTCAGTAGAGTGGGCAAAGCAGAACTGAGAAAAGCTTGCAATATTGCTGTTTTGCTTTTAGCTATACATATTCAAAAGCATAAGAGAAAGGGAAATGCAGGAATGATTGGCTGGGAACAAATGTGGTTATCAGGTTGTTGCACAAACACAGAGACACACGGTCCAACCGGATAATTAGAAATTTCTATATTATGTTAATAAGAATCTTATTTCGAAGCTCTATAACTTTTTAAAAATGCATTTAATGGGAAAATGTGACCGATGGTAAATTAATTATCATAATCGAATCTATTTCAGTCTTGATTTGCAACAATATTTGTTCACTATTTAAAGAGTTATGGAAGCTAGAATATTTCACAACAATAATGCCTAATAAGAATTTTCCTCAGGAATTAATTAAAATTTAGATAATAAGTATTGTTTCAAACAATCTGATAAAATAAATGCATATTTTAGAAATTTACATAGTAATATTTCAATATTAGCCAATTATGAATGATTTTTATAAAACAATTTTTAGCTTCCGTAACTCTTTATGCACTGAGCGAATATTGTTGAAAATCAAGATTTTTATAGATTTTTTTATGATCTTCAATTTATATTTTATCAAATATTTCAATTGAATGCATATTTTAAAGTTTATAGAATTCCGAAATCAGATTCAACACAGAATTACAACTATATAATAGAAATTCAGCATAAAAATTCAACATAGCATATAAATTTGCTAATATTTTGATAGGTCAGTGCATTGAGTCGATATAACACTTTGTGTTTTTCTAATTGACTTACAAATAAAAATGCGAACTGCTAAGGGTATCAGGATGTGACTACACCTGAAAAAACAATCGAGAACCGTGCAATATACATTAAAACAAACGCGACCCTAAGCGTCTCTAGATTTTATACACAACTGACACCTGACCCAAAGCTTCATCTAGATTTTATACATAATCCACACTTGACCCTAAGCTTCTTATAGATTTTATCTTTGTTTTAATGCATATCCTACGTTTTTCAATAGGCTTTCTCCATTAGCTTTTATACAGTATGTACGGTCCACCGTCAATTTCTTTACTCTGAAAAATACAGTGAAAACATTTCAACCCTTTACTACAGGTAATGATAGCAAAAATTATCCTAAAGAAATTATCCTAGGGAAATATTATTCTAAAGAAAAGCATTGAATTTTTTTATAAAAGCATGAAATAAAGAATCAATCGAATTTCAATGTGAACAAAAAAAACCCCCCAAAAATCCTTTGACAAACAATGACAATCTAAATTTTATCCCAATAAATTTAAACTCTACACACTGGATTTAGAAACGAAAAAAGAAAAACAAGCTTTAACAATATATAATTTTCTACATAATTTTGTATTAACCATTTCGAATCCAAATGCGTTCAGTATAGGCTACAGTTTAGAATCTAGTGTTCGATAGGTTTACAATAATTTTTTATTAGATGAAAACAGTTTACGTATGAACGTTAAAGCTGTTTGCAGTCATTTCTAAAAATAGAGCAACTAATAAAGAAGTCTTGAAAAGCTTTCAGGAAAATATATACTTAGTGAGAAACATGGCATTAAGAAGAAAAAGACTTATTGGATGTATGATACGGCAAGACAGCATCACGAAAAGCATTCTGGAGGAGATGATAGAAGGAAAGACCAGAAAAGACCTAGAGGCTTGTAGGATACAACAAGAATAAAGGATACGAAGGTCACTTCTTGCCATCAGCTTAAGAAAATTGCAAACGACAGGAAGAAATGAGTTGGGTTGTTGTTACATCTGGGTAGCACGTTGTTTTTTTTTTGGAACACAGTGGACTAAATAGTTAGGGTACAAGAATTCCAAAGGCTGAGAAAAGGTTGAATGAAGGGATCCAATAGAGAGCTGTTAGGAGACAGATGGTTGCCTCCCATCAAGGCCATTTAGCATGTTCTTTAGCGTGCATAGGATATGGCTCTTATGAACAGGGAACCACGGCTTAACTTCCCATCCGAAGGACGGCATCCTTTCTAAGCCCCATTGGTGTCCTCTCTCTGATCAAGACCAGAACGGGAGTTAGCGGAAGATACAGATAGAAAACTGTTATTAACTAATCCATGGATTGATAAATGAGAGAGAAAAGCAAGAAATTACATAACAATGATTAATAATGAAAAATATATAAATCAATTCAATTTTTCAATTTATTATTCCAATTTTCATTTTTTAGAATATGCATTGCATGCATTTTGAGCTTATACATTTAATTCAATTGTGCAAATTTTATAATAAAATTTTGTATTTTTTTAAATTATATGTTAATTAAATAGGTGGAATTACAATTTTATGAATAATAATAATATTATTACAAATGTTTTATGTGTGAAAAAATCATATATTTAAGTTTCCGCAAATTGTGATTTATTTCAAAGAAATGTATATAATGACCTCTGACATTTTTACCTATGTACTTCTCTTTTTTGCTTGCTTTTTATGGTAGCGTAGAATATCGAAAATATTCCTACAAGGTACATAATTACATTGCCAAAAGTATGTAATGTTATAAAAGTTCATGGTGTGAACTTACACCACAAAATGCTGTAAGGTCAAGGTTTTACACCGTTTTCCTATTAAACAAGGGGCGGGGTCGGTTCAGTTCGTAGCGCGCCAGGCTCGTAATCTGCAGTTCCCTGTTCGAGTCCCATCTGGGTCAGTGTTGAGATTTATCTCCGCAAAACTCCCCGTTCTGCCCACGGTCAGTAGGGGACACCGATCTTGGAAAGATCGCCGTCCGTCGGATGAGATGTTAAGTCGTGGCCCAGTGTGCGGGAGAGAGCCACCAGCATCCAGCACGTTAAAGAACGTGCTGGATGACCTTGAAGGGAGACTACCATCTGTATCCCAAAAGTTGTTCCAGTGGGTCCCCTCCCCCAACCTTCTTTGAGCCCTCGTGGTCCTTGTGACCTGGCCAAATATTTAGATCATTGTGTACAAAAAAGTGCCGATCAGATGTAAAACAACCCAACTCAAAAATATTTAACACCTGCAGCACCTAATATGGTGCTAAACAACCTTGAGTAGAATCCTATTCTTGAATTTGACTCAACCAAAATTATTAACCTTTACACTATTCACTGTAGTTTAATAATATCTGCAGAATGAAAAATTAAATGATTCTAATTAGGCAAAATAAAAACCTGTTTCAAGGATAAGAAAAATGAAATCACTTATATATATATATTTGCTGCTGTTGTTCGATACAAGGATTTATACTCTTCTGTTATTGTACACCCAACTATATTTGAAGATGTTTAAGATTGTATATATATATATGTATAATGTTGTCACTACTTTATTCCTGTGTTAATTGTTACAATAACCTGGATAAGCATATGCTCTTGGGTTATTTACATTGTAATAATGTACGTTTATATCAAAAATACAATTTATACTACTAAAGAATTTTCGTAACTAAATAATGGCAATGTATTAAATTTGACTATTAAATTAAGGTATTGGAAGAGGATCCTTTCCCATCAGGAAGACAATATAGCGGCCAGAGCGTCAAATGTTTTGAGCTGCATACGTTCAATAGTGGATAATACTCCGATATAAACAAAATGTTTCTAATACGCAATGAAACAAAAATTAAATATGCTGATATGGTTCTGTTGAATAAGGCAATATTTTGAACACAATAACTTAAAAAAATGTTATCTGTTTTTAGAATCTTCTGTTCAGAAGTTTACAGAACCCTCTTGTAAGGCTGGCCTACAGGAACCAGGACCTGGTTCCTCTGGTAAGTAAACCAGGACTGGATCTAGAAATAAATCAAAGGCGGAGGGAGGCAAGAAACGCATTTGAGTAGGAAAAATATAAAGGTTGGCCAAGAGACTGGATTTACAATGCAGTATAACATTTCCTCCTTTGTTTTACAAGTCTTTAAATCATTTCTTTAAATATGCATGAAATATAAATATGATTAATAATTTTTGCCTTTATTACCCGTACTAAAATTCTGAAAGCGGGGGGGGGGCATGGCCCCTTGCCCCTCCCCCCTATATCCGGTCCTCCTGACATAAGTAATTAGTGCAAAATATGGCAATTCTGCATTGATCTCGCAATTTATTCATGTGGATGATAAGTTACAAATTTTCATCTATGAATATCCTTAGCTTCAATAATTACACACGGAATAGGTGAGAAGTTGCGTCAGTAATAAATCTTTGTCTTGGGCGGCACCTAATATAGTGTCTCTGGATACTAGTAGTTGTTCAATCGATTCACATTATGCATTCAATAATATAATATTAAAGTACACCATAATAACGTTTCGCTATAGATTATTTACTGGAACCATAGGAAGAAAAGAAATAAGCACATAGACAGTAAAAAAACGTAGGATGAAGTCAATGCGCAGAATTGTTTGTTTTGGATATTCTTTAAAGATATATTGTAAATTGAATAGTATGGATAGATTAAATATCGTTACTCAATACTACAATCTGAGTGTTGAATATAATGCTTATTTGGAATGAATTATGAATATAATTTATATTAATAAAGGTTTTTGGGATGAAATGATGATACTGTACATGAAATTAGCCAAACGTTCGATAGATTTCATAGTAATTCAATCACTTTATACATTGCCATGCATAGTAGATTTCATTAGGGCGTTTTTTATGCGCGAGCATTTATTGAACATTCAGTCATCAAGTACATTATTTTATTCATAAAACATATTAAAAAAATAAAACTTAACTAAACTTTACTCAAAAATTGAGACACAAGATACCAAAATTTTGCTGCAGTGATAACCAGAGATATATAAAGATACAGTTATTTTCCACAATTTTTATCTTTAACCAGATAATGAGCTCACCCAAATTGAGCGAAACAGATTAAAGTTTCTTCATCTTGATATCCTAGAGAATGAGACCACTTTTTTGTTTTGAGACATTAGGGTGTGCTTGGGCACACCCAGAACACCCCTTTATATAACATCCTTCTAAATAGGATGCAAGCAATGCAATAAAAATAAGTAAAGCATCGCCATTGTTATATCCCGACATCAAATGTCTGTTACGAGAATATTGCGACAGAGCTTCGAAACAGTGATAAGTTTAAATGTCGACAAGCGAACAGCGATTCAAAATAATGCGAAAATTTCCCGACAAGTGCCCAGAAATTTAAAATGATGATGCTTTAATATTCGGACAATCCAGAGTAAAGGTTAAAATCTTGCAGAATACACCTAAATATAGAGATAGATCTATACATCGTTTCCAATGACAAAGAGGTTAGCTTGTTTAGCTGCAGAGCAAGGCGAATTTAACCTATGTTTAAATTCCACATAAGCCATGAATCTTCCTTGTATATTATCTTTCTATTAATGTATCTGCTTATACACTGAATATTTTATTGACAGACTCCAGTCAGACTTCCGTTTAAAATAGGCTGTTTAAATTAATATATAATATTTTATAGAAGATTTTAAAGGGACTAATATTTATATAATTTACCACATCTTTAATAAGAAATATTTAAAAAGACATTCACATAAATTTGAAAAATATTATAATTGGCGAGCAAAATAACATACAATGATAAATAATTTGTGTCTTTGTAATATCAGCATATTTATAGATTACCCTTGGCAACGTCAGTTATAAGCGTTTGCAAAAATGTGTTCTTTTCATCAAATTGGGAAAAAAAGTATCTCTTAGATGTGAATCTCACAGTATTCCTAAGCACACAAAAGAATCTGGCCTAAATCATAAGGTGAATGCAACTTGCAACGCTACTGAGAAACGAAAAAAAAAAATTCGAAACGTTTCACGCAAATGTAGACATTGCAAAAACATTACACGCAACCGATGTAATCCGAGTTGATAATACCAATCATTTCTCCGATGTTAACACGAGTTGCGGATCAGGCTGATACATTTCCGAATCTGCACAGAATAAACTTTGAGCAGGAACCGTTAAACTGGAAACATTTATCACGCGCCTTCCTGTTGACTGCAACAACGTCCCTATACAGCAATGAAGCAATATTCTTCCATGCTAACACTTTCCGAGCTCAGAGATTAACTTCGGTGATTTGCTTTTAGGCAGGAGAGACTCGGCTATCAGATCGAAAGCTATGCAGCTGGTCACTATGTAAATACTGTGCTGCGACTAGATCGATTGCTGCCGCCAAGATGCTGTCAGGAAACTGGTAATCACGAATGCCAACAGTCTGCACGGCGATGCAGACGGTAAACAATCTCCACGAAAACACAGCAAACGTACAAAGATAGTTGATTGTAGACTGGTAAAGATTATGGGAACAATAATTGCGTCGTTTCTAAAATGCGACGCATTTTTTTTTCTCACTATGAATCATTCAGATCGTTAGAACTAATGTTCTATGGTACACTCATACACTAAGTGGCTATTTTATTTGGGGTAGTGCGCCAGACTCGTAATGTGTATTTCTCATGTTCGAGTCTCAACTATGAGAACGTTGAGATTTATCGCCGCTAACTCCCACCCTCCTCTGTAAGAAAGGGGACACCGATGGACTTGGGAAGGCTGACATCCGTCGGTAGGCCATCAAACACCGTGTGCAAGAGAGCCATATCCTTTGTACATTAAAGAACACACTGGACAGAAGGCTGCCGAACCGTGGCTGAATGGTTAGCGCGCTTGACTACTGATCAAATGGACCTGGGTTCGATCCCCTGATAACGCATGGATGTTTGTGTTGTCTTTCTGCTGAGGTCCAGCCATCCTCACAGAGCATCTATTGTGGATTATAAATTGACAGTTCCCTGTCAATATTACTAAGCACAGACAAACTGTCTGTGCTTAGTAATATTTCTTCTCTGTGGCAAACAACATAACACATATTGATTAAACAGCTATTTGAGGGAGTATTTAAATCTATCCAGAGGGTTCTCTTCGCTAGCTAACTCTGAGACCTTGGGGCCCTTCTGACATAGTCATTTAGCATAATGTATGCACAAAAGTCTCGTTTAGAGGTAAGCCAACCCAACCCGAACTAAGTTATTAAATATTTTAGACTCCATAACTTCTTAAATACTGAACGAATAATGTTGAATATCGAAATTTAAATAAATTTAATTGATATATTTATCTTTTGTCGTATTTTTCTATTTAAACTTGTTTAAGAAGCTATTGCAGTCTGAAACTGTCTCTTTATTGATAAAATGCAGATCTTTGCGTAATATAGTCGTTTTGGGTTGGATTGGGTTGTCTCTGAAAGGCTTTCTGTGCACACATTATTTATATTTAAATTTTCAGCGGTAATCATTCAGCATTTAAAAGTTATGGAGGTTAAAATATTTAATAACTTAGCTCATTCTAAGAAAGAAAGAAAGAAAAAAAGAAAAAGGAAAATTAGCAAAATTGAAATAATCATTACGTAAAGTGTTAAAAATACCTATATATATATATATGAACAAAGTTTAATATAGTAATCGTTGCTTTGATCTTAACCTGGTTGAATTTAACTTTCAGCTTCATTGTTTTAACTGACACTGATACTATTAAAGGTGGCAGCTTCCATAATTACTTCAATATTGAACTAATATTACTAAAAATCTTTATTATGAAAGATTTGATTGAGATATTTAATTTATTTTCAGTAACGTGCTTCCACGAAAAGTTCATTTAAAAGTTAAGACGAATTTAAGGAGCTCTGAATCAATAATACTTTTGGGAATATGTTGTATTTACGAGTGTTTTATTTCGTAGATGACATTTGCATTACTATGGAAAATTAAATTCTTTTCTTCCCTTTCCTAGTAGATTTCAATTACCAATTATGAGAGAGATAGATGATTCCAGGATATTTTTTTTATAAATGCGAAGGCAAAGGAATGCAATTACAGAATGTATGGATTTGTTTTGTGAGAAGGAAAGTGCTTCCATCTGATAGTTAATTAAATTAAATTAATTGTAGCATACAGGAAACGTTCAAAAGTGTGGAGAGCTGAGAAACACAGCAATTATTTTAAGTGCGAAGTAATGATAATTGACCTAGACTCTTCGTTAATAATTTTTCTACAAAATCAAATTTATTAAAATGCCTCCGTTCATTAATATAGATGAGCTTGGAGAATGCATTAAATGTCCGCAATAGCCTGAGCAATCTAAAAATACCTACAGTAGTCCGACAAAGGATTAAAATTCGTAATGGTTTGAGAAATCGAAAATATCCATTGTGGTCTGATAAATAGACTAAATGTTCACGATGGCTTGTGGAATAGAAAAAAATACCCACATTGTTCCTACAACAGAGAAAATATCCACAAAAGTCTCAACAATGCAAAAATATATTAAGAGTTGTCTGATAATTTGCCTAAATGTGGAAGAAGAAATTGCCAACATCTGTCTGATAAACACTAAATACCCACAGTATTCTGCACTATTCACTAAACAGTTTTTCCCAGTGGTTGCCTGTTATAGTTTCTAAGTCCGAATTTAATTATTTAGTAGGAATTTGAATCAAATCACTTAGGGATTGAAATGGTATTTGCTATTCAAACTTATGCTTTATTTGTTCGCAGAAAAATTCCATTGCCTCTTTAGCAGATAACAGACGGGTCAAAAACATACTAATTTACATATATGAAAGGACCAAATCTAAAACAGTAAAGTTTAATTATTAAATGAAACACTTCTTATGTTTCCTTGCAGAATATGCAAGGACTTTCAGAAACATTTTACTACATATCTAGAGAAATGGTATTTGATCGTAACAGCTCATTGATAAATATTGTATACGATCAGATCATCCGACAATCAGAGTGCATCTGGCAAAAACGTGGAACAGTGTCTGTTCATTTGACATAATGTCCCCTGAGACCATCAAATCACCATTATAGTGTCGTTCTCTGATGTTGGAGGTTTGATAAAGAGTTTATTGCTCTTTCCAGGTCAAAACATGTCGATAATCCTCCTGAAGACTGAATTGCGATTAGTCGATTAAGAGCACATGCACCCATTGGTTCGGGCTCCAGTCATGACGCTGTCTTCACCGTGTTAGTTGGACTCTCTTGTGGGAGTATTTGAAAGGGATACAAACCGTCGGTCATCTGGCATAGAGCCATCTCTGGTGAAGCCTTCTGTAAACAGTTTGTCTCTCCTGTCTGTTGGAACCGTCTCCAAAGTCATGAAAGCACTGATTGGGAGATATTTACAGTCCTAGTCACATCGGTTTGGGATCGACCGGGCTCTAACATTCCATTTGCTCTACCATGTACAAAGACGCCGATACGATATCTCTGCACTATACTGTTATTACGAAACGCTCTATTAAAATAAACCTAACGATTGCTCAACAAGAAATGAATGGCTTAGAATCAGAACCAGTATATAAATTTTGTCCAACCAGGTGATTTTTGGGAGGCGTTTTGACCTTACATGTATTCTATTTCATTTACACACAAAATCTAATGTTGAAAATTATTAATTAAATATTTTAATTTGCCATTTCCGAATTTCCCAATGGGACTCTCTAACGATGGGAAAAGTTGCAAATGCAAAAATTTTAACTTTTGGCACTAGAGTGTGATGGTCAAAGGCTGACATTGACAGTACCGATTAAAAAGCAACTTCTTTTATTTTAAGAAATAAATTAAATAATCTTTTTTGTTATATAGGTTCTAATAAAATATTACTATATACATTTTCCCAATAATCCATTAGTTCAAACTGTCACAGTTAGGGTGCATTAAAGATAGAAAATAAAAAAATTAGTTCTGTTTGAAAATGAGCGTACGATACACGCCAGAGGCAGTTCAATGTAATTATTACACTATAGAGGTTTAATTGCTTTACCACAAAGTGACACTTTTGGATAAATATTGACTAAATAACTAAGTCATAAAGTACTGAAAGGTGGTCAGGGAAAAAGGAGTCCATTGAACATTTGATACGAGATAGAACTACCAGTCAAAGCCATTCAAGATGTTTCAAATATGAGCAGAAGGACGTAAAATCATAAGGGTTGGGTTGTTTTACCACCGAATGGCATTTTTTTGCATACAATGGGACAAATGGCCAGGTCACAAGAACTCCAAGGGCTCAGAGAAGATTGAAGAAAAGGGAAATACTAGTAAACTATAGGAGACAGATGGACACCTCTTATCAAGGCCATTTTAATGTGCATAAGGGTATGGCTTTCCTGTAACGAAGCTAAGGATTTAAGTTCCAACCAACGGACGACAGCCTTTCCAATACCCTCGATTTTCCTTACTGACCAAGGGCATTGGGGGGGGGGGGGGGGTTCAGTGAAGATAAATATCAACGCTGCTCCAGGTGGCACTCGAATCCGGGAACTACAGGCTGTGGGCATAGGCGCTAGTGACTGAGCCAATCTCCGCTACATAAAAGAATAAGATTATCGTGAATGTGGAATGGCTCTCCCGCACACTGAGTTACAGGCTCAGTTACTGAAAGAGGGCATTTCCAAACATATTGGTTTTGTCTTTCTACCCGAGGGCAGAGAACAGGTTATCGTAGAAAATCTCGACTGAAAAATGGAAATATTCAGCTAACAAGCTCAGTGAGGAACTTACTGAGCCAAACCAATCCCAGCATTTTGAATTGATCTTCGTCTAAATTTTAGTATCTCGAAATGTCGCAACACCTTTTCTGAAGAAAATGCAATTATGTTAAACTCGATAAACTATTTTATACATTTGGTTTCAGTTGCTAACTTCGTGTTGCTTGTGTAAAAATTAATAAAATTTGTAAGTAGAAAATATAATTATTTTGAAATTAACAATTTCCAAATAATTCTACCATATTTCAGTACTTTTTGGGCTAAATTCTATTTTATCCTTCGCAGTAAATATGGTTTATTGCATGTAAGAATTTGATTATTTCCTTTACCTTATTGCATGGAGAGAACACGTACTCAATGCATTTACAAGGAGGGAAAATATTTATTCGCAAAAATTCCTATTTGTTCTACTTTTTTCGTCGCTGTTGCTTACTCAAAGAAGAAGATAAATCTATAGGATCTGTAGCTTTGTTCTCTCTTAAGAAAACTCCAGCTGGGACAGATATTATTGATAAACTATCAACGTGATAATACAGAAAAAAAAGAGATTCTACGAACAAATATAACGCTGCAAACTAAAAAAAATATTTTTTATTTGCTAGTTTCCCATTCCCCATTTCTTTCAAATGACGTCATGAACGTTACGACGACACAAAACAGATTAATGAATCTCGAGTGCAGTTCTCCTTTCTTCAATTGTGTAACCTGTAGATTATTTAGCAGATAATCTATTGTAATATCTCATCTCTCAGTCTGCAGAAAATGCATTTCGCACGTCATATGCAAATGGTCTAATGTATTTGATACGCAGCTCACGTTAAGGGCGTGAATGCAGCAGAGAAAAGATGTCTTTCCTGGAAATTTGAAACGATGAATCCAGCTATGAGCTCACAACAAAGGTTACTTCTGTCTATGGACGAATAGCACTATCCTATTTTATGTACTGTAATACCAAAAAAAATATACCTGCAATTCCTTAGCAAATGTCAGGTGCGAGAGGGATAAAAATGTAAAAGGAGGAAAAATACGGATGTTCAAGATTAGGGACCATTCCCTTTCTAAAAGAGGGCAGAATTGGGGTTTAGCGGAGATAAATGTGGATACTAGACACTAGATGGGAGTTGAACCTGGGAACTGATATTACGAACCTGGCGCACTACCAACTGAGTGAACCCCTGCCCCTCAGTTTATAGTGATTCTCTCTTTCGGAATTTACTATTTGTGAAAATGACGACGCTTTGGATTGGAAAAAACTTCGTATGCGACAAGGAATGTCATTCGTCATATCGATCGTCAATATCGTCATTCGTCATATCGATCGTCAATACCGTCATTCGTCATATCGATCGTCAATATCGTCATGTCGGTTTCGTGTCCAGCGAAATAAAACCAATGAGTTCAAAACACGTGGATTAGACGGACAAGAGACTTGCAACTAAAATCTTTATAAATGCATTTTTGCGTTTTAGCACTTTTTAAAACAGTAGTATCTCGTAATTTGATCAGGGCCGCACATAAGAGGGGGTTGGCCGTCGGGCTTCAGACTACCTAGAACCTCAAGTCAAACAGAAAAAAAATTAAAACTGAAATTTACCGCAAATAAGATGTACACAGGCATATAAGACATTTCGGGAAAAAAACTTTTTAATAGATTTAACACTTAGTTTTAGGCGACATAAATTAAAAAAAAATGCCCCAACCTACCAAAAATTCAAGTGCACATGACAATTCAAGTGGACCTTTTGGAATTAAAGACAGTTAGAAATTAAAACAAATCAGTTGATTTCAGTTTTTTTCCACTAATAAAAAAGCTGTGAAAAAATATTTTCCTCTTTTTTCTGTAATTCCTATTAAACTTTAAAACACTTCGAAAATTATTTTTGTATATTGTTCTAAAATTAAAACAGAGCTAAATAATATATATATTTATCATGAAATTTATGATAAAAACTGTAATAAAAGTAATCCACTAATTTGGCACTTTTAAGAACTTTTCTACATTAAACGAATCTCGACAAAATAATGCCGTTATTGTAGCACAATTTCTTCCCCGTTTTGAATATTCCAATCCTCGTCGGGAGTTTCTCTGCTTACTACTAATTACTGAGCTAAAGACGCTGTTGTGTGGTTTGTCATCTATCAGAGCGCAACTCCCCAAGGACCGTGTGGAAAGAAAGTATCCGCTGGGAGACAACACTGCTAAACTATCTACGTGCTAAACAGAAACGGCGAAGCTCTACGAAGCGGAAATCACCAAGAGAACACGGAAATCTCGCTTCTATTTTTTTCCCACCTATCTTTTTTCCCTTCCTGTTTTCTACCCAGCTCCCCTTTTTTTTCTCTTATTTTTCTCTCTCTGCTTTTCTCTCTTTTTATAAATCTTATTCTAGATTTTTTCATCTTATTTTTTTTCTTTACCTTGCTACCAGAAGGTGACGCAGCAGTTTATGATGAATCCAGTTCTATGCTCGCACCCTGGAGTTTTCTGTCCCTACCCCTGATTGCAGTTCATCCCTCTTTTCCTGATCTTCCTTCCCTCCTCTGCAGATCAATATCAGAGAAACATAACCAAATTAGAGGATCGAATGACTCCCTGCTCCAGACTTGCTGGCACAGAGAGCCGGATCGTGTTAACTGCCACGAATGTCGTTAACTTTGTGTCGTTTCTGAGACAAAACTCCGGCTCGGCAATCGATAGTGGTGTGTGTGTGATGTCGTTGGCTTCTGAGCATTTAATGCGGATGGCTGAACTCAAAACTCGTTTGAAGACACCAACAAACTCGATTGGGGAGAACAACCCTGAGAGATATAAAGCTCTTAGCGTTATTATGAGATATCCTGAAATGCTTCAGGAGACAAAAAATACATTTTCCTTATATTTTTTCGCGTATGTAACTGTTTAACAAACTGTTCTTAATATTTGAGGTGGCCTTTTATTCCCATCATTCGCATATTGCATTTTATAAAACGAATGCAATGGTTGAATATAAATTTTAATCGGATTTATGCTCTGTGGCCATAGCTGAAATATTTTCAAATCACACAGCTTTTCTAGCAATATGCAGACTAACATTTAATTAATATTTGGTTTAATTTTGCTTATTTTATATTTAAACTTAGAAATAAAATGAAACTTTCACGTTGGTTGTAAAAATATTTTTAAGAATGCTGTTTCATTTTTGAAGAATAAAATTTTTTCGTTTCAAAGATAGGACATTGGCAAACAAAGGCAAATCAACATAAATCAAAATGTCGACATGAGCATTAGAAGGCGTCAAATTCGTAAGTTTCGTATAATCGTCTTTTAAGTTCTTTATAATCTATAACCTGCTTAAACAGCAGGGAAAAACACTATCACTTTTAGATGTACTACACAGTAATATTATATATTATCCTTCTACAAATCGCTATCAGATGTGAAAAATAGGCTGCTAAATATCCCCTTTATAAATAATCTTATAGGACAATCTATAAATAAAGTTTTTAGTAGAAAATATATTTTCTTCTGAGTGTCACTCAAAGATAAAACAACCTAACCCAATATTTACATTTTGCTTTTTGATGTAAATAAAAATAATATAACTTACTCTTCATTATTCTGCTTGCCACAGAGGTCTGAGAGTAACCTGTCGGTATAATATGGCATAAAAAAAAGATCTCTGACGAAGGAGAGACCTCAGCAGAAAGACAATGCAGAAGAAGAAACATCAATACCTTATAGGTGCTATATCAACACCACTTAGAGGTGAAGGCCGTACCACTCATTTGTGACGTAAGCCTTACTGGACCGGACTACCGGCAGAATAGATTGAGAGAGAGCTTATAATTTTTAATAGAACTTCCCATTTAGATTTTGAATATTCACTAATAAATCGTCATCATAAAATAATTTGTTTTCATATAATTAAAAAAAAATTCTTTCCACTTTTTTTTCCAATTTTTAGAGGCTTTTTTTTGCTTTGTTTAGTATTGATAAACCATTAATTACCGTTTCCGATTATACAGATAGCTTTAAATTATTATTTAGATAATAACACTCTTTAAACGTTCGGAAATTCCAAAACTTTTAACTAATTTTGCAAACGATCGATTAACGTATTGAACAGCTGTTAAATTTTCACTCTTAAAGAAATCTAGAAGTGAGAAATATATTTAGAAAAAAAATTATTGTTACAAAATACCACAGATATCTATTTTTTTCACAAATATGTATGTATATATAAGAGGTCTAAAACATTATTTAATAAAAACAGTATTTTTCAATATTGCAGATCTTAAGAAAAACAACCAACAAATTCCACATTAAAAAAAACTTTTATTTACAATCTGAGAAAACAAATATGTATAGGATACACATTACAATGAAACAAATATTTCATATCATTGTTTACTTTACTTTTAAGAAAATTGTGCAATTAAAACAGGAAAATTCACTAATCATATGGGAGAATTTTTAAACAATATGAAGGAACTTAATATTGTGCAATAATATTTAAATTGAAAAAGAAATTTTAAGGTATTCCATTCATCCCAGTTGAACAATTGCTGATTTTTTTAAATAGTTTAATATGAAAGCTGTTTTAAAATGCATCACATTAATAAAAACTGTTTCTAGGACAACTATGACTTTTAGATAAAAAGAAAAGAAAAACTGCTTTCCCAAACTTTTTCACCCTAATGCATATTAAAACTGATTTCTTCACATAACTTAGAAATTTTTATCCTTTTTGGTATCATAATAACTTTAATAGAAAAAAAATTCTGAAGAAACATGAAAGCAACATCTAAATACATGTAGTCAAAAGGTTTGAACAGATTCAAAATACAACAGAAATATAAAATACAATGAGTATCATACAATGTAAAGGTCACATTGAAATATCCATATACACTCAGTGATTATGAAACCTAATTCCATGTTATGTCAATGGAAAGCTAATTTCAAAGCTTTGTAACTTTTAAAATGAGCTTTCATGAAAAAAATGAAGATCAATTAAAGATCTCAATCAAATTTATCTAAATCTATGTTCTATAAAAATTAAAGAATTATGGAAACTGGGAGATTTAATATGAACAATGGCTGTTTGAAATATTGATCTGGGAAGTAGTTGAAATAAGTTAATTTCAAAACAGTATCCCATATTAAATTTTATTAGCATAGTTTTAGCAGAATATGTAACAATTATTTCAATTTTCACCAACTCTGCAGAATGCGCATTACTGTTTAAGATATTGATATATAATAAAATATAAAAAACCTTCAAACAGCTGCTTACCACAGAGGTCTGACATGAGTCTGTAAGTTTATACGCCATAGTAATTCTGTGAGGATGGCGGAAACCCAGCAGAAAACAACACGAACAACCATGCCTTACCTAGGGCTCGAACCCAGGTTAGTAACCAAGCGAAGTCTCTTTAAAAAATAAATGAATATTATTGGAATATAGAAAATTAAGATAGATTTTTAACTTATATATATCCAGTCATATTTTCCCATGAAATGTTTATTTTAGAAATTACAGAGCTTTGAAATTATCTTTCCATTGACATAACATGGGATTGGGTGGTCATAATTCACACAGTGTATATGGGGTAGTTTCATGGCAGCAAACACAGACTTTTATAACACGGAATTTAAAATATTTATAACCATAGTTTGAATTGTGAAATGAAAACAATACATTTGTACATACATGTAATAAGAAAAGATTTAACTTGTAAAATTTGCAGCTATATGTAAAATTAGCAGAATTGTAGCATCGCCAGCAACTTAGATTAAATGACGTTGCAAAACTTGAATTAAGTAAAAATAAAGTACTACAATATCAACTATTGAACATTGAATAGATAGAATTAGCATCTAAAATTTTCTCTTATTTTTATAGAGGTCAAGCTGTTTCATACTCCAAATGTGCAAATCAAATTGAAGTATTAAAAAAATATCTAGATGTCATTTACATAAAGGTTGATGAAGTCACAAAAATAAACTACACCAGTAGGCTCTTAATAAGATCCCTTCCCATAGGCAAGTCGATAAAGTAATTTTAAATTTGTATGGTGTCAAAAATATACAGAACAGAAAGAAATGTTTTGGTATTTTGTAAAGAGCATATACCTAACATGTATGGAAACATATTTAAAAAAATATTCTAATCTTGACCTTCTGCAGAGTTTTTAAATTTAAGTCATTAACTATTACGTATATTTCAACTGCCATATCTGGTGAAGATACTTTCAAATGCTAAGAGCAACAGGGTATATTTCCTTTATAAACAGATATCCTTACACTAAAATTTTAAATATTACTTGAACTCACTATCAATGTAAAACCAATTATTAACAAAGAACTTGGAAGAAGAAAATATGTATCAGAATCAGTACAAGGTTTCTAATAACATAGTCAAATATCTCCCTCCAAGCAGAAACTGACATCCCCAACGATACAGAAAACCTTATTGATCTGTTGACCAGGCCAGTTCATAGGCATATCAAACACCCATTGGCAATCACTATTAGAAATTTAAAAAAACCTACATTTGCAAGGCAGCAGAAGCCACAAGATATGCATATATATTAAAGAAAATCAAGGAATAAATTAACTTCCTAAATCTCCCATGGTTTTTGCAAAAACCAAAGATTGACACTTAAGTTTTCTACTTATAATGTCTCAATTTAAAGTAAGGAAGGAAAAATAATATTCAGAAAATTCTATTTGCAGTTTAATAAGTTTCAGTTGATCATTCCATCCAGAAACTGGTGGTATATTTTCCTACAGAAAATTATAAATTTCAAACCCCCACTAAGTACGTGTATAACAGAAGCAATGAAATGGATTGGAAAGAAAATCATATACTGTCACATATTGCATCCAGTACTGAATAGATGTCCAAACAAAAGCATCCACCCCAAGTATTTGATACACTGATAAAAAAATTTAAAGACAAGCAAAAATATAATTTATCTTCAGGAGTCCAGCCATAAGGGTATAGTGGGAAGTGAAAAGGTTGTGGAATTGGCAAAATATCACTCAAAAGTAACACTAAACACAAAATTAAGAAAAAACCTACTGACAAGTGCAGGTAAATATTCCCTTTGATCATAGATTTTGCCACCAAAGACATGTTAAATCAGTAAAATAAAAAGGAAATAAATCTAGTAGACCCTGTACAGTAGCAGAATATAGTTAAAGGAACTGAAAATAGCTATTGCAGCTTGCATGCAATAAAATTTACACTAAAATATTGCAAAATGTTTGACAATAAAGTTAACCAGTTTTTATATATAAAAACAATGGTTGAAACAATAGCACACCATTCCAAAGTGTTTTCCACCATTGTACTTATTAGGCTATAATTATTTGAAGATGGGTCTATGATGTTGTGGAGACTTTTCCATTACAGTGTATCATTACTTTCCAAAAGGCTTCATGCTAACTGATGAAAATGACAACCAGCTGTTTTTACTTTCCTCCAAATTTGATATTTCTTAATCTTCTTTTTAACATTAGGTACTTTAAGGTACTTACAGACTAACCACGTACACGAGCAGATGGACAATCCAAAGACTCGTGTAATATGAAAAATCAAAAAGCATGCTTTATATACGATCCATGTTCAATTACTGGCTCAAAGCCTGTGAAAATTGTTTTCCAGATATTAAAGATGAATGAAGATTAATAATTTCTTTATTTAATTATCCTTATTTAACAGTTTAAAAGAAATTATCTGCATTGGGTGAAATTAAGACATTGGATTCAGGACTCAATAAAATATTTACTTAAAAATATCAACCACTGATATCAAATTTGTAACATGATTGAGATTACCAAACATAAATTTTTGAATTATATTAAATCTCATAAGAGTAATTTTTAAGGTGTGAAATTAGACAATCAGCATTTTGACTTTCACACAATATCAAATTGAATAAAAATCTGAATATAATTTTTCTTAAAGTGAAAGTAATATACACAAATTAATCCACAATACCTCATTGATTTACTAACATTTAATCACTATCAAACTCCTCAAGTATTATGATGATAAAGAGTATAGTGAAAAAAATTACCTTGAGCCAGGTGAGATCCAAACACATAACCACCAGACGTAGGGTTACTCGATGCCAGTGTTATAAAAGGAGAACAAAAGAGCTAGAAATGGAGGACATGCTTTCTTTGTGAAATAAAATAAGTTTTTTTCGTACTAAGTTTTTTGCCAAGTATTAACAGTTGAGTATAAAAAAGAAACAATACTCATTAAATATACTATAAAATATATGGTGCGGTGATTTTTATTCCTGTTTCACAAGCAATCAAAGGTTATCATCCTAAAAGGTCATCATCTTTAGGTTATCATCCTAAAATGTCATAATGATTAGTAACTATGCACTGTCATAAAAGGTAAACTTTCTGTTACTTCAAACTCTGACTGAGGTAGAGTCAGCAACGATTTCGGTTTTGGCAGGGCATGCTCTTGTATGAGAAGGCTCCTATAAACTAGAAGTAGTTCCTTAATTACTGCAGTCTTTTATGTTGCAAAAAAACCTGCTATCAACTTCACAGTTCCATCTATACTTATCGGAAGTAAAAGTTTTTTCAATTTTCTAAAGCTCATACTTCTTCAATCTGACACGTAAATTGTACATATTGAGATTAGAGAGAATAGTAACTTTTACAATGTCAGTAGAGTTAATTTAGCATTCATGATTTGCATTTACAATAAATTATTTCATGGTTAACAATAAATGTTATTATAATCATGAGTTCAAGAAATTTAGAAAAGTACAAAAAATGAGTGCTTTAATTTTAGTTTGAAACATGTTATGAATTTACACAAAAAGGACATTCCGTGCATTTTCAAAATTCTGAGAGGACATGAGGTGAAAAAGGAGGACTGTCCTCTTTCTGGGGGACATATGGTAACCCTAACCAGGAGGCCATGAGTTTCAGATCCCATCTGATGATTCAATTTTTTTTCTTCTGCACCAATTGTCATCATGATTTTTACACAGCTTAATAGCAATGAAATGCTTAGTAAAAGTATAGCATAAATGCTACCTTGAACAGTTGGTTTAATAAAGTTCCAAGTTTCCTTTTTCTGTTTTTAGCACTTGTTACAATGTTATTGTTTTGGGCACAATAATTTTTTTAAGTGTATTTGTGGATACTTTAAAAGTAGTTTAACAGTACGTCCATTAACATACTGGACATATAGCAAACATTCCCTCTCCATCAGTATATGGATACTTTAGAGGTCAGAAAACTTTCTCCCAGTTTTCATGTCAAACAAGCTGGTTACTCTTTCAACATCAGATGGTGCAAAGTGGAGTTCACACACCTATGTATGCAAAAGAAATATTGAGAATATGTACAAAAACCCTCTGATGAATGATAAACATTAAAACAAAAATCCAAACACCAGGAATACTGTTCGCCATACACTAAAAAATTTATTCAGAACTGAAGACTTTTTTCCTTTGAAAGTAAAAGCTATAACTGTATTCAAAACAATTCTATAATCAGTTTATTTTTTAAGATTTCAATAAAAATCCATGGTTGAAAGAATGAATTCTCCCAAGGAATGCACCTAGTTATTCTACCAGTAAGCTGGTTTTTCTCAATATTTCTAGCACTTCTGTTATCATATATAGTTCACCTTGAAAGTTAATGCTAACCATCTAATAGCATCCCACTGCTAGTACTAACCATAAAAGTGCTTTTGGTAATGCCACTATAAGGTGACAATGTAAAATAAAATGCGAAAAATCATACTGAGCTGAAAATCATTTCAAACAACACTCTTATGAATGAACGTTTAAAGGTTTGAAATATTCCACTCCAGGAATTGAGCCTAAAAACAACTCCAGTAATAAGTTTATTGTTTCAGACAATTTCCTTTTACTGTGATTTTTAATTTATTAGGCATAAATTTGTTTATATAGACAGCACCTGGTATTATACTAATGCTGAAAGGTATTAGGAATTGATTGGTCAGGAAATTTACTGTTGTTGACAGTTTCTACAATAAACGTTTACCATTACGTATCAGTAAAATCAAAATACCTCAAGTTTTTATGATAATTTTTGACTCCTTCAGTTGCAAAATCCAAACCAGTGGTCAGTACAGAGGTTAAACTTTGAAGTTAACTTGAAAACAATATTGTATGCATTATGGTGTTTAAATATTAATTAATAACAAATGGGCTAGTTCTATTAGGAATACTAGGTCATATAGGGGAGCTGAAATTGGATCTAACCATTACCTTGTTAAACGTGTTTTGCAACTTAAACTTCAGAAGTGCTGTGCTAAATTTAAAAAATTTACCTTTAATTCTGAAGCCCTTAAAGACCCAATTATTGGTAAAGCTTACCATGATAGGTTACTTAGTCATTATGACAGTCATGGTTTGCTTACTACTGAAGTTGAGGAAGAATGGGATCATTTTAAACAGGCTTTTTTGGACACTAACAGTACTCTTTTAGGAAAAAAGGAGCAGAAGAGACAGAATTATCTGAGTGATAAGGCACTTGAGCTTATTTCGGAAAGAAAAAACTACAGGAATGTCCTTAATCGATACCCTACTAGTACTAATAGAAAGCATTACAGAGAATTAATAAACGTGTAAAAGATCAGTTAGCTGCTAATAAGAATCTTTGGCTTGATGGTTTGGCTGACAAAGCCGAGGAAGCAGTTAGACAGCACAACAGTAGAGAGCTGTACCAGAGAGTTAATGTTTTGTGTGGTAGAAAATGGACAGGTATACAGGGATTGAAGGATAAACAAGGTAAGGTTAAAGAAGGTGAGGATTCTGTCATGGCTAGGTGGGCTGAGCATTTCAGTGATATTCTAAACAATGCGCTTAGTTCTATTCCCATTGTTTGCAATGATGAGAGATGCATCGGTGGCTTTAATGTTGGCCCTATAACGCAATCTGAAGTTATTTTGGCTGTTTCTAAACTTAAACTTCATAAATCCCCAGGGGTAGATGAAATTACTACAGAAATGCTTAGAGCTGGAAATGTTTCGGTTACCACTTGGTTGACTGAAATTCTGATATCTTTTATGATAAAGGCATGATTCCTAAGGATTTTACCAGAGCTATTGTTATCCTTATTTTCAAAAAAGGTGATCGCAGTTCTTGTGATAACTATAGGGGTATCAGCTTACTCTCTGTTTCAGGTAAAGTTCTTTCCATGATTGTGCTTAATAAATATTAAGAATCTGGTTGACAGTCAATTGCGTGATGAGCAATGTGGATTCAGAAGTGGTAGGGGATGTGTGGATCAGATATTTTCACTTAAGCAGATTCTTGAGAAATGTTTAGAGTTTCAGAAACCTTTGGTTGCTAGCTTTGTTGATTTCAAAAAGGCTTTCGACTCTGTTGATCGTCATAATTTGTGGTTGATTGTGATATCATATGGTATACCAGACAAGTTAGTTAACATTATGAAAGCTCTCTATAATAACACTGAGTCGTGTGTGAGAGTTGGTAAGGCTTATAGCAATTGGTTTAGCATTACTTCTGGTGTTCGACAAGGGTGCATTTTGTCTCCTTTTCTCTTTAGCTTGGTTATTGATTATGTTATGCGAAATTCACTTCAAGGGAAAGATTTTGGCCTTAAATGGGCTGGAGATACGAAAATTTCTGATTTAGATTATGCTGATGATTTAGCCCTTTTGGCAAATGATGTTGATGAGATGAACTCTTTCATTCGAGCTGTTGATGAGACTGGTAGTAGAGTAGGTTTGGTTATAAACAGAGAGAAAACTAAAGTGATGAAAATTAGTCAGGCAGGTTGTGATTCAGTTAATCTGAATGGTTGCAGTCTTGAGCAGGTGTCACAGTTTAATTATCTTGGGAGCTAGGTAACAGATAATGGTGATGTGCGGTATGAGATTAACAGACGAATAGGGATTGCTGCCGGGACTTTGAAGAACCTATGGAGAGTGTGGAGAAATAGGCGTATACACCTAAGGACTAAAATTAGACTGTATAATAATTTGGTTCTTTCTAGGGTTAGTTATGGTAGTGAAACTTGGACACTTTGTAAACAAGATAACAGGAAACTAGATGCTTTTGATTCCAGATGCTTACGCAGTATCTTGGGCATTAGGTGGTTTAACTTTGTAACTAATGATGAGATTAGGCAAAGGAGTTTGCAACCTCCTTTAAGCAGCATATTTTGCAGAGAGAAACTCCGTTGGTTTGGCCATGTTGCCCGTATGAATAATTATAGATTGGTGAATAGGGTTATGAACAGTGTGCCTAAAGGCCTCAGAAAGAAGGGGAGACCTAGGATGCGGTGGGCAGACAATGTCAAACAGGACCTTGTTAGAATTGGTGTGCAGTGGTCAGATGCAGTAGATGTAGCTTAGGATAGACGTGCTTGGAGAACTAAATTGCACGGTCTGGTTGGACCTCCGTAGCCCATGGCTGCTTGAGGATGATGATGATGATGATGATGATGATGGTAGTAGAGTAGGTTTGGTTATAAACAGAGAGAAAACTAAAGTGATGAAAATTGTCAGGCAGGCTGTGATTCAGTTAATCTGAATGGTTGCACTCTTGAGCAGGTGTCACAGTTTAATTATCTTGGGAGCTATGTAACAGATAATGGTGATGTGCGGCATGAGATTAACAGACGAATAGGGATTGCTGCCGGGACTTTTAAGAATCTATGGATAGTGTGGAGAAATAGGCGTATACACCTAAAGACAAAAATTAGGCTGTATAATAGTTTGGTTCTTTCTAGGGTTAGTTATGGTAGTGAAACTTGGATACTTTGTAAACAAGATAACAGGAAACTAGATGCTTTTGATTCCAGATGCTTACGCAGTATCTTGGGCATTAGGTGGTTCAACTTTGTAACTAATGATGAGGTTAGGCAAAGGAGTTTGCAACCTCCTTTAAGCATCATATTGTGCAGAGAGAGACTCCGTTGGTTTGGCCATGTTGCCCTTATGAATAATTATAGATTGGCGAATAGGTTTATGAACAGTGTGCCTAAAGTCCTCAGAAAGAAGGGGAGACCTAGGATGCGGTGGGCAGACAATGTCAAACAGGACCTTGTTAGAATTGGTGTGCAGTGGCCAGATGCAGTAGATGTAGCTCAGGATAGACTTGCTTGGAGAACTAAATTGCACGGTCTGGTTGGACCTCCGTAGCTCATGGCTGCTTGATGATGATGATGAAGACGATGTCGACGACGACGACGACGATGATGATGATGATGATGATGATATAAATATAGTGATATAACATTAGACTTTGAAACTCTCCCAACAAAAGTATCAATTTCTTAACCTACTACTGTAATCTATTAAATAAAAAGCCTGGTCACTGTGAAATATTCTTTTCTGTTCAAGCATTTTAACATATGTAAATTCGACATTTAAACTTTTACCTAATAAAAATAACGTCAAATTAATCCATACAAGATCAATGATATTATATATGTATATTACAAGCGTAACATACAATAATTAAAACGATAATTTTCACTTTAGTTCATAAATATGACAACAGTTTTAATACAGAATAAAGTTCTCCTTACCTTGGATAGCTTTGTCTTGGTATGGAACGAATCCATTTCTGTCGCAAATCTATATCTTCTGGAAATTTCTTTTCCCCGTCGTAATTGCTCCAGCACGAGGAACGCAGCAGCGCGATGGCATTTCGTTAGAAGAATTATTGAATCTGTGCACACACCAAATCAAAAGCGGCAAACTTGTTGAACACTACACTATAGCAAGATGGAGGCGACACTGCTAGAATACCACGTTCTCCTGTGTTACGGCCTGGGTCGACTAAAATGACGTCATCAGCATCGCTTCAGCGACTGGTATGGCATTCTCCTCTAGGTGGTGTTGGCTATATCCAAGTCCCTTTGATGAGCAGCCAAGAGCGTTAACCAGTTGGCACAGGGTTAAATATGGTTTAGACCGCAGAGTGAATTAACAAGTATTTGGTAGCATTGAATACCGCAAATCGGAGAAAGGCTATGAGACGATCCAGAGTGACAACTTTCTGAAATTTGTGCAAACGATCCCTCCTTAAAAAAAAGACATTTCTACACATTTTAAACATCCCCCCTCCTCCTTCAGTTAGTCTTCGCCCAGCACGTTTGAATTTTCTGTTATTTAGGCAAACTACAATTTTCGAAGAGTGGCTTATTTATTTAGTTATTTATTTGACAATACACTATTCTGGGGTATTTAGGGAGCGCAGTTTTATTTAATTCTGTTTAGTGATCTCACTTCTACCACAAAGTAATTGAGATGAAAAACGTATAATAAAATTATAACATAATAACATTATATATATATATACACAATCGTATCAGAATAATATGACCACCTACCTAATAATTTGTAATAACCACCCTTGGCCGGATGATTGTGACGAGACGGCGTGGCATGGACACAATGAGGCGCTAGAAAGTTGCCAGAGGCACATGTGCCCATTCGGACTCCAGCAGAACACGGAGGTCCCGGAGATGACGTGGTTGTGGGTCTGCACGCCGAACCTGTCGATCCAAATCGTCGCACAAGTGTTCTATGGGATTGAGGTCGGGCGATTTCGCCGGCCAAGGGAAAACGAAGACATTGCTGTCGTGTTTCTGGAACCAGTCACGCACCATCTTAGCGAAATGGCAGGGCGCATTGTCCTGTTGGTAGACACCATCAGGGTAAATGTCCAACATGAAGCGATGCATGTGTTCAGCGAAGATGGCAGGTAGCCATTGGCGTTCAGGAACCCATCCAATGGTACCAGTGGTCCCAGGTCATACCAGGAAAACATCCCCCGGACATGCTCGCTGCCACCACTTTTCTGTACTTGACCGACAAGCATGTCCAGTGTTGGTTCTCATGTGTCTGACGCCGTATCCGCCACGCCCGTCACTTCTGTGGAGTAGAAACCTCGATTCGTCGGAGAAGGCAATCTTTTTCCACTCTTCCAATGTCCAATGAAGGTAGTCTCGTGCGAACTGCAGGTGTCGTTGCCCAAGGACCTTGGTTAACATGGACCCCTTTATACAGCATCGACTCCAGAAACCCATGCATAACAGGGTTCGCTCTACTGTTTTTGAGGACATGTACCTAGGTGCCACAGTGTTCATTTGAGTGGTCAATTGCTGCACTGTTGCACGTTGATTGCCCTTTACCAGTCGACGGAGGCAAAGTTCTCCTCTGGGGACGATGTCCTTTGGGGATCCACAGTTATGACGTCTGGGGGTACTCGGTGTTCCAGCAGTCCATTCTTGGTACACCCTTACTAGAGCACCTCACGAGCAGCCCACAAACTCTGCTGTTTCTGAGATGCTTCCACCTTTGGCAAAGTAGCCGATCAACATTCCTTTTTGAACGTCCGTCAAATAAATACCTCTGTCCATTGTGATCACGTTAAGCACTACGGCTCATCTGTCCTGGCCGGCCCATTACATCTCCGTGTGGTCGACCTTGTCATGTGCACTCTGTGACGCGCCTGGTCGGGTACACTGTGATTCCGTGGGTGTTCACATTTTTCCTGTTACCGTGTGTACAAAGCGATCAAGTTTCACTACAGTAACTAAGCCAAAAAAGAACCAAACTGTTATACATTCTAATTTTAGTCATTATGTGTATACGCCTGTTTCTCCACAATCTCCATAGATTCTTAAAAGTCCCGGCAGCAATCCCTATTCGTCTGTTAATCTCATGCCGCACATCACCATTATCTGTTACATAGCTCCCAAGATAATTAAACTGTGACACCTGCTCAAGACTGCAACCATTCAGATGAACTGAATCACAACCTGCCTGACCAATTTTCATCACTTTAGTTTTCTCTCTGTTTATAACCAAACCTACTCTACTACCAGTCTCATCAACAACTCGAATGAAAGAGTTCATCTCATCAACATCATTTGCCAAAAGGGCTAAATCATCAGCATAATCTAAATCAGAAATTTTCGTATCTCCAGTCCATTTAAGGCCAAAATCTTTCCCTTGAAGTGAATTTCGCATAACATAATCAATAACCAAGCTAAAGAGAATAGGAGACAGAATGAACCCTTCTCGAACATCAGAAGTAATGCTAAACCAATTGCTGCAAGCCTTACCAACGCTCACACATGACCTCTGTGCTATTTTAGAGAGCTTTCATTATGTTAACTAACTTGTCTGGTATACCACATGATCTCACAATCAACCACAAATTATGACGATCAACAGAGTCGAAAGTCTTTTTGAAATCAACAAAGTTAGCAACCAAAGGTTTCTGAAATTCTAAACATTTTTCAAGAATCTGTCTGAGTGAAAATATCTGATCTACATATCCCCTACCACTTCTGAATCCACCACTCTCATCATGCAATTTTCCTTCAACCAGATTCTTAATTCTATTAATCACAATCGTGTAAAGAACTTTACCTGGAACAGAAAGTTGGCTGATACCTTTATGGTTATCACAAGTACTGAGATGACCTTTTTTAGAAATTGGGATAATAATAGCTCTGGTAAAATCTTTAGGAACCATTGCTTTATGATGACGTCATCAGCATCGCTTCAGCGACTGATGACGTCATCAAAAAGCAATTGACAGCACAAATGTTCCCAGCTTTAAAAGTTTCAGTGATTTTATCATCCTCTGGGGATTTATGCAATTTTAATTTAGAGATAGTCGAAGCGACTTTGCAATGTGATTTAAGGTCAACATTAATGCTAGTAATGGATCTATATCATTACAAACAACGGGAGTAAAACTAACCACATTGTTTAGAGCATCACTGAAATGCTCAGCCCACTTAGTCATGACAGAGATAACCTTACCTTGTTTATCCTTTAATCCCTGTATACCTGTCCGTTTTCGACCACACAAAACATTAACCATCTAGTACAGCTCTCTGCTGTTGTGCTGTCTAACTGCTTCCTCGGCTTTGTCAGCCAAGCCATCAAGTCAAAGATTCTTATCAGCAGCTAACTGATCCTTTACACGTTTATTAAGCTCTCTGTAATGCTTTCTATTAGGACTAGTAGGGTATTGATGAAGGACATTCCTGCAGTTCTCTCTTTCTGAAATAAGATAAAGTGCCTTATCACTCAAATAATTTTGCCTCCTCTGCTCCTTTTTTCCTAAAAGAGTACTGTTAGTGTCCAAAAATGAAAAGCCTGTTTAAAATGGTCCCATTTTTCCTCAACTTCATTAGTAAGCAAACCATGACTGTCATAATGACTAAGTAACCTATCATGGTAAGCTTTACCTATAATTGGGTCTTTAAGGGCTTCAGAATTAAAGGTAAATTTTTTAAATTTAGCACAGCACTTCTGAAGTTTAAGTTGCAAAACACGTTTAACAAGGTAATGGTTAGATCCAATTTCAGCTCCCCTATATGACCTAGTATTCCGAATAGAACTTGCCCATTTGTTATTAATTAATATATAATCTATCATATTCCTATGCAGCCCATCTGGTGAAACCCATGTGTACTTATGTATGTCACAGTGTTTGTAATAAGTGTTAGTTATTCTGAATCCATTGAGTTTACTTACCTGTAGGAGACATTGCCCATTGCCATTGCCGCTACTAATACCAAAAGGGCGTATTACTCCTCCCCAAAGGTCAGAGTCAGTACCAACTTTGGCATTGAAGTCACCAAGAACAAGGGTAATATCTCCTTTCTTGACAGAATTCAAAATATCCTGAAGTTGTCCATAAAACCTATCCTTCTCATCCTCATCGGCATCCTCAGTAGGGGCATAACAGCAGATAACATTCAAGTCTTCAATGCTTGTCTGAAATTTTGCTATAAGAAACCTTTTATTAATGCACTCATATCCTAGAAGAGCATCACTAGCATGTCTGCTGAGAAGCAGACCCACGCCTTGGTGATGCTTATTGTCGTCCTTCCCTGAAATGAGAAATTTAAGATTACTTTTAAGAATCTGACCATTATCTGTCCATCTGGTCTCTTGCAAGCCGAGAATATCTAAATTATAACGGTACAATTCTTGTGTGAGGACATCAAGAGAAAACGTTCTGTGCAGAGTCCTCACATTCCAACTACCTATGGAAAGAAAATGGTTAGTGGGATGTTTAAAGAAACTATGTTTATTGAGAGAGGGAATGTCCACAATATCAAACAGCCCCCTAATCGCAGGCATGGGGCAAAGACCCGTTCCCCCACCTCTAAAGGCTGAAGTCATCTACACTGGAAGACTTCCTCCAATGTAGAATTTGACGATGCCAGTAGAAGAAAAGAGTTCAGGTGCCTGCGATGACCTCTGCTCAGGATTATCCACCAGCTGATAAACATATCCTGTTAATCTATTCACTTGGGCTGTCAACCTAGAAACAAACAGACAACACAGTGGCAGATTTTCCCTCCACAGAAGCCCACCAGTGCATAAAATTCAGAATCCATATCTCTTAATACAAACATTTATCTGCTAAAGCAAAAAAAAATTGTGCTTTCCCACCCACCTTGGATCTAAGACGCCAATTCATTGTTGTTAGTGGATATTTCGTAACCTTCACATTCTACCACCAAAATTTCAAATTTCTAGCAAAAAATACATCGTATGCAATATTCATTTGAAATTTTCAAATTTTCAAAATTTTCAACCGCTAGAGGCCGTAATTATAGCTTTAGAGAGATTCGAAAATGCATATCGTAATATTTCATCAATGCCTATCCAACACAAAAATAATTTTTAATTTGAAATTAAGAAAAAAATGTTTTGAATTTGTTTTTAATTTGAATTGAAAAAAAAAACATTGTTTTCGAAATTAAACAAAAGAAAAATTTTATGTCTACAGACGAACAGACTGATAGACGATAAAGCGAAATCATTATCTCGTTTCCTTTTGAAAATGAGATAAAAAGAACTTCCAGAGTTCCTCGACATTTTGTAATAACAATTACTTTTGTTACTTAATTACTTAATACAGTATATAATTTAAATATATATGTATTCTTTTATAATGATACAGTATTATAGAATGTTCATTGTATTTTATCAACTAACGATTTTTGGGTGTTATCAAACGAATTGCTTTGTGTGATTTTTGCGACTATAGTATAACGCAGCGAACCTCATACTTTGGACTTCACTTCTAACGAGTTAATAACTTCATTTTCTAAACATTTATACGAGTTTATAAATATATCAGGGTGATTCAGTTAAGCGTGTTGTTCTGGGAAGGGTAGGTTGCACAAAGACGAATCGGAATCGTATAGCAATGCAAGGTGGGTAACGCATCATGTGAGGGACGTGAATGAAAGAGCAGCACGTAAGTGAACAAAATGCTTTTTATTAATCACAATAGGTACATTTGTGAAATGCACAGAGGTCACAGAAGGTGTTCGAAGTTGCGACCACAAGCTGTAACGCAGGCCTGACATCGTCGGCTCATGGAATCATGTACATTCTGGAAGATTCCTGGTGTGTCTCGGACTTCCGAGGCAGCTACGGAGTTGCGTGCGACAAGGTCCTCAGCACTTTCAACGGGGGTGTCGAACACCAGTCCTTTGATGTAACCCCAGAAGAAGTAAATCATGTCATGATAGGTCTGGCGATCTTGCGTAATCCTCAGGCTTCAGTGTCTGGACGCGCTGCACATGATATGGATGCAATTGGTTATCGTGCATAATCCTCCATACGGTGGATTGGGAAAGACCGACCCGGTGGGCAATTGCTCGAGTACTGGCACTTGGAGTGTCTTCTGTACGACGTAGCATATTCTCCTCCATGTCAGGAGTCCGTGCCCATCGTTCTTGACTCCTAGCAGGTCTCTGGAAGGAACCAGTATCACATAACCTCTGATGCAGCCGTGCAAACATCTGGTGGTTGGGAATACACCTCATCGGATACCGTTCTTGGTACATGCGCACAGCGGCTCGCCAGTTGAAGTCCGCAGCCCCGTATGCGATATGCATATCGGCGAACTCCGTGTTTGTGTAATCGGCCATCCTACTACCTCTGCGGGCGGTTCGCGAATGACGGTTACCTGTGAGGACGTTGTGCAGTCCCGCTGCCGTACAATGCCATCTACCGCGTGAAGATGACGTTACCGACCCTGCATTGTTATATGATTCTGATTTGTCTTTGTGCAACCTACCCCTCCCAGAAGTCTGCACGCTTAACTGAATCACCCTGTATATATATGTTGTATTGTAGTATTTGCAATATAAAACAGTGAAATGGAATGTTAATAAAAAGTTATATGGGTTTTAAACGAATTTAAGATTTTGACAATAAGCTAAATTTGTGCAGTCTTTTTACATTTTACAAACTGTAGGATATAATTAAAAAGAATTTTAAAGCTATAAAATAGCATATTTAAGGCAGAGAGAAAGCTAATTTATGTTTGAAAGTAATAACACACATTTAGTCAAAATAGAGAAATAAGTTACAATTAGTGTAAAAAAAAATTAAAATTTGAAAAATAGATGATTTCTAAAGCACCTTTGCTGAAATGAAAAAAAAAAAGTCGCATATTTTCTATGCTCTCTCATGTTCTAAAACACCGTATGATGTAGCATGTACCATTACACTCTATCAACATGATTTAATATACAAATGGAGGCAAAAATATCTGTATGTAGTGAAAGCGTTTTTGTCTGCCGATGTCCCTTATCCTGCAACGTTAGATTTATATCTCGACAGCATTTTTTTTTTGTGTATAACGAAGGTAGTTATTTTACATATACAAGAGGAGCAACGAGAAGTACACGGAGCTAAAGATGAGACCGGGACGTTGGGTGAAATATATATGAAGACGACGTAGCTTAATCACAGAACGGACTGGAGAACGTAAGATCAGGCATCGTCGCAACATCAGTCACCGCTTGCCGCCATGTGCGAATGGCGGAGGCGACAACAGGAGAAAGGCCATTGACGACTACCGGCTGCGGGAGCGTCGTGCAGCCCCGTCCGACTTGCACCCATTACTCATTGAGGTCTCTCTCTTCGTTCTTCCCGATGCCTGGGCCAGGTCTTTCCATCGGTTGGCTGACCTATATTGCGGAGGTAGAAGGACAGACCGATGCAGTGAGTGAGTGATAGGTAGACAGATTCGGATGGTGAGCGCCGATCAATGAAGCAGAAGAAGAGCGAAAATAGAGAAAACGATAAAAAGAATGGGGAAGAAAGCAACGCAAATTTCAATTTTATTATTGGAAAGAGGAACAATAATACTTTTACGAATGTTAAACAATTTCGAGGATGCTTCAGGTATACTCGTAAACAGTGTGATGATTACAGAACGTGCTCTTTCGATTCAAGGAATTATTTGATTGGCCCGGAAAGGGTTTTTCGGTAAAATATTTAACTGATTATCCCTGAAGTATTCTCCAAAAGAATTATAATAAATTTTCATTCATTTCATTATAAAAGCGAATCAGATTATATTATTTAAATATTAATCAGCATGCTCTAGTTTTTTGTTTCTATTTCTGTTCAATAACTATCCTGGTTGGCAGAATGGTTAGTGTGCTTGACTGTGAATCAAAAGAACTTTGTTTAGACTCCCAAATAGGGCATGGGTCTTTCTTTTATGTATTGTCTTTTTGCTGAAGTGTTGACTTCCTTAGAGATCTTCTTGATGGCATTTTGAACAGACAAGCTCATATCAAAGTTCGTTCAAAAGCAAAATTGTCGCTCAGAAGTGAGTTTTTACTTCTGAGCGACACTTTTTTGCCCACATTGAGCTAAATGGTCAGGTCAAAAGGACCCAGAAGACTCAGAGAAGGATGGGGTAAGGGGATCCATTGAACAGCTATTAGGATACAGAAGGTCCCCGGTTAAGGGCATCCAGCGTGTTCTTTAACGTGCACAGGGTATAGTCTCTCGCACACAGAGACATGGCTTTTTATTATCCTCTCCTGAAACGAGGGTTTATTTGAGGGGTTTAATCCCCCTCAAATCTTTTAGAGTGTTTATCCTCCCTAATAGTTTGATGCCCAAACCCTTGTATTGATTTATATTATGATAAAGAGAACTGTGTATCAAATTTGGAGATCCTAGCTCTTATCGTTTAGCATAAATTCTTTCCTCAGATTTTTCGTGTATTTATTTCTGTGGAGAAAAGGAAAATTTCAGGGGCCTAATCCTTACGTTGTTTTAGGTTGCCGAAAAGAGAAAGCTGTATATCGAATTTGGTGGTCCCTCTCTTACCGTTTAGGAGGAGTTCTTGACCAGATAGACCAAGTCATTGAATTATGATCACTTCACCCCATGTTTTATCAATGGAAAGTTAATTTTGAAGATCTATAATTTCTAAAATACGCGTTTTAGTAGAAAACGTCGCTGAAAATAAACATCTCAGTAAAATCTATATAAATTTTGATTTTTCACAATCTTTTTTCAGTATTTAAACAAATATGGAGATTCAGACATTTCAGTGCAGCAATGTGGGCTAAGAAATTTATCAAAAAATTAAACGAATATTGAAAAAGGTTATTTACATATATTATTAAAATTTGTAGTTATCTATGAAATGTTTCGAAATAATACTTCTTATCTGAGTTTCAATTAACTTCAAAGGTACAATCTTTTGTATAGCATTGATGTTGTTAAATGTTCAAATCTCCATAACTGTTTAAATACTGAAAGGATCTTGTTGAAAATCATTTTTTAAAAAGAATTCATTCAGATCATAATTTACCTTTGGTGACATTTCCCAATAAAGCACTTATTTTAAGAGGTATAGAACTTAAGAAGTTAGTTTCACATTAACATAATATGGGGTAAAAGGATTATAATTCAATGGTCACTCAGTGTACATAGATAATAAAATAATATAATAGATTTTCATTTCAAATCCCACCGTTCTTTGATTTTTGCTAAATAATTATCTAAAAATAATGGATTTAAAAGAATGAAATTTCGAAATAAAAATTTCTCAGCCCCGTGAGATTTAACGGAGCTTAAGAAATCTGAAACCAAATTCTTGAACCAAGTGTGATCATGTGTTTCACATTACCATATAAGGGAGATCTTTACCATATAAGGGAGATCTTTACCATGAAAGTAAGAAAAAAATACAATATTTCATCGTCACTGGCATGGGCCAACAAGAGACGCATTCGCAATTTAGACAGTTTTGAAAAATAAAACAGTCTCCCTCAAATGTTTCTGTAGGCGGCGAGCAGGGATTGAACATAACTATAACAGAATTTTTAAGAATGCTCGCTCTGAGTATCGGGGCTACTTTTACCAGCTTCAAGTCAATGAGAATAATAATTAGCCACCCGAGGATTCGGATAATACCTCATGCATTGTCACTTCAGGAAGAAAGGAGAGAAAGCTGAAAGCACATAAAATAGATAAAACAATTGACTATAAAAGTATTGCGATCTTTCTATGAAATTGAACATGACTACTATTGTGCTCTTATGCTTGATATGGTTTTGGAAAAAGGCTTACGTCCTCCATCTTAATACTAACGCTGTCTAGGAGCTAGTTGGTTGTTTGGGTTTTTATGATGCATCAGCAATCTCTAGGAGCTAAGATGCTACTATGGAAAAGTGGTCATTACTACCACCCGCGTTTTGGATTGTCTCAATAACAGCATTAGTATTGGAACCAGAAAAACAAAGGTGACTTATATAGTTTGACTTTATAATTCGCTTGAAAACAAAATTACTGAAAAAACTGAGTTGATGTTTTCATTTAGTCGCCTGTCGTCCGTCTATAAGTATTTTTTCCTTTTTTTTAGAGATAAATTAATTTTTCCTTCTCCTTTGGTTTAAGTAGTTTAGATGAAATATTATGATTATCATTGTCAAAATCTCCCATTAGTTTTACAAGTGCCCTCTAATGGTAGAAATTTTTAATTTTTTCCAAAACTTTCAGTGATTGTTGCAAAAGATCTCTATATATACTAATTTTTTTAATTTCCATGGTAGAGTGCAAGGATCAAGAGGTTTACTTTTTGCGGCAATGATTTGCCCCTCTACCACCAAAGATGATAGGAAAACGCAAACTTTTCAGTTTCATGAGTTAAAAATAATCTTCTTCGGTTGAATGTGTATTAAAGATATATTATTAGTACCTTTCAAAAGAGATACTCTCTTGTGGAAGTGAACGGAAGGGGAGGGCTGCCAGATTATTGTGACCTACTGATCTGGACAACTATGGCTACTTTTCTTTTTTTTCTACCCTGCTGGGAAGTGGTCAACCACACAGGGTCGTGGTGCTGACCATATAAACCCACTGGACTGGACAGATATATGGCTCTGAGCTTGATTATGGATCCTGATTTTGCTGCACTGGTGGGCTTCTGTGGAGGGATAACCTTCCGCTGTGTTTTCTGTTTGTTTGTGGTAACATATCCCATATATATATAATGGATATCCATATATATATATATCCATATATATATATATATATATGTATTGGATAAACATATCCCGTGAATCTATTCACTTGGAGTTAGTACCAAAGTTGGTACTAACTCCAAGTGAATAGATTCACGGGATATGTTTATCAGCTGCTGGATAATCCTGAGAAGAGGTCATCGCCGGCACCTGAACTCTTTGCTTCTATTGGCATCGTCAAATTCTACATTGGAAGAAGTCTTCCAGTGTAGATGGCTTTAGCCTTTAGTGGTGGGTGAACGGGTCTTTGCCCCATGTCTGCGATTAGGGGGCTATTTGATATTGTCGGCATTCCCTCTCTCAATAAACATAGTTTCTTTAAACATCCCACTAACCATTTTCTCTCCATAGGTAGTTGGAATGTGAGGACTCTGCACAGAGCTTTTTCTCTTGATGTCCTCACACAAGAATTCCACCATTATAATTTAGATATTCTCGGCTTGCAAGAGACCAAATGGATAGATAAAGGCCAGATTCTTAAAAATAATCTTAAATTTCTCTTTTCAGGGAGGGACGACAATAAGCATCACCAAGGCGTGGGTCTGCTTCTAAGCAGACACGCTAGTGATTCTAGTGATTAAAAAAAGGTTTCTTACAGCAAAATTTCAGACAAGCGTTAAAGACTTGAATGTTATCTGCTGTTATGCCCCCACTGAGGATGCCGATGAGGATGAGAAGGATAGGTTTTATGGACAACTTCGGGATATTTTGAATTCTGTCAAGAAAGGAGATATTACTCTTGTTCTTGGTGACTTCAATGCCAAAGTTGGTACTGACTCTGACCTTTGGGGAGGAGTAATACGCCCTTTTGGTATTGGTAGCTGCAATGGCAATGGGCAACGTCTCCTACAGGTAAGTAAACTCAATGGATTCAGAATAACTAACACTTATTACAAACACCGCGATATACATAAATACACATGGGTTTCACCCGATGGGCTGCATAAGAATATGATTGATTATATATTAATTAACAGCAAATGGGCTAGTTCTGTTAGGAATACCAGGGCATATAGGGGAGCTGAAATTGGATCTGACCATTACCTTGTTAAAAGTGTCTTGCAACTTAAACTTAAAAAGTATTGTGCTCGGGTTAAAAAATTTGCTTTTAATACTAAAGCTCTGAAAGACCCAGTTATAGCCAAAGCTTATCATGATAGGTTACTTAGTCATTATGACAGTCATGGTTTGCTTACTACTGAAGTTGAGGAAGAATGTGATCATTTCAAACAGGATTTTTTGGACACTAACAGTACTCTTTTAGGAAAAAAGTAGCAGAAGAGACAGAATTATCTGAGTGATAAGGCACTTGAGCTTATTTCTGAAAGAAAGAACTGCAGGAATGTCCTTAATCAATACACTACTAGTCCTAATAGAAAGCATTACAGAGAGCTTAATAAACGTGTAAAAGATCAGTTAGCTGCTGATAAGAATCTTTGGCTTGATGGTTTGGCTGACAAAGCCGAGGAAGCAGTTAGACTGCACAACAGCAGAGAGCTGTACCAGATAATTAATGTGTTGTGTGGTAGAAAACGGACAGGTATACAGGGATTGAAGGATAAACAAGGTAAGGTTAGAGAAGGTGAGGATTCTGTCATGGCTAGGTGGGCTGAGCATTTCAGTGATATTCTAAACAATGCGGTTAGTTCTATTCCCATTGTTTGCAATGATGATAGATGCATTGGTGGCTTTAATGTTGTCCCTATAACACAATCTGAAGTTATTTTGGCTGTTTCTAAACTTAAACTACATAAATCCCCAGGGGTAGATGAAATTACTACGGAAATGCTTAGAGCTGGGAATGTTTCGGTTACCACCTGAATGACTGAAATTCTGAATATCTTTTATGATAAAGGCATGGTTCCTAAGGATTTTACCGGAGCTATTGTTATCCCTATTTTCAAAAAAGGTGATCGCAGTTCTTGTGATAACTATAGGGGCATCAGCCTACTCTCTGTTCCAGGTAAAGTTCTTTCCATGATTGTACTTAATAGAATTAAGAATCTGGTTGACATTCAATTGCGTGATGAGCAATGTGGATTCAGAAGTGGTAGGGGATGTGTGGATCAGATATTTTCACTTAGGCAGATTCTTGAGAAATGTTTAGAGTTTCAGAAACCTTTCTTTGCTAGCTTTGTTGATTTCAAAAAGGCTTTCGACTCTGTTGATCATCATAATTTGTGATTGATTGTGAAATCATATGGTATACCAGACAAGTTAGTTAACATAATGAAAGCTCTCTATAATAACACTGAGTCGTGTGTGAGAGTTGGTAAGGCTTGTAGCAATTGGTTTAGCATTACTTCTGGTGTTCGACAAGGGTGCATTTTGTCTCCTTTTCTCTTTAGTTTGGTTATTGATTATGTTATGCGAAATTCACTTCAAGGGAAAGATTTTGGCCTTAAATGAGCTGGAGATACGAAAATTTCTGATTTAGATTATGCTGATGATTTAGCCCTTTTGGCAAATGATGTTGATGAGATGAACTCTTTCATTCGAGCTGTTGATGAGACTGGTAGTAGAGTAGGTTTGGTTATAAACAGAGAGAAAACTAAAGGGATGAAAATTGGTCAGGCAGGCTGTGATTCAGTTCATCTGAATGGTTGCAGTCTTGAGCAGGTGTCACAGTTTAATTATCTTGGGAGCTATGTAACAGATAATGGTGATGTGCGGCATGAGATTAACAGGCGAATAGGGATTGCTGCCGGGACTTTTAAGAATCTATGGAAAGTGTGGAGAAATAGGCGTATACACCTAAAGATTAAAATTAGACTGTATAATAATTTGGTTCTTGCTAGGGTTTGTTATGGTAGTGAAACTTGGACACTTTGTAACCTAGATGACAGGAAACTAGATGCTTTTGATTCCAGATGCTTACGCAGTATCTTGGGCATTAGGTGGTTCAACTTTGTAACTAATGATGAGGTTAGGCAAAGGAGTCTGCAACCTCCTTAAGCAGCATATTGTGCAGAGAGAGGCTCCATTGGTTTGGCCAAGTTGCCCGTATGAATATTTATAGATTGGCGAATAGGATTATGAACAGTGCGCCAAAGGACCTCAGAAAGAAGGGGAGACCTAGGATGCAGTGGGCAGACAATGTCAAA
Organism: Ryuthela nishihirai; assembly: GCA_038380435.1. NCBI lineage: Eukaryota > Metazoa > Arthropoda > Arachnida > Araneae > Heptathelidae > Ryuthela > Ryuthela nishihirai. The sequence continues at coordinate 18,288,939 of JAWZYU010000011.1, forward strand.
CAGGACCTTGTTAGAATTGGTGTGCAGTGGCCAGATGCAGCAGATGTAGCTCAGGACAGATATGCTTGGAGAACTAAATTGCACGGTCTGGTTGGACCTCCGTGGCCCATGGCTGCTTAAGGATCATGATGATGATGATGATGATACTTTATATCATTTGGATCTTTAGTAATTATAGTTTTCATCATTAGAGAAGGCTAAACTTTAAAAAATCTAAATTTTAAACGAATATTGCAAAGAAAAATTTTATGCCAGAAATGGGAAATTTGGATTGTAGAGTGTGACGTTAGGTATTTATCTGCAGTTTTTGCCCCAGAGTTTTTCGTTTATCGTTTAGAGTTTTTCGTTTCAAGATTGTATACGGTGCTTAGCTACTGATCAAACGGTCTCTGGTTCGAGTCCCGTATAAATGATGGATGTTTTCATTATTGTGTTCTATTTATGCTGAGGTCTCGCCTCCCTCACAATTCTTCTTTCTGGCTTATTAAACTGACAAGCTCCTGTAAGACCTTTATGGCAAACAGCTGAATGAGAGCTAATTCTCATGACCCAAAAGGTTCCGATCCTGTCGGACTAAATCATATGTGATGACCTGAGTTCGGTCCTGTCCGACTGCGACAAATGTAATGTCCTCCATACTCCGATCTATTGCGACTGAGCCAAACGTCGTGGCTGCCGGAGGACGATGCGATTGTTGCTTAATAATTAAATTTCACGGGTTTTTAGGCTTTTTAGGCCACTGCATGCCTTTGAAGAAACTGGTGTTGAATGATGAATAACAACAATCCTTCAATTACTGCACAAGAGTTAGATAGGGACGACACAGTTTTATTTATAATATATACAGCTACGTGCTGGGAATGCGCTCAACACCGTGGGCCTTTGCTGCTTCACTGCTGCAAACGTTAAGAATGAGGTGGAGAATCGCACGCTTTGCGAATCCTCACATTACAGACCTCAAAACTCGGCGAAAGGATAACCAACCTTTGCCTACATTGTGGTTCCTCTGAATCCACAAAACTGCTATCAGATTCACCGCTCAACTGCGTGAACCTTTGCTGCATTGCTGCTGCAAACATTAACAATGAGGTGGAGAATCGCACACTCTGGAAGTTCTCACTTGACAGACCTCAAAGTCGGCGAAAGGATAATTAACCTTTGCCTAAATTGCGGTTCCTTCTGAACCACAAGAATAAAAACACAGATTCTCCTAGAATCTCGATTCCCTTTTAGAACATTTGCCTACACTGTGGTTCTTCTGAATCCACAAAACTGCTATCAGATTCACCGCTCAACTCCGTGAACCTTTACTGCTTTGCTGTTGCAAACATTAACAATGAGGTGGAGAATCGCACACTCTACAAGTTATCACTTTACAGACCTCAAAGTCGGCGAAAGGATAACTAACCTTTGCGTAAACTGCGGTTCCTTCTGAACCACAAGAATAAAAACACAGATTCTCCAAGAATCTCGATTCCCTTTTGGAACCTTTGCCTACACTGTGGTTCTTCTGAATCCACAAAACTGCAATCAGATTCACCGCTCAACTCCGTGAACCTTTACTGCTTTGCTGCTGCAAACATTAACAATGAGGTGGAGAATCGCACACTCTGCAAGTTATCACTTTACAGACCTCAAACTCTGCGAAAGGATAACCAACCTTTGCCTACACTGTGTTTCCTTCTGAACCACAAGTTTAAAAACACAGATTCTCCAAGAATCTGGATTCCCCTTTGGAATCGCACCCTCACTTCAAGGGTTTCTTTTGAGTATGGCTGCATCCTTCTGACGCGTATCGAAACGCCTCCTTCTCATTCGAAAACTCACGCCAAAACTAATCCTTCGATCTTCTTTCTCTAGCCTCCTTGCTGCACTACTGCTCTAGGCTAGTCATTTACGGCCATAAACAACTGCTCGCATTTGTCACCACTTACATGCAGCAGCTTTAGACCCGAAAAACAACAACAGTAAGTCATCCCAACACAAACATTTCCAAGAACACATAAAAATAAATACAATAATAAAATACAACAAAAGTACAGTAATGAATAAATAAATATAAAATTCGGGGGACATGACACGCCCTTTCTTCAAAGAGTTTTATCAGTTTTTATGAAACTTATAAAACTCATAGCCTTTTTGTCACTCGAATTTTCCTTTTACTCGCGGCTAAGATTTTTACGGCTGAGATTTCCTTCGATGGCTAAGACTCGACGGCTAAGATTCCTAAGACTCTCGGACTTGAGTAATCCTAAGAAACTTCTACTGGAGTAATGAGCACTGGGAGACTATCCATTTAATTAACTGTAGTGTTCAAAACGTCTCTGAGACTCAGAAGTAAATTAACGTGTGCTTTCAGTGTTCGCCGATGGGTGACCTTCCGTCACTTCCATTTTTACATTCTTAAGTTGCCAGTCCCCTTCTCTCATTGCCACTCCGAGCCTAATTACAACACCCTCTTCCGAAATTTTCCTAAAGGCAGAGTGCTGTCGTTTAGGCCGTACTTACGGTCACTTAGAGGGTTCATGGCACCTGACCTTCGCTCGGTGCCCCGTATTGATGACACATCCCAAATCCTTCCCCTTCATCTTCCGGGCATCTGGAAGTATATTACTTCCTGGATAATTACAAGCTGTAGTCCGCACCTTATGACTCATCTTGCAATTCTTCCTTTTCATTATGAGTCCGCAAGTAAAATTATCTTCAAATTCTAATGACACTTGTTTTGCTACAGCCTTGCTCCCTCTCTTAATATGTCTTCTATTTCTTCTCTCAATACATTTTATCGAGCTTCTGCGTCTTAATGAAACATTATTTCCGAACAAAACACAATGCCTCGCTCCAGAAACAAAAGCCTCGTCTCCGTCAACAGCGAATTTACGCTTACTGCTTTATTAATAGCCCCTGACTCCTTAGGTCTACTTCGATAATTGAGACAAAACCGTCTCTCTTTAATCACATTATTCTTATTATCATCTACATTACTGTCGTCCTTGTATTTAGAACCCAATTACTGGATCTTCATTCCGATCCTACACAATTTAAGAGTCAGATTCTCACTTTTAATTAATCGTCTAATTTTCTCCGATCTATTCTTATCCGATATTCTTATATTACCTACAATCTCAGAATCATGTATATCGTTTTTTAGTTCTTCTTCCGGCCCTACGTGGCCAATTTCTTCCTATCTTTTCGACACATAAGTTAATCGTATTCTCTTTACAATTACTTTTATTATCTTTTCTGATTACGGTACCACAATCAACCGCTCTACCGGAAAATCCTTATGTATATACATTTTAACCTCAACCTTCTGACATTTAATTTTCTCGCCATTTACATTATTACGTACTTTGCTCTCAATTAAACCACTAGGCTCTACATTTCGTTCTCTGAGATCAATATCATTATTACCATCCTTCTCCTCATCAGGTATCTTACTCAATATTTTACATTTACCCTTCAGAGAAATACTTTCTTCACTAAATTTAGCCCTACTAAACAAATCCTTGTTTAAATCTACCTTCTCACATTTAATTTTGCCGCTTTATACATTACTACTCTCTTTTCTCTGAATTAGATCACTAGGCTGTACCTCTCTTTCTCTGATAACAACATTCTTACCATCACCTTTCTCCTTAGATATCTTACAGAATATTTCGCACTTATCATGTAGAGAAATACTTTCTTTACTAAATTTAGTTTCATCTCTACTATATAAATCCATGTTTAAATCTAACTTGATCTCATCCTTCTGACATTTAATCTTCTCACTCGTCACATTATTATTTATTTCGCTCTTGCCGAAATCACTAAGTTCTAAATTTCTTTCTCCGACAATAATATTTTTCCTATCACCTATCTCTCCATCGCCTTCCCATGGCCGAGTGGTTAGCACGCTTGGTTATTGATCTAACGGACCTGGGTTCGAGCCCCGGGTAAGGCATGGTTGTGTGTGTTGTTTTTCTGCTGAGGTCCTGTCATCCTCACAGACCTACTATTTTGGCATATAAACTGACAGGCTCCTGTTAGACCTCTGTGGCAAGCAGCTGCTTGAGTGGGTATTTATTTTTTATATTATCTCTTCATCAGATATCTTACCAAATATTTCAGCCTTATTATCTAGAGAAATATTTACTTTACCAAACGTACCACACCTCTACTACATAGATCCTTATTTAAATCTAACTTATCCTTCTGACATTTAATTTTCTCATTCTCTACATAATTATTTACGTCACTCTCAGCTAAATCGCTAAGTTCTAAATCTCTTTCTCTGATAATAAAAATTTTTCTGTGATCTTTCTCCCTTTTAGGTATATTAGCGAATATTTCACACTTATTACTCAGAGAAATGTTTTCTTTATTGAATGTAACAACTTCTCTACTACATAAATCCTTACTTACATCTATCTTAATCTCATCCCTCCGACATTTAATTTTCTGACCCTTTACATTATTATCTATTTCGCTCTTGAAGAAATTATCAGGTTCCAAATCTCTTTCTCTGATAATACTATTTTTACTATCATCTATCTCTTCGTCATATATCTTACCAAATATTTCACACTTATTATTTAGAGAAATATTTCCTTCAGTAAATTTAGGCACCTTATTTTCTACCTTAAATTTAATGATATTCTTAATCTGATTATCGAACACCTCGTTCGTACCATTTACCTCATTATCAAGGACATTGGTGTCAACATGGGGCTTCCTCAACGGAAAAATCCTCCGATCTTTCCAATCAGCCTTCGGCTTTCTAATGGTTCTGCCAGTTGCATTACGCACAAACCTGATTTAACCAGAAATATTTTCACCTATTGGCTTCTCACCATTATCAAACTTAAGAAACTTCGGGCATTTGCCAACCTTCGACATAGCCTTATTATTAACTTTTCTGCAGGCTTGTACATCGCCACATTCATTACTCTCCAAGTTACTGACAATATGACTCTTAATATCTACAGTATTATCTAATACTTTTCTCGTAGTACCTTTAGATTTATTATAGCATTTTTCCTTCTCAGGCATATAATTACTCTCGTTAAAGCAATAATTACCACTTTAAATAAACACTTTACTTTCATTACTCTCTCCATTTACCTCATAATATTTAAGGCATGGATGTATGTGTCGTTTTTCTGCTGAGGTCCTGCCATCCTCTCAGACCTTCTACTGTGGCATATAAACTGACAGGCTCCTGTCAGACCTCTGTGGCAAGCAGCTGCTTGAGGGGGTATATATATATTTACTCTCACCAACAGGGTTACTATTTCCTCCTGCATTATTTGCTTTAAACCTTTGAAACTTATTCAATCTTATCAGATTATCCTGACAATCACTCACACATCCAAATTTTAGTTTTTGCTGTAAATTATCTTTACTGGCAATCTTAACAAAATTATCACCTCTGTTTTCTACTTTTGTCTTACCTTCGAAACTACTCATATATTCTTCCTCTTGCCAAGCTAATTCCCTAGCTTCCCTTTCCTCTTTCCTTCTCTTATATTTCCTGTCTATTTCTTCCACCCTTTTTCTTAAAATCCCTTTCTCTTTCTACTTTCCATACTCCCGCTGACTTTCTTCTTTACTCCTTTCCAATTCCATTATCTCATATTCCAACTCTGAGATTGACTTCCGACTCAAATCACGTATTCCGACCGGAATCGAGCCACATCCGCTAGCACTCTGTTCTACCCCAACATCGCTACCAATACTATCAATTTCAGTAGTTTCCCCACTTTCCCCAGACGATCCGCCAGATGCAATTAGTCCACACATTGCGGCTGGGAAAAGTGGGAAAAGTGGGAAAAGTGGAACTGGAAGAAGTGGAGAAACTACTGAAATTGATCGCCCCAATCCTATTCCGTTCCACCCTTAGTTTTATCGTGACTCCTAAGCATCATTGGCAACTCAAACTAGTCTAAAAATAGAAATAACAGAAAACCACAGACCTTTCCTTCCCGTGAAGATCGGCTCTGCTCACTGCCTGCTTGGAGTCTCCTTTCAAAACTGGGCCCTTCCTTCACAGCGACGGACCTCGGCAAATATTTCGATGACTTAGCACTTGGGGACTCGCACTCACGGACCTTGGCACACTGAACCTTGGTGAAGGTCTCGATGACGTCATACTTGGGGAAATTATACCCTGGAAAACACTGCACTGGATGCAGCTTAGCCCACTAAGCTGCTTGTACCTTCCTCACTTTCCGGAATCACTGCCACAAAAGCACAAATTTTTCAAGAAATTTTATTTCTTTCCAGAAAAATCCCCTTCCTCTTTTTCTTTTATATTAATGGACCTCTTCTTAGGCATACAAGTGTCAATCCTGCCAACTACGCCAGATGTCATGACCCAAAAGGTTCCAATCCTGTCGGACTAAATCAGATGTGATGACCTGAGTTCGGATCCTGTCCGACTGTGACAAATGTAATGTCCTCCCTACTCCTATCTATGGAGACTGAGCCAAACGTCGTGGCGGCCGGAGAACGATGCGATTGTTGCTTAATAATTACTTCACCCTCACTTCGGTGAAAAGACAGGTTCGCAGGTTTTTAGGCCCGTGCCACTGCATGCCTTTGAAGAAAATGGTGTTGAATAATGAATAAAAACAGTCCATAAATTACTGCACGAGAGTGAAATAGGGACGACACAGTTTTATTTACAATATATACAGCTACGTGCTGGGTATGCGCTCAACTCCGTGGGCCTTTGCTGCTTCACTGCTGCAAACTTATATATTGAGGTGGAGAATTTCACGCTTTGCGAATCCTCATTTTACAGACCTCAAAACTCGGCGAAAGGATAACCAACCTTTGCCTACACTGTGGTTCCTTATGAACCACAAGAATAAAAACACAGATTCTCCAAGAATCTCGATTCCCCTTTGGAACCTTTGCCTACACTGTGGTTCCTTTGAATCCACAAAACTGCTATCAGATTCACCGCTCAACTCTGTGAGCCTCTGTGAGCAATTTGTGGTTCCTTTTGAACCACAAGAATAAAAGCACAGATTCTCCAAGAATCTCGATTCGTCTGTGGAATTGCGCCCTCACTTCAAGGGTTTCTTTTGAGTATGACGGCGTCCTTCTGACGCGTATCGAAACGACTACTCGTTCGAAAGCTCACGCCAAAACTAATCCTTCAATCTCCTTTCTCTAGACTCCTTGCTGCACTAGCGCTCTAGGCTAATCATTTACAGCCATAAACAACTGCTGCATATGTCACCACTTACACGCAGCAGCTTCAGAACCGAAAAACAATAACAGTGAGTCATCCCAGCAAAAACATTTCCAAGAACGCATAAAAATACATAAAATAATAAAATACAACAAAAATATAGCAATAAATAAATAAATATAAAATTCGGGGGACATGACACTAATAGTTTTTTTATTTTTTTTTCTCAATCATTTATTTGTTAAAAAATCACAGAATTCCACCTTTTAAAGTGTGCAAATGTCAAAAAATAAAATCTGATACTTCATTTGTCCTTTAAAATGGGCATCCCATATTTGCCAGAGAGGATATTTCTAGCACAGACCGCTATAGAGCGGCACAGAAAATTGAAATGAACTGACGGGCCGTATAGAAAACAAGTGGAATGGCAGACCACAAGGCGAGATCTGGAGAGGACCCAAGGGAGCCATACCCCCCCCCCTTCCTTCCTTCAGAATGCGAGTAACGGTTAAAGAGGTAAAAATTTATTAAACCTATTTAGGTTTCATGCATTTTTCATGATTTTTTAACCCGTAAAACACAGAAGGAAATGTTTTACTGCATTGTAATTCAAGTGTCATGCCCTCACCTTTTCAATTTTTGGCTCGATTGTGTTCTTGACCCCCTCCCCCTCGATTTTTTTTTCTAGATCCGGTACTGGAAGGCTAACAAAGAAATATATAATCGATAACTATGTATGAACAACTGAAAAAAATTAAACATAAGCAATTTAATTTCATTAAATTAATTATTTCAATTACACGTCTTGTATTCTATACGCTTATTCCCCTCTTTGACAATTTCATTTATTTGCCATCAGCAGCTCGCTGCCGGTAAAAGAGCTGACGAGCCATAGTTTGGCCAGGACTTTGGATTTATTAGAAACATGTTTTAAATTGTGTTTCAAATTTTGCTTTCAATAAAAACGTATCAAATGCCATATTAATTCAAAAATTCGTTTATATTCATTTCCCATTTTTTGAGACATTGAGGCATTTGAGGAAAAATATTCATTCGGCATAAACATTCGGGAAAACATTTGATTATTTAGAAACACAAAGGAAAAGGTGTTGGAACTTTTTTTTACATTATACACCACTTTCAAGAACGTTATATTTGAAAGGGAAAAAAGTAATAGATGTCAGTCAAGTTAATGCTAAAAAAAGATAAAAAATTACAATGATGAAGCAGCAAAGCATTTTACATAAATTACAATATGATATAGATAACGATAACATATCTTCAAAAGATGTTTACTTTTCTGTTCTTATATTTATATCTTTGTACCATTTATCATTCAGTAGTGTATTACTGGTTTAAAAGCAATGAATATTTTTATGCAATTTTTTCTTCTGCTGATCTTTTCTTGTTACATTAATCAGTAGATATTTTGTTAAAAATAAATATTCTATTTTACGATAACATTGATAATTCACAAGTAATCATCTGTAGGTTGAAGAACAATTTTGAAATTTGAAGCATAATTTTCTTGAAAGAGTAGAAATTTATTTTAAAGCTACTCTCATTTAAAATTAATGCAGCTCTTTAAAAAAACGTATTATCTTCAATTGACTGATAGATTAGACGTTTCTTCCAATCCATTTCTTAGGTAACAGATTAAAACAAATATGACAAACCAAATCGAAAATAATTTGCATCATGACTACTCTTCACAATCACGAAGTTAATATATAAATATCCTGCTTGAGAGGGATATTTTCTCTTTGGAAATTTTAAGCGATGTCAAAAGCGAAGGAAAGTGCATCGTCTTTCAGCAGTTTCATCTTCATTTTGACGATTTCACTTTCTTTTATATTCTTTTCCTTAAAAAAAGAAATCTCGGTATCTTTTTGCTTCCGTCAGTGATAAAGTAAAACGATTTCCATATCAAGAATGAAGAATACAACAGAAAAGAAAGATGATTACGTTTTTTTTTTTACTTTCTGGCGAAAAATTTCCTTTTTCGTATCAAAAGTAGGGATGAGAATAGGAAAAAGAGCTCGAGATGAACATTCGGAATAAAAGCATCTCCATCGCCAAGCCGTTGTCTCTAGCTTCAAAGATATTTTCATATAGTCAAGTAAAGTGCTTTTAAAAAGAATCGTATCTCAGTGACATGTTCATCTACTGCATTATCGATTTTGTTTTTCCTCGTTTCTGGCAAAGAGGGATTTCTGAGCATGAACATAAAGCCTTTTTTCCTCCCCTTTTCCCTCTTCGTTATTATTTGTTTTAGTTTTATTATCGGTTTTCAATACATGCGTTTTCTGTTGCATTTTGGTTTCTGTATATATATATATATTGATTTTCTATTGCATTTTAGATCATACTATATATATATGTGTTTTTTGTTAAATTGGGGTGGAATTGGTTCATTTAGTAGAGCTCCATGTTCTAAATCATCAGTTCCCAGGTTCAAGTACCAGCTAGGACAGTGTTGATATTTATCTCTCCTAACCTCCATCTTATCCTAGGTCAGAAAGTGAACACCTAACTATTGGCTTCGAAAGAGTTGTGTTGGGTTGTTTTACCTCTGAGCGGCACTTTTTTGTAAATAATGGACTAAATGGCCAGGTCACAAGGACACCGAGGGCTCAGAGAAGGTTGAGGGGAAGGAACCCACTGGACTCCCAACAAGGCCATCCAGCGTGTTCTTTAACGTGCACAGGATATGGGCCACTCGCACAGTACCACGGCTTAACATCCCATTCAACGGACGGCGGTCTTTCCAAGCCCATTGTTGTCCCCTACTAACTGAGGGCAGGGTGGGACGGCTTGGAAAGGCCGCCGCCCGTCGGATGGGACGTAAAACTGTGGCTCAGTATGTAGGAGAGCAGCAACCTGTGCACGTTAATACACGTTGAGTGTACTTGACGGGAGGCTTCTCTCTGATAACAGCTGTCCAGTGGGTACTTCTAACTTTCTCTGAGACTTTGGAATCTTTGTGGCCTAGCCATTTACTCGATTTTGCACAAAAAGGGGCGCTCAGAAGTAAAACAACCGAATCCAACTCTGTTGCACTTTGGATTTTATCGATATATATGGGTTTTCCATTTACTGTGTTTTCTATATGTATAGTTGTGCTTTTTAAACCTATATTAGTTTTCTGTGGCATTGTGAATACTACATTTTTACACATATGCTTTTTCTGCTGCATTCTAATTTCAATATCAGGTAAGCTCCGACTTATATTAAATATCGAAATAAATAATAGTTTTATACTGATGGGCGAACACCCGTGCATATACACCGAAGAGCCAAAACATTATGACCACCTGCCTAATATGTTGTTCGTCCTCTATGTTCCGCCAAAACAGCTCTTACCCGGCGAGGCATGGACGCCACAAGATTTCTAAAGGTGTCTTGTGGTATCTGGTACCAACACGATACAAGATACTGGTATGTAGTTGGTATCTGGCATAACATGTTACCAAACGTAAGAAGAAAGCGTTATAACCCTTGTAGTTAAGTGGTTGAGACGCCACAGATCAGATATGCTATTCCAACACAAACCACAGATGCTCGATTGGAATGAAGTCTGGGGAATTTGTAGCCAGGGCAACACCTGGAAACCTTCCTCATGTTCCGCGAACCATTCTCGAACAATCCGTACAGTGTGGCATGGCGCATTATCCTGCTGAAAGAAGGCACTACTAGAGGGGTATAGCGTTGCCATGAAAGGAAGTACCTGATCTGCAACGATGTTTAGGTAGGTAATAGACGTCATAGTTTCCTACACATGAATGGCTGAATCCAGAGTTTACCAGTAGAAAATTTCCCAAAGCATTACACTTTCTCCACCGGCTTGTTTTTGTCCTTAGGTGCATCCTGGTACCAACACTTTCCCAGATAAACGACGCACACGTACACGGCCGTTCACATGGTGCAACAGAAAACGAGATTCATCGGATCAGACGACCTTCTTCCAATCATTCAAGGTCCAGTTTTGATGCTCACGTGCCCATTGTAGGCACTTTTGAGGATTAACCGAAGTTAACATGGTCACTCGGAGCGACCTGCGCTTCACTGTCCCATTTTCAGCAGGGTTCGATGTACTGTATGTTGTGACACATTACTCCCGTCACCAGCATTCAAATTACGGGCGAATTGCGCGACAGTATCCCTTCTGTTGGATCGTACCATACGGGATAGACTTCGCTCTAGCCTCGATGAGCCGTGATCAGCCCACGCCTTGCAGGCAGTTTATGGTTTTTCCCTCTTGGGACCACTTTTTGAAGGTAGTAACCACCGGCTGACCATGAGCATCCCACACACAAACCTTATCGTCTCGGAAATGCTCTGACCCAGTCGTCTGACCATTACAATTTGGCATTTGTGAAACTCAATAAAGTGGGCTGCCTTTTCCATCTGAAGAACAAGAATAACACTGATTAACAGAGATCAGTATCAGGTGTTATTTATACTCTCATTACCTTCACATGCGCCGTCGTTTACCTGCAGTTGCTTCGATTTGCATAAAGACTCGCTGGTCATAATGTTTCGGCTATTCGGTGTGTGTATATATATATATATACGTGTTTCTTTTACGGCGAACTCTACCGGTAACTTCATTACTACCCAAATCATTGGGAGATTTTTTTCAGTTACGAAAGATTTCGGTACCTTGTCGTTCCTCAGATACTTAATCCACGAATCCCAAATTTGGTATGCAGGTTCATCTTGTGTGGGGTCAAAAATCCATGTCCATATCTATAATGTGATGAGTTTAGAACTTATAAATGTTTTGGAATGAGGGAATTTACAATGGTGTGAGATGTTGGTATCCCTCTGCCGCTCTTTTCGAGCTATAAATTGTGAATGAAAAGGTCAATGGAGATACGATTCTGTGGTAAAAACCGCATGGAAATCATTACTTCACTGATATATTATGATCACTCAGTTCAAAGTAAGGTTACAAGACCTTTCTTGATCATGAATGTCCTGGAAAGTTTTAACAAGGTTTTTAAAATTAATTTGATTTCTTAAAAATATCTTAATCATTGTTTTTCTCTTACTAGGAACCACAATGAGTGGTTTAGCCTTTATTGGAGATTTCCAGCTTATGCATTTTTAGGATTAAAAATCATGATGATAGATGTTATTGGTTTTCAGATTGGTACTTTCAAATACGTTTTTTTTTACCTGTGACCTGTGTCAAATGATAAATCTGCCAGAAGAGAAATCGTTTCCTTTTCACCAAACTTGTGTCGGGCAGTGTATTAGTGTACAGGATGGGATCTAGAGATGAAAATGCTAGTAACGTTAACTTATTTTTTAAGAAATGGGAAATGACTAAGAAGGAAATAACTAAGAAAATTATTCCGCTTTTCCAAAGAAAAAGATGCGTATTTTTTTTTCAGATTGTTTAATTTCAGACGCAGATGATAAAGGAAATTGGAGTATTAAAACTAAGAAACTTCGTTTCCAATTATTTTCTAGGTAACTATGTAAAGGAATTTTCAAGAACTACGTGACGGAATTTTCAGACCTACGTAACGCAGTAAAGTAAATCTAATTTATTGACCACTTTTTTACTTTTCTTTTGGCTCGATTGCGTCACTTGACACCCACTCCCCCACCTAATTCCGTTATTTTTTTTTCTAGATCCGATCCTGAATTTATATATATGTTTCATGCATTTTTCAAGAATATTTAAAGACCGCATAAACGTAGGGGAAAAAGCAAAAGAGAAAGTGAGCAAGGGACTGGAACTGAAATGGAGTTCCACTCCTTTGCTCACTTTCTCTTTTACTTTTTCAGGCTCGAACGAGCCACTTATCCCCCTCATCCCTTTGATTTATTAATTTTTAGGAATCCTGGCCTGCTAGTATATATATATATATAAATTTTGCATGTATTTTTCAACAAATTTTTTAACCCCACTAAAACGGAGAAAAATATTTATAGCGGAACGGTGTTGTGGCTCAATTTAGTACCTTTTTCCCTCTTTTATTTTTTCTGGATATGTATCCTACATCCCATTCCATCCATTTCTAGATATGACCCCTCTACATCTTCGTATTATAATGAATTGTGACTTGCGTTAGTTATTTTTTTTTATTGCATTTTTAAAACTTTCAGTTATTTCTGGCTCACCTTTTATGATGAAGATGACAATCATCATCATCATCATTATAATCATTGTAATTATGATAAAGAAGGTAATAATAACATAAATATTTTTAGCGTATCTCAATCACGAGGATTCTGAGAAATCAGAGACTTAACTTCAGGCAAAATTTGATATTGTACGGATTATTGCCCTATCGTGCATAAATGCCAAGAAAAATAAAATATATCTAACACAGCAAATGCATAAAGAACTAAGAGAAAAATCAGAAGAGTAGAAGAATAAATGCCTGGAGGGTTTCTGCAAGTTCGCATTTCCTTTTCCTCCTTCGGCGAGACGAATGTATTGATGGAATTCATCTGGATTGACTCATTTCCGGATTTTCCTGAACCTGCATGACCTGTTCCGTGTCTTGTGATGAATCACATCGGGAACGGATCGTGTTCAGTTCTTGTGTTCACATCTCATTTCATGAGAAGGAATAAAACTCGTGTTCGTGGAGAGTTATCGCAACATCTGTAAGAGTGTATGTTCCCAAGTATCCATATGACTTGAAGGCTACTTAATTGAAATGAAAATTTAATCAAATATTTATGCAATTGAAACAACTAATTTTTAATATTTTTTCGAAATGTTTTCACATGTACCAATACACTTTTATTAATTATGCGAATGAAGTACATACCGATTATTATTTATTTTCTTCGTGCAATCGATAGACAGATACAACCAATAGTAATTGAAAAAATGTCCTTAAACGAAATAAGTCACAAGAACAAGATATACACATAAGCATTCTGTCCTAATATATGTCGCCTTGTCAATTATTACTGTGAACTACATCTGATGAGTTTATCTGATCAGAATGTTTTTAAAGGTTCATTTAGAATAATAATATGCAATGGTATTATCTGCAGTAGTAGAATAATTATATACAAAGGTATTATCTGCAGTAGTAGAATAATTATACGCAATGGTATTATCTGCAGTAGTAGAATAATTATATGCAGTAGTCGGATAGAGGAGGCCTTTGCCTCGATCTCCATGCCCCCATTCCCCCCTCCCCTTCAAAATTCTAGTAACCGAAAGGGAGGAGAAAAAGCACATAATTTAAACAGGTCCAGATATACAAAAATGAAAAGGCGTGGGGGAGGGGAGGGGGCAGAAACTCAATCGAGCCGTGAAACAGTAAAAGGGGGTTGCAGGTAAAAGTAAAAGTTAAAAGTGCTGTTGATTTAGAGGTCTTTGAAAAATCTGCTGAAAGAAAATGCATTGATTATACGTAAGTTTATAAATTTTTGCCCCTATTAACGTTACTAACATCCTCAAATGGGAGCATTGTCCTCTTGCTTCCTCCCCACTAGATACGGCCCTGAACTTATATATATATATATTACCCATATTTTTTTATGTTAAAGACCACTGAAATAGAGGTAAAAAGAATTGTACCAGAAACGGTGTTCCGGTTCATTCAAACTTGATCTTGTCCCCTTCCATCTTTTATTTGGATCCCCTGCCACCCCACTCGTTCTTTGTTTTTAGATCTAAGCCTGAGTGGTATCATCCCCAGTTATTAGCAACCGATTCTCTTCGATTAACATTTTTATTTTACTATTATTTTTGACACATAATAGAATAAAATCGTTTAGCAAATCCATTTCTTTTTAAGAATCAGTAAAAGAACGAGCAATAACAGCAGTTCACTTATGGTGGGTATTTTGTTTCATGATTAACGATCATTACTTATATTTTATTTGTATTACTTACATTGCATTTATATTTTATGTTTCAAATAATTTTATTCATTTGTTGTTTAGCAAATCACTTCGCCGAACCGCTCAGATGCCACCTTTGATTATATGACGCTGTTATCATTTAAGTATCATTTAAAAAAACAGAGCCTTTAGGGGGTAAAAACTATTCTTAAAGAATCACAGCAAAAATTATCTATTTAAAAATGGAAAAATATCTTTCTAATGAGTAAATAATTATAAATATAACATATATATATATATTATAGGATATATACTATAGGAAGTAAGAATATCTTTATTTAAACAAAATATGCATTTTTAATGGGTAATGTGAATTGGGAAAATCGCTTAAGTATGCACCTAAAATTGTTCGGCCAAAAATATGGAAAGAAATTAGTCAGATACCGTGTAAAGATTATGCTATTGAACAGCTTATTCTTTTGAAATGAGTCGCGAGTTTGCTAGGTCTGATATAAAACGTGCTCATCGTATTCTTCTTCAAGTTTCTAGTTTTTACTTTTTCACCATCCTTTATGATCTCGCCATCTAGAAACTAATTTAGGGAAAATATGCATCGCAGTTTCTTTACTGCTTTTGTAATGTTTTTAATCTTATCGTAACTGATAATTAATTCGATTGTTATTTTACTGACTTATTCTTTTACATTGTTTTCTAGTTTCTTACATTATCTTGTTTTCAATATTTGCATTTTGTTTTAAATTTGAGTTTAGGAATTACATTACTTTAATATTTAGATATCCTCACTTCTAAATATATTTTGACAGATTAGTAAATTTATTTCTCGTAATAAATAATTATACCTTATAGATATTTTTAAACAAGATTTATTCTTTAATATATTGTATAAATTCGTTTCTTTTCTTCAAAATTTTCATATCCAGGTTGAAAATAATTATATAATAAATGTCTAAGTTTTATTCAATTTATATAAAAGGGAAATAAAAAAAAATGCTTCGAATAACTGTTACAATTTCTTGCAAAAAATACTAAAAAAGCAATGAGTTTAAAAATAAAGTTTTTCTGTCGTGAAACTCCAAAGGGAAATAACTAAGAAAATTTTTCCACTTTTCTAAAGAAAAAAGATACTCAATTTTTTTTTTTGGAATTGGTTCATTTCAGACGCAGATTCTAAGGGAAATAGGATAGTTAAAACTTAGAAACTTCGTTTCCAATTATGCTTGAACTCAATTCTAGTTTTATCCTTTGGTTAAGTCTTCAATCAAAACGCGGTATCCAGATATGTTCAGGTGTCTTGGAGACGGAGAATATGCAAAACCAAAAACAGAAGAAAAGGAAAAGAGAATGCACAGTATGAAGATCATCCAATTTCGTGCAAGGAAAACTGGGCGTTAGAAATGATAGAATGCCTTCGGATGGAAGAATAGATAGAGTGATAGAGAGAAATCGTTAACGCCATCTTCACTACATCTGAAAAATCTGGGACTGCTTCAGCTTGGCTGGCGTCGTCTCTCACATGCTGAATGGATCTATGCGTTCTGCGCATGCGTGTTGTAATTCAGTTAGTACGGTTGTAGCCTTTGAAGTGATTCATCACAGGAGACCGTTCGAGGTCACGTCGGGTCATCAAAATCCGGAAATGCGTTAATCGGGAATAACTCCACCAATCGATTCATTTTGCTGTCTAGGAATTTTTTCCAATGGATTTTTGCTTTCGTGATAAAATATTTTTTTTTATTGTAGTCATGTGTTCCTTTTAATATAATTGTCTGTTTTATAATGTTATTCATTTGACTGAGTTGGGCTGTTTTACATTTGAGGTTTTTATTGTACTGTTATTGTTTATTATATTGAATGGCAGAATAATACGAACGTCCTTGCTCAGATAAGTCAAAAAAGTTACCTTTGGTTACAAAGAGTCATAAACAAAGGGAAGAAATATTTCAAATAATCTCTTGATGATCAGGGGTGGTTTGGCAATTTTCATTCATGGACGCAGTTATTACAGGCGGACCTGCGATACAAATTTTATTTACTTTTTTTTTTTGCAAAATTTCGTTACTTATTCTGCCGATAGTTCGTGCTTCCACTTAAAATAGTTATTTCTCCAATTCTGTGGAACTCAGGTAAAAAAAAAGAATTATTATTATTTTTAAAAACAAGTGGACTATATAGTGCCCAGCGCTTCTTGCTAGTCCCCCTCTGCCGATGGTGATATAGAGACCACAAGAGAGTCAAGACCACCATTGATCTCAGTGATAATAAATGAATCATTAGAAACAAAAAGAATCATCACAAGAATTTCGATGTTGTAAGGCGATCATGAAAACGCATAAAACAAGTCACAAAAGGTCCAATTTATTCATACTGCCATTTATTCCTTTTTCCCGCTAACCCCAGCTTCGCCCTCATTGAGACATGAGACACCAGTGTGTTTAATGAGGCCGCCTTCTATTAAATAGGGCGTTAAACCATCGACGAGTGTGGAGAAGAGAGACATAATGCGCATGCGTTAAAAGAAGAAACTTAAAAAATATAACCGATGACACTTAGGAGAGACTTCCATCTGTTTCCTAACAGCTGTCCAGTGGTTTCCCTTCGCTTAACCAACTCTGAGCCTTGGAGTACATGTTACCTCGAAGATTAGTACACTTTGAACGAAACAAAAGTACTACTTAAGGTAAAACAACCCAATCAGTTAAGTAAAGAGAAACAAATGTTACCTTAGGGCTATTTAGTGTTAGTTCGACGCTGCACTTTGGTAATCTTCGCTGTAGCCCAATTGTATTAACACTCACCCACTTCAATTTCATTCTATTCCCTAATCCGGGAGCAAACAATGTGCGTTACAGTAAAATAAAAATGACTACTCTGGTTGAGAACATCTGACCTCAACCTGAGTAGTTGTAAATTGCTGTATTTTTGTTAACCAATGAATGGAAATTTTTCTTGAAAATGCAATATATAAACATATTTAATTTTTAACATACCTTTATTTTATATTTTACATTTAAATTCGGGGTGAGAAGGAATGAGGGAGGGAAATCAACTTTTAAAAACAAACATTCCATAATTCTCCGAAGGCTGTTGACTTTTTAGTTTCATTTTTTAGAACTCCAAAGCTCGACCTCTGTGTTTTGATAAAGGGTTCTAGACACAATAAAATTACTCTTAAGTAGTGAGTTCCCAACCTGGGGCACTTTTACCCCCGTGCTTTCCCCCTATAACGTCACCGCCCACGCCCACTTCCGACCACATCCCTTATTAATATTCATAACTATCCATGCTCCTTTATTAATGTTCATAATTAATAATTCATAATTAATAATTAATTAAATTCCTCCCCTTTATTAAAAAAACCCTTTTCCCCCCTTTTTTTAACCCCTGGCGCCATCTGGTGACTATGAGGAGCACCATTTTCGGAAAAACCCCTATTTTAGCTCTAATTTCCCGATTTTTGACTCCCCCTTTATTAAAAATTTCTCCTCCTTATTAAAAAACCCTTCATTTCCCCCCCCCCTTTTAACCCCTGGCGCCATCTGGTGACTATGAGGAGTACTATTTACCCCTATTACTGTCTTTTACAACATAGATTTCGTTATATTTAAAAGCGTTTCATAATAAGATTGAATCATTTTTCAGAATAAGACATAACGAGACCAAAGCTTAAATTTTGATTTGCTGAGAAAGATTTTACATCGCCCTACCTACCTAATGTCGGAAAGCATTTTATTCCGCTCCGAGTACAACCTGATCTGAATTATGAGAACATGGCATTTAAAAAAAAAACATTATAAGATAATCATGCAGAAAGATTTTTTATTTTGAAATAGCTTTATTTAACTGTAAAAACAAACTGTTTTAAACTGATATTTGCGATTATTAATACTGTTGTAAAAATTGTGATTTTTAAGAAAAATAGTTCAATATATATTTTACGCAAATAAAATAATCTTCCCATTTACTATACCTGAAAAAAAAAAAAAGAGAAAAATCTATACAGTGCAAAGAGATAAAAAATGGTAGTTTTTTTGTCTCTAACTACATACTAACGAAACTAACCGTCATCACCTATCCCATGTGTATATATTAAGTAAGGTTCTGAAAGTTTCCACGTTAGCTTCAACAACAGACGAGAGAAAAAAAAAAGATGAAGCAATAACGAGGGTTAGGGTAATTACTTAAGAAGAAGATGGACAGCGGCACTATGAGAAGGAGCACTGACGTCACCCAATGGGTGGCCGTGTTTCTGACACATTACAAGACAAGGGCGTGACGTCACGAAGGGTTCACACAATGGGTACATCCGCAGCAATCCAGGCTCAGTTCTGCGGAATAACTTCTCTGCCATTGAGATGTATGGCTAATGAGGACTGCTGCGAAACACAAAATAATGAAGTATGACACGAAGACCATGGCGTGATATCGACGAAAGACAGAAATTTGTATTTTGCGTTAGAAGAACACGGATTTTTATGTTCCTTACACGTGAACATTAATCTTATTAACTGTTTCTCACACTTGTAAGCAGTTTCGGTAATGACACTGTGTTCGTCACATCTATATCTTCAGATATAGAACTACATATCGTTATATGCTGCATTTTTTAATATTAATAAATAAATTGAAATTAAAATCTTAAACAGTAAATATTAAAAAAATTATCTATAATCTTAATATAATAAAAAACATAAATAATAGAGACAATAGTGTAGTGAAACATTGTAGCTAATAATCAAAACCTAATCTTAATAATCCAAATGAATGAATGAATAAATTTATTGTGTGAACATATCGGGATGGGATTACCGGCCTACTAAGGAAGATTTAAAACTGAAAGATTACTCATTTTTAAAATAATATTTGCTTTTATTATTTTAGATTTTTTTAGATGGTTTTAGCAAAAAATTAAGGTACGAAGACTAAAATGAAGGTATAAAGTTTAATAAAAGTCTAAGGTATGAATTCAAAGTTATTTAAAATAAAAAAACCTCCTCTCACGCAGCCGCGACAGAGGTCTGAAAGAAGACTGTCAAGTTTAATACGCATAGAGAAGGCCTTTGAAGGAATAGAGACCTCAGCAGCAAGATAAAAGGAAAAAAAAATCCATATCTTATTCAGGATTTGAACTCTGGTGCCTTTGATCAGTATCCAAACCTGCTAACCACTCTGCCGTAGTAACCGATCAAAGACACTTGACAAGCATCAAAATTGTTTATCACGATAAAACGTTTAGTACGAATAAGAACGTGTTTGTGTTTTTCTGAATGTCATAAAGCTTGACAAAAAAGTTGTTTAAAAAGCACAAAACAAAATAAATGAATAGAAATCAAATAAGTGGTAATGTTCATCTAAATGTCAATATTTGCAATGAATTGATGTTAGGGTTAAGTGTGATACTCCATTTATTTACTATCGGAGTATGCAACAGAGGGGGTAGTCTGTGAATGACATCTTATATGGCTTTGAAAGTGGGGATAGAAATGAATCAAGCTGGAAGTGATGAGTGTAGTGATTGAACGTTTTTGTTTTTTCTTAAAACGCCATTTTCAACATTCATGTATCAAATGTAACTGAAAAAGAGTTCAACCCTTTATAGAATTAGTGCAAATAAAAATAGACAAAAATATTCCAAAATTTCAAATCTCCAAATTTTTAAAAATGTTATTACAAACAATTCAAATTTTCTGAGAACTATGTTGTTGTTTTTAAGAGATTCATCAGAAAATTTCTACTAAATATAAGTAGGCTAAATATAACAAAATTAATCATTGTTTAGGACTATTAATTTTGTTTTCTGCTAGGAATGATTACGGAATACTTGAAAATCATCATATTGACTAATCATCCTGCTTCATAATGATTGAATCATATTGACTAATGATCATGCATCATATTGACTAATGATCGGTTTGAAACCTGCTTTCTTCCTATTACCTTACTTAAAATATATGTTGGAATATGCTTTTAAAAATACAGGTTGGGTTGTTTTACCTCTGAGTAGCACTTTTTTTGCACACAATGGGCTACATCACTAGGTCACAAGGAACTCGAGAATAGGGGGAACAGACTGGATAACACTTAGGAGACAGATGGTAACTTCCCATTAAGGCCATTTTTTGACGTGCATAGAACTACGGTTTTAAGTCCCATCCAACGGATGGCAGCCATTTCAAGCCCATTGGCGCCTCCTTTTCTGACCGAGAGCAGGGAGGTTTGCGGAGATCAATCTGAACGATGGCCTAGGTAGGCTCGAACCTGAGAACTACAGATTACGAGTCTGGTGCGCTACCAACTGAGCAGTTTCACCCCCTCCTCCTTAAAAATGTATAATAATCATGGGTTAATAGAGAGTTTGAGCCCCGGATAAGATATGGATGCTTTCTTTTTTTGTCTCGATAAGGTCTCGTCTTTTTTGATAAGGTCTCGTCTTTTTTGCAGATCTTCTCTAAGGCATATTATACTGACGGGCTCCCATTAGAACTCTGTGGCAAGCAGCTGCTTGAGAAGTAGTTTTTTCTTCTTTTTCTTTTAGTTAATAGAGAACACTGCTACCGGCTTATGGCATATATGAAATAACTATTATTTCTAGATGCAGCAGAGTTTTCATGTTGTCAGATGATTATTATTTATTATTATTTATTTTATTTAAAGATATTTATTTTTATTAAAGCATTATTTATTTTAAGTCTGCATCCAAGCTACTTTTAAGTCCTACATAACAAGTTACTCCATTGCCTTTTATTAAAAATCTAATATTTCACACCAAAAATATCTTACTCTACTGTTTACGGTCTATTCCCAAAGGCATTAAACAGAAGCACAAGAGTCTATGGGCAGTTCGTGCCAAAAATATATGAATCCGGTTTAAAGCACTTTGATAAGTACAGTAGTCTTTGGATTGCATTGCTTTGCAATAAGACCACCTTAACATAATTTGATCCAAATCCTATTCACAGACTACATAAGGAAAAATAATCTGCGACTTATTTTCCTAAACATTTGCTATCCCAGCGCATTCACTTAGAAACCTAACTCTTCGTGAGTAACGATGTTGTTATTTGTCATTGTTGCATTCAAGTCGCATTTTAGCAACGTACATGGGCATTCACTAGCCATCTTTTCACGCTTGTTAATCCTTACTTGTTACACGGTCTACGGTGGAGAACAGGTTCACCAATGTAGGCTTTCTTCTCGAACGAACAAGGCATGAACTGCCCATAGACTCTTGTGCTTCTGTTTAATGCCTTTGTGAATAGACCGTAAACAGTAGAGTAAGATTTATGTTGCTCAGCTAAAACATTCATGCACTTTGGCAACAGTTAAGAAGAAAATTGTATCGCTGTTTAAATTAGTGTATTCACATCCGGAGGTTCAACTAGCTTTTAAGTATCCTCTTGCTGAAAACAAACTGGAGAGAAGAGCAGTAAAACAAAGGGAAATTTTAAAGCCTATGCTGTAAAGCCACTCTGCCCTTTTACATAGGAAAGATAATTTAACTGTTTGTGAATGATCTAATAAAACATGTTGTTAAACAACAGCCCGAAATGACCTTAATTAAAACTAGCATAAATATTAATTTGGCAGTAATTTTTTTTGTTTCGTTATGTACAAAATATTTTACAGGAACAGTTTTTCTAATGCAGTTACACAGGCACACATGCATTTTCATTATTAAGTGAGTAACCTTTAACACTAACTCTGTATCAAATGCAAAAAATGAAACACATGGATATGTACACTATGTTACAAAAAGTAACTGGTCACTTACCCTTTGTGTGAATGGAAATGCACATTCAGAGCTCCCTAACTTTGAAAACATGCTTTTTACGGAAAAATGTTAGTAGACAGAAAGATTGGAGATCTCACTCAAGCCTGTTTAAATCTAAAATTTCAGCGACATTCATTGATTATTTATTTTTTTAATGGATCTGAAATATCTAACAACAGATGCAGCTGTCACACTCTTCCTAAACATTTTCCCTTCAAATTGATGAAAATCGAAAGAAATAAGAAATATAAGAGTTGTATACAGGGTGAATCTGAAAAAGTGGGCAAAACTTTACGGGGTGGTAGAACGCAGCTATACGAGCAATATTCGTCATAGAATGTATGGTCGGAACGCAAACGTCGAGCCGCTAGGTGGCGTTGGAAATGGTATAAAAGGGTCGGTCCTCGCACCCAACGGCATTTCTACCGTGGATTGCCGAGAGGATGGCTGGTTATACTAACCATTACAGCTGGCGGCAGCTCTTTTGAGCAATTTCTTTGAGCATGTACCTCAATTTCATTCCTGTTGATAAAATGTTTTCTGAAGTATCTCCTCTCCTTCTTGTGTTCGTTCTTTAAATGTGACAGTGGAAAACTACCTTTTAACTTCTCACCGCTTGCGTTCCGACCATACATTCTATGACGAATATTGCTCGTATAGCTGCGTTCTACCACCCCGTAAAGTTTTGCCCACTTTTTCAGATTCACCCTGTATAAGAATTGTGTTCAGTCTTTTGAATTCAATTTTCCTGAATATGAAAAGATGCAGTTAAATATATCAGCTTCCATAATTCTTTAAGTATTAAATGAATATTTTGGAAAATAGATATTTAAAGAGATTTCAATTTATCTCCAATGACATATTATCATAAAAACCTATCTTCAAAATTAGGAAACTTTGAATGTGGCTTTCCATTCGAGTAACATTGGAAATGTCTGCTTACTTTTTGTAATATAATATTTATATATTGAGTTTATTAGGTTGCAAATATTTCGATCCATTATAACGTAATGCCATTGGAGAGCCAAATTCAAAGTAAAGCAGCATCTCATTCACGTTTTATAAAAAAAAATAGAAAGACGCATATCGCCTTTGGTGCATATAAGAATCTCGTTTTCAAAGAGAAAGATGTTTTTTCTTTACCTACTGTTTCATTCCTAAAAATTTGATCTAGAAGATGACGAGAAAAATGCAAAGAGTATTTCATAGTAATTATACAGCATAAAAGTATTCGTCTTTTAACTTCAAACATTGCCGTACAACATAAAAGTATTCGTCTTTTAATTCTTAAATCTAAAAAGTTGCATTTCCCACATCTCTCTCAGAAAAGTGGTAAATTATTTCCGTCAATGGAGTATCTCTTAAAAACTACCATTAATTTTTCAAAATTATATTTTATACTTAAATTGTAAAACCAAATAAAAGTTATGCCGTTTCATCATTTCAGTGACCTGTAAAGCTATACTGTATGTATTAAAACTATTATTTGAAAAATGGAAATTATAATATTTTATTAGTGCCCATCAAATTAAAAACGAGTTTTCTAATTATCACTTTCATTATTTCCAATGGAAACTTCATGACGTTCGCATTCTACCACCAAAATTTCATGTTTCTATCATTAGTTCATCGTTGCGATATTCGTTTGAAATTTTCAACCTTTAGAATGCGCAATTATGGTGTTCGAAAGTGCGAATCGTAATATTTTATCAATTCCTATCTTATCCTAAAACAGATTTTTTCCATTTATCTCTAAATGCAAACAATTATCTGCTAAAACAAACTTCCAAAATTTATTTTCCCACCCACCCTGGGTTTAAGAGGTCAAGTCATTGTTGCCAATGGAAACATCATGACCTTCACATTCCACCACCAAAATTTTAAAATTTCTAGCGTAAATACATCGTTTGCAATATTCGTTTGAAATTTTGGAATTTTTTAATTTTTCCACCGCTAGAGGGCGTAATATAGATTTAGGGAAATTCGGAAATCTATCATAATATTTCATCAATACCTGTCCAACACAAAAATAATTTTTAATTTATCTTTGTAAACAAAAAAGTTCGATGTCTACAGACAGACAGAAGGACAGACAGATGACAAAGCGAAATTATTATCTCATTTTCAAAGAAAACGAGATAAAAATGGAAAAAATATAAATGAGATTTTATCCTACTAAAGTTCATTCAATGATTTAAGGCCTGATATTTTTTTCCAGAAATATTAGTTCAAAGCTTATGAAACAGTAATATCCAACAAAATTAGTGCCAAACTATATTGAAAATATTTTTTTTGTTTTCCTTTCCGTCCCCCCTCCCACTCTAACTCACCGCCACCATCCATCAAAATACCATACCTGACCCAAACTTTGGGATGTTTATTTTTTAAAGTTTGTTAAACAGAAAACAGTTACTCAAACGCAAAACAAAAAAACTCTAACACTACGTTTTATCATTTGTTTCATTCTTCTGTTTACTGTTGTAGGCTAATGTTGACTCAGTTAGTAGGGCGCCAGGTTGGTAATCAGGTTTCCATTATCGAGTTTCAACTGTAATGAGATTATTACCTCGAATCCCTGCTCAGACCTTTGTACAGAATTGACACTGATCGACTTCGAAATGGCGTCGTTCGTCAAAGGCAGAATTAAGCCATCGAGCTGTGTGCAAAGCTCATATCTAGTGTACGTAAGGAACGCTCTGGATAGCCTTAACTTCAGGCTTCCATTAGCATCGTAACAGCTGTTCAGTGGGTTCCCTTACTCTACGAAGAACTGAGCTTTAGAGATCTGATAACTTAGGGGTATGTGTAAATTTTTGGGGTATGCCGTGAGAGCTCAAAAGCCGATTACCAGTATAATGTTTATAATTTTGCAAAATTTGTTAAATTGTTAATGTCATTTTTTGTGTTTATCGATATATGTAATTTATGACTACAAAATTTAATGTGTATATATATATACGTTTCATTTTATTACCATTGTTATGCTATAACTATAGTTTTATCTATCTATACAAGGGGTACGCCAGTTACATACACATTTCCAGGGGGTACGTGAAGCATAAAAGGCTGAGAACCACTGTTATAACTTATCATTTAGCTCATTCAATGCACAAAAATTTCGGTGATAGATAAAACAACATGATTCTTTTATTCTTTTGTTTCATAACAAACATGTGGTTATGTTAAAAATAGTTGACTTGTTTATTCCATAGTTTCGTAGCATTGTCTTCTCCACTTACAACTGCATGTTTTGAACACTAATTAGCATTTGTTATGAAGTTCTAGGCTCGTAAGCTTTAACATTTTTTCCGGAGCATTTAACACTAACTATTAATTACTATCAGTTATCGGTAAGCGGAATGAGAATTTTTCTTTTAAATTATTCATAAATGACGTAAATGTTACACTATAAACTACTCAAGTAAATTCTACTTTTGGAGCAAATACCGACTGCTCTCAAATGTCTGTTATTCCTTTTCGATTGATTGATTGATTGATTTGCGACATATAGGACAGAGAAGACTCCTAGAAGCTACTCCTAGCTTTTACAGGGCTTCTCATATAAGGACATGCCCTACTGAGACAAAGTCACTGCTGACCACTGCCTTAGAGCTAATACAACACACAAAGTCAACACACAAAGTTTGCCTTGCTGGAACAGTCGCTAGCTGCCTAACCACTATGCCAGTTAAGGCCTTTTTCAGGTTTTTATTCACAATTTTACTGGAGATTTATCGACTATTACCGATCTTTTCCTTTTTCGAATAAAACAAATTCCTCGCTTGTTATAAATAACTAATTATTCGTTTGCTTAAGCAATCATACAATATTAATCAGCACTAATGTAAAGCAGTAATTGCTTCCCTACAGCAAACAATTTTAAACTATGAAATAGTTATTTATTGAGTCTGTTGCTGGCTAATAAGTTTTGTCTTACAGCTCTACTTATTAACAAAGAATAACAAACGCGCAGATACATAAAACTACAAAATATATAACACAAAATCTAAAGGGAGAAAACCGTGTGTAACTATCGACAAAAAATGAATATATGAATAAATTGGTAACGAGACAATAATGCTAGCATGAAAATCAGCAACATTACGTTACCATAGTGAAATGCTTACTGTAACCACGCAAGTGGGTAAAGATAAAATATTACAGCACGCGTTTGTTGACATTTAGGATCATCAATACCCTTTTAAGCTTTTGTGTGGTAGTTTTTGACGTAACCAGCACGTCAGCAGTCACGGTTTCACGAGGAGTGAATTATTTTTCTTCCACATTTTTTCCCCCTTTTCGGACTGTCCGTGTTCTGCCTACTTCAATCTTATCGTGATTTTAATTTGGAACGCAGCTTGTTCAGGAAGAAGAATGACCGCCATTAGAAAGTTAATTTCTAACAATGCGACCGCCTCCTTGATGTACATTTGTGATTACAAAGCTAAAGCTTCCTAGTCAAATATTGACGTATTGTTTAATTTCCTATTCCGCTGACGACAGACCGCCAAACGGGAAACCTTGAGATGGTTTCCGTTACTCCACGGTTATTTTGAAGACATCTCAGCTCTCCTTTGGGGGTTAAGTTTTTTGTTTCTAAAACTGGGCAGATCGAGATTTAATTATACATTTCTATATATAAGGAAATTAAATTTTACAATGGCTTTTGAATTTAAATATCAGAATTATATATATATATGTGCGTGTATAAAAGGGATTGGCAAAAATAATTAAGCTTTCGATGCGTTATGTCAATTGAAAAAGAAATAAGTAGATATGAACTTCTGATATCATATTATGATACGAAAAATTGGTAAAATATTAAACAAGAAAAAAATTGACTGAATGTTTAACTATTAATATTTAATATATATATATTATTTAATATACAACTGTTTCTATATTATTCGTAAGGGAATCCTACTCTCGAAAGCTCAAGTTTATATCGTTAGACATTTACATAAATTAAACTGAGTGAGATATATTAATTCGCTGCCCAATTTTAACAAATTTTATTTCGATTTTTGCAAGCACTATACATGATATTCATTTTTCTCTTCATGCTTTCAAAATAATTTACTTTAGAGGTTGACCACGATATAGTAGGGTGCTGATTAAATTTCAGAATGAATCAGTCATTTTTGACTTCTTATTGGCACTGTGGAATAGTTATAACATTAACTTCAACTTTATAAAAGCTATTCCATCGAGTACTAGTCGAAAGTAAATAAGTTTATATTGATAAAATATGCTTTAAAATTCAAGCAATGAAAAAAAAAAATCTTTACAGTTTAATGTATTCTGTTTTATAACATGTTGCATTCATTTTATTAGCTCATTTCTCCTTCCAATAAAATTGAACTCCAGTTTTCTGTGGTTCTCCGTGCTAATTTGCATATGCAATTACACTGAGGCTAGAGGCAATGACAGATATTTAGTTTTCACAGGAGTTAAAGTGAATATTTATTAGGTATATGAAATTCTTTCCTTCCATGTGTCCAAAGGCAAATTGTTGCGACAAGGCCACGAAGTGAAAGGTAAGGAGATGGATATTGGCTGACATCTAATAACACGGTGAAAATGAATAGTGGTAATATCTCTATTCACCATCCTACGAAATTGATAGAGCAATTCCGTGTTATGTGAGCCAAAAGAATAATTAGAATCTCACTCATAAAGTAAGCTTCTAGTATAAAACTGTAAATAATTAAAATTAGTTGTCAGGACTTTTACTAAATTCCAAACACAGCGATCATATAAGTTAACACTTAAGTGTAACTTTTTATTAGTTATATCCACTCTCTGGGCTATATTAACTTAGTGACCGCTTTATTATCCTACTTACCGTATGTTCATTTACCTCAACTGAGTTACTAAATACATATCTCAATTTAATACTAAATATTCGAAGTTTAGACCTTCTCAGATCTATACGAGGGGGACAAGAGGAGTATGGCCCCCTTCCTCCCATAGATCTTTGGGTTAGGTTGTTTTACCTCTGAGCGGCACTTTTTTTGAACACAATGGGCTATAACCAGATCACAAGGGCCCGAGGGCTCACAGAAAGTTTTTTTTTTTGATATTAGATGTCAGCCAATATCCATGACATCTAATAACACGGTCGTTGTTGTAACATGTCGTTGTTGTTGGGTTGTTTTACCTCTGAGCGGCACTTTTTTGCACACCATGGGCTAAATGGTCAGGTCACATGGACCCCGAAGGCTCAGAGAAGGTTGGGGGAGGGGACCCACTGGAACAGCTGTTGGGAGACAGATGGTATCCTCCAGTGCACAGGGTATGGCTCTCCCGCACACAGGCCACGGCTTAACATCCCATCCGACGGACGGCGGCCTTTCCAAGCGCATAGAAAGTCGGGGTGAGGGGACTCGTCTGTCAGCTCTTAGAAGACAGATGGAAGACTTTCGTCAAAGCCATCCAGCGTGTTCTTTAACGTGCACAGGGTATGGCTCTCCGGCACATGGTCCTATGGCTTCTTTTGCATGGGCTATGGCTTAACATCCATGGGGCGGGGTTGGCTCAGTCGGTAGCGCGCCAGGCTCGTAATCTGCAGTTTCCAGGTTCGAGTACCAGCTGGGTCAGCGTTGAGAATTATCTCCGCAAAACTCCCCGCCCTGCCCACGGTCAGTAGGGGACACCGATGGGCTTGGAAATGTCGCCGTCCGTCGGATGGGACGTTAAGCCGTGGCCCCGTGTGCGGGAGAGCCATACCCTGTGCACGTAAAGAACACGCTGGTTGGCCTTGACGGGAGGCTACCACATGTCTCCCAACAGCTGTTCCAGTGGGTTTTTTCCTCCAACCTTCTCTGAGTCTTCGGGGTCCTTGTGACCTGGCCATTTAGCCCATGGTGTGCAAAAAAGTGCCGCTCAGAGGTAAAACAACCCAACCCAACAAAGCTTAACATCCCGTCCGACGTCCTTTCCAAGCTCATCGGTGTCTTCTACTGACCGAGGACAGGGCAAGGATTGGATTGTTTTACCTCTAAGCGGCACTTTTTTGCACACTATGGGCTAAATGGCCAGGTCACATGGACCCCGAAGGCTCAGAGAAGGTTGGGGGAGGGGACTCACTGGAACAGCTGTTGGGAGACAGATGGTAGCCTCCCGTCAAGGCCATCCAGCGTGTTCTTTAACGTGCACAGGGTATGGCTCTCCCGCACACGGGGCCACGGCTTAACGTCCCATCCGACGGACGGCGGCCTTTCCAAGCCCATCGGTGTCCCCTACTGACCGTGGGCAGGGCGGGGAATTTTGCGGAGATAAATCTCAACGCTGACCCAGCTGGGACTCGAACCTGGGAACTACAGATTACGAGCCTGGCGCTCTACCGACTGAGCCACCCCCGCCCCTAGGACAGAGCAAGGAGTTTTGCGGATATAAATCTCAACGTTAGCTCAGGTAGAACTCGAACCTGGAAACTGCATATTACGAGCCTAGCATGCTACCGACTAAGCCACCCGCACCTCTCCCCTAGATCTGGTCCTATATATATATTAATACTAAAGTGCGCTATCATCTATATGAAAACTAAACAGAATTAACGATAGGATAGGATATCCTTAATAACTAAAGAAGTGTGAAAAAACTGTCAGTCCTCTTGCCAGAATATGGATCTTTTTGTTACGTGCCATTTGCTCTAGCAGTTCAGCTAAGAAATGACTTTAAGCTTGTGAACGTACAAGCTTGCTGAAGTAAGATTACGATGACAGTTCATTTTGATAGTATATGCTTTACAGCGTGAACTACCATTTTAAACTTGCTTAAGCAACAGTATATCACCACTACTCATTGAAGTTGGCAGAGCCACCTGGCTGAATAATCAGGTTGGGTTGTTTTACCTCTGAGCGGCACTTTTTTGCACACCATGGCTAAATGACCAGGTCACAAGGACCCCGAAGGCTCAGAGAAAGTTGGGAGAGGGGACCTACTGGAACAGCTGTTGGGAGACAGATGGTAGCCCTCCCATCAAGGTCATCCAGAGTGTTCTTTAACGTGCACAGGGTATGGCTCTCCCGCATACGGGGCCACGGCTTAACTCCCATCCGACGGACGGCTGACTTTCCAAGCCCATCGGTATGCCCTACTGACCGTGGGCAGGGCGGGGAATTTTGCGGAGATAAATCTCAACGCTGACCCAGCTTGGACTCGAACCTGGGAACTACAAATTACGAGCCTGGCGCGCTACCGACTGAGCCACACCCTCCCCTGCTGATAATCAGGAGATTCCACTCTCTGGTCCAGAAGGCGTATTGGTGGTTTCCTTCATACTTGCATTGTTCTTTTTAAAGGAAGAAGGTACTTTCCTACACAAAAGACGGAGATAACCTAGGAGCTATATTAGACTTGTCCTAGTTTCTCATACAACACACAAACATTTACATAAGGACTTGCCCGCTGGTCTTGGTAGTCAGGTACGCTAACCACTAGACCAGGAAGAGTTATTATTATTGAAACTCTTATTAAAACTGAATATCTATTAAGACTATTACAATTATGAATCCCATTGCTTCATAGAATATTATCAAATCTTAAATAATAAAAATTTTACCAAAGTAAAATATCGCTGATGGAGGAAATTTTGAAAAGGATATATGATAACTAATTTAATATAACTATAACTTTACATACAGTTTCATAACACTAGTGATAATTGCATTTTCACATAATTATTAAACTGTTAACAAAATACTAATGCATAATTTTAATTAAAATTTTTGTTGCATAGGTAGATTTATATATTTAAAATATTGTTATTGTTATATTTAAATCAGAACTGGATGAAGATCTGACTTCTATTTAATGTAAAATTAATAGTGGTCTACGGCATAAAAATATTACCAAACGGAATTTTATTTACTTAGAACCTAATTTTTTTTAATAACTTAGGGTTAGATTTTAAGAATGGAAAGAAACTCCATTAATTTTATAAAAAGTTTCGGAGAGAAAGATGCTTTTATGCTCGAAATTTGAACAACTCGAGTTAATAGTTTGATATTTTTGTAAAGAGAGAACGAAAATCTTAAATCATCTATGGAATCGGTTCATTTTCAAAGCTCGAGATGAAGGATTCATCTCAGCAAATATTTCTCCATTGTGGAACGGAAACTGTTTAATCAGAGACCATTTCTTACGGCCGTTTTAATGCAACAGCGAATTCAATGTTTGGCGAATGTTGGGGAGAAGTTCACCTTTCATCCTTACAGCGCCTCTTCCTTGATCGACGCTTTGATGAATTTCAGAATAATGATCCAACGATCCGCGGTGTAATTGCCGAGGGATCACGAATACACTTTATAAAGGAAAGCGTCCTTCCTGGTCTGCCATATTTTCCTCATTAACCGAGCAAAAAGAAGTGATTAATTAGAATCTAAAAGGGAAATTAGTCTACCAGACATGATCATGTTAGCACTCAGGCGACGGTCGAAGACACCATACGCCCAGCAGATGACAACCAATAAAGGCATTCCTCGTGAGAGAGTCTCCACTTTGCTGTCTGATGAATGAAGGGGAAGTTGCGTAGGATGAATTTTCAGCATTAAAAGGCTTTGTAAGAATTAAGGTCTATGAAACTAACGAGTGATCGTTTATTGTTACATCCGTACACTTCAACCTGAAGACAAATTATTTGTTTTCGTAGACGTATGCAAATGAACACTTCAAGATACAGTTTGCGGTTGAATCACGAAACAAAATGAACAATTAGGAACTTTTTTTTGTTGGTAAAAAGCATTATGTGGCAAATCAATAATATTATTATGTCTCAGTAATTGCATCTTTCAATATTATGACGTTTAAATAGTTTATTGTTTAACATTACTACTTTTTCCGCATCTTCAGTTTTAAACGCATTTTTCAGGTTATAAAATGCAAAACAGGAATTGCTTTCAACCGTCAATAAAGTAAGTAAAAACAGAAATATTAGTGGGGGGGGGGGAATCCAGTCTTTTATTATTCGGTTGATACACCCATCTGCACCCCCAAGATCCGACCTGGTTCCAATGGTTCAGCTGAACCAAACCCCGTGCTCGATGCATTATTTTGTTTTAGCAGCATATTATTAAACTTGGCATTTCAGCAGCTATAATAAATTTTGCGAAAGCAAAGCCGAAGGAAGAAGTTTCTCAGATAGCATGTACATATTTATAATTATGCAATATAACAAATGATACTGATACATCTCGTGATTTTTATATTGTAGCATATATATATCATATATATATAAATTAATAAAACACAAAACAGAAGTTTTTTTACATTAAAACTATCCTAATTTTTTTCAAAAAAGAAAAACTATCTTTAAGGAGGGTGACTAGTATGGTAAAGAGGCCTCACACCGAGGCCCGGAGTCACCTTTCCACTAACATGTTCTTAAACCTCCTAAATATAACCATTAACAGGGTTAAGCATTGACACAATTAGCAGTTATGTTCTGCAACAATTGATATTAGTAATTAACGCGTGTAATTTGTTGAGTTACGAAGAAACATGATCTTTACCGAATATCGTTGATAACGATAGGGCTACTCTGATTCGACAGAAAATATCCCAAAGACATATTCATATTCATTAATAGTCAATGCTAGGTATGGGCTTACAGACAGTTTTCCAGTGAAACCTATTGCAGGTCCTTAGACCGCATAAGCTGCACAACAAAGAGTTTGATGTCCGTTTCTTAATATCCATAACGTAACCGAGCAATTACTGAGTGTAAATTATTTGTGTTCTGTAAGTGCATTTCCTTCTCGACTCTAACTGATTAAATGACGGTGTTGTAGTGTCAGCTAAGTAAAGTGTTCTCGGTAGTGACGCTCTCTGCTCCATTGGCAAAGGGAGAGAACAAGACATAAATAATTAGAAGTGTAATTAATAGCGTTGTGAGTTTATAGGAAGATTAATAACTCGGTATTTAGCGTGTACATGACAGCAACATTCTCGAGTTGTGCTTTTGCAATTTAAGTTTGCTATGTTAAGTGAGCAGGAGAATGGCTTTACATTCTTAATCGCTGCAAACAAATCGTAAGTTGCTCCTAAACATGACAAAGATGATAATGATTATGGATGATGATTTGAAATAAAACAAAAGCTGAAAAATAGAGAGATATCAATAGTACAACCAGCTCCAAATATGCCTGTGTATATTAATTATTCTTTACATATTTAAATGAGATCAGTATTTGAATCTAATTCTTCCTAATGAACCAACCTCTTAATTTCAATAATTTTAGCTGCATTTTTCATTTTTTTTTTTACATTTGTAGCATACTAGGGTATTATTTTACATTGCAGATTCCCTTAAAGTGACAATGATTAGTGTGTTAAATAAT
The DNA here is from genome assembly GCA_038380435.1 of Ryuthela nishihirai. Classification (NCBI taxonomy): domain Eukaryota; kingdom Metazoa; phylum Arthropoda; class Arachnida; order Araneae; family Heptathelidae; genus Ryuthela; species Ryuthela nishihirai. The sequence goes on from JAWZYU010000011.1 coordinate 18,323,077, forward strand.
TATTTGGTATCACGGACCAAATTAAAGTAACACTGATGGTCAGTCAGAACCAGAATATTGTGAAATATGTATACTGATGTTAAGAACTGGTTTTATGCGGGCAGAAAGGAGCACCGAGTCCTGTCCCCTGTCAGAGAGGATGCCGAGTTTTAAGATTAACTGATGCGCTCTAAAACAATGAATGATTATTCAATTGTTTTAGAGCACAGAATCCAAATGGTGACGGTTTTTTCAGCGAACTTTTCCATAGCTATAACGCTGTAATAGCATTTGAACTCCATTTCTTGATGTTAAGGGAATAGTTGAGATGAGAGTTTTTATGTGAGAGAGCCTGTATATTATTATGGTCACATAAAATATTAGCCTGTATATTCACGTCACGTTATGTTTCGCCATTTACGAAAAATCAGCCTTTTTTATCTTCAAATTAAAAAAAAATAGGTTATGACGATTTATTTTCTAAACGTTTCGTGCATTGTGTCTTGACAAAGAGTCCCTGAAAAAATACAGACTGGCTCAATAATTGTTCTACCAGATGACGTAAGGACGGCGCTCCATGTATTCATTCTATACTACTTAAACACAAAGACTATAGTAGTTAAATAAAGTGCTAATTACATTCTTAAGTTAATATACATTCTAATTTATCTATGATAGCCATTACATCATCGGAGACTGACCGGCTATTCTATCAATGTGACGTATAAGCATTCCAGCATATTTTGTTGATTGCCACTGGCGTCATCTCTTCGGGAATCGGGCAACCCAAGCTGCTTCATGTGATGAAAGTAATATTTGTCACTCACACCCACAGCATTATAGAATAATTCAGTAATAATTACACAGGAGTGTATGTTACTCACAGGAGTGTATGTAAGTAATAAAGTATCATAGGAATGTAAGTGTATATCATGGGCTCTCTGTTGCTGATGGGATCATGCATTTATTTGAAACATCTTTATATTAAACTGAGCATTAATTTAAAAGATTTATGTACTTTAGTAATATTAAAGTACTTTAGGGGGAATTAAACTTAACGTTATTCTAAAAGTTATCGTAACGATTCAGGTGGTCAGGAAGGTTATGATAAGAGCTTTATCTCATCTGCAGGGTTCACATCACTATGCTACACTTATCGCTATGAACTGTCATTTCAACAGCCGAATTTTTGTTTCTGTAAAACTGATTTGAAAAACTTTATGCACTTTGAAACTGCACTAACAGGTCCCTTGAACAAAGGATCTCACTACAATATAATAAAATATTTTTTTTGCTTGAAAACAATGATGAATTTCTCAGTGCAATATCTAATTATAAAGATTGAAGAAAATATATTCGCTTATGGTAAAGTATAATGAAAATGGTTCTGATTTATTTTTCATTTTCGTGACATTTTTATTTAACCCAGAAAATGCAAACACTCCCTGGATCATGCAAGACTCAGTTTATGCAAATTCGGTTTTCCTTAAGAAAAGTCGAAAATTTCGAGTTGCAAAAGATCACTTCAAATAATTAGTTACAAAAAATAAAACTTGGTTTCGCTCTGAGTGGGATTCGAATCCACGTCTCCCAGAAACATTTCCAGTATGATAACCACTTCATCATCAGAGACTGACCGTCTATTCTATCAATGAGACATATAAGCATATGTTGTTGATTGCCACTGGCGCCATCTATGTCGGGAGTCGGGCAACCAAGTTGCCTCATATGATGGAAGTAATATATGTCACTCACACCCACAGCGTTATATAAATAATTCAGTAATAAATTATCTGAGAAAAATGTTCTGTATACAAGAAATACTTGAAATAATTCTGGAAAGAATAGTTTCTGAGAGACTTGGGTTCAAACCCCAGTCAGGGCAAAACCAGATATTTTCAGCTAATTATTTCAAGTGTTTCTTGTTTGCAGGATATTTTTCTGTGATACTTTATTACTGCGTAAGATTATGTGTGTAGGTAAGCGAATTACTTGTATAGACAATTTTATAGACTCTTGATTACCCTTGAGAAATTCATAAGGAAAACTGAAAAATGACCACAGCCTTCAACTTTGCCACTACTCTCTAATGGAAGATCTTAAAGTCTCTTACTTGTTCAGTCATCATCTAAATATTAGTTGCGTTGTTATTGAGTTGTTGAATCTCTGAGTGGAACTCTTTTGCACACAATGGGCTAAATGGTCAGATCACAAGGAACCCCAAGGTTTCAGAAAGTAGAGGGAAGGGGGCCCACTGGACAGTTAGTTGCAAGGAGATACTGTAGATTGAAGCCTACCATCAAGGCCCTCCAGCATGTTCACAGGGTATGGTTCTCCTTGCACACAGGACCACAGATTTACGTCCCATCCGATGGATGGCAGAGTTTCCAAGCTCACCGTGTGCCTTTTCTGTCCGAGGCAGGGTAGGGATTTAGAGGAGGTAAATTTCAATCTGCCACACGTGGGACTGGAACCTGGGAACTGCAGATTGGGAGCCTGGCCACTCCTAATAATTATTAGAACGGCCTGGGTGGATCAGTCGGTACTATCTCATTCACTTCAGATGAGCAAGTAAACACAAGGAAAAAAGATAAGAGAAGTTAAATTGTAAGTTAATTTTGACAATTTATTGCAAATTTTTCAAAATAAAGTTATTTATTAAATGGTTCTTTTTTTCTGCACAAACTGCCACTATGTCTTATATTAATATACATTATATACGAATTGATAGTTATTTTTAAAATTTGTTTCGTGCATTTTTAATTTATCACTAAGATTTAAGTTACATTAGGTGCATGTTACTGTTAAATTATTTTTACTTCCTTTGTAATACCATCAAAGTGATACTTTATTACTGCGTAAGATTACGTGTTTAGGTAAGCGAATTACTTGCATAGACAATTTTATAGACTCTTGATTACTCTTGAGAAATTCATAAGGAAAACTGAAAAATGACCACAGCCTTCAACTTTGCCACAACCTCTAATGGAAGATCTTAAAACACACATTTAAGCGTAATTTCCGAGATACTAAGGTTTTGGGAATCCGAACCATTGCGCAAATCGTGGATTGTCTGTATATTGTGGGGAACGCAATTTTAATTATAGCCCGCAGTTTCAATTGTAGCCTGCAATTGTAATTTAAGAGATCCTAACAAGGTGGGTCTATGTAAACGGTGGCATTACATAACTTTCCAATTTTGACTTGTTTGCAGTAGCATAACGAGGTATATGAGGGCCTTGGCATATGCTAGAAAGATGTTATAAACACATCTCCCAATATGTAAATCTAAAAGGTAATCGTCAAATCAATATATATAATGACCATCGGAACTTTCATGCATATTCCGAACGAGTGGAGGACATTCGTTTATTGTACGTCCGGAGTGACGTCACTGGTGGCGGACGTTTTAGGCTCCATGTAATTTGCCATATATCTGACCGATCTGTCCCGAATTTTTTGTAGTGGTCCCACTTAAATGTGTCTCTGAAGGGTTTGCAGGTTGGGTTCCTAGCTGTCGTGAGTTGGGATTGAAACTTGCAGGAAGGGTTCGAAATTTCTGGGGGGAGGGGACTGCTGTCGTTTTCCTTATGAGTGAAGAGTTGAGAGTTATGAATATAGTAAGACGTTATCGATGAGGAGAATTATTAATGGACAAACTTATTATGATGTTTGTTTTTAACAAACTATTATGATGGTCGTTATATATATATATATTGATTTGACGGTTACTTTTTGCATTTGTATAGTGGACGATTTACAGTATTCATGTTATATCATATATTGTAAAGGTACAGTTGAACCCTTGAAAAAGGATTCCCAGTATACACACAATCCAATTACAATTGAATCCTTGAAATAAGATTCAATTGTACCTTTACAGTGTGCACTGCCACAAAGTGGAAATCGAAACACAGCGAAGGAAGTGATTGTATACTGCCGAAACTGACAGGATGAAAGCTATAAGGGTAGATGTGCGAATTATCAAAAAACGGAGAGTGAGAACGCAAAGTACGTGCGTTTATTGCAGATTCATCAGTGCATGTAGTCCCATATCGGGCCCATTATATCGATACAAACCTGTAGACGATTCGGCATTCCATCAATCAGATGGTTAATAGTGTCTTTAGGTATGGCGTTCCAATCAGCATCCAATTGGGAACACATGTATACCAGGTTCACCGCCGGAGGATGCTGGCAAAGGCGACGATCCACAAGATCCAACAAATGCTTAATGGGCCAGGAGACACACCTTGGAGACTGTCCATCGCTGCATGTGCAATGTGTGGAATGGCGTTTTCCTACTGCAGAATCATTACAGGTATGGTGATAAAGAAGGGCTGTTCCACAGAATTAACGATGGCATCGATGTACTGTCTCACCATTAGCGCACCAGAACATAGAGCAGAGGTGTCCAGCTGCCATATGTAATGCCATCCTATACCATTGTAACACAATGAGGATCGATATGGTAGCTAATGGTATAGATTTCCTGATGTCATTGATACCAATGCCATGTGGACAAATGGCCATCTGGCATGCTGAAACAGAATCGGGACTTGTCGGTGAACAACGCTCTCCTCCAGTCCGTAGTCCAATGTTGTCTCGCTCAACACCAGTGGAAATGGCATAACTGGTGAAATCGCTGCAACACAGATGCCAGACTGGACGTCTTGCCCTCATTCCTACATTATGCAAACGTTGTCTAATGGTTTGCGTGGAGACCATGGTACCTGTAGAAGCCTGCAAAAAAACTATGCAGCACGGTCGAGGTGGTGAAATGGTCGCGAATGGGCCTCCTATAGAGCATGGGATCTTCACACCCTCTGTTGTAGAATGCTGGTCCCAAGCTTCTCCTTCGTATCATTGGTGCTCCATGAGTTGCATGAGATGCACTGTTGCACTCTGCTCACAATGCACCCCATGCATGAGGCAATTGCTTGAAGGCTCAATCCGAGTTCTCGTATATCGACGATTCGTTCTCTCTCAAGGCGTCAATTGCGCATAAGAGTTCCCCCCCCCCCTCACCGTCTCCAAGGCATGTGCCGAATATTTTCGCAGCATGCACTCCAACCTCACTGTCGGTCGCGCTATGATACGAGTTAGTGAGCGCCCGGGATTTATCCATGACTCTGCAGGATGTCACTTGTACATTTGCTGTGAAACTTGGATCATTTGCATATCTCCGATGGCTGATTTCCTCCTGTGATTTACAGACCTCTACTTCCATTCCTTCTTGGTGTTACTGTTTTCACTTTGAGCAGCGTATCTAGCGTATTATATACTGTACTTCTATAGTATATCTAGCATATTATATACCGTATCTCTGCAATATATCTATAATATCAATATATTAAAACCCCTTGAGGCTCATGGTACCGGCCAGCAGCGACCCTTGCCCTGTTATAACCCATCCCCTGCTTATTCGGTATCTTTTGACAATCCCGATAGCAACTCACTCTTTGAAAATTAAAATATATAATTCCTTTGAAATACTTGCTACCCTTAAAATAGTAAAAGCGTCGCCTTTTGCTTTTTTACTATGATTTTTATTTATTTCAATCTGTAATTTCTTGATGTGTCTTGAATGTTAACAGCACATACCTCACTTGGATGGATATAGACTTAAATAAGCAGTTTTTGCATTTCCCCAGCTTTTTCGTTTGATTCCTTGGCTTTTGTGTGCGCTATTATGCAACATTTTGGTTACTTTTCGAGGAAGCGTTGGTGCTGGTATTGCTTTACTTGCTTTCTTTTTGGGTTTGGGTTGGGTTGTTTTACCTCTGAGCGGCACTTTTTTGCACACCATGGGCTAAATGGCCAGGTCACAAGGACCCCGAAGGCTCAGAGAAGGTTGGGGGAGGGGACCCACTGGAACAGCTGTTGGGAGACAGATGGTAGACTCCCGTCAAGGCCATCCAGCGTGTTCTTTAACGTGCACAGGATATGGCTCTCCCGCACACGGGGCCACGGCTTAACGTCCCATCCGACGGACGGCGGTCTTTCCAAGCCCATCGGTGTCCCCTACTGACCGTGGGCAGGGCGGGGAATTTTGCGGAGATAAATCTCAACGCTGACCCAGCTGGGACTCGAACCTGGGAACTACAGATTACGAGCCTGACGCGCTACCGACTGAGCCACCCCCGCCCCTGCTTTCTTTTTGCATTGCTGGAAAAAAAAAAAAAAAAAAAAAAAAAAAATCTCCTTTCACTGTTAATTTACTAATTTGCTTTGAAACCTGATTGGGAAGAATTAAATTTGATACTCAGTTCTGAAAATACCCGAAGAAAAAGATGGAACGTTAGCCCAGAAATCAGGACATTATGTTGTTAATTGGTTTTTCTAAGAACACATGTATTTTTTTTTTCATTTTGCTGTATCACTTATTTCATTATATTTTTATCTCAGTATTTTGTCTCGTAAAGTCGCTTGCAACTCGAACCAACGTTTGTGAAGCATCAAAAGATTTAATTAGATATTCATTCAAAAGTTTAAGTTTAAATATTCACTCTTTCACATCTATTGTGTCGAGTTTTCGTTGTGTTGAATTTTGAAATTGAAAATATTTTGTGTTTAATTTTTAATTAAAAGCTGTGACGATTCTGATAAAGCCATTTTGCAGTGTCTCTGAATTGAAATGCTCCTATTCTTGGAAGCTAAGCTAAATATTATCTTTTTTTTTTTTTAAATTCTCATGTATTTATGTTACTTTAAATCTATATTTCTTACTATTAAAATAATAGGGTAACTTTTCACTTAACTATTTTGGATTGATTAATTTGTCTAAGAAAAAAAAAACATCAAAATATGCATACGAAAAATTTATACAAAAACAATTTTTTCCGTGTAATTGTTAAAGATAAAAATTTTCTCTGAATAATTTATGCTTTATTATTTTAATATAAATACACTCGCCTACCAAATTACGTAAGAATTTCCATGTTATGTCAAAAGGAAATCGAACTTCGAAGCTCTATAAATTCTAAAATATGTATTAAACGAAAATTCGTGACCAAAAATAATTTAAAGTTCATAATCAAAAAAAAAAAAAATTAGGCAGATTCTTGAGAAATGTTTAGAATTTCAGAAACCTTTGGTTGCTAGCTTTGTTGATTTCATAAAGGCTTTCGACTCTGTTGATCGTCATAATTTGTGGTTGATTGTGAAATCATATGGTATACCAGACAAGTTAGTTAACATAATGAAAACTCTTTATAATAACACTGAGTCATGTGTGAGAGTTGATAAGGCATGTAGCAATTGGTTTAGCATTGCTTCTGGTGTTCGACAAGGGTGCATCTTGTCTCCTTTTCTCTTTAGTTTGGTTGTTGATTATGTTATGTGAAATTCACTTCAAGGGAACGATTTTGGCCTTAATTGGGCTGGAGATACGAAAATTTCCGATTTAGATTATGCTGATGATTTAGCTCTTTTGGCAAATGATGTTGATGAGATGAACTCTTTCATTCGAGCTGTTGATGAGACTGGTAGTAGAGTAGGTTTGGTTATAAACAGAGAGAAAACTAAAGTGATGAAAATTGGTCAAGCAGGCTGTGATTCAGTTAATCTGAATGGTTGCAGTCTTGAGCAGGTGTCACATTTTAATTACCTTGGGAGCTATGTAACAGATAATGGTGATGTGCGGTATGAGATTAACAGACGAATAGGTATTGCAGCCGGGACGTTTAAGAATCTATGGAGATTGTGGAGAAATAGGCGTATACACCTAAAGACTAAAATTAGACTGTATAATAGTTTGGTTCTTTCTAGGGTTAGTTATGGTAGTGAAACGTGGATGCTGTGTAAACAAGATAACAGGAAACTAGATGCTTTTGATTCTAGATGCTTACGCAGTATCTTGGGTATTAGGTGGTTTAACTTTGTAACTAATGATGAGGTTAGGCAAAGGAGTCTGCAACCTCCTTTAAGCAGCATATTGTGCAGAGAGAGACTCCGCTGGTTTGGCCTGTTGCCCGTATGGATAATTATAAATTGGCGAATATGGTTATGAACAGTGTGTCTAGAGGCCTCAGAAGGAGGGGGAGACCTAGGATGCGGTGGGCAGACAATGTCAAACAGAACCTTGTTAGAATTGGTGTGCAGTGGCTGGATGCAGCAGATGTAGGTCAGGACAGATATGCTTGGAGAAGTAAACTGTGCAGTCTGGTTGGACCTCCGTAGCCCATGGCTGCTTGAGGATGATGATGATGATGAATCAAAGCTATATAATCTCGATTTTCAACAATATTAGTTCAGTATTCTAGAAGCTGGAATATTTAACAACAAATTATTATGTTTTATAAAAAAACATTCATCATTGTCTATTATTGAAATAATCATTATGCAAACTACTAAAACAAATATTTATTTAATTCAGTGGTTTGAAACAATACTTATTATTTAGGCTTTAATTAATTTCTTAGTTAAATTCCTATGACGCATTGCATTCGTGAACTATTCAAGCTTCCATAATTATTTAACTACCAAACGAATATTGCTGGAGAGATTTAAATAGATTTGATTATCATCAGTCAAATTTTTGCATTGAATGTACAGTTTATGTTATAATGAATAGGACTTCAAAGTTAGATTCCTATTGCCGAAATCTGGAAATTCTGTAACATTTTGACAAAGAGGGTGTATAACAACTTTATGTTTGATCACCGTATCATATTTATTTAAACATATTTTATTAATACCGCAATCTCCCTTTCATATTTTGTTTAAAAATTTCATTTCTCAGCGCGGCAATGTTTTTCTTTAAATTAATCATCATGCAGAAACCCACAATTATAAAAATCATTTCTAAGAGAAGTATAAAAAATTTTCATGTCTTTACAATCAACTGCAAATACCCTTTTCTCTAAAGGAAGAATGCGGAGCAGAAGGTTTGAATGAATCATCCCTTTTTTTTACAATTTCATTATCTTTGTCAGCCCTGTCTCACCAGTTTCAGTTTTTTTCACTTTAAAGAACGGATATCTTAGACGACAAGCCGCACTGAGTACAATTCAGCTTGAACACTTATCATTTTCAGGATGATTAGACCCAGTGGAAACGATTTTATGCCCAATGATGCAGCTGCGACCGACTGTCGGTTCAGATAGCTTAGAAAATTCCGTCCTTGCTCTATTCTCTTTCTCTTTCCACAGCGAAGATCGTTACCAGCAACGACTTGATTAGTACTTATAGCAAAATAAATGATCTAACGTCAAAGCGTTATAAAAGAGTTCAACTATTTCCGTAAGTTGGTGTACGTTAGACTAACTATAAGTTAGGGAGTGAGGTTAATCGATGCTATTCAAAAAGAAGAAGAAAATAGTTAATACTGAAAAGAAGAAAGAAATCGCATTCGGATGCAAATGAGATTCTTAAATTAAAGAGGATTTTGAAATTCCTCTTTTTTTTTCACTTTTGAAGCGACCTGTATCAGAAATGATACGGGTATGACAAAGAAGTAATAAATTTTAGGAAAGCGAACTTCTGAGCAGCACTTACAGAAATTTTTCCAAAAGGTCTCCAAATCTTGATTCTTTTCAACGTAACATTAAAGAATTCTTTTAATAGGGTCCAGAAATAATACGAAACTTATTCAAAGTTTGCTATGCTGTTTTGTTTTATTATTATACTTTATGATGAATAGCACACACTGTTCACTTTCTTTTAATTTCTAATTTTTCATATTCTGGTCACTGGCAGGAGAGCTATGCACCAATACTCTGTGATAGTGCATAGAACCGGCCAGGCCTAGCACCTAATGCCCGACCCGCCTTCTCGTGGTGCAGGCCGTTAGTACCTTTCAAAAGAGATACTCTCTTGTGAAAGGGGAACGGAAGAGAGGGCTGCCAAATCAGTGTGGCCTGATCTGGACAACTATGGCTAGTTTTCGTTTTTTCCTACCCTGCTGATGAGTGGTCAACCACACAGGGTCCTGGTGCTGACTATACAGGGTGATTCAAATCTTATCGTTCAAATTTCGTGGGGAGGTAGGGAATACGTCAGGAAACCGATTTCACATAGGAAAGTATGTCCGCAAATGTACGCATGCGTATGTAGAGGGCACTGTGTGTACCCAACCAGTGTACAGCTCGCCCGACCACTCCCGCTGTCATCAGTGTACGAGCTGACTTACTAGTGATAAGATTAATCGTTTTACGTATCAAGAGCTAGTGGATATGCATCTCGCATATGCCAGCTGGCGAAAGCGGCCGCCGAGCTAGTCAAGTTTACGAAGACCGATACCCCAACAGAAGAATACCGCAGCATCAAATGTTCGGTAGAGGTGGACCGATCGCTTGGCCAACCAGGTCACCTGATTTATCGCACATGGATTTCTTTTTGTGGGGGGCCATGAAATACCATGTGTACGAGACTCCCGTCGACAGTGAAATGGACCTTGTTGCACGAATAGTGGCCGCCGCAGGCATTGTTCGTGTTATGCCAGGCGTTTTTGAAAATGTTCGGCGGTCAATGCAACGGCGCTGTGAATCCTGTGTCCGTGTAAATGGTCGCAATTTTGAGCACCTACTGTGAACCTGTACTTTACCTTGTTGGAATAAAAGTCACATTCGTTACCACTTAACTGTACTGTTTAATTGTGTTCACTTTACTTGTCCATTTTGTTCATGTAGATGACGTTTGCGGACATACTTTCCTATGTGAAATCGATTTCCTGACGTATTCCCTACCTCCCCACGAAATTTGAACGATAAGTTTTGAATCACCCTGTATATACCAAACTGAATGGAATTAATGCTCTGAGCTTGGTTATATATCATGGATTTGCGGCACTGGTGGGCTTCAGTGGAGGAAGAATCTTCCGCTGTGTTTTCTGTTTGTTTGTGAGATGACAGCCCCAACTGAATAGATTCACAGAATATGTTTTATCAGGAGGTGGATAATTCTGAACAGAAGTCATCGCAGACATCTGAACTATTGCTTCTCCTACATCATCAAATTCTACATTGGAGGAAGTCTTCCAGTGTAGATGACTTCAGCCTTTAGAAGTGGGAGAATGGGTCTTTGCCCCATGCCTGCGATTAGGGGGATGTTTGATATTGTGGGCATTCCCTCTCTCAATAAACATAGTTTCTTTAAACATCCCACTAACCATTTTCTCTCCATAGGTATTTGGAATGTGAGGACTCCGCACAGAGCTTAATCTCTTAATGTCCTCAGACAAGAATTCTACCGTTATAGTCCCGTGGCCGAGTGATCAGCGCGCTTGGTTTCTGATCTACGGGACCTGGGTTTGAGCCCCGGGTAAGGCATGGATGTTCGTGTTGTTTTTCTGCTGAGGTCCTGCCATCCTCTCAGATCTTCTACTATGGCATATAAACTGACAGGCTCCTGTCATACCTCTGTGGCAAGCAGCTGCTTGAGGGGGTATTTATTATATTTTTTTAATTTTTTTTTTATAATTTAGATATTCTCGGCTTGCAAGAGACCAGATGGACAGATAATGGTCAGATTCTTAAAAGTAATCTTAAATTTCTCTTTTCAGGGAAGGACCACAATAAGCATCACGAAGGCGTGGTTCTCTTCTAGGATATGAGTGCATTCTCTTCTAGGATATGAGTGCATTCTCTTCTAGGATATGAGTGCATTCTCTTCTAGGATATGAGTGCATTCTCTTCTAGGATATGAGTGCATTAATAAAAGGTTTCTTACAGCAAAATTTCAGACAAGCATTGAAGACTTGAATGTTATCTGCTATTATGCCCCCACTGAGGATGCCGATGAGGATGTGAAGGATAGGTTTTACGAACAACTTCAGGATATTTTGAATTCTGTCAAGAAAGGAGATATTACCCTTGTTCTAGATGACTTCATTGCCAAAGTTGGTACTGACTCTGACCTTTGGGGAGGAGTGATAGGCCCTTTTGTTATTGGTAGCTGCAATGGCAATGGGCAATGTCTCCTACAGGTAAGTAAACTTAATGACTTCAGAATAACTAACACTTATTACAAACACCGCGACATACATAAGTACAAATGGGTTTCACCCGATGGGATGCATAAGAATATGATTGATTGTATATTAATTAACAGCAAATGGGCTAGTTCTGTTAGGAATACCAGGCCATATAGGGGAGCTGAAATTGGATCTGACCACTTCCTTGTTAAAAGTGTCTTGCAAATTACCCTTAAGAAGTGTTGTGCCAAAGTTAAAAAAATTTACCTTTAATTCTGAAGCTCTGAAAGACCCAGTTATAGCTAAAGCTTATCATGATATGTCATTATTATATATGATGGTTTATATATTTTCTTGACATAAATGAATCATGAATCATTGATATGATTGATCATTGAATCATTGATATATATTCTTGACATAAATGAATCATGAATCTTGACATAAATGAATCATGAGTCATGAATCATTGATACTTGACACTGATACTTGACATATCATGATAAGCTAAAGCTTATCATGATATGTCAAGTATCAATGATTAGTCATTATGACAGTCATGGTTTGCTTACTACTGAAGTCGAGGAAGAATGGGATCGTTTTAAACAGGCTTTTTTCAAAAATAACAGTATTCTTTTACGAAAAAGAAGCAGAGGAGATAGAATAATTTGAATGACAAGGAACTTGAGCTTATTTCAGAAAGAAAGAACTGTATGAATGTCCTTAATCAATACCCTACTAGTCCTAATAGAAAGCATTAGAAAGAGCTTAATAAACGTGTGAAGGATCAGTTAGTTGCTGATAAGAATCTTTGGCTTGATGGCTTGGCTGACAAAGCAGGGGAAGCAGTTAGACAGCACAACAGCAGAGAGATGTACCAGATAACCAGATAGTTAATGTTTTGTGTGGTATAAAACGGACAGGTATATAGGGATTGAAGGAAAAACAAGGTAAGTTTATAGAAGGTGAGGATTCCTTCATGGTGTGCTGGTCTGAGCATTTCAGTGATGTGCTAAACAATGTGGTTAGTTCTACTCCCATTGCTTGCAATGATGATAGATGCATTACGGGCATTAACGCTGGTCCTATAACACAGTCTGAAGTTACTTTAGCTATTTCTAAACTAAAACTACATAAATCCCCAGGGGTAGATGAAATTACTACCGAAATGCTTAGAGCTGGGAATGTTTCGGTTGCCACGTGGATGACTGAAATTTTGAATATATTTTATGATAAAGACATGGTTTCTAAAGATTTTACCAGAGCTATTATTATTCCTAATTTAAAAAAAGGGTCTTTTTTTTTCTTTCTTACAGTGTCTTTCTTGCAATTCTTGAGAAATGTTTAGAGTTTCAGAAACCTTTGGTTGCTAGCTTTGTTGATTTCAAAAAGGCTTTCGACTCTGTTGTTCGACATAATTTGTGGTTGATTGTGAAATCATATGGTATACCAGACAAGTTAGTTAACATAATGAAAGCTCTCTATAATAACACTGAGTCGTGTGTGAGAGTTGGTAAGGCTTGTAGCAATTGGTTTAGCATTCCTTCTGGTGTTCGACAAGAGTACAGCTTGTCCCCTTTTCTCTTTAGTTTGGTTATTGATTATGTTATGCGAAATTCACTTCAAGGGAAAGATTTTGGCCTTAAATGGGCTGGAGATACGAAAATTTCTGATTTAGATTATGCAGATGATTTGGCCTTGTTGGCTAATGATGTTGAGATGAATTCTTTCATTAGGGCTGTTGATGAGACTATGAGTTGGTTTGGTGATAATCAGAGATAAAACTAAAGTGATGAAAATTGGTCAGGCAGTTGGTGTTTCAGTCGCTCTAAATGGTTGCATCCTTGAGCAAGTGTCTCAGTTAATTTTACTTGGGAGCCATGTAACAAATACTGATAATGTGTGGTATGAAATTAATAGGCGAATAGGGATTGCCTCTGGGACGATTAGGAATCTATGCAGAGTGTGGAAAAATAGGCATATACACCTAAGGATTAAAATTAGACTGTAAAATAGTTTAGTTCTTTCTAGGGTTAGTTAGGTAGTGAAACTTAGATGCTTTGTGAATAAGATAACAGGAAACTTGATGCTTATGATTCTAGATGCTTACGCAGTATCTTGGATATTAGGTGGATCAACTTTGTAAATAATTAAGAGGGTAGGCAAAGAAGTCGGCAACCTCCTCTGAGCAATATATTTTGCAGAGAGAGACTCCGTTGGTTTGGCTATGTTGCCCGTATGGATAATTAAAGATTGACGAATAGGGTTACGAACAGTGTGCCTAAAAACCTCAGAAAGAAAGGGAGACCTAGGATGCGGTGGGCAGACAATGTCAAACAAGACCTTGTTAGGATTGGTGTGCAGTAGAGAGATGCAGCAGATATAGCTCAGTACAGATATGCTTGGAGAACTAAATTGCGCGGTCTGGTTGGACCTCCGTAGCCCATGGCTGCTTGATGATGATGATGATTTCTTTTTAATTTTGAAAGGGTAAAGTGAATAAAAACTGAACAGTTTTGCAATTCACAAAAAAGGACAAAAATGATTCTATAATAATGTTTATGATAGAAATTGTCCTAAATGAGTTTAATCAATAAATAAAAATGACAATGGCAATAAGCCTAAAATTATGCATATATTATTTTTTTCCTAAAAATAATTTCAGTGCGAAACAATATTGTTTAAAATGTGTTTGGCTCATTTTTTCCCAATGAAAAACTGCCTAATATATGATTAGCTATATTGATGCTTTTCATTCTCTATGACTAAAGTTCTCGGAAATTACCATAACATGCTTAGTATATCGATTACCTAATCTTATGCAATTTCATTTTTTTTACCTCAAACAGCCGCTTGTCACAGATCTGTGACAGTAGTCTGTAAGTATAATATGCCATGCAGGATATTCGTGAGAAAGGTAAAATCTTTAAAACTGGATCATAAAGTTCTGTAATGAGTTGGATGAACAACGGGTTGAATTGTTTTATCACGGAGTAGTATTGAGTTTAAAAAATGGGCTATATGGAAAGGTCCCATTGACCCCAAGGATATGAACTCATCCCAGTAGTCGTACAGTTATCGTGCTTGGCTGCGCAACAAAGCAATCAGGATTTAAATAACAGAAAATGTAAAAAGATTTTTGTTTCTAATATGCGCAATCTTTCTGTTGAGGTTCCACCTCTCTCATAGGAAAAAACGTCTGACGTCTCAAATGTCTGAAAGATTCCTGTCAGACGTTTATTACATATTGGCTGTTTGGGAAAAATTTTGTTTTTAAAGGAAGACTTCAAGACGATAGAGGTCGCCTTCCATAAAAACTATAACCTTCAACTTTCTATAGCAGTATATTTTGTTTACATAATTTTCATTTCTAAATTCAATTCTGAATAAGGGTCGGCTAAACATTACATGCGACGGATGACTCATTTGAGACTCACCTTAACTGATGTTTTTTTAGCTTTCAGCAGCACATTTTTACACACTGGACTAAAGGGCAAGGTCACAAGAACGCAAGACCTCGGAGAAAGTTTGAGTTACTCTCCAAACACCGTAGAGTTGAGTAATAATTTATCACAGGAAAAGTACTGTAGACAAGGAACATTTTGGCTGTCTAACTCCTGGTGATAGATAGCGCCACTGGTGAATCAACAGGAAGGCTTATATGTCACTTAGTTGAAGAAATGGCAAGTTACTCAGTGGTTTAGCGGTTAAGACATGTTTCTGGGAGATCTGGATTCGAATCCCAGTCAGAACAACCAATTTATTTTCAACTCATTATTTCAACTATACAGTTGTTTGAAGACAGATGGATGTCTCCTGTCAATGCCAGCCAGCTTGTTCTTCAACGTGTACAGGGTACAGCTCTCCTGCAATAGGGGACACGGCTTGACATTCCATCCGACGTACGACAGCCTTTCCAAGCACATCGGTGGCCCCTTTCTTACAGACGTCTGGAAGTTCCTTTCTAACCGAGGTCAACACTGGCCTGGGAATTGGAGATTACCAAACTGGCTCGCTACCGACAAAGCTAACACCCCCCCCCACCCCGCCTCACTGCCATTATGTAAAAAAAAAACAACAAGGAACGCTAACGAGTGCTACAATGATGGGGTTTTATTTTTTGGTTTTCACTTTTTATAGTGCACAGAGATAGGTACTTCCTTTTTCATTTTTAGAAGTTTTTTTTTAGTTGATTATTTCTAAAAAGATAATTTTGAGAGTTGCATACCCAAGCATTTGAAAAGCTGACGAAAAATCGCAGATGTTTTCATCATCATCATCATCATTATCATCATACTCAAGCAGCCATGGGCTACGGAGGTTCAACCAGACCGTGCAATTTAGTTCTCCAAGCAAGTCTATATCCTGAGCTACATCTACTGCATCTGGCCACTGCACACCAATTCTAACAAGGTCCTGTTTGACATTGTCTGCCCACCGCATCCTAGGTCTCCCCTTCTTTCTGAGGCCTTTAGGCACACTGTTCATAACCCTATTCGCCAATCTATAATTATTCATACGGGCAACATGGCCAAACCAACGGAGTCTCTCTCTGCACAATATGCTGCTTAAAGGAGGTTGCAAACTCCTTTGCCTAACCTCATCATTAGTTACAAAGTTGAACCACCTAATCCCCAAGATACTGCGTAAGCATTTGGAATCAAAAGCATCGAGTTTCCTGTTATCTTGTTTACAAAGTGTCCAAGTTTCACTACCATAACTAACCCTAGAAAGAACCAAACTATTATACAGTCTAATTTTAGTCTTTAGGTGTGTACGCCTATTTCTCCACACTCTCCATAGGTTCTTAAAAGTCCCGGCAGCAATCCCTATTCGTCTGTTAATCTCATGCCGCACATCACCATTATCTGTTACATAGCTCCCAAGATAATTAAACTGTGACACCTGCTCAAGACTGCAACCATTCAGATTAACTGAATCACAGCCTGCCTGACCAATTTTCATCACTTTAGTTTTCTCTCTGTTTATAACCAAACCTACTCTACTACCAGTCTCATCAACAGCTCGAATGAAAGAGTTCATCTCATCAACATCATTTGCCAAAAGGGCTAAATCATCAGCAAACCTAAATCAGAAATTTTCGTATCTGCAGCCCATTTAAGGCCAAAATCTTTCCCTTGAAGTGAATTTCGCATAACATAATCAATAACCAAACTAAAGAGAAAAGGAGACAAAATGCACCCTTGTCGAACACCAGAAGTAATGCTAAACCAATTGCTACAAGCCTTACCAACTCTCACACACGACTCAGTGTTATTATAGAGAGCTTTCATTATGTTAACTAACTTGTCTGGTATACCATATGATTTCACAATCAACCACAAATTATGACGATCAACAGAGTCGAAAGCCTTTTTGAAATCAACAAAGCTAGCAACCAAAGGTTTCTGAAACTCTAAACATTTCTCAAGAATCTGCCTAAGTGAAAATATTTGATCCACACATCCCCTACCACTTCAGAATCCACATTGCTCATCACGCAATTGACTGTCAACCAAATTCTTAATTCTATTAAGCACAATCATGGAAAGAACTTTACCTGGAACAGAGAGTAGGCTAATACCCCTATAGTTATCACAAGAACTGCGATCACCTTTTTTAAAAATAGGGATAACAATAGCTCTGGTAAAATACTTAGGAACCATGCCTTTATCATAAAAGATATTCAGAATTTCAGTCATCCAAGTAGTAACCGAAACATTTCCAGCTTTAAGCATTTCAGTAGTAATTTCATCTACCCCTGGGGATTTATGAAGTTTAAGTTTAGAAACAGTCAAAATAGCTTCAGATTGTGTTATAGGGCCAACATTAAAGCCACCAATGCATCTATCATCATTGCAAACAATGGGAATAGAACTAACCGCATTGTTTAGAACATCACTGAAATGCTCAGCCCACCTAGCCATGACAGAATCCTCACCTTCTATAACATTACCTTGTTTATCCTTCAATCCCTGTATACCTGTCCGTTTTCTACCACACAAAATATTAACTATCTGGTACAGCTCTCTGCTGTTGTACTGTCTAACTGCTTCCTCGGCTTTGTCAGCCAAACCATCAAGCCAAAGATTCTTATCAGCAGTTAACTAATCTTTTACACGTTTATTAAATTCTCTGTAATGCTTTCTATTAGGACTAGTAGGGTATTGATTAAGGACATTCCTGCAGTTCTTTCTTTCCGAAATAAGCTCAAGTGCCTTATCACTCAGATAATTCTGCTTCTTCTGCTCCTTTTTTCCTAAAAGAGTACAGTTAGTGTCCAAAAAAGCCTGTTTAAAATGGTCCCATTTTTCCTCAACTTCAGTAGTAAGCATACCATGACTGTCATAATGACTAAGTAACCTATCATGGTAAGCTTTGGCTATAACTGGGTCTTTCAGAGCTTCAGAATTAAAAGCAAATTGTTTAAACCTAGCACAACACTTTTTAAGTTTAAGTTGCAACACACTTTTAACTAGGTAATGGTCAGATCCAATTTCAGCTCCCCTATATGCCCTGGTATTTCTAACAGAACTAGCCCATTTGGTGTTAATTAATATATAATCAAGCATATTGCTATGCAGCCCATCTGGTGAAACCCATGTGTACTTATGTATGTCGCGGTGTTTGTAATATGTGTTAGTTATTCTGAAACCATTGAGTTTACTTACTTGTAGGAGACGTTGCCCATTGCCATTGCAGCTACCTGCCTTACCAACTTGCCTTACAAGCAGCTACCGACATTGCCTTGCAGCTACCTGCAACAATGTAGGTAATTGACATTGCAGCTACCTGCCTTACAAGCCTTACCAACCTTATCAGCAGCTATGGCCTTAAGGTACCAATACCAAAAGGGCCAATCACCCCTCCCCAAAGGTCAGAGTCAGTACCAACTTTGGCATTGAAGTCACCAAGAACAAGGGTAATATCTCCTTTCTTGACAGAATTCAAAATATCCTGAAGTTGTTCATAAAACCTATCCTTCTCATCCTCATCGGCATCCTCAGTGGGGGCATAACAGCAGATAACATTCAGGTCTTTAACGCTTGTCTGAAATTTTGCTGTAAGAAACCTTTCATTAATGCACTCATATCCTAGAAGAGCATCACTAGCATGTCTGCTGAGAAGCAGACCCACGCCTTGGTGATGCTTATTATCGTCCCTCTCTGAAAAGAGAAATTTAAGATTATTGCTAAGAATCTGACCTTTATCTCTCCATCTGGTCTCTTGCAAGCCGAGAATATCTAAATTATAATGGTGGAATTCTTGTGTGAGGACATCAAGAGAAAAAGCTCTGTGCAGAGTGTTTGATATTGTCGGCATTCCCTCTCTCAATAAACATAGATTCTTTAAACATCCTACTAACCATTTTCTCTCCATAGGTAGTTGGAATGTGAGGACATTCCAACTACTTGCCCCATGTCTGCGATTCGATATTGTCATGCTGACAATATCAAACAGCCCCCTAATCGCAGACATGGGGCAAAGACCCGTTTCCCCACCACTAAAGGCTGAAGCCATCTACACTGGAAGACTTCCTCCAATGTAGAATTTGACGATGCCGATAGAAGCAAAGAGTTCAGGTGCCTGCGATGACCTCTTCTCAGGATTATCCACCAGCTGATAAACATATCCTGTGAATCTATTCACTTGGGGCTGTCAACCCACAAACAAACAGAAAACACAGCGGAAGGTTATCCCTCAACAGAAGCCCACCAGTGCAGCAAAATCGGGATCCATAATCAAGCTCAGAGCCATATATCTGTCCAGTCCAGTGGGTTTATAAGGTCAGCACCAGGACCCTGTGTGGTTGACCACTCCTCAGCAGGGTAGAAAGAAAAAAGAAAAGTAGCCATAGTTGTCCAGATCAGTAGGCCACACTAATCTGGCAGCCCTCCCCTTCCGTTCACTTCCACAAGAGAGTATCTCTTTTGAAAGGTACTAACGGTCTGCTCCACGAGAAGGCGGGTCGGGCATTAGGTGCTAGGCCTGGCCGGTTCTATGCATCATCACAGGGGATTGGTGCATAGCTCTCCTTCCAGTGACTACCTAGCTACCATTTACAGACCAGTTTTCAGAGTAATAAAATCTAATTTTTCCTCTAATTTTGGGAGATCTCTGTGACTTGGCAGAAAAAAATAGAAGAAATATGAAATGAAAAAGAATCCTCAGGTTCCACCTTTCCCAGCTTCTCGTTTCTCTGTTGATTGTATCGACTAAGATAAAAATAATATCCAGTTGTCTTTGTTGTTTTAAAAAAAGTCACGAAGCCAAACCTTCTGAGTCAAATATCAACAGAATAACAAGTTCAGCTTCTCCATTTGTCCGTGACATTTCATTAGAAGTAATAGAGTGTAGGATATTATTACACAATAGGCGTATTCCGATCATGCGAAAGGTTAAACGGGTGCGAGGTCACGTTTTTCTCGAGCGCCATTGATTGACAGGAATTTTTGACTCGCTGTATTTCCACAAGTATTTTGCCGATTCGTCTGAACTTTCGTGGTGGTCACTCTTCTCACCTACTATTTTGGAATAGCAGATCGGGTTCCTAGCTGCAATAGAGCAAAATTAAACGCGCTGTGGGGGTTAAAAATCTCTGGGGCGCTGCCGTCGCTTACCTTGAAAGTTGGCAATGGAGTAGTATATTATCGATGGAGAGGGATGACTTGGAAGTTATGAATGGGCAGTACGTTATCGATAAAAAAAGTTATCAATGGACAGACGCTTCGGGTCAAACATTTGTCGTTATTTTACCAAACATTTAGCAGATATGACCAAATTTATGGCATTTAACCTAAGAAATTTGCAACACTGCCGTGTGGGAGGGTAAAAACAGCACGTGCATCGCGATGTGTTATGCCTCTATTAGCCTAAAATACAATGGGAAATAACTTTTCGTTGCTTAAACAGATGGTTGGATGATCGAGATTTTATTATATACAAGGTCATTATAAAAGAATGCATATATTAAACTTCCATTTTCCATTAGATAATTAAGCAATAAGAGCAAATGTGTATCAAGAAAAACTCAAAATGTTGTTTTACATCCAACAGACTTTAACGTGGCGCCACTGGTGGTACGATGTGCAACTTCTGTCCATATTCGGCTCAGTATATCTGGTATAACACTGTCAATAGTTTAGTGATTATTTCCTTTAAATGCTGTAAAATGCTGTCAAAGAAAGAATCTCTCTTAGTTCAACGTCAATATCAATATCAGAGGAAAATTTTCTCAGCCAGTGGGATACGAACCCGTCGAGAAAGCCCTTCAATATATGTATACTGTAAAATACGATTGTTTTTCGGAATAAACGGTATCTTCAATGTGTTCCCTAGAAAGGAAATCCAATAGTGTCAAATCTGGACTACTCGGAAGCATAAAGTTGTTCCACCTCTACCAATCTGTGGATTTGAAAATTCCGCACTTAAAACATTACATGTTATAGCAGCACCACTCCGCCATAACGAAGAATCTTGACATTTTGGTCACACAATTATCTTTGTTATTTAATTATTTAATAATATATAACAGTTTAAGACATTTAGCAATTCAAACGCAACATCGCTTTACACCGATTGTTTGAAATTATTTAAAACTCTATCGCTATTACTCTATTTAAACGTACTAATCCCAAAGAAGGATATGATGATTACATAAAAAAAGAGATAAACTACAAATACTTTAGAATGATAGATAAAAAATTGATACAGAAACATTTATGAGTTAGGTAAGCAAAATAATCTATTCATACTAATAAAAACTGCACCAGATTTTGCAGGAATATTGATTTCTTTCTTGTAGCATTTTTTTTTACTTGCATATTATCTAAATGCATTTTTAAGTGCTTCGGTTTCAATCACAAAATGTCAGATATATTAATAAAACTGATTTATGCTTTGCTTTCCTCGATTTTAATGCTCTTTTTTCTTTTGGTGCTAAAGATATAAAACTCTATTTTAGTTTAAAAATAAATTAAAAACGAAAGAGAAATTCCATTAAATGAAGCTGCTTAAAATCTATCATTTGCTCTCTTTTCTCTTCACACATCTTCTCGATTCTTAACACTAAAAATATTTCATTCTTTCCCACAATGAGACCGAATCCATTAAGAATGGAGCGGCAAATTAATTAACTGCCTGCACTTGGCCCAACAGAAAAATCATCTCTACTGAAAAAAAAAAGTCATTTGGAAGCATTACGAGAGGCAGAAATTTGAATGTAAGTGATGCACGTCAACGACTCTGCAGCAAGCCTCTTTGAATATCCATATTCTTTTCGAAGTACAGAGCGACAAATTTTTAAAGTAGTATTACATTCATCTTCTGTTTGCATGCATCCTACTTCAGTTCTATGACAATCTCAGTTTCTGTTATCACTCTTTCACAAAGTTTGATTGGTTGTTTTATAAAGCCTTTGAATAAGCAGAAACTGCTGAATAAACAAAGCCTAAATGGTTAAGTTGCTGGAAATGTGTTTAGTGCTAATTTTTTTTTTTATTTTGGAAAGCTGATTACCCTATCTTCGACATCTTAGTATCTCACTTAAGGATTTGAGGGTTTTTCTTTCCTACTTGGTAGTTTTAAGAGTTACACGACTTGCTCGCATGCTATCCTCATTAAAATACATCAATGAATTTAAAAATGTGTAGTCAATTGGATGGAGATCGAGCCGTAATTCATGTGCAGAGAATTTGTGTGTGCTTGTTTATTCATATTAAAACTTTGAGGTATTCTCAAAACTATCTAATTAGATATATTAAAAGTTCGAATGAAGCATAACACTTTAAAAATTTAACCAATTAAATGGTATTTAAATAGTTTGGAAAAACAATAGGCTAAGTTTTTAAAACGTTGTAAGTAATATTCGATGATTCAAACGAATATTTTTCAACCTTTTTACAATGGCGAAATCATTAATACTGTGATACTCAAAATATGGTCCAAATACTCCTAGGAATCGGTGAGATGACTTTTGTCTTTCTATTGTAAGCTAGAAGGAAACAACAAAATAATAAACTACCAAACCACAGTATATCTGTAAACCTTCTGTAATCCTATTACGTAGAACACAATGAGAAAATTGAAATGATATATCTGCGTCTTCTCTCCTCTCTTATTACAATCGGAAACACTTCTCAAGTTCTTCAGACACAGTCTATTGCATTAATCGTCTAATGCCCTCCACTGGTAAGCATTAACAGATTCCCTATATTCTACCAGCACCGCCGATAACACACACTAATTACCCACCCCCAATGTCCTGCTTCAAAAGTATCCCAGTTGATAAGTGTCAAAAAACTAACAACAAAAACCCTGCAACATTGTCCAGTTGATATGTAGATAATATGGGAGGATGAGGGTCTGCACAATCGAAGCTTTTGAAAGTCACGGCTTTAATAAATAACGAAAGTTGACGAAACAGTAAGACTCTCTAAACTTAAAGGTGCCTGCCCCGCCAAAAATGGCACTACAGGCTAAACAGAGCTACTCTATAATTTTGTTCCCCCCCGCGAACCCCCGTCCGCTGGAAGGACACCATCATTTTTCTTTTACATCATCTCCTTTATTAAACTAAAACATATATACAGCAATATACAGAGGGCGCGACTTAGCACCCTTTACAGAGTTATAAACATTATATAACATTTTCAATTAAATACAGTAATATAAGACTGATGAAGTTTTCAGTCTTCAGTCGTTCTTCTTGCTCTTGAAACTTAACTTTAAATATTATCTTCTTATCATTCCCACAGGAGGGGAGACTTATCTCCTCCCGTTCCATCTTCTTCTTCTTCATTTCTTCTTTAATAACTTACTTCTCAGGACCTTCTCCAGAACAGCAGGAGAAGACACTTTCTCCTCCCACGGAAGGAGGGGAACCAGCCCCCTCCCTAATCTAATATTATCATTTCCTGAAAATTTTCGTAGATATGTTTCATTATATCTCTAACTTGAGAACGCAACTCTGTACATTCCCAGAGCAGATTTACTCTATTACGATCAATTCTCATTAGATTGTTTCCTCTAATGTTTTGTAAATGGGTACAGTCAAATATGTAATGAAGCGCTCCCGCCTCTCGGAAGCCACAGATACAGGAACACCTTTTAATGTTAAATCTGCTGAGGTATTTTGGGAAGTTACCATGATCTGTCAGGATTTGGTTCGAATAAAAATCTGTTGAGACCCTCTTTGACAGAAACTTTCTTGAGAAATTTGTAAGTATGCCTTCCAGTTGTGTCTTCTTGGTCCCATCTTGTTTGCCAAATCTCCATACTTCTTTGTCTTAATTTCGTCTTTATACTATCTTTTGAAATTGGTATTTCAAAATCTACTTGTGGTTTCTTACATGCATTCTTTGCATGGTTATCCGCCAATTCATTCCCTGGGCAGCCTTGATGACTTTTAACCCAGTGGAAATTTATCTTTTTACCTTCTTCAAGCTTTGCTATTATATTCTTAATCTTATCTACTGTTGGGTTTTTGTGTTGTATCTTTTGCAACGCATATAATGCAGATTGACTGTCCGAATACAAGTCTGCTTCTTGATCTGTACTTTCAGTAGCAAACCATTCAACTCCCTTCAGGATTGCGTAGACTTCTGCTTGAAACACAGTAGCTGTGTTTGAAAGTCTGTATTCGTTTTGCTTTATTGGACTTGTACATACCTTTGTAAATGCACATGGACGCACCTGTGTGCTCTTCCATTCTAGAACCATCTGTGTATATTTTTATACATTGGTTCGAGTCTTCTGGCGGGATCTTATTCCACCTTGTTTGAATTTGCCTCGCTGGGTGTCTTGCCCATTTAATAATTTGATTTTCTATGCTATTTCCTTCTGTAGACTCTTCCCAGAGTTCTACATTTTGTTTTAAAGTAAAACTCCGATATATCGTAGCTTCTTGTTCAATTATTAGTTCTAATGGTAATGTTCCAGCCAGAACCTGAAGTGCAGATGTTGATGTCGTCTTAAAACATCTTGTGATGCCCAAAAGGGCTAATCTTTGAATCTGCTGTAGTTTATGTATCATTCTCACTGTCCCTCCTTGGGGCCACCAGGCCCCGCAGGCGTAAGTTACTATCCTTTCTATTCCCCTTTTATATAGTTCTTTTTTAACTGCACCTTTCAGCCCCAAGTCCTAGTTGACATTCTATGCAGGGCATTTAAAATTCTTGCACATCTATCTTTAACTTTGTTCAGATGACATAGCCAGTTTCTCTTGTCATCCAGCCATACTCCCAGGTATTTTAAAACTTTAACTGCTTTTACTGGTCTATCTTCAAACCTTAGGCTTGGAAGCCTCTTCATATTTCCTTCTTTAGGAAATACAATGATATTTGTCTTTTCAGGGCTGAATTCCAACCTTGTACTTTCTGCCCATTTCTCTAAGTCTGTTAAGACTTTTAACAGTCTTGTTCTAAAATGTGTCTTCCTGAAGCAGAGACAATAACTATTATGTCATCTGCATAGGCTTGAATTTGTGTATCTTCTTTTGTTATAATATTTAGCGCAGAGTCTGCAACAACGTTCCACAACAGGGGTCCTGAGTTGGACCCCTGTGGACAACCTTTATAATACTGTCTGGAAATTTCAATTTCTCCATCTTTAACTAGTATCTTTCTTTTTGATAAGTAGCTACTAAAAACTTTGAATAGGTTCTTTGGACATTTGTGTCTTCTTAGTTCGTCTAGTAGGAAAGGCCACCAAACATTGTTAAAAGCTCCTTTTACATCTAACGATATCACACACGTAACGCTTTGTTCTCGTCTATGGTAGACATTAGCTTCGATATCGCCATAGTTGTACTTTTACCTGGAATTAATCCAAACTGATTTGGATTCAACTTACCATTACTCTGTAAATAGAAACTTAATCTGTTGGTTAGAAGCTGGTCCAGCACCTTGCTCCATGACGATAACAGACATATTGGTTTGTAAGCAGAAGGACTTTTTCTGTCTTTTCCTTCTTTATTGAATAATATCAGTTCAGCTACTTTCCAGCTGTCTGGAAAGATTCCTCTATTGAGACATTCATTGAGAATGCTCACAAACCAACTCTTGTTAACCTCGAAGAGTTCAACTATTATTTACAGGGAAAGCCCATCAAGCCTTGGTGCTTTCCCCTTGTTCATTGATTCCATAACCTCTTCAACTTCCACAATAGTAAATGGAATATCATCTTCTGTGTTAACCGGTCTCCTTGATCTGTTTCTAATATTCCTGTGATATTCATTATCTTCTTCCCTGTTGTCCAAAGGGAAGTGATATTCAAGTAAGCAGTTTAATGATTCCCTAACATTCTTCGTTAGAGATCCGTCTTTTTGCACGATTGTTGAGAGCTTAAATGTTCCTCTTGTTGCTTCTTTCGCAACCTTGAAGTGTACCCCAAAGGGTTTCTCTTGTGATACTTTATCACATAATTTTTTCCAGCTATTATTTTTAGCTGTGTTTATTTCCTTTTTATATTTAGCCTCCCATAGTTTAAACTCTGATCTTAGGCTCTTCCTATGCCTCTCATCTGTGTAACATCTTTGGTATTTTCGTCTTCTGCTTTTCACTTCTTTTCTGAGTTTAGTTAGTTCTTTATACCACCAAGGAACTTTTCTAAAACCTGAGTCCACTTTTCGGCTTTCCTCTTTCTGATTATCACTACAAATCTTTTGTAGCATTTTTGTAGCATTTACTATATATTCATCTAAATCGTTCTGTTGTTCTACTTCTTCAGAGGTCTTTAGCGAGAACTTTTCTGAAAGTTCCTTTCTGAATTCTATCCAGCCCAAATTCTTAATAGAATATCTCTTCTTAGCATTTGTGATTATATTCCCAAAGTTTAGGGAAAAGCTAATATATGCATGATCACTACAACTAATCTCATCCTCCACTGCCCATTGCAATACAAAGTCTTGGTTCAAAACTTTATGTAGAGTAACATCTATCCAGCTTGTGCCTAGACTGCTGGAAAAGGTTGGATCACTATTCGGATCGTTAAGTATAGTAAATCCGTTTTGATTAATGAACTCCAGGACTTCCTTTCCTCTCTGGTCCTCCCTTTGAGGTCCCCAGAGGTTACTGCTTGCATTGAAGTCCCCTCCTAGGACTATGTCCCAGTTAGGATAGACTTGTACTATATTACTAACAATTTGAAAGTTTTCCTCAAACGAGTCTTTTGGTGGGCAGTACATAGAAATTAGCACACATTTCTGACCACCTTTTTCCGCTGTAACAATCACCACATCTCTTGATGTGTAGATCTCTGTAGCACTTATATTCCTTTTCCCGATAACAATTGCACTTCTTGGCTGTGGGTGAGATGCCCCAAAACTTCTCCAGCCTGCTGGGAAACCTCTTATTTTGTCCTTATAGATATAAGGCTCTTGCACCAATGCTATGTCATAGTCTTTTACCTCAATATACAATACTAGACTATTTGTAGCAGCTTTAGCGTGATGTAAGTTTATTTGAACTGTTTTAGACAAGCTCGATTCAGTATCGAACGCGCTTGACCAATAACTCGAGCTCTCTTCTGTAACAAGAACAGTCCGTGTCCAGACTTGAATGCTGAACATCTAACTTCAGTCTGTACTTATCATTAGCTGCTTTACAGTTAACACATTTTAACACTGTTTCTTTACACTCCCAGTGTTTGTGGTCCTTTTGACCACATTTTCCACAATTCTGCTCTTCCGTGCACCTGGTCTGAAAATGACCAAATTTATTGCACTTAAAACATCTTACTACCTTTAAGTATTCTTTCACATTTAGTCGTGACCAGCCTACATTTACTTTTTTCTCTTTCATAAACACCTTGAAACTTTCTGAGTCCACTTGCACTATCCAGTGCTTTTTGCTATTCTTGCCTTTTATTGAAAATTTTGCCTCCATCGAGGCATCATTAAAAGCAACATTTTGTGCTTTTATTCTGTCTACTAGAGCTTCTTTCTCTATGTCACCATCCACGTCGTATATTATTATTTGTGGCAATTTCATCTTAGGCTCCCTTGCGGAGCACTTGTCTTTTAATGCTGTATTTCTTTGTATTTCATTTTTCAGTATTTTCTTATCAAATTCGTCTGTGCATTCTATTAGCACACCTCCTTTACCAATCTTTTTCACATTTTTGATACCAATCTTTAGTTTCGTTGGATCTAAATTTTTCAATAGAATCTTTTTGAGTTCATCTGAACTCTGTTCCTCGTCTTGAGGATATATCAGCATTATATGCTGTTGGTCTCTTTTCTTAGGTCTTGGCGTAACAGACCTTTTGGCTGCTTCTGCATAGCTCTTTGAACCTGGTGCCTTACTTTTGACACCTTCTTTTTCAGTTAACCTTCCCTCGAGGTTACTGATTTTAAGTTCCTGTTCATGTACTACATCTTGTAGTCTAGTGAACAAATTTCTAAGTTCAGCTCCTTGCTGCTTAGTTATTTTACTTGCACTACTGTTCAAGATAGAGTCCAGTTCATTGAACAGTTCACTTGTCTTTCTGCTGGCACTCTTCTCTTGAGATGCCATTGCACTTACATCACTTACTTCATCAGCCATCACTGCCTGGTACCCTGGGGTTCACACCAGGCAGTTATATCTTGCTACTCGGAGAGAGTGTTAGACCCTCCTCCAAGGAGGGAGCCCCTAGACGACGACAACGTCCTCTCTCCTTAGAATTGGTTCTGATATTTTCCTACAGATTAAAATATGGCATATAGCCTTGCACTTAATATATAACACTTGTAAACGCAGTAAGCTCGCAAAAACTAAATCAAAACCAATTCCCCCTAGGTGGACGAAACAGTAAAGTTGATATATCATGTAATATACACTGATTTATTACAAACACAGACACACACACCTAATAATGTATAGATCCATCTTTCGCCCTCGCAACAGCAGCAACACGTCGTAGCATGGACTCTACCAATTGTTGGAAAAGTTCTGGTGATATCGCAGTCCATGATTCCAGGACAGCCGTTCATAAAGTGCTGAGTTGCCAGTGGTGGGTTTTGGGGTCGAATGTATCGCTCCACTTCGAACGACAGATGCTCAATAGGATTCAAATCCAGAGATTGAGAGGGCCATTCGAGGGTTGTTAACTCACTGGAATGCTCCTTCAACTAGTCTTTTGAAAACAAGAGCGATGAGACGGGGTGTTGTCTTGTTGAAAGAAGGCGTCCTGCTGTGGAAAATGGATGGCCATGAATGGGTGTAGGTGATGTAAAGTAAGATAACATAGCCTTGTATGGTGATGATGGTCTCAATAGGAACAAGGGACTCAAGATGGCCCACATAAACACACCAAAACATTAGACTACCATCACTTGCCTGTAATATTCCGATTTGACAGTTGGGTATCCACAGCCTCATGTGGGAGGTTGACACAGATGCAGCCCCCTATTGACACGTTCTAGTTTGAACATCAATTCATTGGACCAGTTGCCAGTC
This sequence comes from Ryuthela nishihirai, assembly GCA_038380435.1. Taxonomy (NCBI): domain Eukaryota; kingdom Metazoa; phylum Arthropoda; class Arachnida; order Araneae; family Heptathelidae; genus Ryuthela; species Ryuthela nishihirai. The sequence continues at coordinate 18,352,408 of JAWZYU010000011.1, forward strand.
TTCCCCATTCCAGTGGTGATATTCCTTTGCTCACTGCAACCTCACAAACCAGAGATGTGTTGTTAACAAAATTACTCAATTTGGGTATCGGTTGCCATAGTTCAGTTGTGATATCATATATCGAATGGTCCTTGCACAAACCTTCATAGCAGCCCAGTAGTGCGCCATCATAAAATCGGAAGCTCTTTGCACAAACCCTCATAGCTGCTCCTATATTGAATGCCAAAGTTATCATCTGCACTATGGCCCTCCGTTCCAGTGTTAAAATATGGGAGAGGTGGCACTTACTGCAAACATCAATGGCCAGTTTTAGCAACATTCTCTCTAGCGGCTGCAAATTTTGCTGCTTTTGATGTAGTCAGGGTACACACATGCGATAGTCACATGCAGAAATCCCAGATATTCTGGAGTTAATATGGAGTGCCAGGTTTTCCTTGCACCGACTATCTGCCCATGATTGAACTTGTGGTCAAAGGCCAAATTTCGATATACCATTCTTGGAGAGTTACAAATTGGTGCCTGCTGGTATTTCGAATCATAGATCTCAGAAACGTTGCAAAATTTTCGGTGCAATGGGTCCTTTGAGATCAAAGGTCAAATTTCTATGTAGCATTGCTAGAGAGCTAAGAATTGGTGAATTGAGCTATTTTGTGCAGCAGAAGTTAGAAATATGAAGAATGTTTAGGTCAGTTCTCCGCTAAAACAACTCTTGTTAAAAATGATTTTTATATTTCTATTCATTTCTGGTCCTTCTACAAGAAACAATCGGAAATCAAAGGAATAAATAGAAGAAACCCAATAGCGTTCATTTAAATATGAACTCAATCATCCTACTGCATTCGTATGCATTTTATTAATTTTTGTTCCTTCTGCAGGATGAAATCGGAAATCAACGGAATTCATAGTCGAAACCCAAACAGGCCATATTAACAACTCGTTGATCCGATTCTGGTTAAAACTGATTTTCATAATGCTATTCATTTCTTCTCCTACTAAGCGAAAGAATCGGGAATCAATGGAACGTATTCCGAAAAATTCATCACTGCCATAGAAATTTACTGCCATTCTCTCTAATCCGATTTCCGTTAATACAGATTAAATATTCATAAGCCTCAAAGGAAATCAGTACACCATCCGACAGTCAGACAAATATTTATGTATATTTTCTTTAGTCAAACGTTTCAGTACAATAGTTTTTTAAAATAGTCTGGCCAACCTGTCATAAAACCAGTTATCAATACATTGAATCTGGATTATTCAATTGCTTTGATCCAACATTTTTAGATGCATAATCGAGCTATTTGTCAAATTATAGTATACATTAAAATATATATTTTTGCTTTCCAATCAATAGCATTTTATGATTACGCAAAATATATATATATTTTTTTTACTCTTTACATATTAGAAATGTATTTTCGTTTCTATTTAGAGATATATATCTCTAAATATTTCGTTTCTAACTAGATAATATATATTCGTTTCTAACTAGAGAATTTTCATGCTGCTTTCTAAGAGCATAAAGGAACGAAAGAAAATAATTAACTACAAGAAATCAAACCGTGTAGAACTACACCGAAGTGCCAAAACATTATGATCAGCTCGTCTTTATGAAAATCGAAACAACTGCAGATAAACTTCGACGCGTGTGAAGGTCAAGAAACGGTATAAATAACACCTGATGCTGAGCTCTGTTAATCAGTGTTATTCTTGTTCTTCAGATGGGAAATGCAGCGGACTTAAGTGATTTTGACAAAGGCCAAATTGTAATGGCCAGACGACTGGGTCAAAGCATTTCCGAGACGGCAATAATTGTGGGGTGCTCACGGTCAGTCGTGGTTAGTACCTTCAAAAAGTGGTCCGAGGAAGGAAAAACCACCAACCGCTGGCAAGATGTGGGCCAAACATAGCTCATCGATGCTAGAGGTGAGTGAACGCTATCCCGTATGGTACGAGCCAACAGAAGGGATACTGTGGCGCAATTCATCCGTAATTTGAATGCTGGTGATAGGAATTATGTGTCACAACACACAATACATCGAACCTTACTGAAAATGGAGCTTCGCAGCCGCAGGCCGCTTCGAATGCCCATGCAAACCTCGGTTCACCATCTAAAGCCCTTATAATGGGCACGCAAGCGTCGAAACTGAACCTTGAATGATTGGAAGAAGGTCGTCTGGTCCGATGAATCTTGTTTCCTGTTGAACCATGTGGACGGCTGAGTACATGTGCGTCGTTTATCTGGGAAAGTGGTGTCACCAGGATGCACCATGGGATGAAAAGAAGCCGGTGAAAGAAGTGTAATGCTTTGGACAATATTCTGCTGGGAAACCCTGGGTCCAGTCATTCATGTACAGGAAACTATGATATTTACACCTACCTAAACATTATTGCAGACCAGGTACATCCTTTCATGGCAACGGTATACCCCTCTTGTAGTGCCTTCTTTTAGCAGGATAATGCTCATGCCACACTGCCCAGATTGTTCAAAAATGGTTTGCGGAACATGAGGAAGACTTCCAGGTATTGCCCTGGGCTCCAAATTCCCCAGACATCAATCCAATCGAGCATCTGCGGTTATTAGTTTACCTTTTTTATTTTGGATGTTTTCGTTCTTGACTCAAAAAAATATTCCCCCAAAAAATATACACTGCTTCACAGTAAAGCAAGTGAAAATCGACAATAAACAGAGTGTAAGACAAGCAAGAGTCGCCTATGACTCTGTATGCCCTACAGCCCAGAGTCAAAAATTCTCTGACGCAGTGAACGTGTTAATTAACTGTAATTTTTTTAACTAGTTTCTTGTATGGGAAACAAAGAGTAGATTAAATAAGTATTAAGACTAAATCACTATGTATGTTATTTTGCAATTAAGAATCAAATAATATAAATTACTTCAATTGAATAAATTTATTACGAGGCCTATGACAGATTCTTGAACTATATATCTAATCATTCATGTCTTTAGTGTTTCATTTAATCTGTTGAATCGGTTTGCTAAGTAAAAATTTAAACCAGTTATATAACATCCTTTATATTTCTCCAAGCGTTTCTTAATCAATAGTGTATTAAAGAAATAAAAAACTCATATATTCAGCCATGCATAAAGTACCATAGTTTAGTTTTGAAACGATGTCACTGAGCATTTTGAAGTATCTTGCACTCTTCTTTCGAATGAAATTAGTGGCATTATTACAGCTGCATTTGTCAGCTAAAACAGATATATCGGTTTAATTCATTGCATTCATAAATCACAAAATTTCAGTGTGTCGTTCCGTCTTCTAACGCGTTAATCTATTGAAAAGAATATCCTTATCAAGTTCCAGATGCCCTTTCATACGTTTGTCAGATTTCCTATAATCATTTCTCATCGCCGGTAAAAGTTGTTACTCGATCTTATTCAGTCTCATTCTGTCATTCGAAACTCTGTCCTTCACCACCAAAGTACTTCTTGTTATCCTCTTCATAAAATCAATATGGCACCATTGTTTTCAGACAACGCCATTCCTTTTTGCTGAAGAAAAAGCTTAAAACCGTCGCGTTTATAAGCGTAAATAATCTGCATCCATGTAAATTCTCCAATCTGTATGCTTTACCGCAACACATTAGGGTTTCTTTTTGTGAAAATCATAAATTTCATTTCGATTTCTGAAGTTTTCTTCCGAATATCACTAAATGAATAAGTCACAAACACCCCAAGGCTCGGAATATAGGGCTTGGAAGTACATACACTTCTGTCATCATCTCACTAGGAGAGATTCATCCCGCCAGACTGATTCTGGCGGTTGCTATGGAAACCAGGCAATTTGTTCTCTCTGCGGGGAGGAGATTAAATCCTCTAACAAGTACTGCCAAATATGGCGTGTAACATGAAACTCGGTGTTATTAATTTATAAGATATTGGTAACGATATTCATTAAGTGCGTTTCTGCTCTTATGTTCAGAAAGTGAGCCAATACATCTTGAACTTCAACCATGTGAGTCAAAATAATCTAACCCATATTAACCTGCAGTACAAATAAACTGTTGTGTTCCCATAGCAACCGTCATGGTCAGCTTGATCTTGCCAAAGTTACGAAAATTCTTCTCGAAATTCTTACATAACAGTACAGTCTGGCGGAAGGATGCTGACGGGTGTGGCTCAGTCCATAGCGCGCCAGGCTCGTAATCTGCAGTTTGTCAGGTTCGAGTCGCAGATGGAGCAGTTTTAAGATTTATCTTCGCAAAACTCCCTGCCCTTAAAAAAAAGCACCGATGGGCTTAGAAAGACCACCGTCCTTTGGATGGGACGTTAAGCCGTGGCTCTGTGTGCGGGAGCGCCATTCCCTATTCACGTTAATGAACACGCTGGATGGCTTGACGGGAGACTATCATCTGTCTCCTAACAGCTATCCAGTGGGTTCCCTCCCCGAACCTTCTCTGTGCCCTCTGGGTCTTTATGACCTGGTCATTTAACCCATTGTGTTCAAAGAAAGAGCCGCCCAGCGGTAAAACAACCCAATCCGGAAGGGTGCAAGTCAATCACTGTCATCTTTTGTGCTTTGTACAGATACAGTTAATCAGAGAAAATCTAAAGGCTGAAAGCTTAAAACCGAATCATGAATTCCTTTAGATACAAAGGTAAATAAATAAACAAAATGCATTTCATGAAATCAAATGCCAGATAAATGTCTGTCGTGTCATGCACACCGATTGAATTTCTAAACAATGAAAATAAAAATAATATGACCCAGTCTGCTATGAGGTTTGGTTTGTGAATGGTTGGCAATTGTCAAGATTCAACTGGAACTGGAACGAACCAGAACACAGCTCTTTTCGTAATTTTAATATTTGAAATTATTCTCCTCAATTATGCTCCTGTAGTCAAGCGGTTTGCGCGCTTTGCTACTGATCAAAAATACCTGGGTTAGAACTTAAGTATGGATGTTCCTTTGATGTGTTCTATGTCTTATTAAACTAGTAGGCTCTTGTTAGACCTCTGAGTAAAGCGGATGCATGATGGATTTTTTTTCTTTATTATTCTTCCCAAAAAGTGCAAACATATGATGGAAATAGAATATATATATTATATAATAATTAACTAGATAATCCGCCAAATGTTTGGCACATACATGTCTATTGATAATTTTTCCCATCGATAATTTTTTTCACATAATTCCAGCATTAACGTAATACTCAATCACAACTATCGTCGATAACATGCTACTTCATTCACAAGGTAGACGACTGCAGCGCCCTCAGAAATTCAGGACACTTTCAAAGGGTTCACTCTCGACTCACGGCAGCTAGGAACCCAATCTCTTAACCCCATACGGATAGAACTAATTGGGACCACCACTGTATATTTGGGTCTGATCGCTTAAGTACCAGCGGAAAACTGGTTACGGAAAATATCTGCTACCGATGACGCCATACCTGTCCGCCCTTTCGTACGTCCGGGAGTATGGCAATTATACTAGTTAAACCCACGCCAAAAGTTTGATCCGAAATGTATTGATAACGCTTGCCATCGATGTTCATTCACAGCTTTTCACCACTCCAGTCACAATTAAATCTCGCCAAAAGTTTGGCTCGAATCGCATGTCCATTAATAACTTCATCCACAGCTATCCACACGTACTACTCAATACGCCACTCATCAGGTAGTCGATGGTAGCATTCAAAAAAATCTCGGAAATTTTTCGCTGTAACACTCCGAACCTACTGCAGCTAGGAAAATCACCTGCTACCCCAACAGGGTTAGAACTAAGTGAGGCCATCCCACTAAATTTAGGACTTGTCACTTAAGTAGTCACGGAACCAAGGGGAAACTGAAAATTTCTGCCACTGATGACGCCACCTGTGTCCGTTTGCCCATTCATCCTTCGCTCGTTCGGAATTACGTCTATTATATAATAAGATGACTAACTGAAACCAGCAAAAACGTTTGCAATTTATAGTTGCGTTTTGTTCCCAAGTTCCTTTGCCAACTTCTTCATTCACAGAATCTGAAATTAACACCTACGCAGACGCATAATTGAAGTTATTTATACCATGTAGAAGATTTCAAAAACTGTTTCAAATACTTTGTGAAACTGAATTCCAGATCATATGCAGATGCAAAGGCATTCGAGGTTCTAAATCGTTTGAGATAGGGACTTGAATACTTAATGCAGCACAGGATGTCTCAAGAGAAACCCGTGTACGAAATAAGAGACCGGTCGATCAAGTATTTGAGTAATTATAGGGCACAGAAATCGATTAAAACAGAGATAAATCTCCAAACGTTTGCATGGTAAATAAGCTTTCGCCAACAGAGTCAATTGCATATCCGCTGGTGAATACCTAACATTAGACTGCCGTGGAGGAAAGACTGCATTGTCGACTGGTGCCTTGGCATTTCCAATGGCCCAAGTCGACTGCTGTGCATTGTCCCATGGCTCAAGGAGACGACTATTACTTGTATAATATGTTTACAAAATAAGTAATAAAACACACACCTTTAGCAGTTTTTTTTTTGCAACGGTTCCAATCAGTAAAATTATCGATGGAGAAAACGGGATATAGATACGGACATTTGGCACCATTACTTCCCTAGATCCAGCCTTGTAGGATGGTGATGGGAGGGATTTCAAATCTCCTGGGATTTGAAAACGTATTAAATTAACCAAGTAACGATGCAATTATTATTATAATTATATATTCAGAGTGTTTACAAAGTGCTGTTCCTATTTTGAAAATTTATTACATTACAACCAAAAGAAATACAGCAATGCGGTCTTTCGCAAATTGTTAAAACTCAAAAAAACTGTTCCGTATCTATATCTTAAAAGTTAAATTTCAAAATAGGAACAACACTTTGTAGACATTCTGAATATATCAATCCACAAAGTCATGCATAAGCCATTATTCCTTTATGCATACAGAGTGCAACTGTCCAAGACATGCAGTCAAATGGCCTCCTTCGAGCTATGCATTCTTTCTTCCATCATCATCATCATCATCATCATCACCATCCTCAAGCAGCCATGGGCTACGGAGGTCCAACCAGACTGCACAATTTAGTTCTCCAAGCATATCTGTCCTGAGTATATCTGATGCATCTGCCCACTGCACATCAATTATAATAAAGTCCTATTTGACCTGTCTGCCCACCACATCCTAAGTCTTCCCCTCTTTCTGAGGTCTTTAGGCACACTGTTCATAACCCTATTCGCCAATCTATAATTATCCATAAGGGCAACATGGCCAAACCAATGGAGTCTCTCTCTGCACAATATGCTGCTTAAAGGAGGTTGCAAACTCCTTTGCCTAACCTCATCATTAGTTACAAAGTTAAACCACCTAATGCCCAAGATACTGCGTAAGCATCTGGAATCAAAAGCATCAAGTTCCTGTTATCTTGTTTACAAAGCGTCCACGTTTCACTACCGTAACTAACCATAGAGAGAAGCAAACTATTATACAGTCTAATTTTAGCTTTAGGTGTATATGCCTATTTTTCTACACTCTCCATAGATTTTGTTTACAAAGCGTCCACGTTTCACTACCGTAACTAACCCTAAAGAGAACCAAACTATTATGTAGTCTAATTTTAGTCTTTAGGTGTATATGCCTATTTTTCTACACTCTCCATAGATTCTTAAAAGTCCCGGCAGCAATCCCTATTCGTCTGTTAATCTCATGCCGCACATCACCAGTATCTGTTACATAGCTCCCAAGATAATTAAACTGAGAGACCTTCTTAAGAGTGCAGTCATTCAGATTAATTGAACCACAGCTTGCCTGACCAATTTTCATCACTTTAGTTTTCTCTCTGTTTATAACCAAATCTACTCTACTAACCAGTCTCATCAACAGCTCGAATGAGAGAGTTCATCTAATCAACATCATTTGCCAAAAGGAGTAAATCATCAGCATAAAATAAATCAGAAATTTTCTTATCTCCAGACCATTTAAGGCCAAAATCTTTACCTTGTACTGAATTTCGCGTAACATAATCGATAACCAAACTGAAGAGAAATGGAGACAACAATTGATGAAAACAAATGGTTACCTAAAATAGGTGTTATTCTCGAATGAAGCCACTTTTCCTTTGCCTGGACATGTTAATCCTTACAACATTCGGATATGGGTACTGAAAATCCGTATGCCATTCGTGAGAGTCCAAAGATAAGCGTGTTGTGTGGACTCATGTACAATAGCATGGTGTCCACATTTCTTGCTGAGAAGGAAAGGAAGCATTTATCTCGATATGCTCGAGCTTTTTGTGATCCCTCAGCTGGAAGAGCTGCAGTCATTTATCATTTTTCAGCCAGATGACTCGCCTCCACACTGTAGTAACAGATGTTCAGGATAAAACATTTCTTGATAGGTAGATGGGACGTGGTGGACCAATCACCTGGATCTCACTCTCCCCTGACGCTCTTAGACTTCTTTCTATGGAAGTACATCAAGGATTTTTTATGTAGAACACCCATTAATGACATTGCAACTCTTCGCGCAAGGATAGTCGAAGCAATCCAAACCGTGACTGTAGATACGCTGGCAAGTACATGGCAAGTCTTGATATAATAAGAGCCAATAAAGCGCACATGTTGAGGGGCATTATAGCAGACGTAAACTTTTTAAGCTTCATTACAATTTGCAAAAGATCGCATTGCCTTATTTCTTGTGATTGTGATATAATAAAGTTTCAAAATAGGAACAAGACTTTGCGGACACCTTTGTATATTGTAAAAACTTCTAAGTAATATTTTCCATCTCATCTCCCTTCTCACTTAACAAAACCGGTATTTTGTTTTTGTAACCTCATATGTGACCATGACTAAAATTCTGTCAGTACCACTGACTTTATCTTCTCTACAACGAAATAAATCTAATCCTATCAGAGGTTAAATAACCAACAGAAAAGTCATAGGTTTTATGTGAAAAGCATAATGCTAAGCATTGTCTACAGATTGCAGGATAAATTCTGACTATACACATAAGTTGATTAACACATTTGTGATTGTAATGCCAACACTTACCTTACTTAAATGCTAATGTTAAGTTTCTACATTAAGAGGCAATGAAAAATAGCTCTATAACATTGAAAAATTAGTATTAAAATATGAATACCTTTGTGTTCATGAAAACTTTCTGCCTATCATTGTTTCTGCGTTGCAGACAGAAAGCACAGTGATTTTGGCCTTCGTGTAATAAAATTGTTTGGTGTAAATTATTGCACATATACTGAGTTGGCGATAACTTGTTTAGGTGTGATTAAAGTGTAGGTAAATGGTCAATTTTTAAATCATTATCAGAATTTTAAAAATGTTTTAATTAACTGAAATCGGATACTAACAGAAAACCCAGAGTTTATATCTCTAAAACGTCGCTTCTTTCCTTGAATATGCCGATATATTTTCAGTTCGTATCTTCATTCAACAGGAAGCATTGCATTAAAGGTATTACATGGCTAAGAGTAATTCGTCAATTGTAAATTATATTTCTTGTCTCATAATTTCGACATCTCGTTTCCTTCCCGAGTAACGAAAATCGATGTAAACTTCGAATATATAATTATAAGAGTCTGTTCAGCAATTGGTTTTCATGCCGGGTCTTGTTATGTCAGGGTTTTCTTACGCTTTCACGAGCAATGGTGAAAAGTGCAGCAATGATCCAAGTCGATTGTTGTTTTTTCCTCTAAGTGGAACATTTTTGCACACAATGGGCTAAATACCCAAGTCACAGGGACCTGTATGGCTCAGAGAAATTTGGATAAGGGAATGCATTGTACAACAGTTAGGAGACAGATTGTAATCTCCTATCAAGACATCAACATGTTCTTTTGCTTGCACAGGTTATTGTTCCCCTGAACACTGTGCTTCATCTTTAAGTTCCATCCGACGAACGGGAGCTTTTTTAAGTCCATCGATGCCACCTTCCTCATTGAGGGCAGAGTGAGAGGGTAGTGGAGAGAGAGCTGAACATTTACACGAAAGGGACTCGAAACTGGGAAGTGCAAATTACCAACCTGTGGTCCGGTAAACTTGATTTTGATTTCTACATTTATAGTTATAGGAGTTAGAATAGAACTGTGTTAGTCATTCCGTCAAATACTCATCGAAGTAATAAAACAGAAATAATAATTCTTTGAATATTAAATCGATTGTTTTTCAAGGTTTTATTGGTATGTGTAAATATTTCTTTAGGCTTTTGTAATTTAAAAAAAATGTTTTTTCTTTAATTATTAACATTCTATGCAGGTACTTTATATTCAATATTTTAAGAATTTTGTTCCATTGTGAATTAAAGCTTAAGCACATACTGAAATATTTAAGAAAAATACATTTTTAACGTCTTCTATTAAAATTTCTTGGTTTGAACTTTATAAAACAGGACAATTATTTGAAATGTTCAGTACCACTTTTGAAAAAAAAGGTCACTCTAATTTTTTTTGTGAGCTCTTCGTCGCCAAGCTTAGAGCTGTCGAGAGACTACTGGCAGATGTAATATTGTGCCGTTGTTTTCCATACAGAAGAACCTTACTTCAATCTGCCGTGGCAAGAATGATCTCACGTTCTCTTAATAGGGTCGTTTCCCCATACCATCCTCTGAGGGATGAATTCCTTTCAACACGGCTAGTTAGAAGAGTATATTAAAAAGTGCAATTTAAGGGTGAAAATTATGTATACTTATAGTCAATCACAGTTAACTGCATTAGTTCATTCAGCTTTGGGAAACAACTGCACTGAATGTCAGATCGATTTGAAATTGGCAGTAGGATTTTCTCACTTTCAAATCAAGAAATCTAATCATCTTAGATAAAACACCATACATCAAGCTATCTAGACAAATAACAAATGTTAATATCAGTGAAAAAAATCATAAATAGGTATAACTTATGAAATAATAACCTGAAAATAGTTAGTTTTGCTGTGAGTTGGATTCGAAACTACATCTGCTGGAAACATGCCTGTTATGCTTACCACTACACCATCATCAGCTAACGTTATTTCTTCAGTTGGTGTGACTTATGAACTTTCCCACATTTTTATTTCTGTCGCGCAGTGGAGCCAACTGTCGAGAAATGGACAACTATGTTGTCACTTAGAGATGGAATTTAATATTTCTCACTCACGTTCATGGAGTCAGAGCAGCTGAAGTCAAATCATTAGCCGATGATGGTGTAGTGGTTAGCATAACTGGCATGTTTCCAGGAGACATGAGTTCGAATTCCAATCATGGGAAAACATTTTTTTTCAGCTTATTATTTCATGAGTTCCATGTCTTCAGGACACATCCTGTGATTCTTTACTACTGGATTATTATTTTTAACGCCATAAATTTGTGACAAATATTAAATTCTATCTCTGAGTGACAAAATAGTTGTCTATTTCCCGACAGATGGCGCCACTGTACAAAACAAAGAAAAATACGGGACAGTTTATAAGTCGTACCAGCTGAAGAAAAAAAGTTAGTCGATATGGTGTAGAGTTAGCATAACTGGCAGGTTTCCAGGACACGTGAATCAAATTCCACTCAACGTAAAACCAGTTTTTTTTCAGCTTATTACTTCATGAGTTCCATGTATACAGGACACCTCCTGTGATTTTTTACTACTAAATATAACTTCTCCCTTTTCAGTTTTTCACTAATTGGAATGCAAAAAGATTAGGTAATAAATATAGTGTCCTTTTGTTGAAATAAAGCTGTAGATAGTACAATAAGTTTAAAATGTGTTCATAGTTTTTTTAACAAAGCTCTATATGTTTAGCCATTTTTTTGCATTTTAATTAGCGAAAAATCTGAAGCAGGGGCATATTATAACTATTTATGAATTATCTAGACAATTCTGAAATAAATCACCATACTGCATGTTTGCGTGGCGATTAGTTCGTATAAATCTAGCTTTCGTATAATAATATAACATATTGAAATTTAGAAAAATCTATAATTATATGTATGTACACTTTTTATTTGACATAGGACTAAGTAAAATAGTAATGGCCTCAAAATCCAAAGAACCTGAAATCCGGTTTTCTTTTCAAACTTGGAATTAATTAAGAAAATAACTTTTTTTTTCTCTATTTTTTAAAGGTTAGAAAATCGTTTAATCATCTTATTTTTTTAAAATAAATTTGATGTCAAATTATTTTAAAAGTAATGTGTATCAATTTCAATGAGTAATGACTTAACTTCAGAAATGTAAAAATGATATTATACTAGTAAATATATTTTTTTAATATTATTGCAATTTTATTGTTTATATTGGACGTAATTTTTTATTTTTCAGGACCCAAAAACCAGAGAGCCTTGAGTCCCATGCCTTCGGGATTTCTGGTCCCTAACTGTATATTTGATTTTATAAAGCTCTTGGAAATTACTCACAACACTTGTTATAGATTACCATAATTTGTAAATCGACTTATATAGATTCTACTTTAATTCAGTTACGAACGTCGATCAAAATATCCTTTATAATGGAGAAAATTCCCCCACACCAGCACTTGCTTACAATTATCGAAAGCATGAACTTTAAAACTTTCAGTCTCTGTGAAGATGCAACATTTTTAAAAAGTAAGGTAAAGTGTAGTTAAAAGTACTTATTTTGGTAAAAAAGTTTAAATCGCAATTATTGCTAATTTTTATAATATCTGGATATTTTAAAATTCCAGATATCGAGATTCAGACAGTGAAATCAGGAAGTATGGTACTTTAGTTTACGGCACGTGCAACACAGTTAGTATTTGAAAGGTTATTTTGTTTTGTGTGTTTTTTATATTTATGAAGGAAATTAGTGAACCCAAAATATCGATAAAACGAAAGCGGGAAAGTTTACTTCGGCTGCTACTAAACAGATAAATTATATAGCTTTATGTTCGAAAGTTTCGAAGAAATATTCTTTCTTGCGTCGCTCCCAAGAATACATGTACCATCGTCAACAGCAATGGTTACCTGGAACGTCAAAATAAGTTTATTGAACTGTGGTAACACGTACATATGATGTGATATAGTGAACAGAACTATACATTTACTCTGAAAGGGATCATCTGGCATGAAACGTGTGAACAACGATCTCTGCAGTGGCTTTTATCCAATGTATATAAAAGATGAACAGCAGATCTTCTGTATTGTATGGACTATAAGTCTTTCGAAAGTAGCTCAGGAGAAAATAATCCATTTTTATAGTGACATTTTAGATGAAAAATATAGCTTTGATGCAAAATATTGACATTTTAGACGAAAATATAGCTTTGATGCAACATATTGTCATGCGTTTCTTTCTCTGTATAAGAATGACACTATGTTTTCTAACGCTATTGTTTGTGTGTAGAATGCTTTGATACAACAGCTTTCACAACAATCAGTGACGAAACAGGAATCCAGGCCTGAAATATACAAAATACTGTAAGCAATCTACACTGCTTCGTAAACACTGACATGCCGGAGAGCACTTGAAGTTTATACTCCTTTTCAATAGTTGTACTGATTTAAAAATCGGCAACTAATTACCACGTTTTTAAATATGTATTCTGCAACACATATTCAGAAACGCTTTTTATATGACTAAGCTATTCCCCTTAGACTTATATGAATATATAGAACTACACGTACAACTGGCATTTATAGGAAGGAAGGGTATTTCATCATTATTTATTTTATTGTTTAAATTTTTGCGAATTGTCAATGAACCAAAACATGGTTATTCTTTAACAACTAAAAAAGATTATGTCTTCTGAGGAAGAGTTGAAATCATTTGGTCATAAGATTTAAGAATTTAGTGGAAAATAGGCGGAAGTAAAAGAAATAGCACATATTTATCTTTAAAGCTTTAGAGTTTAAATTGCAATAAATTATGCGAATTTTTGAAGAATATTAGGATATTCTGAGTATTTTCGTTTATTTATAAGATAAGACTTTTAGGCGCAGTTGGGGCGGAGGTGGCTCAGTCGGTAGCGCGCCAGGCTCGTAATCTGTAGTTCCCAGGTTTGAGTCCCAGCTGGGTCAGCGTTGAGATTTATCTCCGCAAAATTCCCCGCCCTGCCCACGGTCAGTAGGGAACACCGATGGGCTTGGAAAGGCCGCCGTCCGTCGGATGGGACGTTAAGCCGTGGCACCGTGTGCGGGAGAGCCATACCCTGTGCACTTTAAAGAATACGCTGGATGGCCTTGACGGAGAGGCTATCATCTGTCTCCCAACAGCTGTTCCAGTGGGTCCCCTCCCCCAACCTTCTCTGAGCCTTCGGGGTCCATGTGACCTGGCCATTTAGCCCATGGTGTGCAAAAAAGTGCCGCTCAGAGGTAAAACAACCCAACCCAATTAGGCGCAGTTACTAAAACTTAATTAACATTAGCCTTTTTCTGATAACTTATCTATTATTTTTCGCATATTTTTATTTTTACATGTTTTTTTATTTGAATGGAAAAAAAAATATTACTAAGGCATAAATTTCTCTGAGTATCCTATTAATTCAAAAATCTATTTACTTTGATGCACGCTTAGTTGCTGAGATACATAATTTCCGCTCACATGTAAAACTTTTGCATTTTCTAGATCGTAGAATTAAATAAAACAGTTATTAAATTTAGTTTTTCTTGCTTGAGTTGAAGAGATTCATAGTGAATGAGACTGTTTATCTTGATTAACTGTAGAGACTTACAGTGATTGAGACTTTAGTTGCTTAACTAAAGATACTCATAGTGATTGAGCTGTTTAATTGTTCGATTGAAGAAACTCATTGTGAGTTTTATTATCTCTTTAATTGTAGATACTCATAGTGATTGAGCCGTTATCTCTTTAGTTAAAGAGACTCAGAGTGATGAGGACTTTATATGTTTAATTATAGAGACCCATAGTGATCAATACTGTTTATCTCTTAAGTTGAAGTGACTCATAGTGATTGCAATTGCTTTTCTGTTTAGATGTACAAACTCAGTGATTGGGACCGTTTATCTGTTTAGTTTTAGAAATTCATAGTTATTGAGAAGTGCATGGGTTTAGTAGAACCACAACAAGTCAACGAGCATAATGATTGACATATATAATTTGAACGAACACAAAAGTTTTGAATGTTTTGCGAAACCATACCACTTAAAAATAAGCTTATTTTCATTGTAAGTTGAAGAGATTTCTGTCAAATGTCACATTTCAAATAATAATATCAAATAGCCAATAATAAAAAAAATCAAATATCACAGATAAATAGAGTACATTTCGAGAATGCTGCCCTTCCATTCAATAGCATTATGTAAAATAAGGGATTGTAATTTATCTGAGAAAGTGGAGTGTGCGATATAGGCGTTCGCGTTGTTCAGAAATGCCGTATTTACGAAATTAGCAAAAGCCGCAAAATTTCTCAAGACCGATTTATACACTTAAAGGACAATTTATTATACTCACCCACTTAACAGCCGGTGTGTCCACTTTTCGCCCTCACAGCAGCAGCAAAATGTGGTGGCATGGAATCTATCAGGTGTTGGAAACGTTCGGTGGTATTGCGGCCCATGATTCTAGGACAGTCATCCGTAAAGCACCGAGAGTTGTCGGTGGTGATTTTCGGACTGGAAAGCATCGCCCCTCATCATCCCCAGAAGCGCAATAGGGTTCCAATCCGAAGAGGGAGAGTACCGTTCGAGAGTTGTGAACTCACTAGAATGCTCCTACAACTAGTCCTTCACCAAACGGGAGAAATGAGATGGGTGTTGTCTTGGTGAAGAAGGCATCCTGTTGTAAGAAATGGGTAGCTACAAACTGGGCTAGCTGGTAAGCGAGTACAACAACATAGCCTTGTGTGGTGATGTTGGTCTCAACAAGTACAAGGGGACTCTAGGTAATCCATGCAAACATGCTCTAGAACATTATACCACGTCCACCTCCTGTAACATCCTGACTTGTCAGTTGGGGTCCATAGCCTTTTATGGTCTACGCCTCATATGCAACTTTCCATTGGTGTTCTCTAGTTGGAAGCTCGATTCATAGGACCAAGCTACATATTTAGAGTCTTCCACGATTCATTGGCGATATTCCTTCGCCCACTGTAGCTTCCTATCCCAGTTACATGCTGATAACAAGGGTACTCAATGTGGGCATCTACTGTCATAGCCCACTCATGCCATTGTAAGTCAAATGGTCTTTGCACAAACCTTCGTCGATTCCCAGTGGTTGAAGCCAACGTTATTATCTGCACTATGACCCTTCATTCCAACATTACGATGCGGGAGAGGTGACACTCACCTCCAACATTAACGGCCCAGTAATTGGCCACAATTTTCCAGGTTGCTGCAGGTTTTTGTTCCAGACGTTCCGCAGACACGAATATGGACCATCCTATCTTCCTTACACCGACTATTTGCCCACGATCAAACTCACTCAGGTCTCCGTGTTTACCCATCATAACAGTCGCAGGTACGCTATACATCAGAGTGGCATCTGACCTATTTATAGCCGCATTTTATAGCCGTACAGGCCGAAATATTGTGGCGGAGTATGGCCGATTTGTGGTTGGATGCTGCGTATATAATAAATTGTGCTTTCAATGTATATTACTTGTTTTAATGTGATTGTCATTAAAATGATAATATTTTACAAACGATGCTAGCATAATTGCACATGTTTTTCTACAACAATGAAACATTGTGTGAAATATGTAATATTATGAGAAAATCAAAGCTCTCATGTTTTTCCCTTCACAGTTTTTTCATCTCCAGTAATTCACAGTTTGTTGATAAAAGAACAGTGTAATAAACAAAATCTTAAAAAGTTCTCTTTGACAGAGAAATTTTAAGTGAAGGGTGTACGAAAAGGGGAGTATACGATAGGCATTTGGAAAATGTTGCCAACTGAGTAATCTCTGCAACATTGCAGCCTATGTGATTTGACAGGGTAAGTTGACAAGTTAAAGGTGATTAGCTATGCATCAAATCCTTGGATGAGTAGGAAATAGGAAGCAAATGAGTGCTTCTTATATTTAAGAAACTCCTTCCTTTCTTTCTAAGTTCATCCATTCATTCTAGTTCAGTTTATTTCATGAGGTGTTCTTAAAATTTACATTTTTGCTTTCCATTTTCCTCCGGTTTTCCTCCCATTCAGTGTCCCATTCCGTTTTCCTCCCATTCCCTTTCAACATTGAAATTTCAAGAATCCTTCTTGAATACATCTTCACATGGACTCCTTTTTCCCCCCAAAATGTATGACCCTCTGCGAATACATCCTAAGAGACAGGGCCTACCAAGAACAAGCCCCCTTACAACACTTATCATGCCATGGATGAGTAAGCACAATGGGACGGATTTTAGTTCCCGGTAGTGTGTCACCGCGTCCAGTGATCGCCCCTGTGGACGATGTTAATGACAGCAGACACAGGCTTCTCTCACCATCCATCATCGCCTGTCGCGGAGAGACTTCTGCTGCGAAAAAAGAAAAGCACGCTGATCGACCTTTGGGAAGAAGATTACCGACTTGACTTCCAGGAGCAAAGCATCACGGAAGCCAAACAGCGTCCAGCGACGAAAGTGCGAAAAGAGCTGGATGAAGAGGGGGATGGGGAGAACAAGACTGAGCTGTAGGGAGGGAGAGTGAAGGGAAAAGAGTGACACCCGAGGTGGAGAGAGAAGCGAAAGGAAGAAGAAAATGATTCAGGCCGATATTGCATGATGTTGTTGCTTTCTGGAGAGCTTTGCAGAATGTGCTGGGCGTAATGAGGGTTTTAGTCTAAAACACTAGGGAAAACGTTTTATTATGTATGCTAGTTGTTCTCGAGCATTTTGGTACGCAATCCCTGTCGATTTTGCTGGTATTTACACAACCTCTGATGATATTTTTGTGCTCCCTCAAAATACCCGGAAGGCCTCAAGGATGGAATTGTTTTTGGTGAAATATTTAATTCATAAAAATACTTTCAAATAATACAAAACTGTGCAAGACTTATGGCTTGAATACGGCGCACTCCACAGTGAAAACTTCAACAATGTTCGATAAACGCTTATGAATATTTTTAATATTTGCTAAATCGCGTCCCAAAAGCGAAAAGTTTGAAATTTACATTTTAACTATTTCCGAGTCTTTGTTCGGATAATGATTGTGTTTCAAAATCCCAGGTGCTAAGCGCAACTAGGGCAAAATATAGTGGTGCTTTATTCAAATTTGGAAACACAAATATATTTTTGTGTGTGTTTGAAATCTCCTCAATTGGAAAGAGAACCATTTCTTCACTTTCAAAGGGTTGTTTACAGTTTTAATTTTTTACACAGTTGACAGATAGAAGATCAGTGCAGAGTAATAGGTGCTATTTATCAGTTATTTATTTATTTATTTATTTATTTGCGTTTGGTGTTCGACCCTTTCATCTAATTTTGGTGGCGAAAATCCAAAACAGATTGTGGGAACAGGTACAGATTGTACACGTAAAATTCCAGAAATATTTTGCTGAAAAAAAAAAGAGTTTCCCCTGAATGGGGCTCGAATTACCATCTTCTGAGTACATGCTAAGTATTCTAACAACAAAAATATCAGTTGCTAGTTAATTTTACAGCAAACTGTGGCTATAACTCTTCGCCATTTTACAACAAATTGTGGCTGTAACTCTTCACCATTTAGTTGCACGTGGCGCCATCATTGATTCTTGAATCAATAACGCAATTAGTGTGATTGAGTATTTAAATTTTAATGACTCCTTTTCGTTATATATCATTCTTATTAGAATAAATTCAATTTGCAATTATTGATATTTCCTAATAACATGTTTCATTAAAATATCAGCATTCACACATGCGTCGTCTTTTTTTATCGTCCCTTTCAATTTTGTGTACTATGCCAAAAAATGACATAGTACGCAAAGAAAAATTGCCCAGTTTTTTTTATCAGCAAACGACTTTAGTGGACAGACCAACAGTTTTAAATAATACAGTGGACCTTCGTTATAGCGCTGCTCGCTATACCGCGCACTCGGTTATAGCGCTGGCGATGTTCGCGATAAGTTCAAACATGTTTATACAGGTCCGTGCGGCGTTAGTGAGTATCGCATTTTATTGTTACTGCGTATTGAGTAATTGTGTATGTATTGAGTTCCTGCATGTATTTTGAATAGTGTTTAATTATTGTATGCATGATGAGTAAAAGAAAAGCTTACAGTGTGAAATTTATTGTGTCGCCACCGCGCGCCGCTCGGTATAACGCGGTTCACCTTATAACGCGGGTGTTGTTTCCCGCCCGACATGCGCATTATATCGGGGGTCCACTGTACAATCAAATATATGCGTAACTTTTAAAACGGAATATTGAAAAAAAAAACATCGTGGAAGTGGATAATAATAATTTTTATGAGCGTATTCCACGACTAAACAATGCGAGGTCCTCAAGCAGCCATGGTCTATGGAAGTCCAACCAGACTCTGAAATATATTTCTCCAAACATATCTGTATTGAGTTACAGCTGATGAATTTGACCAACATAGATCAATTCTAACAGCGTCCCGTTTGCTTGTCTGCCGACAGAATGCTAGGTCTCCTCTTTTTTCTGAGGCATTTAAGCACGCTGTTCATAACCCTAATCCATGGTTATATATACGGTCAACGTGTTCAAACCAATGCAGTCTCTCTCTGCACAAAACGTTGTTCAAAGGAGGTTGCATTAGGCAAAAGTGATTGCAGAAAAATAAATACACGAGAAAGCGAAAACATTAACTTTGAGCTATAAAGAGTTGTTTTTGGAATTAACAGAACAAAAATTTAACAGACAAGTGCTTCTGTACAATCTAACTTCAGATACTTATATACGACATCTATTTTTCAAATGTTTGATCTCAGCAAGTAAGAAATCATCATTATTAGAAAATTTCGATCGAGAATCGTACTAACTAATGACAGATTATTCAAATAAAAAAGACAACTCTAAAAACAGTTCCTTCTGTTTGGTCATTGAAAATATTCCACACATTATATTCAAATTTAATTAGTTTAAATAGCAAAAAAATTGTTTGGACAGCTCAAAAATAATGATATTTAAAATTTTGGCTTTAAAAATCCGTTGGGCCATCCAAATAAGGATTTGAGAAAAACAGTGTTTTAAAATTATAAAATATCTAGAAATATAAATCTACACCCACCGCATCCAAACTTTCGAAATATTTCCGGGATCTACGACTCCAAATACTTCCAGGAATCAATTTTTAGCTCTCTAGCACCGATAGATCTCAATTTGACCTTTGACCTCAAAGAACCCTCCGGATCCGAAATTTCGTAACGATTTCGAGATCTACAACCCGAAACACACTGAGACGCGTGTGAAGTGAGTGTTTGCATGTTGCATGAGAAACCAGAACAAGCTAATACAGCTTGTAGGTTATCTGTGTCCTTAGTATAAAGGAGTGTGACCTTTTAAAGATAATATTAAAAATATCAATAAAATCTCTCTAAAATGTTAATTTTAAGCACCATTAGTTCATTATTTAAAGATTATATATAGAACGTAAACAATGGCGTCATCACGAATAAGAATTTATTTCAAATATAGTTGAAACCTAAGTCATAATTATATGTAATAGTTTAATGTCCCGGTGACCAAGCAGTTATACTTAGATACGGATCAAGATTTCGAGCCCCGATAAGATTGAAGAAAGTTCCATTTCTTGTGTTGCTCTTCTGAAGCATCGTTTTCTATACAAATCTTTTCTTTGGTGTATTATATTGAGATACTCCTCTATTATATCTTAGGAGGTAGTTCTTTTAATATTTAACACTTTGCGATATTAAAGGTATTTTATTAATTATGAATAACGATTCTTTAAATTTTCCACGATTTTTCATAAATTTTCCTTATAGAATGTCATTGTTTAACATTCCAAATTCCAGAGTTATTTGCACACTAAAAGAACATTGATCAAAACTAAGTTTTAGGGAGAGTTCATTTAGATCTTAACTTGTCGCTAGAGAATTTCTGGGTATAAACCATATTTCACAGTTATAAAGCGTTGAATGTGTCTTTCAATTGACATACATATGCATTATCCTCTAATTTGTTTCAGTTGGTATCTTGAAAAAAAATTAGGGTAGCGGGGTCAAGAAATTTAGTTGGGTCGGAAAAAACGGAAGAGGGGAGGGTTAAGAGACTGGATTTGCATTATAGTATAAAGTTTCCCCTTCCGTTTTAGAGATCTTAAAAAAATATAAAAAAATGCATTAAAGGTCTTAAGTTTAATAATTTTTGCCTCTTTTACCCTTACCAGCATTCTCAAAGAGTGGAGGCCTGAGTCCCTCCTCTTGCACCCATAGATCCCCTCCTGGTTTCAGCAATATATCTCCATACGTAAATAATTGTAAATATATATGTTTGGTTTCTGATAGATCAATATCAGTTTAGAAATGCTATCAAACTTCAAATTAAGTGAAACATATTTTTATTTAAAACCGATGATTTTAGTAGGAACAGAATTAACCTGGAAAAGGCTCATCCATCTCTAGCTCTTCTCCAACTGCTCGTGAAACTTCTCCGGTGGATTTCTTTTTGTAACTCTCATGGAAACTGAAAAAAGTTAAAAAAAAAGCAAAGAAAAGTAAACGTTTCGTTGCTAGTATCTACAGTAGGAAATCAGTAAATAAAAATGTCATTGCGTCCAAAATAGTGTTTCCTGACAGTAAATTTAAACTCCCATATGGAAAACATTTTCGCATTTTATTTATTGTTGTCTGAAACCGAATTCACACTAGAAGATACATCAGTTCATCTTAACTCAAACAAGCATACAAGAAAAAACGCTTAAACAGAATGAGCAAAATGCCTGCCAAATACTTCAGGGTGCAATGTACAGTTTGAATTCGCTTCTCTGGAGGGCACTAGGGATGCTTAACTGACAAGATAGGATGAAAAACAAAACTCTAATAAGGAGAAAAAAATGCGAAACACACACAGAAAAGGAGAAGGGCTGAAGAAAAGGAACAGGAGAGCTACCATCAGGTTCCAGCAGTTGAGGTTCTTTAGACAGTTAAAGAAGCCATACAGTTTTCTGGACAGACAGCTAATAATGCAAATAAAATGCAGTCCTGTATTCGTGGGCTCAATTCAAGCATGACGAAAACGCATTTGCCTAAACTTTCAGTATAGTTATTTCAATCAATAATGCCACTCCAACGAAGATAACAATGCATTTTACTTTAAAATGGCTGCTCCCTACTGCAAGCTGCTGCTCTGATCCCCTTTCCAGTCTATGTTTTTTTTGCCCTTTCTCTTAAAGAAGGCTGGACTGCTGCAAAAATCAATAATAATGATTGCCAAGCTATTTCAGAGGAGATCGGCAATGATATCTCAACCTGCTTTCCTGTCTAAGTAAAAATAAAATATTGCGAGAGCAGATCAGATAAGTTACTTTCCTCATGATGATCATCTCGTTGCTCCGTATGGGATTTCTATTCATGTATATCTATAGATAATGTAGATCAAAGGTAATTTTTTGAAACAATTTAATGAGAAGCAGATAAAAAACCCGTAGGAAATCTTTCTGATACGTGAACCTCAGTTAATCAGTAATTTCTCTCCATATTTTTTTTAAACCCAATGTGAAAGTTGGCTTGTTTTTGACTTTTTTTAATCTTAGAAATGTTTTTCATTTTACGTTTCGTTGATCTATATAGAAGTTTTTAAAAGAAACATAGCACTAATAACGTACAGATTGTTTTCATTCTTGCTTCACTTCGTGCAACAATATAAAAATACCAATATTTAAGAATTATTGTTCTAATTAGGGACTAATCGAAAGATGCAGAATTATGTTTTAGTGTTTTAATACATCTGAGAGCGAAATAAATAAAATATCTGTATATAAATATATATATATAATAAGTATCTGTATATAGAAAGGAAGTTAGCAATTCTCGGATGGTATGTTATACCTTAGATACTAAAAATTAACTTGTTTTTAATTCCTTTAATGCTACTAAAAAAATGTAAAAATTATCTCTTGCAAAAGCTTAGGTTGCAATTAAGTATGTGAACAAAAAACGAGATTCAATGGAAATAAATATATGACGTTAATCAAAATGCTGGTAATTATAAATGTAAGGTTTGCTGGGAGTAGGGTTACCGTACGTCCTCCCAGAATTTTGAAAAAAAAAACGTGAAAGGTCCAAATTTTGGGTAAACTTATGTATCAAACTAAAAGCACTTTTCTTTTGTACCTTTTTTAAATTCCTTGAACCCATGACTATAATACATAACTGTGAAATAATTTACTTTAAATGTAAATCGCAAATGCTAAATTATTTCCGTTAATGTTGTAAAAGTTACTATTTTGTCTAATCTCAATGTTAGCAATTTGCATCCGCCCACTGAAAGATGAAGCTATGAAAGTTAAGAGCAGAATTTTTCAACATAAAAGACAGCGAAGGAATTAAGAACTGCTCCTAGTGTATAGGAGCCTTCTCATACCAGCACATGCCTTACCCAAATCTAAATCAGTACTGACCACTACTTCAGTCGGAGTACATAAGAAACAGAAACTTTGCCTTCTGCAACAGCAGATGATTACTTTCTGTTATGCCACTTAAGGCAAAATAACCCTTCATTGCTTATAAAGTATGAATAAAAATCGACTCATCATATATTTTAAAGTATATTTAATAAGTAGTATTCCTTTTTTCTGACTCAACTGTCAGTCGGAACTTCACATAAAACTCAGTAAGTAAAAACTTATTTTACAATTGACAGCATGTTCTCCTTTGTCCTCCATTTCTAATTTTTGCCCTTGTTTAAGGAGGCTGACCTCTGGTAACCCTATCTGGGAGTGTGGATATCACAACGGATAGTTGTTGCTTAATGGTTAAAAATTTTTTTTTTTTCTTAATTTCGTTAATAGTCGATGATGCCTTCGCTTTATGGCATCTATCACTCAGTGATGAATGTAGCATCACTATCTTTCTGATCTCACATTAAAAGCTGGCCTCATTTTTTAGATGATATGAACCTGAAAAATATATGTGAATGTAGCTTAGCGGATTGGTCATATCTGTCATTAGTAGTTGGTCCCTAAACCTCCTCTATAAACCTATATCTGAAGTTCATTATCCTCATACATTTCATTAAAATCAAAACATATTCTCCCGAGAGTGAAACAGCGAATCAATAACTGAAAAATAGCATTTTTCTGGTGTGAGAAACAATTCTTTTCAGAGAAATGAAACAGCAAGTGAATAACAGGCAGGGTCGCAGGGTGCATTTAGGAGTCTGAGGCGATGTTGTATAATGGCGCCTTCGTGAGGGAATGTTCGCTTTAATAAAAATGGTACTTTGAATATATCTGAAATTTTTTTAGTATATAGTAATCTGAGTAAAAAAATAGGAGAAGAAATGGTTGATTCATTGCTTTATTTTTTTCGCTCCTTCCCCCTGTCATGTTAGTAAGCAGCATAAGAGGAAGAAAAAAGATATTATTTTATGAATTTAGAGCTCTATTCCTGTAAGTGTGATAAAAAATTTCAAAGTTTTCGTTATGTTTATGGTTAGCGTGCTTGATTGCGGACGAAAGGGGCAACGGCTCGAACCACGGATAAAGAATGGATGTTCTTGCATTGTCTTGCTCTGAAGTCTTTCCTTCTTCACAGACTCTATGGCGTATTATATGGAAATCTTATGAGTCATCTGAGGCAAGCAGCTGTTTAAGGGACAATTTACTATTATTATTTATTGATTGATTATAATATAATAATGGATAATTATTGAAGTGTTTAAAACAATAATTAACAATTCTACATCTAAAACTTTAACAATATATGTGTTGTACTTGTGTAAAAATTTGCTTGAGAACTGAATAAAAATTTGAAATGCGATGATTTTCCCCCACATAAAAAGTATTTAAGTTGAGGCTATCGCCTCTCCGCATCACCCCACGAGTCGGCTCTGATAACTACGAGGCATTGTTTCTCAATGGTGAAACACGGAATGAACAACAAAAGTCAATAACTGTATAAGAGGTGTTTGGTGGGGAGTCAGATATATGTTGAAATGGTCGTGGGTCCCGTGCATTTACATCAGAAGATACCTAATATGTTCTACCAAAGCTTGTCAGGATATTTGGTGAGCTGGGTGATCGCATAAATTGTCAACAGACTGTACGATATGTACAACACGTTTATTAACACTAATATTTACAATAATGCAAGATCGGCCTTTCACTAAACCCTCGCACTTGACAATAACCACAGTTGGCTACCTCGTCTAGCCGCAACAAAAACCTTGCCGAGAAACACTGGCCCCAGCTAGGATATCCCCCAAGCCGAATTCTTATCCTGGTCGGAGCGTGACCTCCGACCTGCAGTACACTCTCAAGCAGAAGGACACAGGAATAATAAAGTCTTTTATTTGTTCCTTCTCTCAGGGTGGTCCGTGAGTTCCACGTAAGGCCAACAGTGGGACGTATGCCGTTCCCGGTGTCTGTCAGTGACAACGATTGACGCCCTTGAGCACCCGCACATCCGGTCCGAGGGCCCTTCTACCTTCGCTTCAGGTGGGGGGAAAGGACTCGTTACAAACTGAGCAACAATGTTTCGTGAGAATGAAACAATGAATCAGAAATGTGGAAACAGTACTTTACAGGAAGTGAAACAACAAGTTAATAACTGCGAAACAGTATTTCTCAAGGGTGAAACAATCAATCAATAGCTTGGAAACAGTACGTTACAGGTGTGAAACAGAAAGTCAATAATTGTAAAACAGTACGTCTTAAGAGGTGGGGAGAACATTGTGGCAATAACAGAGAAATAGTATATATCAGGTGTTGAAATCAATTAAGAAGTATTATTTTTAAAAGATTTAAATAATAATTCGCTTGAAGAGCGATAAAGTATTGATCAAGGGCGAAGAAAATCAATCAATCATCTTTTAAAATCTATCAGGTTTTTTCTTCTTTCTTTTAAAAATAATTTCATAATATCCTATTTTAGAATTAACTTCGAGAAGACTTATTATACCCAAAATTCATAACGTCCTTTAAAGACCAGAATAGATTCGCTCTCTGAACTTTTTAAGAGCAAGAAACCCTAATATACGCGGCAGCTACTTTGCGCTCTTTTTTGCTTCCTTTTTAGAAGGCTACCATTACCTCCACAGATGGTGAGAGTTGACATCACCGAAAATTACCTGAAAAACAGTTAATTACGACAAAGACGTCACCACACAAAAAAAAAGTCCGCCATAATTATCCTGCTGCCTGGCCTCTGACAGACAGGTGGGTTTAATCTTCTGTACGACGATGAATCACGACTCAGATGAAGTTAGTAAGAAACTCTCCTTAGTTTTCATATAGAGAAAAAATTACCACGGGATATAAGAAATTTAGAAATTAATCTGCGCTCTCCATACTTAATCTAACCTTAATCTGAAAACCGCTGAGATTTACTTAAGCTTATTCTTTATAACATTGAATAAATTTTCGTGAGTACAGTTCTATTGGTTACCTTTCCTATTTTGTTATCGAAGTATTCAACTTTCAAAATACGGGGTGTTGTGCCTGTTTATGATATATTATATCATAGTTCGTTACCAGAAAGTTTGTTTTCCATTTACCTTTATGTTTAATCCATTCCTCAACGTACTTGTTTTTAAACTTTTATGTCTATTGCAAACATCAAATCTCTTGCGTTGGATGTTAATGCAGTTAATCTCTCTGTTTTGTATCAGTTGAAACTTGCCTATGATGTTAACAGTACATTGAAACTCCTTATCGGAGAATAATGGGACTGCTCTCTTGATTCCATTTGAAACTTCTTGTAGTCGATGTGAATCATTGAGATTGATGTCAATTAAATGTTTGCATTTTATGTCAGTCGAAACCTTTTTGAGATTATTGAAATTATTTGTGTTCGATGTCAATTAAAAGTGTTTATGTTAAATGTTAATACATCGAAATATTGTATATGTTAATGACACTAAACCAACATGGATCCAGTGGGATAAATATAATGGTGCAGAGAATGCAACCGCAACCGGAGCCAAGAAGGTTAGGAGACCATGCAATTCTCATATCTTTTCCCCCTTTTATCAGTCACCACGCCATTTTGGGCGATTTCATGTCTTACGAAATTTTCCTATAACTAGTTCATTAATTTTACTTTCAAACAAATTCACTTATCAATGTTGTAGTAGTTGTAGTAGATTTTTACTAATGATAAGACTCCTGAATTCCTTACTTATTTCTGATAAATAGCAAAGTGTATCTCTAGATCGATGTCAGTCAATACCCAGATACGATGGTATCAAGCATCAACATATCTTAGTATAGAGCAAAAAGGTCCCACTGTTCCAAGACTAAAAGATCCCCTTTGAAGATAAAATAAGTTTGATGTTGCTGCACGTCGTGAGGGAAAGCCACACGTACTGAATTGTACCCGGGTCTTTAGAAACTTTGTTACGGCACTGCATGGAGCGACCAAGAAGAAATAGAATATCCCTTTCTCTCTCCAAAAAAATCTCAAATAGTTTTAATCAATGCTTAGAACATATAAATAACATGATAACATCAGGGACTTACGAAGTATCATTTTTACACTTAGATTTTTAAATTTAAATTATTAAATAAATTAAATAATACTTTCAGTGTATATAAAGGATAGTTTTAATATGTTTACTCTCCACAGAAAAAAGTAATTCCTCGATGCATTACCGAAGCAAACGTCACTAAGCTAATCCAACGCAAATTTGCACTGAAGGTATGTTGTATAGCAGGGGTGTACAAACCTTTTTTGGCATCGGGCCGAATAGAAGAACATTATGTTTGCTATGGCCAATGGTTGGGAAGAGAGTACAATTAAAAGAATTGAAAAATAAATATTTTATTTCTGAAGAATGAGACTAAATCCCTGAAACGAGCTGCTAAGCATTTGGCCTCAATGACAGTGTAGCTAGTTCTACTATTTTACACAAATTTTCGTCTTTCGTCTTATGAAAATACCATTCACTTTAGTAGAACAAAGTGAAAAATAATTTATTTTATATTTTTAAAAGTTTTAGCGGGTTTAATAGTTAGAAGGGCCGGAGTTTGTCTACGCATGTTTTAAACTCAAAGCATCGCCTGGCAAACCTGTTTTGCTGCATTAAGGAGAGCATTGTAAAGAAGTCATATAAGAAACGTAAACGTATTGAGTAATCCAACCATAATAAATACACATTTTACCTGTAGATATCTAATTCATTAAATACTCATGTGTACCGACGGGGTGGGAATCGAACAGGCAACTCTCTAGATACATGCCAGAGTGCTCTACCGTTAAACCACCCATTAGCCATTGTCGCCCGGTGAGTGGTTTAAAAAAAAATACCCCCTCAAGCAGCTGCTTGCCACAGAGGTCTGACAGGAGCCTGTCAGTTTATATGCCATAGTAGAAGATCTGAGAGGATGGCAGGACCTCAGCAGAAAAACAACACGAACATCCATGCCTTACCCGGGGCTCGAACCCAGGTCCCGTAGATCAGTAGCCAATCGCGCTAACCACTTTAACGGTAGTTTAATTAAACTCTGGCACGCATCTGTAGAGTTAAATCTGTAAAAGTTAAACTCTGACACGCATCTGTAGAGTTGCGGATTCGATTCCCGCCCCGTCGGAATTTTTTTACATGAATATATATATACATTGAGTAATATTCTATAGTATCAATATCTTCTAAAATGTTTAAAGTCAATTGGCTGTATAAACGATTTTTAATCGAAATGTAAAATTGTTACTTTTATTGCTCTGATAGTTAACAGAGTAATTTATAAAGTACATGCCGTCCCGTGGCCGAGTGGTTAGCGCGCTTGGCTACCGATCTACGGGACCTGGGTTCGAGCCTCGGATAAGGCATGGATGTATGTGTCGTTTTTCTGCTGAGGTCCTGTCATCCTCACAGACCTTCTACTATGGCATATAAACTGACAGGCTCCTGTCAGACCTCTGTGGCAAGCAGCTGCTTGAGGGATTATTTATTTTTTTATACTTAATAACTGAAATTGTTTTCCAAAAATGCGTGATGAATTCATTAATAACGTAAAATGCCCCTCTTTTTAAATAACAAAATTCGATCTGTTAAAGTGTGGACTAAATAGTTGACATGTGTTCAATATAATTTATGTCAGGATTCCTCAACGTTTTAATAACAACGGATCATCTATTTTACAAATATTTTACCCACTAGAATTCAACACCGAATAAACTTCCGAGATATTACAATATATGTAATTTTCCAAATGTGGTCTTTCACCCTTCGGTTCACTACTTTCGAAAATTCTTTCCCGACCCCTTGAATTACGATACAATCAACAAACCTGTATTCACATTTTTAAAGTGTACTCAAAGTTTCTCGATTTAGTTCTATGGTCTTGAACATTGTTGCTTTACGGTCCACTTGTACTTTATTTTTGCATTTGAAATGTTCACCACCCACTTTCCGTATCATCTTAACATTAGAATAACATTTTTAACTTCTTTAAAACGTCAACCAGAAACGCTAAAACGCCCACATTGAAAACCACTGATTCAGAAGAAAGATTTTCTAAATATCGGAGTTTAAAGAGAACTATTTTGAAAACAGTACAAGAAGGTGATACGTTTGAATACGTTTGAAATCCTGAAAAAGACCCAGAACAATACACCGTTTCTGAATTACAGTGCGAAACGGTTAAGTCGAAATCAAGGACTCAGTGTAAATATTTCGTGTCAGCAGAATATAAATTAATATACTTAACGGTATATTGATGAATACATAGCTTTATTATCCCAGTAACAAAGAAGCCATTATTAAAGAATTCTACAGAATATTAATATTTAAAAAATTAGCATTTCTTTTTGCATTTGTTCTATAATACAAGTCAAGTTTCTTCAACATTTAACCTTTGTAGATTTGTAAACAAATATATTAACACTACACTTCTTTATTTACAACAACTGGTATTCATTGTTTTTAGAATGTTTATGCCATTAATGTATAATATTATACTTTCTTTTAATTGTTGATTTCTAACGCTATTCCTTGCCTATGTCGTATTTTCAGAATGAAGTTTTTACTGAATAAAGATCTGGAGTTTTTAGCCCATCCAGGCATCATTCATCATCTCATGCTATTCCGTTCAAGGATGATCAGAGTCGGCAATCCGAATGGAGCTTAGGAAACTATCGTCATAATATACAGACAAAATTATTAACCTGCATCCCAGGTGTCGAGTCTCAAAACTGAACGTTTTTTACAGCCGCTGTCAAATAAATAATTAGCAAGAAATTTGAAGCGGTTCAAAATTTATCAAATAACGATTCTGATTACATTTATCGATCTTCAATAACGCTTTTATATAACGAACCATAATCATGATCTTAAGAGTATTGACCTCTGAAAGTTTCCCCATTGAAAAGTATGCTTAAATATTTTCGTCAACGTCACAACAATTGTTAGGATGCAGGACTTGAACCTGATCGATCTAGCAGCTGGATGCTGGGCAAACCCCTACACTGAGAAAACATCTCTTAGCGTGACTTGAAAAAGAATTCAGTATGAATTCTAAGTTAAGTAACCGCTTTGTTCACACCAAATTTTCTTTATAACTTACCATTTACATTGAGTGCTTTCGTATTAAAAAAGGTTCAATCTTCAGTTTCTTTAAAAAAAGAACTGTATTATATATACATATGTCTTTGCTTTACGGTAGACAGTTCACTGGCTAAATACTTCCAACAATCATAGTGATGTTTCACTTCTAATAAAAAATCTGCTCATCCATGAAAATAGTCCGATCTTTTATATCATGCACACAAAAATATTTAACACTGAGAATTTTATTAATTTTAGTTTAGTGAAAACAAACGGAGATTGCGTTAATGAGAGTTGCATGTTTGTACCTAAACCTCACGCAATATAGGCGTACAGACGGGGTGGTCTAATTTGACGGTACGGCTTTTGGATTGCAGGATGGAACAGGCTTATCACTTAAGCTTCACTACCATCAGCTCAGTCAACATGTCGGCATCTGATAATGTTGCAACTTGGTAGTAGATAATGTATACCTGCTCCTGTTATTGACTTGTTATGCTAGCCTTCTACCGGTGTGATTTCAATTGAACCCTATCATCCAGCAGACCACACCTTCTGGTTGCTCATTATAATGGTCTATTTTCAAAGTGAAAAAGAGTCATCACAACGCTGACTCTGTCAATAAATATAGGTTTCACTGATTCCTCTGGTTATATTACTACTTCATCTATCGATATACTTGAAACTTACTATACATCTATCAATATGCGCAAACTCACTTTCAATATCAGTGCCAACTGTAGAAATGAAGCTTTTAAAGTAATTAAACACCGAGAGCTGTTAATTTTAATAAGTATCACATATACAAAAACATCAGCTTGTCTGAAATTTTACTTTAAATTGTAGTGATAATACACCTTAGCTGATATAGAAATCTATATAATGAAAGGTGGAGTGTGTGTTTTTGTGGCAGCCGTAACTCATCAGAAAAGCATAGAAGAAGCATCAACGTTTTACAGAATGTTTCTGGTTGTGGTCCAGGTTGCAGTGTCAAATTTCAAGTCGACATTCCGAAAGGGGGGCTTGCTAAAAGCAAACGTATTGACCATGCAATTCATACGGGAAACGATAATCGATGTCAAATTTGGTGTTGCCATTTACTACTTCCTAACTGTGAACGTAACAATCATAACACTTAAATTTTCTGTCGTTGCCAGATTCCGCACATTTCCAGAGATATTATTTTAAAGCGTCCCATTGCAGCTAGGGACCTGATTTTTAACTCAACACGGGGTCAGGCAGCGGGATCCCGTCTACGAAATTTGGGATCTTTCGGTCAAGTACGTCGGAAATCATAGAATACCAAACCCTGTTGATATAAAAACCTCCATAGTTTTCGACAAAGCCATGGGCTATGAGAGCGCGCGCTGATGTCAGGAACGACCTAAGGAACACCGGGCAAATTCTTCGTGTTGAAGTTGTGCTCAGATGTCGGGGGGTGGCAGAAATCGGACAGCGTCGGGTGCGGCAGGTACCGTTCTTTTAGTTTAACATAAAAAATTCTTGGGTGTTAAGTTGCAAGCACAATATTTCAGTGTTTATACCAGAATACGTTTTCTATAACCCTCAACAGACTGTAATGACACAAGACATTAATATCTTAGGGGCGGTGGTTGGCTCAGTCGATAGCGTGCCAGGATTAGTTCCTGCAATTTCAAAATTGGAGGACTTATCTATACTAATTCCCATCAACTGAATTAGGTTCTACGGAACTGTGAGATTCAGTTGATTGCGGAAAATGCCACTCGCGTGATACGTACTGCGCCATTAGAAATTTAAAGCAATTTTTTGCACAGGATACTGAGTTACTCAACGAGTAGCAAGTTGGGCTTGAAACAATTTACCGCTTCCCTCTCGGGTTGGGTTGTTTTACCTCTGAGCGGCACTTTTTTGCACACAATGGGCTAAATGGCCAGGTCACAAGGACCCCGAAGGCTCAGAGAAGATTGGGGGAGGGAACCAACTGGAACAGATGTTGGGAGACAGATGGTAATTTCCCGTCACGGCCATCCAGCGTGTTTTTTAACGTGCACAGGGTATAGCTCTCCCACACACGGGGCCAAGGGTTAATGTCCCATCAGACGGACGGCGGTCTTTCCAAGCCTATCGGTGTCCCCTACTGACCGTGGGCAGGGCGGGGAATTTTGCATAGATAAATCTCAACGCTGACTCAGCTGGGACTGGAACCTGGGAACTGCAGATTATGAGCCTGGCGCGCTACCGACTGAGCCACCCCCGCCCCTTCGCTCTCGGAATAATTGCATTATTCTTTCCGAGTCTTAAGCAATAGTGACCTTTGCTATTATGTTCATTATAAGTCATCATAGATCAAATCTCCTTGACAACGAAAGAGGAAATATCCTCGTTTCCACTGAAATGTTCTGCGATTTGTGTAGGGAGCATTTTTTTTTAGTTTGTTTTTGCGTTCCATGCTTGTTCTGCATATATTTAAGTATTTTGCATGTCCCGTTTCCAATTTTAATAATATGCTTGGATAAAACTGCGTCTAAAGCTTGAAAAACGAACTTTCCTATTAGAGCAAAAATGAAAACGAAAAAGCAAAAGCAAACATGACAGCCGGATTTGTTTCATAAGAGCTTTATAAAGCATAATTTTCTTTACGTAGTAGCAAAAATTTGATCGTATTCGATTAAATATATAACACTGAGAATATTATTAAGTTTTATTTAGTTAAAATTAATTGCATATTATATTAATGAGTGTTACATGTTTCTGCTTAAAGCTCGCGCAATATAGGAGTATGGACGACGTTCTCTAATTTGACAATACAGTCAAGATCGAACAGGCCTGTCGCTTAAGTCACACTACATTTTGTAATACGTATTCATCGTAGAGCGAAACATTTATCATAATTCAACTTTCGCAATTGCTTTTATTTTTTCACCTGCATCTCGAATTATTCAAGATGCAAACTTTCTGAGCTCTAATATTCTCCAAAACTAAGTAAATCATTCACTGACAATCATCAATATATATATATACAGTGGACTCCCGTACAACACGGGGGATACGTTCCGCGTTAGAGGAAATCGCGTTATACGGGACATTCATTATCAAACAAATTGCCGTCTATCCCCATATTTTCAATCTAAAAATGATCTGGAAAAAGAATTGTTTCTAAATAACGATAACAATAAAAAGGAAACTATGGCCTCTTCAAGCGATGAATCTGTACAACCAATGTTAACAAGATGGTGTTGGAACTTATTTCTTGATACTTCCAATAGTGAAGTACATATTTTTATTTTAATTAAAAGTTGAATAAAAATATTTTCCTTTTATATCTTGAAATGTGCATATTATTTTTTCGATAAACCTTTACATCTTTTAAAGCTGTCAGCTTCACTGTGCATATATAAAGAACAGGTAAGTGTATATATTTGCTTTTCTAAACAAAAAATCAAAAACAATGTCAAAATGTTAAATTTATCTTACCCGTAATAAGAGACTGTTTATCGCGCTGTATGAGTACTAGTCGCAATTTTTTCGTCGCGTTTTACGAATTCGTGTTATAGGGGAGCGCGTTATACGGGAGTCCACTGTATATATATTTCCTACAAATAGTTAAAGTCGAATTTGTTTAATTAGATACGCATATACAAGTACTAGATGTGAAAATGAAAACAGCTCTATGTTATCTCAATAGAAAATCACATTCAAACCTCAATAACGTCTTCAATATTATTTTTATTGAAACATATGTCTAAAGATAAGTTAAATATATCAATCAAATCAATATAAATCTCTATCTTAAACAATATGTATTCGATATTCAAAGAGTTATAAACGCAGGAATATTTAACAGCCAACAACAAAATTGATCCAAAAATTTAATTAAAACAGATTAAGAGATCAGAGATCATAGTTGGCTCTAGTAGAGTACAGGATGCATTGCACCCTGTATTGATCTCTTCACCTGTTTTAATTAAATTTTGGGGACTTATTTTGTAGTCTGTTAAATAGTCCAGAGTTCACAACTCTTTGAATACTGAACAAATATTGTTTAAAATCGAGATTTAGATACATTCGACCATTAACATACATATCTTTCATTAAACAACATATCGACGAAGTTATTGAGCTCTGAAAGAGATTTTCTATTGAGATAACATGGAACTGTTTCCATTTTCCTCTCCAATACCTCTACGTCTAATGGTGTTGAAGGTACATAAACATTTAAAATATTACTGTGATACACTGAAATCATGCATCTCTGATTCATAATTCAAAAATCTTTGTGCACAATTCAATTCCCATTTCCTGATAGAAAGAGTTCAAATAACACGTTTCTTTATACACAACAGATATAAATATGATTCTCAAATTTCTCTTTTGAAAGCATTGAGCAAATATAAATATATCTTTTTTTAAAGCAACATGGGCAAAAATTTAATATATATCTCTTTATGCTACAGTGGTTACGCACAGAAAGGTTCTGGTTTCAACGCATTACTGATTATATGTATGCACATATAAAGGAATAAATGTAAAATCTAATGTTTTCACCCTGCCACTCTACGACGCAAGAGTCCGACAGCTTACATTAGAAGGAAAAAATAACCTAAGTAGTTTCCTTTTCTGGAGAGATCTTCTACATAAACATCGGTTACGATGGAGCTCAGTGTATAAGGTTCGTTCACTCTTGGGAAGAAGATTCGCATCTGTTCGCTTCCGTCGTACCACTGGAGATTGGACATA
Source organism: Ryuthela nishihirai (assembly GCA_038380435.1). Classification (NCBI taxonomy): domain Eukaryota; kingdom Metazoa; phylum Arthropoda; class Arachnida; order Araneae; family Heptathelidae; genus Ryuthela; species Ryuthela nishihirai. Next base: position 18,387,632 of record JAWZYU010000011.1, read on the forward strand.
CCTTTGGTTTCGGTCCGTCTTGCACTGAGAAATGATACCATTTGTCTTCAGCTGAAAGCTTTGCATCGGCAAGGGGAATCCAGACAGGAAGTTGTCTCTAGACCTTGATTTCTTTTTTACATAGACATCAATGGGAAAAAATAATCCAAAGGAGATTTTTTTGACAAGATTACGCATTGTTTCATAACTCTGATATCTACAAATTTCATTCATGTTATTTATTCTATTACCTATTTTTATTCCTGTGTTTCTCAATCCAAGTAGAATAAGTTCCTAAAGAGATACTAATTATTCCCAAATTGATATCATCTCTAAGGAGGTATTAATTAATCCTAAGGGTAACGCGATCCTAAGGACGTATTGATTTTTCCATTCCTCTGTGTTGAAAATTTAAGAGGGAGCTGATTTCTCTGATGAGTAACACTATCCCTAAGGAAATGTTGATTGGTACAAAAGGGTAATATGAGACGTTTGATATGTAGTTTACAAACACAGTTAAATTGAGTTTTAATTAAACTGAATGGCTGTATAGTCTGGAACAGACGAGATAAAAGCCTTTGCTTTTATAGGCTCTATAATATAGCTTAAATTCAGATTTGTAATAAATGTAAAATATCAGTTACCTTTTCATTTAGGCTCTGTTGGTATTGGTTTTTGCTTACAGTTTATAGACATTTTAATCACCTTGTATACTACAAAAAACATACCTGTTATACTTTATATGTTGTTATTTGTAAGAATAAATTTTCCTGGAAAGACATTTCTGCATATTTATGAGAACAAATAGTTTTTCACGTAGAAAGCGATAATTGGTACAGCTCTCAGACTAGAAACTCATATGGATATCAGTTTGGGTAAGTCTTAGGATCCTTTGTCGTTCCGATACAGTGTGCGTTGTTTTCTTATTCATGGATGGCATTCATTCAAAAAACCTCATATGAACATTGAGTGATAGTATGGAGCACACCATGAATTAGAACCGAGCCCGAGACAATGGTAACGTCTCAGATTGGTAAAAGAAAATTTCTTAGGTTATATTCTCAGCAAGGACAGATTGAAACACTGATGGAATACACCAAGTTTATATACGTACATGGTGGGAATACAGAATAATCAGATTCAACATTGAGAGATTTTTCAGGGCCAAATATAGTCACCGATTAAATTACAGAACAGAACTATGTTAAGACGCTGAGAGAGAGAGATTTAAACACTAACTAATCTCATTACTATATTTAAATACCGAAGGAGTTCCAGAGCCAGATTTAGACACTTAACAAATCCAAAATCTAGATAGAGACACTATCACTTCTGATAAAGGAAGTCTCAGAGATATGCACAATTTTGAGAATTTGTGGATTCTATAATTTTTTCGGATAAAGAATGGAGCGTAAAATCTGAAGATCAAAGAAAGAAACAAGTAATGAAAAGATTCCATACCCACATATGCAAGTTCTAACAAGAATGAGTTAGTTTCTTCCCAATCTATATTCTGAGCCTTGAAGGTCCTCGTGACCTGCCCATTTACCCATTTTACTACAAAAATAAATAAATAAATAAATAAATAAATAAAGCCCATTAAATAATAAGCCAATCCAAAAACTTATTCCCTCAACCTCAACCTTTTTAACACAAGACTTAAGCAATCAGTGTGTATTTATTAGGATTTTTTGCTGAATATAGCAAAATATACATTTAGAAGTCAGGTGCCTGGGTAATTTCGTCAAAGAAAATTTTCGTACTTTTCTAGAGAAGGCTGTATTCGCGACACTCCCATGTCCATCAGTAACCAATAAGCTTGGGAAGAGCGAAATATAAATAATATCAATAAGAAAGTAATTTTTGTTTAATGTAAGAAACTTCCGCTGATTATTATTGCATCCTTTAGTAAATCAATAGTCGCTGAACATACCAAGAAATTATTTGATTTAGTTATCCTATGGTTTAGAAAAATCTACTCGCCTCCCATATAGTGCTGGAACCATTTAATAATTAATTTTACATATATATTTAACTTCTAAGCTCAAACGCTTCCTCACTAGACTATAAACTAAATTATTGTATTTGTGTATATACACATATACTATTATTACTCATATAAGCATACACTTTAGCTAACTCTTTACATAGGTAAACTATGAAGGAAGTAATTTCACAGTAACAATCTTTTGAAAACATACCTCTTACTTTCTGACCTCGTATAGAATTCTTTTCTTCCCATCTTGTTCAACAGCCTTAGCTGCTCATTATTTCACTCACTTGAAAGCAGCAAATCTAAAACTAACATTCCCAACAAAGTAACGGCCGCGTAAAACTTTTCCCGGCTTCTTTTGCATAAACAACAGTTACTGAGGTAGGCGGTGTGCTTCCTCTTATTCCACTCTTTGCCAAGAAAGTAAAATCAACGAGCCTCAGTTGAACCATCGAAGAATTGGACAGTCCACATACCTTCAGTTTCTGCCAACTGTACGCTGAAAAATGGAATCATTTGTCTTTCTGCGAAGCTCTGAAAGCCATTTCTTGACGCCGTTTGGTTTTTCGTTTTGCTTTCGGCCATAGCCACAGTAGTCACGTGCTATATTTTCTAAGCCCTATCCGAAAATGCAAGAAGCATTGGGACTAAATGTTATAGCTCTCGGTTTCGCTGAAAATGGGGAATGTTCTCACTGAGGCTAGGCAGGCATCGCAGTATCCGTTGTTGCCCTTTACTTCTTCGACTGTGTTTGTCAGTCTGTCTATTTAGTTCTCGTATACTCTATGGCTGTTCTTCTGGATGTCGCTGGTTTTCTTTACGACTATCGTTTCTCTTGTTTCATGCAATAAATATCTAGTGAACAAAGTGTACTCTTTTTTTCCAGTGCTGTATTGGGTTTCTTTTCGACTTATTTTATAGCATTTGTAACAAACTCTGATCTGTAACCGTAACGAAAAGAATAAAAATGTACGCTTCCATGAATATTTATTTGTAAAAGGAAGAAAGTTTTTTAAACGTAAGTTCACGAAGCAAGGCCTTTCAGAGGGTATGAGAGATTATGATGCCACTTGACCGGCGATTCAAGCTCAAAGGGGCTTCAAATTTAGACGTTAATTTTTTTGACACTGGATATATCAGAATGTTCAGGACTTTATTACAAAGGTTGGGGAGGGACGTAACAGGTATCTGCCGTGCATGGCTTTGCACTGATCCAGAAAGACCTAGTTTTAAGCTACATGGCAGTGGAAATCCAGTCTCTTACCCTTTGCCCTTTTCCGTCTCGATTTCATCGTTTGCCCCCCCCCCCCCCCCCCCTCACCTTTATTTATTTTTAGACTCAGGCCTAGATACAATAATCAAATGTGTGATTTAGCAAAAGATATATTTTTTAAATTGAGACTTTTTTAAAACTCGAATGTGGCATGGATGTAACTTTCTAGTGTCGTCTTTCTGCTGAGGTCTTGCGTTGCAGACTTCTTTGTGTCGTATTATACTAATACTTTGCTGTCAGACCAGCTTATTAGTAAAATACTCCATAGTTTAATATGTATATATAATTAGAATAAGAATAATACTCCAGAAAAATAATGTAATTAATAATTAGAATAATATGTCAGAAACAGCAATCTGTTTGAGGTGTACATTTTATAAATGAACATTTTGCACAATTAGACTTAAAACGTTCGTAAATAATAATGACAATTTCTATTTTGGATAGGGCCTCAAACGTTAAATATTGCCGAGGCCTTTCTGAATCTGTGAAAAGCCCTGCACGCAGGTATTTGTCACGTCCCTTCCCTATCATTTCTAATTATCCACTGAGTCACAGTTGTGGACATCAATTTTGGGCTCCAAGATATTAACCATTCATTTCTCTTTACAGATTCGAAGATTATTTACCCTATCCTTGTAAGTAGAGCAGTATTAAAGCATAAAATTTGGATGTGACGAAATGTGGATGTTCTTCAAAGCAGGAAAGCAAGTAAATGGTTAATCTGAATCCAAAAATTCGTAGATATCAATGAATATCTTTTTAAAGAATCCAGCAAAGAGTTGAGAAATTCGACAAATAAACGAGCTACAATCTTATGTACTACAAAAGTGATTCCAACATCTACTACACTACTTCTGATAGTTTAATTTTATTTAAAAATCTGTAAACAATGCGAATCATCTAATTTTAGAGATGCATCACTTGTGACATATTTCCGAACTTAATACAATTTTTTATAGTCAGTTCGATAGCCGCAAATGCAGTGTGTCCTATTCTTCACTGCTGCAAAGTCCGATCATATGATTGATCCTACGCTGAGATCATAACCTCTCGTTTAGATCACCTCTGACCTATCACAAGTTGAGATCTCTATCTCCCTTTTTTTCGCTGTGAGGAAATGCTACTTTTCCTTTCAAAAGCTACCTTATCTCTGAAGCATCCGCCATGCTCTTCCTGTCTGTCTGCCCCAGGTCATCCAGCTACTGCCATCGTTCGGCTCTCATCGGGGCACCGACTGAAACGAAGGGTGCTCGGACTGCGTTAACACCTTCGCTGATGCCACTTTATCTCAAGAGAGCTTTTCACATTGCACGCTGGCTCTGCTGCCACTTTTATCTTCAAAACACAACAATTACTCATCCGTTTACAACTTAAGAGTGATCTCCCAGTAACCTGAGAAGAGCATTACAAAACATTCCACAAGACATAAGAAAATGATATAAGAAATTAAACAACTGTTAAACACTACAGTAATGACATGAAAAATGTATTACTCTTTAATCTACAGCATTTTAGAGAGTTTGTCTGTCTGTCTGTTCGAAACCTCCTCCTAGATGTTCAGAGTTAGGTCCACTAAACTTCCCCTACAGCTTCCCTTCGCCGTAACTTTGTGCACTATAAAGTTTTCTACTCCAAAACCTTAGTCCCTCCCACAAACACATGTCTATTGATAACTTTGCGAATCGATAACGTACTACTCTATTCATAACTCTGAACTCTACATTCATGTGGTTGTGACTACAGTGCTCCCAAAGTTTTCCGACACCTGCAGCTGGTTTAATCCCTACTCTCCCCAACTGAGAACCCAACCACTAAACCCTATGCAAAAAGATGTAAATGGGACCAACACACCAGATTCGGGACCGATCGGTCAAGTACCTGCGGAATTACAGGAGCCAGAAAATTTCCACCACCAGTGACGTCAACCCTGACGTAAATGAATGTCCGCGCACACGTTCGGAATACGCCTGGAAGCTTGCAACACTGAGTCATTTTAATAAGGCTCGAGTAACTCCAAGAAATTTTGCTAGTATATACATATAAATTCTATATTGCCATCACATCATCAGCATTATTATTTAAAAAATTAATTTGGCGAGAGATACAATAGTATAGTATGCCCATACACATGCTACTGTTTTACCCTATTTATCAAAATAAATAAATAGGAATAAAATTACGTTTCACTGTCCTTCTTTCAATATCTACTAATTCGCTGGTTATTTTTACATCGTATATGTTTGAAATAATCAGGCTGTTAGGAGAGACTAAAACCTCCTGTGAAAGCCACTCCGTGTGTTTCTTAACATGCACAAAGTTCTCGTAAAAACCACTTCGTACCGTCCCCATCTAACCATGGACAGCCTTTCTAAAACCTAATGATGTCGGCTTTCTTAACAACAAAGAACACGGCAAGGAGGAAACCTTAACGATAATACAATTGGGATCAGAATTTTTTAGAATAGGAAATTACGAACGTAGTGTTCAGAGGAAGAACTTCGAGCTCCAGAAACATTATAGATTCAGGATATTCCATAGCTTGCCACAATTACATAGTTTCCTTCTAGATGAACGTATATTATGAAAGACGTTACAGTAATAAAACATTCAGTACATACAGTAGAACAATATTTGCTAACTCCATCAAGATTTGCTAATTTTATCATCTGATCGTGGTACATTTTCTGGAGAAAGTTGGCCATATTTCCATTATATATTGATCGTAAAAAATTAAAAACAGACTACTGCACATATATAATCTTCTAATGCAAATCCTTAGCTGCATAAACGTGACATATTTTTATTGTTTCTATTTTTTATTCCATGCCAACGGTTACAGTAAAGCCAATATGCAAGTAGTTTTAGAGACTAGCTTAAACGTTCAAGTAACCTGATCCCCCAGATTATACTACTTACTGAGGAATTGGGTGTATGAACATTTCAACAACACAGAAATGTATTATTATTTCCCACTGGATATGATGAAGAAACGCAGCACAAATCATCCATTTAAGCTGTTTTGCTACGGCCTCGCCAAAGAAATAGAAAAGTAATTCAATTTAAAATGCATTGAATGACTAGAACGTTGCTTTGAAATTCTGAAAGAAACGAAGCAGAGTAGGTTGAATAGCGTAAGAGATGACAAACTACACAACAGTGTTCCCAGGTGCCCACACAAGCGTCACTGTTCACGACACTGTCCTATTGAATGTTTCTACTACGTATTCCTACAGAATTCAGTAATTGACTTTCTAGATGACGCATGGTAGTGGGACAATTACAAGCACGTTGCATGGTTTCATATCTGGTTAAATTAGAGGAAATGTATCATATGATCTTGTTTATTCTCTTGAATCCATGAAATATAAAATTTTTAATAATTTTTAAAATAATTTTGTTTTATTTATTAATTTTTAGATAAAATAGTTTATTTTCTGCATATAATAATGCAAAATTTAGACACCAAAAGTTTCACAATTTTGAGAAATATTAGCAGATGTTTTGTTTATTGAGAAAGAAACCAAACGAATAAAAATGATGCTAATCATGAAGTAAGTAAGTTACATAAGCAAGTTATATAATTTTTTGGTTACCGCAATTAATGTTCTTTCCTGATTTCTCAACGTTTTCACGAGGTTTGCGTTCCTCTCTGATTCTTTCTTCACTTTTGCGGGTTGATTTTGTTCATTTACTTTACAAACTACCATTCTCGAAACATCGAAATTCGCATTGTTACGTGGCAAAAATTATTCAGTTTTAATCAGCTTTTATAAGCCATGAGCTACGAAAAAAATAAAAAGAAATCGAAAAAATGTTTTTTTTGTTGTTTTTTTTTTTCGATTTTAATTAATTAAATGTTCGAAGTTATGTTTTTTTTTTCATCAAGAAGGAAAAAGAAAGAAAACGTTTTTTAGGTTGATGCCTATGTGGATTAATAGAAAAATATGTTGTTGTTGTTTTTTATGGTAAAAAAGTGCATATTTCTAAGTAATAATTAAATAAATCTATAATTAGTTTAATAAACTCAGTTGGTAGTTACGGGTTATATCAAGAAAAACTTCTGTTCGTAATTTCCGAAATTCATAAACTTTTGGCTCTTGTTATTTTTGACACTTCGCATAAACTTACGAATTTTCTAATCTTTACGCAAAATTGTTTCTATATCTCAATCGGTATTTCTGTAATAAGCATCCAGTGGCGAATATTTTCAAAGTTATCACCTCTAATATGTGTTTATAGACATTAAACAACATTGATTTTCTGATTACTGAAGTATACTTATGGAGTGCAGTGTCTGCAGTCCCAGCAGATAGAGGAGAGTGGGTTAACTGCGTCTGAAAGTAATGAGATTATTTTTATACATTCGTATAAATACAGCTACATGTGCTAAATGCCCGCGCATGCCCATAGGAAACATTGATACTGTATACTGCCCTTATGAAGCGTGGTGGAAAGTTTGCTGCAAAGAATTCGACGGCTCAAAACAGTCTTTCATGAAAACAAGATTTGTTTTTTTGTCAAGTTCAATCATTTGTGAAGATCGAGAATTCGTTTTCTTAGATCATCCACTCCTATTCACCAGATTTGGCTCCTGCTGGCTACTTTTGCTTTTCGAAGTTAAAAATGAAGATGAAAGGTAAGCGATTATATATCATCCAAAACATTCAAAAGAATGTGACCGATCACCTTAAGGAAATAACTTTGGAGGAATTCCAAGAATGCTTTCTTGCAAAAAAAAATTTAACAAATTATTAGAGATAATTTTTTTATAACTTTTGTCCCATCACTTCGAACGCATTATTTAGTTAAAAGTTTCTTTTAATAAATGGTAGAATTTTTGTAAAGCATTCATTAAATATATTCATATGGCTTTCGGAGTCGGGGGAGCTACACATTTTTGACTTGCCAGGACCCCATATCACCTAGTTCAGAGGTTCTGAATGTATACATATATATTTAATGAGTGAGTCATTAATCATTACACCAGCATATATATCAAATCACGTAAATCAGAAACCAACACATAATTGAATACCATTTTACTATATTGAATTTACATACCCTGGTTTGACTTATTAATATTAAGATTTCTCTTTCATAATGAAACAAATTGCAAATTTTCAAAGCTCCAAAATATTTATGATACCATAGTCATCGATAATTCTTATCAATACATTATATTTGCATGCAGATAATAAATTCGGATTGAAAGGATTTAACTCATTACCTAATTATTCTGAATTTGCCTCCCATTAGTGAAAGTTTTGCACTCTTGTCTTCATCCTAGCTGTGCAGACAAGAATAGAGCTGAATTTGTAATGGACTTATGAGTAATTAGTTCTCCAAAATGTTTAACTATATTAAGTTAAGCCGAATTTTGAATTGTTCGCATCTCGCAAAGGAATAATGCAGCATTCACACCGGGATATATTGCACATAGAGACATAAGCCACACGGAAGCAACAGCACGCGCCGAAAGCTATTGTTACATTGGAATGTAGTTTCCGCTTCTCATTTTCACGTGTTCAGGTGTCAATTGCATTCGCACGTTGCGCATTGTTTGACAACAAAGATGCCGTGCAATACGGGGACCTGAATTCGAGACAGGAAAGATGGTGTCTTTGTGAATGGAATCGAGGCCAGCGAGCTAAAAATGATAAATATATGCATTGGAAGTTTGTTGTATTAGAGGAGAAATTTATCTAAGATTCAATGGACGACTAGATGAATTATCTTCGTTTTCACTATATTTGACTGAAATCAGTTGTCACTTCCATTAGATTTATCGTATTTAATACTGTGTTTTTTATGGAGGGTAAAAAAATAAAAAGCTGCACTGTCCGTATTCGCCACCACGAGATCTTTGCTACATCTAGTTTTAGGAACGTTGTCTTTCTGATGTGTTCGCACACTACTATCCAATAATATAATTTACAAGGAAGAGGAAACAGAAATTTGCTTAAGACACCTGGCTCAAAACTGGCTCACCTTTGGAGATAGCCAGTTTTTTTTTTTTTTTTGCGTCTCCAGTTAATATTAATCAGTAAAAAAAAAGTTCACACAAAATCCTAATTAACTTAAAAACGAAATATTTCGATAAAAAAATTTTGCATGATTTCATAGCCGTGATTAATTCCGATGAGAAATTAAATTAATTAAATTCGCAAGCATTTAAGTTATTTTGTCTCTACCATTCTTTTCTTACCTCAACCTCATCAGGGTCAAATCTGGTAGAAGAAAACTTTACTAAAACGAAGCGGAAGTGAAGCAAATAAAAGAACGAAACCGGAGGGACCTTTGCTCCGGAAGAGCGGAAGATCATCTTTACACCATCCAAGCGTTGTTGCCGATGCGAACTATTTGACAAAACTCCCCCATCTGTGATGGGTAGGAAGCGCAAAAGCCAAGCTGACAGAACGATCACGAAGATGCTATCTTTCGTGCATCTATCTCTCTGTGTATATGTGCGAGAGCGCGGCAGAGACGGACGTACACACTCCTATACCCTCGTGGGAGCATGTACTGGAGTAGGTGGCTCGTGGAATCATCAAGCAGTCCCAGTCCTAAAGGCACGAACGCCGGCTGGCTTCTGTTGTTGTTGGCTCTTCTGATGCCTGGCGTTTCTTCCTTGCTCCTGTTTGACCCAAGGAAGGGATGGGGATGGTGAGCATGCTTTTAGCCGTCCACAGAGATATTAATGCTGGAGCTCACATAGTGGAGATATTGCTTTCTAGTAAGGTCCTCCGGGGAACACATTAAAAGTTCGTCGTGCAGCTGTCAGCGAGAGTCAAAATTGAGTTACATTTTTCGTTCCGCGAGACGAAACAGTAGAAATCTGGGATGACGAAAAACTGTGTCGAGCTTGGCTGTTGTATAAAGGTCACGTTTGTGCTTTGCTGTCTCCAGAGCGTCTATGTCTCCGACTTTTATTCTTACTCCTTATGATTTGTCTCTTAGTGTCTTGTCTTTTAAGGCCCAATCTTAGGTGGTGTGCTTTTACTTACGGTGCCGTAATTACGATGTAGGTGAAGTTCACCGGTACTGGTGGGATCGTTTATTAAGTTTCTACTGCTGAAAGTGACTTTCATGTTTGGTTTTTCCATAAAGTGGTAGTTTAATTTCATTTGGGGGAAAACCTTAGGCTTGGGAGAAGAGTAAATACAGTAGATTCGAGGTTATCTGTGTTATAGGGACCAACATATATAATGGAAATTCATCATCATTTTAATGGAATCCAATCTCTTTTTCTTTTTACTTTTTCGGACTCGATTGAGTTTCTTCCCCCCCCCCTCTCCCTTCCCTCTTAATTTTTTTCTGGATCAGGGCCTGCATGTTACTACCAACCACAGCAGCGGTTCATCAGTGACAATGGCATCAAACATAATTAAGTCTAACCGAAACAATATATCAGTAATCCTAAATATATATTAATAAACAATTTTATGGATAATCCAAACAAAACAATACTAAATAATAAATAATAAAAATATAAAACTATAAACAATTAATAATAAAAGGTACATGAATAATCCAAACAAAACAATTTTTAGAAAATATTGTTATCGATTTGCATGGTTATTAGAAGCATGAATATAAGAGAAAAGCATTGAATTTCCTTTAAAAGTGTATTTTGTTTTCTTTCGCATATTTTTTTTTAATCTTCTTAGAGCTTAAATATCTGAGTTATTGTGTTTTACTTGTCAGGCATATTCAAGCAAAATATTTATATACTATATGTAGAATGTTTTGCGTGATATTCACGTTCAAAGTCTAAGTTATTCTTATTACTAGGCTCATTTTGGAATTGCATGATTTGTATTCGATGTTACAACCAGCTAATTAAAGTAGCAGAGATAGATCTAATGAGCTGATTTAAAATCTTCAACTGAGTTAGTAAAAGTGATTTATAAGAGCAGAAGCTACATGGTTGTACTATTATGTATGCGAAAACTAAACATTCTTTTTATTGTTCGAAACGTTTATTAGATTTTTACGTTTCCGAGCCCTTCAAGCCAAGCTTTTGCCATAAGAGTATGAATAACTCGCTCACGGATAATCGTTAGTTTGTTACATTAAGAAATAATGATCTTTGAAGATCTCACTTGCAATATCGAGTAGATCTCGATTTCACGAAGTCTATTCAAACCTCCAGAGCATGAGCTTGTTTGGTAGATGTAACGTTCTTTTTCAGTAAGCTTTATAATTATTGTCAACGCAACCTAATTAAATTTACAATGCAAACGTCATTCCGCAATGGCAAGTGAATAGTTGATTCTTATAAGGACAATGTATGAGATAGGAAGCTAATATATTTAATGGTAAGAAAGTTTCCAACTGAAAATATATTGAACACGGGAGTTGATAGCTTATTGGAATGCCGGATTTTATCTTGGGGTAATAAATATATAAAGTAAATTTAAAGCATAAAAATATTGAGTTTCAAAGCATAAAATTGTTTATTAATTTATATTTAGGATTACTGATATCTAGTTTCGGTTAGACTTAATTATGTTTGATGCCATTGTCACTGATGAATCGCTGCTGTGGTTGGTAGTAACACGCAGGCCTTGCTCCCGAAAAAAATTAAGAGGGAAGGGAGAGGGGGGGGGGGGCAAAAAACTCAATCGGGCCCGAAAACGTAAAAAGAAAAAGAGATTGGATTCCATTAAAATGATGATGGATTTCCATTATAGTATAACATTACGCCCTTCGTTTCAGAGATCTTTAAAAACGTCCTTGAAAAATATATGAAAAATTCGTCTGTTTAATAATTTTTTTCTTCTGTTATCCTTACCAACATTCTCAAGGGGAAGGCTTCCCCCCTTCTAAATCCGGCTCTGGAAAGAAGCATGTAACTGTACGTTACAAAGACTCTATATTCAGCCTTTGATTAATATATCATAGAAATGCGAATAAATAGATACTTTGCTTGGGTGGAAGAGTATGTTTCCAATACAATTATTTAGATTTGACTGGAAAAGGTAAAGCAGTCAGGGACAACTACAGAATAATATTCATCAAAGTGTTGCTGAAAGTTTACAAAATTGAAGTGTTTTAGTTCGTCCAAGATTAGAGTGCTAGGGAGGAAGGGCAAAAGCAATGTTTTCTTTGAAAACTCGTGTTTGTGTTGATTAATATACACAAAAAACAATATTTCGAATAGCTGAGAGAACAAGAATTTCTTTCCTTCTCCTTTCTACCTGACCTTGAACATTGTTGTTTGACAATAACAATTTATTTTTTAATATAGAGAACTGGAAGATACAGAAGAATACTTATATATATATATATGGTTTTGTTCATGTCGGAAAAATGTAAAATATATACCTCATCCATTTTACATTTTCCAGCCATTAACAATATTATGAAAAGTTATAATTAAAATGTGCCTATCAGCTGTTTATTAACTGTTTATTATTTTTATATTTTATTATTTTGTATTTTTATATTTATTTTTTTATTTTATATTATATAATTTTTTATTGTTTATAAATAAATTAAAAAATTTAAATTTTTTTATTATTATATATTTTTTTTATATTTATTATTTTTTATTTTTATACTTTTATTATTTGTTTATTTGCCTATTAACTGTTTTATCTTTTGTGAAACAAGACAGAGATACATCTTCATTCACAGGTGGTGTCTATATTCTACCAATTACTTACACTAAATCTGATTCTAGCAATTCTTCCAAACCTCTCGGCTACATAGGACAAACTAAAAGAACTCTCCAAGAAAGAATAAAGAAACATCAAAGAAATATCAAATTAATGCAAACTACTACAGCGCTTTCATCTGCTGCTATTCTTGAAGGAGCTAAACTTCTATTCAACTAAGCTTTCATTATCAGCAGTCCTTCATCCATCTTCAAATTATCGTTTACTGAAAATCCACTAATTTTTGTCAATGAAAACTATAGTTGTAATACCGACCAAGTCCAACTAAATCCTGCTTGGAAAATTTTATTACAAAATTTTCCACAAAATAATATCTCTTTGCCACAATTATTAAACAAAAATTCACCAATCAACCATAACTCCAACAATCATCAGCACCTCTCGTGACAGCTGACCGTGCATATCATTCTGCGTGACTCGTGCCTCCCATCTCTGTACAGCTACAATTTGAATCAGAAGTTAGAACTTTGAAATTTTCCTATGTTTTATAATGTAATTTCTAGTCATTGTATGTCGACGATGTCCTAATTGTTAGGAAGAAATCGATCACACCTTTTATACATTGCGTTGCACTATTTGACAATCAACTCGTCTTTTAATTTTATGCATCTTCAAGATTAGTGTACAAAAATAAGTATGTATAAACTAAAAAGTTGTTTAGCCTTCCTATTATTCAATCTACTACACTATTTATTCAACAAGAGACTGCAGCATTGACAAATCATTCAACTACCGCGAAACAAACAAATGGACACTCTTACCTATTTGATCAATGTTTCACTGAGATATATTTGTATTATATTAAATATATTCCTTCATAATGGCACTCCGGTATATAGAAAAAGCTTATTAATTAAAGGTTTAAACTTCAAGATTTCAAATCATTTAAGACATTCTAGTTTGTTTTTAAATCCTTTATATAAAGATGAATGTATATGTCTCATATCTTTGTCATATTGCAATCGTTTCCCACATAAGATCAAACTGAACGATAACATCTTGGAAAACATTTGATCAGTATTTTACTGTAAGTGATGAAAAAAAAGAAAAAACCTCAGAAACACCAAAGACAACAAACAAATGCATTTACTGCCTCAAAAATTTAACGAAATCGCTTACTAACCAAAAGAATATATTTAAGCAAGCGAAAAAAAAAACTCCAATGGCATTTATTGGAAGAATCGAACTTCTCAGTCACAGCTCAATACCTAGTATTTACTCAGAGTAAACATTGGCGTACTCCAAAACACGGCATGCCTGAACTCTAAAGGATTCGTATATATAACTTGCTGGAGAACTAGCGTACATCTTAAGGGGTAAAGCGTGCGGATGTCTCAGTGTTATGCGTGGCCACACGAGCATCTAAAAATAGTGCGTGTGCGTCTGTGAACGTGTCTATAAGAGGGAATACAATAAAATGCTTGAAGACGCTGAGTCCAAGAAAGAAGGGGAATCGTAATGTAATAAAAAAAACGTTACTCTAGAAGCGATCTTGACTGCTGCATTCGTCCCACGAGCAGCTGAGCTTTGTGTTGGTGTGTTTACAGAACAAAGTAACTCCCACGAGTGGCAGAGTAGCTTCAGCAGTGCAGCAGAGGAAAAAGAAAAGGACAAGAGGTTTCAGAATCCAACGAACAACCGATATTTGAAAAAAGCATGATTCTGTTTTACATGAAGCACTTTTGAAATGTTAAACGAGGTCTCGGAAGAATTGTATAGCTTTTACATTTCCTTACGTCGTTCATATTTAAAAGTCCTTTTTTTTTCTTTACAATATTTTTTCATTGCCTGAAATCTATTTAACATTCTGTTATTGAAGGAGTTTACATAAAATCTATATAGAAATCTGGATTAAAGTGCTGTTTGGCCAAGTAATATCATATGGTGACTTACTGGATATCTAAAGGGCAGAACGTAAAAAAATTTCTATAAATCTACTACTTAAACTACTTATACGTTAATTTCTTCATTAGCTGTAGCACTAACAAGAGGATTTCACACTCTTGTTCAGAGTATTATTTAATGTTCACATACTGTTTCCTTCCATGACGCTAGGCCATAGTTTAACTAACGTCCTATCCAACGTAGGTATATCATACGGGTTCATCGATGGGCTTATAAAGCGGAGGCCTTTATATACCCATCGGTGTCCCCTTTCTCACCGACTAAAGGGTGAGGATTAGCGGATATACACCTCAACGCTGGTACTGTTAGGACTCCAATCTGGGAACTGCATATCATGAGCCTTGGCGTGCTATTGATTGAGCCACCTCCCACCCAGTAAATAAAGGAATGGATCTTCAAAAACGAAAGGAATGGGGCTCAATATTTTCCAAAAAACAATAAAGTTGTATATAGCTGAACACATGATGTCCATATAAATAGTGAATGTAATAAACGTATCAGTATAAAACCCAATTTGTGATAGTTGTGCTACTCAGATTTATCAAGATTGAGAAAAAGCAAAACAGTAAAATTCTCCAAAATGTGATCGTCCTTTCGAAGAAAGTATTCTTCGTGAACAGTAAGGCACTTTCAATAAAGATAGACAAAGTAGCTCTCCAGAAGCAGCACGCGTATTTGGGAAACGCGGTTTTCCCACCCCTATAATATAATATTCAAATGATATATAAGGACTAGCCGTCCCGTGGCCGAGTGGTTAGCACGCTTGTCTACTGATCTAAGGGATCTGGGTTCGAGCCCCGGATTAGATATGGATGTGTGTGTGTGTGTGTCGTTTTTCTGCTGAGGTCCTGCCATCCTCTCAGATCTCCTACTGTGGCATATAAACTGACAGGCTCCTGTCAGACCTCTGTGGCAAGCAGCTGCTTGAGGGGATATTTATTTATTTATAAGGACTAGTTAAATCCAGTCAAAGGTGTGGCAAAACGTACATCCATTGATACTCTTCCCATCTATAGTTCATTCATAATTTTCCACCATAACGTACTACTCCAGTCACAATTAAATCTCACCAAATGTTTGGCGCCAAACTATATCCATTGATAACTTCATTCATAAAATGGCGCCAAACATTTCAAATCACAACTCCATTCACACTTTTACCGATGGCAACGTCCCAGAAATCTCGGAAGCTTTTCGGGGATCACTCCCGACCCACGGCAGCTAGGAACTCCTCCGTCACACCAAGAGGGTCAGAACTAAGCGGGGCCACCCCACCAAATTCGGGACCGATAGCTGAAGTAGTCGCGGAACCATGGGAAAACTGACAATTTCTGCCACCGATGATGTCACACGAGTCCGCGCTCCCGTTTGCCCATCCGTTCGCCCACGCGGAATTACGTCTATTATATAATATAATGATACTATACCAATTTCTCATTACTTTTATGAAATATATATATATACATAACATATCAATATCAATTTCATATAAAGATTATATATTTTATATGTAGACAAATTTTATATTAATTTAAAATTATTTACATTCTTATATTAGCTGCCATGTTTATTTTAGCTAGAGCTATTATTATGATTTAATTTTGCCTCGCTCTGTGTTAACAGTGGAGCAGCCACTTCTTCCCATTGAGTTGTCCCATCTCACACAAAATATCCATCCTAAAAAGATTAAAAAAAAAAGTAAAACCATATTTAAAAACTAGATTTTTGCAAATCGAGATATATTATTTAAGTTATTTTCCTATCGGTTTCGTCTTGTCTTCTGTCATGTTAACCCTTTTATTCTCCATTTGTTTGTTAAACGTTTGAACCAAACTAGTTGCTGACTATAGAGCTAATGGATAGATACCAGTGTAGGATTTTATATGTTGTATGAAAAACCAACGCAATCCTTATATTTGCCATTTACAATATTAAATTATTCCACTATATACCACATCCATAGAGGCTGATCATTACGAATTAGATACCACATGAAGGGTTGGGCTGCTTTGCTTCTGATCGGTATTTTTTGTTCACAAAAAGCGGAATGGCATGGACCATAAGATTCAGAGGACCAAGTTCACGAGGACCTCAAGGGCTCAGCGAAAATTAGGGAAGCAGACCCACTAGATAGCTGTTAGGTGGCAGATGGAGACCTCCCGTCAACGTTATCCAGCATATTCTTTAACATGAGTAAAGCATGGCTCTCCTATAACTGCTTAAATCCCATAGGACGAACCTTTGTATTTGACTTCCTTCCAAGTCCATTGGTGTCACTTTTCTTACGGAGAGCATAGCGGAGAAAACGGAGATAAATCTCAACCTTAGCACAGTTGGGACTCGAACCCAAGAACGGCAGATTACGTGCCTGGCGCACTACCCACTGAGCGAACCCAGCCCCTCAAATGAAGGCTTTTGGCATGAGGGTTTTCATATTTCATAAAACTTTGCCTCTCGTATTGTCCTCGATAAAAGGGATAAGTATAATAAGTTGTAATCCTTATGATCGGTCTCTTGTTGGGGGACCGATCATAAGGATTTATATGTCAAATGAAGCTTATGGAGTGAAGAGTACCATAAAATATAAACTACACTTCCCCTTCCTTTCTTCTTCCCAACCTAAATGGGCAAATTTCTAAAACCGTTGTTCCACCATACTTGTTCAAAAAGAGCGAGAAGAGAGGGCTATCGAAACGAGTTATAGAGTTATATGTCAAATCAAAGCTAATGACGTGGGGAGTGTCACAGGCTATAAACATTTTTTCACTTCCTCTCTTACCTATCGGAATAAAGGAGAATGTTTGTAAACTGTAGTTCCGCAATATCTCTAGAGCACAATGGCTAGCCTAACAAGTTATATATTAAAAAAAGCTCTGCAGAGGGATATAGAGTATATAAAATTCGCCTTCAAACTGATGGAAAAGTAGCTGACAACGTACGCTATAAAGTTGTCACTGAAAAAGCAAAGAAAAGTGTATTAAAAGAAAGTGAAAAAGATTACTGTCTTCCTCTATATGACCTAAAAAGAAAAAAAAAAGAAAATTAAAACTCGTTGCCAATGATACAATTATTTAATTCATAAAAATAATTTCCGAGAAAGACAGGACCCCAAAACGGGTTTCTATTATCCATAGAAATTATTCACTTGCTCCAAATTTTCTTATTAAATTAAATGAGTTATTTGTTATTTATTCATTAAATTTTCTTTACTTATATTATTTCCCTTTATTTTACAGAATATATAAAATACGATTTTGTTCATTATTTAAGGAACTTTCACTTTAATATTTTTTATTGGAAAATTTCCCAATGGAGAAGCAAACGCATCCTCTGTAAAAAAAAATACTATACGAAAGTGAATTTAAATAATTCCTATATGCAAATATTTTGCTACCAGAGAGAGAGAGATAAAATCGGAAAACGCAGATGCACTAAATGCAATTACGATTCAAATCTACACTGGCAGCAGATTCTGTATCGATATTTACGTATGCCACAATCCAAGAAACGTAAGTACATCATAAGTTTTTATTTTTTAAATCCGTAAAGCAAAAAATAGAAGCTTTGCATTCATCGCTGCAAACTCACAAACAGAAAAAGAAAACAACTTGAACTGTATGGAAGTTGACTCTTTTTCAAACACCTTTTTCCATTTTTTTATGCTTCTCGATACGCATCTTTGCTTTTAATATCGTAATTTACCAGAATACCTAAACAGTTTCCCACTCTGAAAAGAGCTGCTTTTTGTTATCACTCTTTTTTTTCTACGAAAGCGTTCAGACAAAGTCATTTAACGCTTCTCCATACATCCCTTTTCCCCCTCCCCAGCAACCACTATTCTTTCTGCTCTCTTCTTCTGTTGGAGCTTCTTGTTGGATACATATTTCCCATCAAATTTCAAATCGAGGCAACAGCAGGTTGCATTCCCTTGGCCTTTCAAGTATAAGGAGCTACAGAGAACGAGGAGTGGAGGAGACGGGAGGGGGAGCAGTCGGGGATGCGAGAGGAAGACACTGGAAAAGAGAGATGTGAGATCAGATGGTTGAAGGTGGGGAGAGGTGACGGAGGGGTTGCATGAAATCGGAGACAGAGGAGGAAAGAGTTGGAAAAGCAGGCTCATTATGCCTGAACGTAGGATGCTGAATTTACACAGCTGGTCCTATCTTGCCAATTGTCCTATTCATCACCTCATCAATTTCCCATTCAAAGTGTGGCCAAAGCAAAGCACCTTTGGTCGCATGCACTGTCCAACCTTTATTATTCGCAAGAAGGGAACGTCTGGCGTGACCTAGGTTAGCTGGCGAGCTGGCTCGTTCTCTTAGCATTCGCATGGCATTGCAGACAAGGACTTGGCACGCAGCCAGAGTTGCAGCTCTCTGATTGGTTGAGCTCCGAGCCGCTGCGTCCATGCTAGGCTGCTATTATAAAGGAGAAGAAACAGGGAGACTGAGACAAGGAAGAGGACATTGGCTTTATCGTGGAAGTGTACGAGTAAAAAGCTGCTTACGTTTTCTTTCCTCTATGTTTTTTTTTTCTTTTTACGTCTTTCTATTCTTCTTCTCTCCTTGTGATACTCCCCCTTTCCATTTCCTCTTCTTCCGCTAGTCGTTGAGAGGATGGTTTAATGAGCAATTAATAGGATTCTCCAATTTCAGTAGATGATTCGGGTCATTCCTCCCACTTAACCCTCACACACTCTTCCTTTTTCTTCCCAGTCTTTATCTCTTATCTACCCTTTGAATATTTAGACCAGGAATAGCCAAGTAGCTTGTTTGAATTGCAACTTGACCTTCATGTACAATGCAAATGTCAGCTTTTTAAACGAGCTATTATAAAGTGTAATCTTGTTAAGAAAACGTTTGTTTTAAATCTTACGTTATTTGATACGTGAAGTTGCTTGTCATATTAATTTGAATACTTAGAGAGTGAGATCAACTGATTTACTGAGATACCTGAAAGGTTGAATCGATCTTTTACGTGTTGCATTTGACTTGCTTTTGAAATAAGTACAAAGGCCTCTCTCGGTAACGCAACTAACTGGTAAAGTGATATGTACATTTTTAAAAGTCCGAGCTGCCTTCGTATCAAGCGCCGAAGTCTTCGGTTGGTATTTTAAATTGTAGATTCGTATCCAGGAGTTCGATACCATGAACACAGTTAGTCTATATTGTTTTACACCTAACGACACTTAATTTACAGCAGAATGGGCTAATTGGACAAGTTATCACAGAATAACCCAAAAACGCAAGAAAGCTGGTAAACAAGATCTGCTAGCGCAGTTAGAGGCTCTCAGACTGGTTCTGTATAGTCCCCGAACTGGTTCTATGTTGTTCTCAAACTGATTCTATACTATTCTCGAACTGGTTCTATGTTGCTCTCGAATTGGTTCTATTCTGCTCTCGAACAGTTTCTGGTGACCATGAGTCATTTTGAGAAAAAACAACAACAACAACATTTAAATCTTCTTACTGCAGAATTCTTCACTAAAATTTCATACGAGTACGATATTAGATATTATAATTTTATTGTGATATCAAAATTTCTTTAATATAATTTGAATATTTCTTCACATTTTTATGTATTTTGGAAACATTTTCGAAATATCGAAAATTGGTTCGAAATAAAATTTGACTGATTTTTTTTGTAAGAAATGTATTGATTTTAATTGACTTGGATGCACTAACCTGAGGATAATATTTGTCGCATTTAGTTTTCTTTTAAGATTAAGTTAATAATTGCATCAATTAACTTTTCCTTTTCAGAGCGTCAACTCTTTCCTACGTTTATGGCTTTTATGTGAATGGCAAGTACCACTGGTCGATTCTAATAATTGGGATGAGGGAGAGAAAAATATACTTAATTATTATATATATTTGATGAAGTTTGTATTCTGTCTGTTTGATAAAGAGTTGGTTGAGTGACATTTTTTTTGCACACAATGAGCTAATGGCCAAGTCTGAATGACCTCAAGAACTGATAAGTTTGGGGGGAAGGTAATTCACTGAAAGCTGATAGGAAATGTAAGCCTTCCGTTAAGGCTGTCCAGTATGTTCATTAATTTGCACAGGGTATGGCTCTTCTGCAGACAGCCCATAGCTATCATGCCATCACCCAAGCCCATAGAGGTCCCCTTTCTCCGCAAAAACTCAAAGAAGGTTAGCCGAGAAAATTCTCAACCCAGACCACTTGGAACT
Organism: Ryuthela nishihirai; assembly: GCA_038380435.1. NCBI lineage: Eukaryota > Metazoa > Arthropoda > Arachnida > Araneae > Heptathelidae > Ryuthela > Ryuthela nishihirai. The sequence continues at coordinate 18,408,659 of JAWZYU010000011.1, forward strand.
CGAACCTTAGAACATCCGATTATGATAGTGGAGCGCTAGAGACTTATCCAACCCGCCCTAGTTCGATCAAGAACTTCCCCTAGACGATGAGTGCCAGCTAACGGTACCATCAAATTCGATATACAACTTCTTATGGTAACTAAAGCAACATAAAGTTAACGACATTTCAGTCTTTCTTCCCGTGTCACAAAAGAAACCCTCGAGGGAAAATAAGGGAAGGATTTATTTTCGACAATAAAAGTTACTGTCACCGAATTCGATATACAGCTTCTCTTATCGCAAGTTAAAAAAAGAAAGGTCTGATTCCTCCCTCACCACCACCACCAAACTTTCTTTTCCAAAACAAAGAGTCTTTGTTTTGGGATGAAACAAGAAAGAAATTATCCCAAAATGAAAAGAAAATTGAAGATCGAATTCGATATGCAACTTTCTCTCATCATGACTTAAAGAAATGCAAGGATTTGATCGGCCAAAAAGGAGAAATGCGTAAAAATTTCCAATATTAACCAGTTAAGTCTCAAGTTAAAGCTTCTGACGTGAGGAATATTGTGAACTACTTCAAATTACTCCCCTTCTTTTTTGCCTTCCAAAGAAAAGAGGGAGGAAATTTCACGGGGTCGGTTGCAATAAACTGTATATCAAAATCAAGTCTGCAACGTGGGGGGGATAATACATATTTCAGGAAGTTTAAAACTCCAACAATGCAATACAATATTACTTACTAGAAATCAGTCGAAGCCTTCGACACCTCTTGATTTCTAGTCCGTAACACGGACCCCTATTTGACCTCGAATGCGACACTGCATCTGAAACTTCCTCTTATTTCTGAGTTCTGTTGCATGAAATAGTCGTATTTACCAATTTTTAGCTCTCCAGCACCGGTATACCGAATTTAAACTTTGACCTCGAAGGACCCAACGTATCCAAAATTTGGCATAATTTCTGAGATCTATAACTCAAAATACCCTCATGCTTCAATTTTTAGCCCTCTAACACTGGTGGACCTATAATTTGATCTTTGACCTCGAAGAACCCATCACAACAAAAATTTCTACCACTGATATCTCTACCACTGACTCTCTACCACTGATAGATCTAAATTTGACCTTTAACCTCGAAGGACCCATCGGATCAGAAATTTCGTAACGCTTCCCGACGTCTATATACCTAAACACCCCCAGACTCCAATTTTCACGTTTCTAGCATTCTCCATTTGACTTTGAAGGACACGTCGGATGTCAAATTTCGGATTTTATCCCAAGATTTACGGCCCGGATTACCCCTAGACGCAATTCAGTCAATCGTCAGTTAGTCAACCATCAGTCAATACTCACAATCGTCTATATATATAATATGTTAGATGTTTTTCACGAACATTTTCTGAAGAGCATTAGGAGTGAGAGAATTTTCTAAAGAGCATTACAAAAACTTAAATATTTTGGGAGAGATCTGTTTTGGAAGAAATATACATAAAAGGCATTCTGGTCTGTTACCATCTGTTATCAATCTAGTCACTTGCACCTCCTTTTCATTCCACTTCACCCCCCCCCCCTCTCCCCTCAGTTTTTTCCATACAATATTCTAATTTTTCTAGATTCGGATCCTGCTTACGGATCTTGTTGGATTTCCATGCAAAGGAGTTGCCTGAGAGGTAATTTATTTCAATTTTCCATTTAAATAAAATATTAACATTGTTAATTTATTATTCGTTAATAATTCGTATTAAATAATTTACGGCAACTAATGGTGTATTAATAACTATCGCATTAGATTATTTTACTTTGCATTTATCCGTATATGAGAAACAGCCAATGCCACCACTATGATCAACTTACCATTTGAAGAGCCATCGCTATATGAATTAATATACACTGGTTTCCATAATTTTAGGAAATCTCAGAAAAATTATGATAAATAAAAAACTATATGAATGATTTTCATGAAATTTGATGGGAACAGTGTATTACAATGTTAGTTTCAGAATGGCATAAAATATTTTACACTAGAAACATTTTTCATCAAAAAAAAATACTTAAGGAACTTGTCCAAAAATGAAGTGCCAGAATGCAATGGGCAAAGTTCTTTAATAAGAAGTGTGGTCACCCCTTACAGCACTGCAGGCACGACAGCGATGTTCCATGATGTTTATGATGTGAATCAACTCAATAGGGAGTAACGACCATTGTTCCTTTAAAGTAGTAATCTCCTCTCCTTTTGTTTCAGGTGGCGGGTTGAGGACAGCAACACGTCTCCCTAGAGCATTCCACATATGCTCAATCGGATTTAAGTCAGGAGATCGAACTGGCCACTTCATGCGCATAATGGTTTCCTCTTGAATGTATTGTTCAACTAGTCAAGCTCTATGTGGACCAGCGTTATCATCTTTTAAGATGAATGTTTCACCTATTGAACCAGCGTAAGGACGTACCTAAGGGTCCAGGATGTCATCTCTATACTTTTGAGCTTTGACCTTCCAACCCGTCAACATATAGAGGTTTGTGCGTCCACCTAAGGAAATGCCACCCCAAACACACTCGCTACCTCCGCCGTAACTCTCTCTTTGACGGATGTTACTGGGATGATAGCGGGTACTTCGTTCTCTCCATATCAGTGTCCAGAATCACTCTGCAAGCAATATCTGGTCTCATCTGTGAAGAGTATGGATCCCCATTGCTCTTCTGTCCAGTTAACAGCGTGCGTGCCCAATTCAACCGCTCTCTCCTGTGACGTAACGTGAGGGTATACAAATTTCTGGCCTTCTAGGGTACAGACCTCCCTCATGAAACCTTCTACTAACAGTAACTTTGTCACGTCACAGCCATTTAAATAAATACATGATACAACCCTCCCAGTAACTGCTGCAAGAGAGGATCGTAGCTGCGAGGGAGTAGATGTCCTGCTCCTTCGTGCTGTTAATCGCAGATATCTGTCTTATACAGCGGTCGTAACTCTTGCCCTTCCTCTGCTAAACCTCTAGTCGCGGAATCCGTGCTAAGAGATTGATTCCACAGTTTATGGACCACAGAAGGACTCACATTCAGCCATCATGCCACGTCTGACTGACTTTGGCGTGCTTCGAGCCGGCCAATAGCTCTCCACCGCAGTTAATTTGACAAATGATGCCTCGAGGTCATTCCTACAAAATGGCTATTTAAAATTTCTTTACTCACATTTACAACACAAAATAACGATCCACTCCAAAACACCCGTTTTTATGCCGCTACCCGATTACGCAAATTGACACAACCAAAACTAATTTGCATATGATATGCTCACTCGCCATTACTTTACTGGTTACATGAACAAGTTTGGTGAAGATCGCACAATATTTTGGCGCATTATCGCGATTTTTCTCATTTTTCCTTAATTTATAGAAATCGATGTATTAAAAATTAGCAAGCTTAATCATCCTCATGGATACATAATTAGGTTATCAAAAGTACCAGGTTAATTTAATTTCCTTTTCAAATTGCTCAAATAATGGCAAAAAAGGAAAAAGGAAGTGGGCCAAAATGAAGATAAGAAAATCACAATTGCCCCGCTACTCTGCTGAACTAATTTACTGAGACAAAACAAGCACTAATTAATTAATTTTAATTGATAATGGTTTTTTGGGGGGTCCCACAAAAGTAAGTTCATTTGTAAAAGTCCAATAACGTGCATGAAATAATAGAAAATCACAAATATTCACCTGTTGGTGTTATGTTGAATAAATATGGAGGGACAGTTATCATCAGCCGGGTAGGATCTGAACCCACAAGCTCCTGATAACATGTCAGGTGCTCTGACCACTGAGGTACCAGCAGACGAGCAGTCATCCTATATTAATGGCTTTAAGCATTATACCATAGTCATGGGAAATGTATCTGACTGTAATAGAATACCGAACTAGAAGCCACTTTCCAGGTTAGTGAACACGATCTCCCAAACCTTAAGAATAATGGTATATTTTTCTTTAATAAATAATTACAATATTTTCTTTATATTTTTTCAACATATCACCAATAGGTGCATATCTGCGATTTCCTATTATTTCAACTTTAATCCTTATGCTTGATAAATGGCGTGTTGGCTTAAAAAACATACCCTGCTTCTTGACGTGAGCACTAACCTGGAAATGGTCTTGCAGATAAGAATCGTCAATTGCAGTCAGATACATTTCTAAATGACATAATATGGCATGTAATGCATAAAGCCACTAATAGAGTATGCTTGTTCGGCGGCCATTGCTTAGAGGTCGGAGCACCTGTCATGTTATCAGGAGATCGTGGGCTCAGATTCCACTCGCCTAATGACAATTTTTCCTCTTTATTTATTCAAAATAAATTGCAGAAGTTCTAAAAAAATTAATGTACGAAACTTTCATATATAATTAATTTTCAAAATATGTCCTTTAAAGATCTTACTAATCAAACAGTTATTTGTCATGTTCCGAGGGTAACTTAGACATTTTGGAGCTACGTATAATTGGATTGTTTGGATTGTTTTACCTCTGAGCGGCAATTTTTTGCACACAATGGGCTAAGTGGCCAGGCCACAAGGACCCCGAAGGCTCAGAGAAGGTTGGGGGAGGGGACCCACTGGAACAGCTGTTGGGAGACAGATGGTAGCCTCCCGTCAAGGCCATCCAGCGTGTTTTTTAACGTGCACAGGGTATGGCTCTCGCGCACACGGGGCCACGGCTTAACGTCCCATCCGACGGACGGCGGCCTTTTCAAGCCCATCGGTGTCCGCTACTGACCGTGGGCAGGGCGGGGAAATTTTGTGGAGATAAATCTCAACGCTGACCCAGCTGGGACTCGAACATGGGTACTACAGATTACGAGCCTGGCGCGCTACCGACTGAGCCACCCCCGCCCCAAGCTACGTGTAAGTAACAGTGCTTAAATATTACCTTATGCAGCTGAGCCTTTTTTTTAATTTATATTTTTATCCAACCTTAACTGACATTGATTATACAATTACTTTGACATTCTCATTCTGGAAGTTAAAATAAAATTATCAGTTTCAAAGAAGAAATAATCCTTTCTAAAAGTTGAATTTTCTGTCTAGAAACAAAAGAAATGAAGATTTAGGCTTTGAACTTTTATTATAAGCGTATAAATCTTTTTTTTGGATTATTAAACACCAAGACAGAATACCGTACGACAAGGTTGACTGAATACGTACCAAGTTGGCTGAGTGCAAAACGTGCTTGACTACTGCTGAAAGGGACCTTGGTTCGAGCCCCGGTTAAGGCAAGAGTGTTTGTATTGTTTTTCTGTTGAGGTCTCACCTTCAACAACGGCGTATAAAATGTCAGACCTGTGACGCAAACAGCTGCTTGAAGAAGTATTTATTTTACTTGTATAGTATAAATTACACATAAGTTTAGATGGTACTATATTCAGACTCTTGTTCGCGATGTAAATGTATTTCTTATTGTGGGTCGCGGTGAAAACATTTTTAAAAACACGCTGTATTCTGTAGCAAATACAGTTGTGTAAGCACATCATGAACCTTTTTTTGGTTCGCATTGCATAGCAGGTTATGCGATCATCGTGCAAGATCCAAAGATATTTAACTGAAGATATTGAATTTCTGGGCATCCCGAATGATTTTGTGAATTGCAGTTAAAGTCACGGATCCGTTATAAAAAATAGTTGAAGATAGAGTATTTTATATTATACGGAATACGAAATAGTAACGATCCTTTGATGTATATATATATATACAATTAGTGGCCGAGTGGTTAGCGTGCGTGATTACAAATCTAAAAGACTTGGGTTCGAGTCGCAGATAAAGCATTGGTTGTTTCTTTTCTTGTATTGTACTTCTGCTGAATTAATGGGTTTTCTGACAGACGATCTCTATGGCGTGTTATACTGGAAAGCACCTGATAGACATCTGTGGTAAACAACTGCTTGAGGGATATTTTGTTTTATACAACTAAAGCTTATAAATATATAGTGAAATAACTCCTAAACTATGGATTTTATTTCCCTTTAGGATCAGTGAACTTATAAAAATTATTAAAAAAGAACTATCCGAAAGAAAATGTAACAAATGAATTCATGGGGACATTCAAATAGGTATTTATTTAAATTCCTTTTTGGAAAAACACAACAGACAAAAAATTAATCTAATTTGTCTTTTATATATTCATATAATACACCAAACAGTTGGGTTTAAATGACCAGGTCAGGAACCCGAGAAGGTTGGGGGGAGAGGACCAACTAGACAGCTGTGGGGAGACAGATGGTGCCTAATAGTAATGACATTCAGCATATTAAATAGAATAAGAATAGAATAAGATTAAGAATAAGAATAATAATGACATTCAGCATATTTTTAACGTGCAAAGGGTATGACTCTCCAACACACGGAGCCACGACTTAACATCCCATCCGATGAACGGCGGCTTCTTCCATCCCATCGGTGTTTCCTACTGACCGAGGGCAGGGTTGGCAGTTTTGTAGCGACAAATCTCAAAACTGGCCCAGGCTGGAACCTGTGAACTGCAATTACGAGCCTAGCACGAGTCTGGTGACCCGGCCAGAAAAACTGGGCCATCCCGCCCCATTCAAGCAGTTATGGGCTACTAAGTTCAAGCAGTTATGGGCTACTAAGTTCAAGCAGTTATGGGCTACTAAGTTCAACCAGAATGTGCAATGTGGTTCTCCAAAAACATCTCTATTCTGAGCTACAACTGTTGCATTTGTCCACTTCAAGCTAAATTGTGATTAAAGAGTCCTACATTTCTGTTTCCCACTGGAGCTCTCTTCATGAAGAGGCAAAAATTTTAAATTATGGCCTGCCTTCTCGTGAATCATATCCCAGTGGGAGACAGAAATATAAGGAATCTTCAATCACAAATTAAGTGATTCAACGTGTCTCAGGGTTTTAAATTTATATACACTATATAAACTATATATACTTATATACATACTTCAAGTATGAATATAAGTATATATGTATATAAGTATATATATATATATATACATACTTTTTAAGTATGTATATAAGTATATATAGTTATCTGTATACTCTTTTATCTCATGTTTTTAATATTCTTAAACATTTATTTGCTTTTTTTTCATACTCGAATTTAATGAATTCTCACATAACATCATACGCTATTGAATCAGGAACAGCTACTCTTCGAAACTTGGTTTATTAATGCAGAACCCTAATTTCAAAATATGTTTATTATTTTTCCAGACTGTGATCTATCAGTAGTCAGTAAATTTAACGGAGAAACGATATAAATACAATGTACAATGGAAGAATATCAGAAAATTCTAGTAATTGAACATATTTTGTTCATTATTCAATAGTTATAGCTTGCAGCTCGAACGATTGTTATTATTTTTGTTCTAAGAAGCAGATTTAGTTCATCTTATTCTTCATACTTTATATAAAGAATCTAGTTAAAAATATTGAGGACGAAACATACACACTTTCGTAATTATACTTATTGTATTGTATATAAGTATACTTATTGTAGATCAAGTTATTGTGATTCAGTAGAATCTTCAGTAGAATCAAAATAACTTGATATATCCTTTTAGTAACAAGAAAGTCATGATAATTATATATGCATATAAATCGCATTTATCTGATCATATGTCTTATCCTTATTGAAAAAGGCGAATTGAGGGGTGGGGCTGGAGGGAAATGCTGTTTAATGTATTTTAGGCCTTCAGAAGGGGCGGGATTTGATCTGTCGGTAACGCTTCATGTTGTAATCTGATATTCCCAGATTCTTATCCCAATTACGCCTGCATTGAGACTTCCTGCAATAATTCTCATCTCATACCTGCCTACGTTAAGAAAGGGGGTCTCTGATGGACTTGAAGAAACTGTCGTGGGTTGGATGGGCCATGTCATGGACAAGTCACGGCTCCATATGCAAGAGAGTCATTTCCAGTGCAACTAAAGAACATGCCTTTTCTTTAACCTTCTCTGAGCCCATAGGGTCTTTGTGACCTTTCCATTAAGCCCATTTTGTACACAGAAGTTTGTTTAGAGTTAAAACAATTCAACGATACCTCTGGATAATAAGACATAGGAAGATTTTTAGGCAGTATTTTCCAGAAAAAACATCTCCTGCATTTCCGAAAATACAGTACATGCAAGAACAATTAAAAAAAAAAACTTCCCAAATGTTCTACTTAATACAAGAACTTTCAAAGGAAACACTGTAGCTGCTACAACATGAAAATAAAACAAAAATGACGAGAGATCATAAAACTATAAATACCCATTACACCGGAGTCGGAATCGTTACGAATAATTTAGGTTACAGCATCCTGACGCAATACAGATTTGAATAATGGCTTCTGGCTTGTGCTTTTTGTCTTAAATTATAGCTTAGAATTTCAAGAGCACAAAAGGAGGGAACACAAAATATGTAATGTTTTCCCCTACTCCGCTGTAACGTAATGAATGGATGAGAATCTACTCAACAACATCTGTTAACTATCTTTGACAACAAAATGGTAATATATAGAGAGAGAACAGTATTAACCGCAAGCACAAACACACGTGAAAAATGGATAAAATGGTAAAGAAATTCTGAAAACCTGAAGACTGAGTGCATATTTTTTGTGCTTAATATTTTATCCGGCTAAGTCTTATATTGATTTCGATAAAGCAATATTTCTATGTTGTATTTTTTTTTTGCTGTTTAGGCATAAAATAAAAACACATTCTAAGACGATATTATTCCTCATAAAGAAAATGCACATCAAAATGGCAAACCATAAAGACACCGCTTAACGTCGAATTTGATGGTCGCATATTCAAATGAACTGATTTCGTAAAAGATACGGGTTTCTTTAGTGATGTTTCATGTAAATGGCATTGCCATTACGCGTTACGACATGCTGCATTTAGTCCACGTTAAATTTAGAGCATCATATTTTTGCGGTAGTCGTTGGGTGTCTTCTCAAACACTCGAAATCGATTGTAAACGCCGCGCGTAACTGTTTAAATACCGCAATAAATCTGTCCCCCCTTTCACCTTAAGTGTAGCGCCCAGATTCGTAATTGCTATTGCATCGGTGTACCAAAATGGGCAATATAAATCAGACGGAATTAAGCATGGTTTAATCAGTGATGTTGGGAACAGATAAACAGATAGATAAGCAAGAGAGATTGACGAAAGGAATTGAATCAGAAATGATGGAAGTTCAGATTTCGATAGTCTCAGAGACGAGTGATGAACGTGTAGAAAAGACATCTCCATAAGATGAATCTTTAGTGAGATCAATACCCTAAGGGAATCAGAATGTTTCAATAAAATGTTAAGATTCTGAACAATAGATTATAATAACAGTCTGATCCAAACTGGACTTTATGCTTTTTTGTTCAAATGTTACTTTAGTTAGTCAGTGACTGGCGGGAACTTTTTGTAGTAATGATGCAGTTTTCATCTCTTAGCATTCGTTTTTTCTCACTGCGAAAATCGCTAAGATTTTATAAACAGAAATGTAAAATTAAAATAAACGTTATGAACAATGGACTCTCGCATGTCCAAAACCACTAAAATTTCAACGACCAAGCTGGCAAAAAACTCTAATTCTTTGGATATCCACGAATCAGAGACGAGCTACAGGCGAACAATCTGAGAGCTGAATACTGGAGTAACTTAGATTTTCCAAAATTGTTTAAACCATGCCCACAGTGATAACGAAAGCATAGAGTTTGCGCAAACAAAACGATCCTATTAAATGATTTGTTTACCCAATAATATCCTGAAAGACACTATGAACGCTAAAATAGCATATAAATCACGTCACTTCAACTGTCATATTTAATTTTAATAATTTCTCAATCGCCCTGCCTTATCAATTGATTTCCATGTTAATTCCATGTATTCAATCTCAAGAGAGAAAAAATGCAACTCATATTAAAATAATTCAATCTATACAAACAGTATCAACTTCTAATATGTTTTAGAAACATTTTAATTCTTGCAAAAAAAAGATCTGATTAAATTATAAAATTATTCTGTTATTCCAAGTTCAGACTTGTCAAGTATAAACAAATGGAAAAGACACATTTTATTTCATCTGAACTGCAATATATAGCACATCTTTTAGGATCCTAGAAACTACTGATGGTTTGCATAGACCTTTTCATACCAACATAATGCCACTGCGTGGTTCTTTTTAGAACTCCAAGAGCAGAGCATTTATAGAAAAATTATGATCCTTGAAATTCCTTTTTTTTTTCAGTTACATTAAACGTAAGAAAGCGGCCTTTCAGGAAAGGAGAAATTAAAAGAAACGTTATTTTCCGGTTATCAAATCAGTATAAGCTATTCGAGAACCACGAAAAAATTACGTTTTTTGCAAACCTAACTTCGCATTTTTCCGGGAATTTTACCATAATAAAACATATCTTTAAGTGGCATCGTTTACAAAAGCTTAAAAGCCTGAATAATCTAAGTATGGGTAAAACACAGCTATCATAAAAGATACAAAATATCAGCATGATGGTTTCCTAATTTTTGACTTTATTCGCTGAATATTTACACACAAAATAGTGCGTCAAGAGATAGAAACGTTTTGCCAAATCTTATTGAACGAGGGAGTCGTCTCCTTAACCATTTTGGACCAAAAAATGTTGGTGCTGTATTCGCCATTATATCATTTTTTAGGTAGATTGTCCACAGCTACCACTCTGTTTGGGAATTAAAAAGAATTGTTGAGGAAAAAATTGTTGGAAGATTTGCTGACGTGGTTGATCTTCCGCAACACAAACATAGCTGCAGAGTTTTCTGGTAGTTGTATAGTAATAAAACCACATCTCATCACCTGTGACAATGTCTGTTAACCATTTGCGGTTACTAGGTTTTCAAACATTGCCATAATCTCCTTGCATGAGTCGAATCTAGCCCTTTTTTTCTCATCTGTCAATTTGTTGTGTACCCATTTGGCACAGATCTTTTGAAACTTTAAATGTTGATGAATAATTGTTTCCACACTTCCAATCGATACACTTATATCTAAACTTGTTATCTGAATGGTGATATGAAAGTTTTCCTTCATGAGTTCATGAATAGAGCGATGGTTCTCTCGTTCAGTCTCCTTCGGTCTTCCTGCATGAGGGAGTTCTTCGAAGCTCTGCCATCCGCCTCTGAATTTGCACATCCATCCTCTAACATTGTAACATATACTTGTGATAAATCGGCATTAGTTTTTTTCGCGTCCTTGTGAAAACGTAAAATCTTTCTTCGTGGCTTTTGTTTCTAACAAGTAATGACAAGTTTAGAAAAGTTTTCAAATAAGTCATAGCTTGTTAACTTCGGGGAGAAAGAGTGCAAATCTACAGACACGTGTCAAAAATCTTTTGAAAGTCCTCCATAATATCTTCGTTTAATAATGACTGCATATTTTACACCAAGTAGTCAGTGAAAATATTTGTTTTGTCATACCTATATTGCCCCTTGGAATATGGGCTTGATGGTTTTGACTAAACCTGCTCCAGACTGCACCATCTTGTCTACCTTCTTTGCTATCAAACCTTGACCTTCCATTTTTTTTCTCTTATACACAGAAGAAGGAAAATAACCATGCCATGTGCTTCTCAAAATAGCAGTGGCTGAATAAATTCCAGGAAGGAGCAGAATGTACTTTTTCTGACATCTGGCATCACACCACCCTCGACCTGCTGGAAAAGGCCAATCAAAACCAAAAGAACTTATATGAGCCCCATAGGCTCTCACCAGAAAAAACAATGTTTGACTACAATGTTTTAGCTTACCTCACTGCCCCACATGAAAACCTGTTTCCACGCTGTAAAAAATAGAGGCAGCGTATGACGCATCTCCTGCAATGTCACAGAGAGGGATGGCATAAGCCCCACCTGTGGTGACCAAAAAAAACCCGTAATAAATTTTCAAAGCCAATGAGCCACAGTAGATTCTTCTCTATCACCACCTGCCATTGATCTCCAGCCACGCGACCGATGGTAAAAATGGCCAAGCCCCATAGGATGCTTTGGAACCAAATTGTATAGCCAATTTAAGCACCTGGGCTTATTCACCCCTCCCCCCCTCCCTCCTAACAGCATTGGAATGCGAAGTAATGAAGTTATGCTTTGGTCTGCTCCTTTTTCAGTGGCGAACTCTGAATGAGGAATTTAAGCCTTTTAGGCCATGGTAGCACTTGAAATAAAATTCTGCCTTGTCACTACCCTTTTCTTCTTTCTTCATTAATTATAAAATTATGAATAAACCAGTTTTATTATGTGATTATATGTGCTGTTATATTATTCTACTGCAATTGCATGATCAGAGGAAGAAGCCCACCGCGTCCATTTATTGCTGCTACAAAGTTTCCCTTGGTGACATGCTATTTGGTAGCTCGTAGAAATCACAAAGCCTTTTTTCTTCCAATTCCTCAAAGTCTGCCCTTTCCATGAGAGCGCTGGAGTGGGAGATGAAAAATTTCTGCTGAGTGCCCAGGATTTCCCCCATGTTGCGTTAACGTACCAGTGAGAAAGTACTGAATAATTTGCATTTTTATTGTAAATGAGAATTTTTACGTAGCTTAAATTGAGGTTATGTGTTAATAAGAGGGTTTTTGTGCGAAGATAAACTGTGATTGGAAATAGGTTGGGTTGGGTTGCTTTACCTCTGAGCGGCACTTTTTTGCACACCATGGGCTAAATGGCCAGGTCACATGGACTCCGAAGGCTCAGAGAAGGTTGGGGAAGGGGACCCACTGGAACAGCTGTTGGGAGACAGATGGTAGCCTCCCATCAAGACCATCCAGCGTGTTCTTTAACGTGCACAGGGCATGGCTCTCCCACACACGGGACCACGGCTTAACGTCCCATCCAACAGACGGCGGCCTTTCCAAACCCATCGGTGTCCCCTACTGACCGTGGGCAGGGCGGGGAATTTTGCGGAGATAAATCTCAACGCTGACCCAGCTGGGACTCGAAACTGGGAACTACAGATTACGAGCCTGGAGCGCTACCGACTGAGCCACCCCCGCCCCCTGATTTGAAATAGAAAATGTATATATCATATACAGAGTGTCTCAAAAATATAGGTATAAACTTTTAGGGGAGGTAGATAACATCTAAAGGAATGAGAATTGCATAGGAACCCATAACCAGAAACGTCATGGGAAAGTGCTAGCAGAGGTACAAGATCTGAAAGGACACAAGACAGTGATTAATGGGAAAACATTTATTGTACATAATTATTACAAATGGCGTACTAGATGATACATTTCATAATATTACAGCTCTTAATGACCCATAATCGCACAAATTTTGATGCGCACGCGCAAACAAACGGTGGCCCGGTACATGTCTGTGTGGGAAGCGTTCTTGATACATTCGTTGAGCGGCTGGTCCACTGCCCTCAGCTATTCCACACACTAAGTGCATGTCTGCCAGCTCCCTGTTCGAATACCTTTTCATGCTCTTCGTCAGCCGACTACCGCTCGAATGAGGAAATCCGAAATTTTCCCTCTACCACACGGATGAACAGCGCCGCCTATTGACTTACGATGACGTTTCCGGTTATGGGTTCCTATGCAATTCTCATTCCTTTAGATGTTATCTACCTCCCCTAAAAGTTTGTACCTATATTTTTGAGACACTCTGTATAACTATCGAAAGATGGAAAGAACATTTTTTTCTTTTGTCACATATAATGTTCAATGACCAGTGCGAGTTATAATAATATTGTTAAAGAGGTCAATAGTGCAATCAATTTAGGAGCCTTTTAAATTAAAATGGTTTGTAGATAATACCATATTTTTGTGTCATGTGAAATGAACCCCCACCATCTAAAGTGGGAGCAGAAAGCTCTGATCATGGAATTGCAGCAGAATAATCCAAGGAGTAGGCACAGTTGATATGAAGTTAGTGAGTTGTCGACTAGGGAACATTTTCATTAGTTCAGGAGTGTATTTATGCAAACTGTATTTCTATGTACTGCTTCCCTGCACTTCTGGAGGTGCAATTAACATACACAAACCAACATTACAGCACACGGGGGTTTTGTTTTAAGATGGAGACGGAAGTCTAATCTAGAGACCCCTGCATAGGAACTGAACCCCTCATGTGCGTTTTGTCAATCTTATTAATAGCTATGACCATGACAGTAGTGGCTATTGCATATTTCGAGTAATTAGAAATCATAGGTCGTTTAGCGAAATTGCAACAAAGTAAGATGGTGATCATCGCCCGTCTTAAACTCAGAGGCGTGGTAGTCAAGTTCCTGAAAGCTACGCAGGAGCTGCAACCGAAACTGACTGCGACGTTTTTAAGTAAACAGCCATTACAAGGTTTGATATGGTGGAATCAATGGTCATATGTCTGAATCGTTACTTGCCAATAACAGTTGGGGGCCAGTGTTCATGAGTATACCACATGGCTGCAAACACTGACATACCACTTTCTGAAGAAGAGTAGCTTAGGAGGAGGAGATAGCATGGGCACAACTATTGAGAACCAGATTTAACTAGTATAGTTCGTGGCTAGCCTGCTCCCCAAGTTAAAACTATAGGTCTTGTCCCATAACCCATGGAAGTAGAGGAAGCCCTGGAAAAATCGATGTTAGAAGAGAGCAACTAGTTAATGAAGAAGAGAGTTTAGAAGAGAGCAACTAGTTAATGAAGAAGAGAGTTTAGAAGAGAGCAACTAGTTAATGTTAGAAGAGAGCAAGTCATTGGCAATCAGCCCATGCTCAAAGTAGTAGACCTTAACCAGTGAAATCCAACCTCCATGACTAACACCCTTAGAGATTTAGAGGATCCAAATGGGAGGTCATGGTTTTAAGGTTGTGTGGAGACTTCACCTGCGGGAGGCTGGGCTATTTTTCAAGGCACTGAGCACTCGACCATAACTATATTTGCACATGTAAATATAGATATTGGTCGAGGTTTCTACCATAAACCTCGACCAATAGGGGACAAATGTAGCCACCCCACAAACCAAAGGTCGAGCATAATAGCGGCTTAAGAGAAAGCGGCTAAAGAAAATATCCCACTTACCTCAGGGATCCTTTAAACTAACATGGGAGGGGAGCCGAGGTGTACTTCCCTGAGTCCTATTGAAGCCAATGGCATCCATATCGCCAACCTTGTAATCCGGTTAAATCCGGTATAATAATAATTAAATCCTTGTAAATCCGGTGATTGGTAAACAGCCATTACTTTTGGCTTGTGTTATAAGCCAACCTTGTAATGGCTGTTTACCAATCACAGTCAGCAATGGCATCCATATCGCCTCCTGGTCATTTTGGGCAGTGATGAACAAACTCCCATTATCTTCAGTTTTATTGATGACGTGAGGATGTTGACTCTTATAGATATTGTCTATGGAAAAATATTTTTGAGCCACCATCTTAGTCGTGAACAAGAGTTGTTACCATTGCCTGAAACCCAAGATTTTGAGCAAGGTGCCTTTATGGTCTAAAATCAACTCGAGGAGGTCACCTCCCAGCCTTAAGATGATTGGATGATTCATGGTGAACCTTACAATAAACAGCACCGCTTTCAGACACCCAGTGGTGTATTTAGATATTGACACTATAAATTACGATATGATAAGAGAATATGACACATTGAAGGAACTAGTTTAATCACTGAAATAAGTAATTGTAGGAAGTATTGCCTAATGTAGAAGGTATTGCTGGATATTGATGCATTCCCATGGTAATTAGAGAATATTCTACATAAGCAAAATAAATTAGGATTTCGTAGAACTCCGTGAAACAAAACTGAAATGTAGCTCAACCTGGCAACTGCAAGAGAGCTGGCGCTGCGAATGTGTACTTTTTAAATTCAGGTGGCAAACAAGACAGATAATAAGTGCACACTGTAGGTAATACATTGTAGACTGTTCCACTAAGGAAAAGCGGAAACGTACACCCTGTTTCTTCTGTGTTTCATGTGCTGACCCGGTGGACCATGACAAGGAAAGTGATCTGAAGTGTAGCCTAGGCAACAAGACCTGGTGGCCTTGTTTTCCTAGTTACACTTGAGGAAACAGTGATTAGAGAGAAGGCTCCAGACTAATTGAGTCTTTTCCTCCACCTTGTATTTTATGTTCATGCTGCGTTGTGGATCAAAGAAATTTACTATCTGCTCACCGAGAGGTGAGGAGTCTCAACCAGGAACAAAGTGTGGGTTACAAGAAGAGCAACCAGTCAGAGTATAGACAATATTAAAACTCAAAGATAGTTTGAAATAAAAAAGTTAAAGCATAGACTTGGACGCTATGTCTCCCTCGAATAATTCAGGAATAGAATGTCTTCAGTATTCTCATGTTGAATTTCCCATCAGGAAACTGTAAATGCATATTTCCATGGAAATCAATGTAGCCTGTCCCCCATGTGAACGATTGCATAATTTGTTTAAAAGGACTGAGATAACCTGCAAGCTTTTTGCTTGTGTTGGTTTTCGTACACAATGCAAACACTTACACAAGGAATACAACATAGAAATACTTAAGGACAAGTCTGCTGGGATAGTAGTCAGGTATGCTAACCACTTGCCCAAGTTGGGCTAGTGGATTAATGAACCCTTCTTGGAGGATGAGTATATCGGAAGACTAGACCACCTTCTGCCTCTTCTTGAAAACTCACACTCCCAGGATCTTTTCTCCATGTATTCTCTTCGTTTTCCCTCGAGTGGGATAGGTATGTCATACCCTCATTCCTCCTTGGAATATGGGCCTGACATTTTTGCTCGAATCTACTCTAGACCGTGCCTACTTGTCTTCCCCCTTGCTTTCGAAACTTATCTTTCCACTTTTTTTCCTCTCTTGCGCACAGAAGCGGGAAGATATGCCAGGCCGTATGCTTTTTCAAAGATCAGTGGCTGAATAAATTCAAGAAAGGAGCCCAATGTACTTCATGTGACACCTGGTATCATGCCCCGCTCGACTTGTGGCAAATAACCAAACAAAACAGAAAGAACTTTTATGAGCTGAGTAGACTCTTGCCAGAATTAACCACCTTTGACTGCAATGCTTAGCTTACCCCACTTGGAAGAATGTTTTCACTCTATAAAGAACAGAGCCAATGTGCTGCACATCTCTGCCATGTCAGAGAGAGGGAAGGCTGTTGTGATCTGCTGTGACCAAAATATAATCTGTTAGGAAGAAGACAACGAGCCAGAGTAGAATCCTTTCCATCACAGTCTGGTATTGTTCTCCAGCTACGCTACCGATGGTGAAAATGGTCAAGCTCTGTAAAATGCTTTGGGACCAAAGACCGTAGCCAAGTTGAGAACCTTTTCTTCTTCTCCTTCTTCTTCTAACAGTGTCGGAGCGCAAGAAAATGCAGTTTGTGCTCTGGTCTCCCCTTCTTTTAGTGTCAAACTCTGAATCGGAATGTTTTATCTTTTGAGGCTGCGATTGCACTTGGAATCGAACTGTACCTTGTCACTGCCCCCCTTTTTTGAAGTACAAGTGTTGTTTTTGTTAGATCTACTGCAATTGAACCGCCAATTGCAAAGAGGAAGAAACCGACAGTCTCCATTGACTGTGACTACAAAGTTGCCCTTGTCGACATACTATTTGGCAATTCGTAGAAATCACAACGACTTTTCTTTCCTTGCCCTCCTTTTTCCCCCCTCCAATGTCTGCCCTTTCCAAGACAGACCTGGAGTAGAGTATGAGTAGGGTATGACAGTTTGACTAATGTAAAATTGATACCTGGAATGTGTTAATTTCCAGTTAAATAAGCATTTCTACTGACTACATAGTATAGGCATATATACAACTCCGGCCAAAAACATATGCAACCTCCAAAGGAATTTTCTTTTTCATACCCAACATATTTTTTCTGGCTCAAAAAATTAAAGATTTTACCATGTCAAGTGAATTTGCTTTTTTTACCGTTTTGACTTAAATAAAATGTCAGGTAAATCTTAAGTAATTATATTTCAAATGCAATATGACACCAAAATCGTGTAAAGATATTAACATTTCGCTTTCATATTGCTTTAATTTTGATGTTAAATTAAAGCACGTCAACCGAACTACTAGTGAAACCAGTCTTAGTTTAGTGTTGTACTACAACTACAGCATACCGTCCTTTAAAATGCGTCATCTCAAGCTGCCACTTGGAATGTCCATGCAGTCGGGTTTGCCCTTCTTATATGTACGGTTCAAGGTATTTTTTTCTCTATAACGGAAATATACGAATACATAACCGAGCCACAACACACAACCAAATACCTTATGATGCCAAAGGAACATCTAGAAATTCCAAAAGCATAAAAATGCATTTTCTTATTTTTCTGACTGCACACAAATACCATAAAGATAAAAAAAAACTGACAACTTTGTCACTAAATCGATTTATCCTGGACTTGCTTCGATTATCTATTTCCAGGATCACACATTCCTTTATTCTATTTTATTCTTCAAATCTTATATGTGACTGTTCATCTTCGCCTGACCCAGTTCCCATAACACTTGAAGAGCTATCAAATCCGAAATATCCTCTTCATTCGATGCTGTTGTCCTTTCGTTGCCCTCGACGTTATCTTAGTTTAAAAAACAATACTTCCTCACGCCCTTCTAAACCCCTTCCTTAGAGCAAAATTCCATTCCAGCATCTGCCATCATTTGAAATCTGGAAAAGACAATCGAGAGATTACCGAGTGAGAAAAAAGCTTTTTTCCCCCTATTTTCTCAGCGAACGATATTTACTCCTCGGCAAAGAAGTGCAATTAATCATCTGTCGATTCTACTCTCCTCTTTTGTCACTTCTCGGCCGTTAAAATATCTTCAAAACGACAGATTTTTAACGCGACTGATACTGTCTTCCGTCCTCTCAGACGTCATATATCACCTTAATTTCATTCGGGCGTACAATAAATTTTCGGAGCGAATCTTCGGTCTTATAATTACAGTCTACAAAACCATCACTTCACTCATTTCATTTTCCATTGTACGAAAATGGTGAAGAGGCAGAAATCGATGCAACGTTATCCAGAGAGTGGCCATACTTAGCGGTTAGTAGCAAAGTCATAGATATTTCATTAATGCACCAGAGAAGGCTACCACGTGACAAATTGCCTAGCTTGTTGAAATAAACATTAACAGACCATCGCTAGCCACGGAATCCCCCACTCCCCTAAACTCATGCAAAATGATTAATGATCTCCCATTGTTAATTTTCCATTCACGCATCCTCAACGTATTCAATAGTGTGTCCTTGAACAACTTATAGATATGTTTTCATGACATTTTGCGACTATACTGAAGTGACTGATTTGTGAAAACATGCTTAGCAAGATTACCTCTGTTATTAAAGCTGTTGGGAATGTTGAGCTCTGCTTTCTGTCGCCTCAATGGTCGAAAGTCATAATTTGCTTTTATTTCACTTAAATTCAGTTAAAGGGAACTGCGTGTTAACTTAGAGCGAACTTTGTCAGTCGTCTATGTTTGAGACCGGTCTATCTCTGCACCGGTCTATGTTTGAGTTGAGAATTTCTCAGCTAAACTGCAGCTCTGTCCTCTGTATGAAAGGCGTCATCGATGACCTTAAAAAGGCCATCGTATATCGGGCCATAAGCACTGTGGATGACTGTTGACTTACATCTGTCTCCTACGCAAAATGGATTCACTTCCCCTTCCCAACTCTAAGCACTTGGGATCTTTGTAACCTGGGCCTTCAGATCACTGTGTACAACCAGAAGTTTGTCAAGGGTAGAGCAACCCAACAGTGCTTGGCTACAGCGTTGAAAATGCATGGATATTGTTTTCTTGCATTCTCTTTCTTCACAGACCTCTGTGGCGCATTAAACTGACAGGTTCCTGTCAGACTTTGTGGCATATTAAATTGATAGGTTTCTGTCAGACCTTTGTGGCTTATTGAACTGACAGGTTCCTGTCTGACCTCTGTGGAGTATTAAACTGACAGGTTCCTGTCAGATCTTTGTGGCATATTGAACTGACAGGTTTCTGTCTGACCTCTGTGGAGTATTAAACTGACAGGTTCCTGTCTGACCTCTGTGGAGTATTAAACTGACAGGTTCCTGTCAGACCTTTGTGGCGTAGTAAACTGATAGGTTCCTGTCAGACCTCTGTGGCATATTAAACTGACAGGTTCCTGTCAGGCATCTATGGCATATTAAACTGACAGGTTCCAGTCAGACTTTTGTGGCGTATTAAACTGGCACATTCCTGTCAGATCTCTGCGGCGTACTAAACTTACAAGTTCCTGTTAGACTTATGTGGCATATTAAACTGACAGGTTCCTGTCTGATCTCAGTATCAAGCAATTACTTGAGGAGTAATTTTTTAAGCAGCAACTCTCTTTCTTTGGTCTTTGTGTTTCAATAATTACTTTGCAAAACAGAAGTCTCTCGATCATCTATAATAAGGGATAGGAAAGATTGCAGAAACATAAAAATTACGGATAATACAAACACGCCAAAAAAGTCATATATGCATGTAGTATTTCACATGTAAAAATGAAACTACTTGAGGAACAGTTTTTTACAAAATAAATATATAAAAACTAAACATAAAAAAAGACTGTTAAAATCGTGTGAAATAACAGTTTAATTTTTCCTGTTTCCGTTCATTATTTTTCCTTATGGTATTCTCCTGATAGCAGTAAGGTTTATCCATCAATCATATAATCAAAAATGCATTATATTGCATATGCATATAAATGCATAAATGCACGTATAACCAAAAAGAAAAGCTGCAAAGATATTTTGACTTCCACACTTCCTTAAAATCAAACCATAGTTGTTGTTTTTTTTTGTAAATCTCAAAGATACCATTATTCCAGCCCTTTTCACCTTCCTGTAAAGGACACAATTAAAATAAACAGAATAAGAACTGGTGTTTTAATTTAATGCACAAATTGATAAAATTAAGATAACACTTTGTGTGATGATTGCAATTCAAAAGAAAGAATGATCCATATTATATTGAATTGTCCAAAATTTGAGACAGAAAGACGGGAGTCTTTTGGTTGTTTGAGAAATGTTGGAATACATGAATCCCATTTGAACTCAGTTTCGGAAAATGAAAGAGTTACAACTAAAAAGAAATGCAACAGATGTATAGAATAGAATTTGGTGTTAATTATATTTGCAAATTTACTTGATGCGATAGAGGGATTTAGTTTTATTTCCTGTTTTTTTTTAAGTAGAGGATTTGTATTATATTGTTTAGATACTCAGTGGATAGGTGATAGAATACAACGTTTTGTTATGTAAATCGAGTAAAATGATAAGCTTTGTAATTCTAAAATAATATCTTTATGGAAAAATGTGACTGAAGAAAAATATCTCGCGTTTCAACAATAAATGTTGAAAAAAAGCAAAAAAACAATTAACAACTTGTTCCATTCTAAAAAAACAATTAAAAATTTTCATTAATTTCCTAAATCATATTATTCTACCCGGCATTGCTACTGTCAAAAAAAATCAGTTTATACAATCCCTTAAATACTGAACAAATACTGTTAAAGATCTGAATTTAGATAGATTCGACTGAGATCTTTTTATCTTCAGTCCCATTTTACCAAAAAAGATTTGCTTTACACAGGTTTTGCGAGTTTCATTTGATTCTCTTTCCGTTAAACATAGGGCTTCTCCTCTTGTGCTCGCCTTTGGAGTGTATATGGACTGGAATTGGAGAAATTTGCATGATAACTGAGCAAGAAATGTAAAGACTGAAAATATCGTTGTGTAGCTCATATCCTAAAGCAGGAGTGGCCATCGTTATATTTGGGCAAAAGTTGACTCACTGAATATCGGGCCAGACCCGTAATCTGATAATATTAGGTTCTAGTCCTATCTACGTAGTCGGATGGGAGTTAAGCCATGACCCTATGTAAAGGAGAGCCATACCTTGTTCACATTAAATAATGCTCTGGATGGCCTTGATGGAGAGGGGCGGGGTGGCTCAGTCGGTAGCGCGCCAGGCTCGTAATCTGTAGTTCCCAGGTTCGAGTCCCAGCTGGGTCAGCGTTGAGATTTATCTCCGCAAAATTCCCCGCCCTGCCCACGGTCAGTAGGGGACACCGATGGGCTTGGAAAGGCCGCCGTCCGTCGGATGTGACGTTAAGCCGTGGTCTGTGTGCGGGAGAGCCATACCATGTGCACGTTAAAGAACACGCTGGATGGCCTTGACGGGAGGCTACTATCTGTCTCCCAACAGCTGTTCCAGTGGGTCCCCTCCCCCGACCTTCTCTGAGCCTTCGGGGTCCATGTGACATGGCCATTTAGCCCATGGTGTGCAAAAAAGTGCCGCTCAGAGGTAAAACAACCCAACTCATGATGGAGATTTTGATTTATGTACTAACAAGTTACCCATTAAATCCATTTCCCCAATCTTGTCTGAGTCCTTCGGGTACTTGTGACCTATCTTTAGCTCATATTCTGCATAAAGGTGACGTTCCGAAGTGCACAAATAACTCAGGCTCCAAACTTTTATCGAACCTTCCCTGCATTTGAAATTCAAATACAGCAATGGTTACATACTATTATTCCTCCATTTTCGCTATTATATCATTTCACAGCCAAGCAGAAATACGTTGTCCTGACAATTACAGATAGCATTTATCCGTGCAATACGCCTTTCTCGAAATCCTGTTATTTTTATCAGCCTCTCAATAACTCTTCTCTGAATAGACGACGTTCTTCGGTCGGTTGAGAATTTCTAATCCTTCCATATTTGCAATCGCATGGGAAACATCTTGCAGATTATATAACACGGAAATTCTTCTATGTCCATGGTTTTGTTCTATCTTGGTCGCTCATGCGGTTTGTTTAGCACGAAACAGAATAAGCATTTTTCTCTCCTGAGACTCGCACTCGCATTCTGCAGTCTGGGTTTCCGTTGTTTTCGCAACGCCACAATTCATGCACTGTGCCATATATCTTACTCTCAAAACAACTCGTGGCACGCTCACGGCTTCTTCGAAAAAATTCTTCGGAAGGAGCTATATTTAAGCAATGCTTTTGAGTCCTTACCAGCTGATTCTTAGGATTTGTTTGATTGATGTGCGCGTATCCAGTCCTGTTCCAAATCTAGGTATGAATGCGATATTTTAAATCTTTTGAACTTTCAACACAAAATTCGATAGGTTAATAACTTAGATTAAGACAGTAAAATTAATTAATGAAAAATAACTGAAATTCATCGTATTTATACGGTAGCCTTCACTATTTTCGGTATATTTGGGATCAGAAACAGAAAAATTAGGACAAAAATGACGATAAAAAAGAATTATACGGCTATTGTTTTATATCAAATTCTTCAGCTCATTTAAGGAATTAAACTGTACATTTATGTGTAGTTATATAATATACATTTCTAAAATAGTAATACGATTGAATATTAGGATATATATATAATACTACAATTAAATATTAAAGCATTGAAATTTTTAAGTACGGTTAATAATAAAAAATAACGATTATACTAATTTTTTAAGCTTAAAGTGGAGTTATGTTAGTCAATAATATTTCCCAACGCGCGAAGTTTACACTTCGAAACACACAAACCTGTAATATCAATATATGAGGAAACAAGACTGGAAACAACAATTCCATTTCGACATTTAATGCAGAAATTTGATAAGTTAAATCAAATGAATTAACTTTTAATTTCAATATAAAAAAAATTATCTATTTCACTGATCATTTATTATCGGAATTTTCATTTTCAGGACCTACGTTGATGAAGATGTATATCAGAAATGTAATGAGGTAAAAAAAGTTATTTATGTGAAAGATATGTAACCTTATACTGAAAGTTCTAAAATGGTATCAAAATAAATAAATACCCCTTCAAGCAGCTGCTTGCCACAGAGGTCTGATAGTTTATATGACACAGCAGAAGATCTGAGAGGATGGCAAGACCTCAGCAGAAAACAACAACGAACATCCATGCCTTGACCCGGGGCTCGAACCCAGTTCCCTTAGATCAGTAGCCAAGCGCGCTAACCACTAAGACAAACTTAATTTCCTGGAGTTAATCTTTACTGGGTATTATTTTAATATAAAGAGGTCTATGGTTATCATTGAAAATGTAGCATACTTCATATTTGGTGAACCGAATATATGATATGATGCTATGGCATCACTGATATATATTCTGAACATGGTGGTATTAGGAACAACATAATGCCAGCAATATATCACTCTATCAAAGAGCACCATACCGCTAGCAATATATTACTATATACCAAAGCGCACCATATTACTACCAATATATAATTATATATCAAAGAGCATCACAATGTCAGCAATATATCACTCTCTATCAAAAGCACCATTGCAAAACGATTCGAAAATTCTGGACTACGATTTTATCAGTTTGCTACTTCAAGTATGGTCAAAGCTTTGGTTGTCCCTCCAGTCTAATCGTCAATAACAACGTACACCGAAGAACCAAAACATTATGACCAGTGCGTCTTTATGCAAATCGAAGCAACTGCTGGTAAACGACGGCGCATGTGAAGGTCATGAAACAGTATAAATAACACCTGATACTGAGCTCTGTTAATAAGTGTTATTCTTGTTCTTCAGATGGGAAAGGCAGCGGGCTTAAGTGAGTTTGACAAAGGCCAAATTGTAATGGCCAGACGACTGGGTCAGAGCATTTCCGAGATGGCAAGGCTTGTGGGGTGCTCACGATCAGCCGTGGTTAGTACCTTCGAAAAGTGGTCCGAGGAGGGAAAAACCACCAACCGTTGGCAAGGAGTGGGCCAACCATGGCTCATCTATGCTAGAGGTGAGCGAAGGCTATACCATATGGTACCAATATGCTACGAGCCAACAGAAGGGATACTGTGGTGCAACTCGTCCGTAATTTGAATGTTGGTAATGGGAGTAATGTGTCACAACATACAGTACATCAAACCCTGCTAAAAATGGAGCTGCCTACTCACAGGCTGCTCCGGGTGCCCATGCTAATCTCGGTTTACCATCGAAAGTGTCATCAAAACTGGACCTTGAATGATTAGAAATAGGTCGTCTGGTCCAATGAATCTCGTTTCCTGTTGCACCATATGGATTGCTGGGTATGTGTATGTCGTTTACCTGGGGAAGGTTGCCACCAGGATGCACCGTGGGACGAAAACAAACCAGTGGAGGAAGTGTAATGCTTTGGCCAATGTTCTGCTGGGAAACCCTAGGTCCAGTTATTCATGTGCAGGAAGCTATGACGTCTACAACCTACCTAAACATCATTGCGGACCAGGTACACCCTTTCATGGCAACCGTATATATCCCTCTAGTAGCACCTTCTTTCGGCAGGATAATGCGCCATGTCACACTGCCTGGATTGTTCGGGAATGGTTTGCAGAACTTGAGGAAGACTTCCAGGTATTGGCCTCCAAATTCCCCAGACATCAAGTCAATCGATCATCTGTGGTTTGTTTTGGAACAGCATATCCGATCTCCGGCGGCTCAACCACGTACGTTACAATAGTTAAAGGATCTGCTGGTAACGTGTTGGTATCAGATACCACAAGACACCTTTAGAAATCTTGTGGCGTCCATACCTCGCCGGGTAAGAGCTGTTTTGGCGGCACGTGGAGGACCAACATTATATTAGGCAGATGGTCATAATGTTTTGGCTCTTCGATGTATACCCTTCATCCATGACAATGATTGAAGTGGTGCCGGGGATATAACCCAATAGTTGATGAAGTGGTTTGTGGAGTTTTCAGTGATGAGTCCTATTTCTGTCAGGGGGTTCACGATTCAAATGCGAAGATTTTTAAGATTCTTATAAAAAAATTTAACCACCATACAATCAGTTGCTTTCCAACCAGATAGGTCTGACAGGAGCCTGTCGCCATAGTAACCCATAGAGAAATGTGTAAAGAGGCAAAATCTCAGCAGAAACACAACACATACACCCAGAACAAGAAATACCCAGGCCTTAATTCGAGACTCGAAATTCAGTTCCCTCTGATCAGCAACCAAGCACGCTAACCATTCTATCACCAGGATGGTGCAAATTAAGATAATTTGTAAGAAAATGACATATCGATAAAGTATACGGAGTACGGAGTAGTTTCTATATCCTTGATAGGAGAGTGGCCCAATCGCAATAAGTACACGTCGTGCTATGATTTCTCAATATTTTTCCAGAATTCAATTTCGAGGAAGGTTCGAGAATTTAATTTCGGGGCAGGTTCGAGAATTTAATTTCGAGGAAGGTTTGAAAATTTAATTTCTGAGAAGGTTCGAGAATTTAATTTCGGGGTAGGTTCGAAAATTTAATTTCGGGGAAGGTTCGATAATTTAATTTCGGGGAACTTTGGAGAATTTAATTTCGGGGAAGGTTCGAGAATTTAACTTCGGGGAAGGTTCGAGAATTTAATTTCGGGAAAAGTTGGAGAATTTAATTTCGGGGAAGGTTCGAGAATTTAATTTCGTGGAAGGATCGAGAATTTAATTTCGTGGAAGGATCGAGAATTTAATTTCGAGGAAGGATCGAGAATTTAATTTCGGGGAAGGTTCCAGAATTTAATTTCGGGGAAGGTTCGAGAATTTAATTTCGTGGAAGGATCGAGAATTTAATTTCGAGGAAGGATTGAGAATTTAATTTCGGGAAAAGTTGGAGAATTTAATTTCGCGGAAAGTTCGAGAATTTAATTTCGGGAAAAGTTGGATAATTTAATTTCGGGGAAGGTTGGAGAATTTAATTTCGGGGGAAGGTTCGAGGAAGGATTGAGAATTTAATTTCGGGGAAGGTTCGAGAATTTAATTTCGGGAAAAGTTGGAGAATTTAATTTCGGGGAAGGTTCGAGAATTTAATTTCGGGGGAAGGTTCGAGGAAGGATCTAGAATTTAATTTCGGAGAACGTTGGAGAATTTAATTTCGAGGAAGGTTCGGGAATTTAATTTCGAGGAATTTTCGAGAATTTAATTTCGGGGAAGTTTCGATAATTTAATTTCGGGGAAGTTTGGAGAATTTAATTTCGGGGGAGTTCGAGAATTTAATTTCGGGGGAGTTCGAGAATTTAATTTCGGGGGAGGTTCGAGAATTTAATTTCGGGGAAGTTTCGAGAATTTAATTTCGGGGAAGGTTCGATAATTTAATTTCTGGGAAGGATCGAGAATTTAATTTCGGGGAAGGATCGAGAATTTAATTTCGGGGAAGGTCCGAGAATTTAATTTCGAGGAAGGTTCGAGAATTTAATTTCGGGGAAGATTCGAGAATTTAATTTCGGGGAAGGTTCGAGAATTTAATTTCGTGGAAGGATCGAGAATTTAATTTCGAGGAAGGTTCGAGAATTTAATTTCGGGGAAGGTTCGAGAATTTAATTTCTGGGAAGGTTCGAGAATTTAATTTCGTGGAAGGATCGAGAATTTAATTTCGAGGAAGGTTCGAGAATTTAATTTCGGGGAAGGTTCGAGGATTTAATTTCGGGGAAGGTTCGAGAATTTAATTTCGGGGAAGGTTCGAGAATTTAATTTCGAGGAAGGTTCGAGAAGTTAGTTTCAAGGTGTGACTGAGAATTGTCTGAGAATAAGACTTGAGAAGGGTTTCCCAGTTGATAAAATAGTCCCCGAATAGAAAAGGTTATAATGACATGCTATATGGAATAAGATTTCATAGTTGTTGTTGTTTCTTTAATCTATTTTTAGTGTCAGACATAAAATATAGGGACAAAATAGAATTATGAAAAAACAACTGTTTCGGATTTCAAACCAAACAGGGAAGTTTAAGATTTCGAATAAGACGACCGGATTTTAGGGGTTGAAGTATTTTTTTGATACTGATCATAACGATAAAATGACAGTATTGCATCACATTAATAATGACACAAACTTCATTTTCGACATTTCAACAACATCTTTTGACTTAACCATTAATATTATTTACATGATTTTTTTATGTTTTTTCGACAGAGTTGTTAATAAGTTGTCTTTTTTATTGTTATTGTTTTTAATAAGTCATTGTTTTACAAAAATGAAAATACTGCACACGTTTTATAACGAAAGGTCTTCGGTAACAACAACTTTCGAGAGTCACCGATGTGTTTGCTTACGTCTAGAACATCCTCTAATGTATTTATGATGAAACAAACAACAATAATAAATAGGTGACCTTTTCTAAACAGTATCTAGTTAAAACGCTTCCCATACACACAATGCTATTAGTAATAAACAAGTATATTGTTTCCGTCTGGCTGAAATCTCCACAGCTCTTGTTCTGCTGCACTCGGATTTAATCGATTCAGTCTCTAGTCTTTGTAATAAGGATTCCAAGCCGTCTGCATCTTCTCCTGCTTATGGAGGTATTTAGCGATTCCCCATTTTTTAGTTCAAATGAAAGCTAACAACAAAGAAAAACGCCATTCAGTAAAAGAAACGGAATATAAAGAAGAAAGGGAAAAAACACACGAAGAGCCAGTCAATTGGGTTGTGGTGCCATCTCTTGATATTTGCAAGAAATTTAAATTTAATTAGAAATGGCTTTCGATGCATCATTCAAAGGAACACAGTGTGAGCATTAACTAGTTGCGGTCAGGGTAAAGAAGTGTATCGTGTGTTTTATTTTAATCAGATAGCGCTTTGATATGTATTTATTCAAAGTTAATAAGCTGAAACGTATGTGGAAGAAAAGAACCCGTAATAAATATTGCCTTCATTTCTTTTTCTCGTGTAAATGCGCCTTTAAAAAGTATGCAAATATCACAGACAAACACGCACAAAAATAAGACTTGAACCAAGCTATGCATGTCAATCAACAATCCACAAATATTACACGTTAATATCTTTCCATCCCTATTGATTATTAGCTTATGAAATTCTTTTAGAAAAGCAAAAGCAAACAAGATCCGTTATTTATGCTAATATGTGATTTTCTTTTAACCAGAACTTCTTTTTCCGTTTATATTTTGATATTTCCTTGCAATTTTCTGTAACAAAAGTTCTGCATAGCTAGATTTGCATCGATTTAAGTTGACTTTCATGTACTGTAAAAGTGTAATTTAAGCCCTAATTTGTCGCGAATGTTGAGTCGGAAATTCTACTTGAGTAAATTATGCGAGAAAAATACTCTTGTCATGGATTCTTTTACCTCTGAGGGGCATTTTTTTTCACACAATGGGCTAAATGGTCCGGTCACAAGGGCTCCAAGAAGGCTGAGAAGAGGAGTCCCACTGGACAGCTGTTGGGAGACAAATGATACCCCCCCCCCCCCCGTCAAGGCCATCCAGCGTGTTATTTAACGTTCACAAGGTATGGCTCTCCCACACATGTGTCCACATCCCAGTCGACGGACGGCGGTCTTTCCAAGCCCAAAGGTTTCACCACCTGATCGAGGTCGAGGTAGGGTTATGGCGGAGAAAAACTGGAACTGCAGATTAGGAGCCTGAGCGCTACCTACCGAGTCACTCAAGCCCCTATCTAGTCATGCGAAATATCTGAAAAATGTATAAACTTTCTGAAACATTTATGAAAGTGATTCAGTGTGGTATTTAATACATCATAAGCAACTATATTATTTCTTATTAATAATGTTATTAACTATATTAAGAATTATAATTTCTTATAGTTATTTCATTTTCTTATTAATAATATTATAAATAATGTTATTTACTACTACAATTTGAATATTTAGGACAAGTGCACTAAATGGATTGAGACAAGATG
The DNA here is from genome assembly GCA_038380435.1 of Ryuthela nishihirai. Lineage (NCBI taxonomy): Eukaryota > Metazoa > Arthropoda > Arachnida > Araneae > Heptathelidae > Ryuthela > Ryuthela nishihirai. Next base: position 18,438,268 of record JAWZYU010000011.1, read on the forward strand.
CTCATCTGACTTTTTGGTGTTATTAACTATATTAAGAATTATAATTTCTTATAGTTATTTCATTTTCTTATTAATAATATTATAAATAATGTTATTTACTACTACAATTTGAATATTTAGGACAAGTGCACTAAATGGATTGAGACAAGATGCTCATCTGACTTTTTGGATAGACAATAATTAATTAATAATTTTTGGATAACAATAATAATAAGTCACTCATTCAAGTGGCAATACACCACTCCTACTAAGAATCATGCTTTCTTATTTAAAATCCTTTTTTTTTTCTTATATAAAAAGAAGGAACCGGAGAACGGTTTCTTTTTTTTACCGTTATATAAAAAGTAAAAAGCAAAAATTAAGTACTCACTGAAGTCAAACATGCTTTATTAAGTAAAATGCTTTAATTAAGTACTCATTGGAGTCAAATATACTTTATTAAGTAAAATGCTTTAATTAAGTACTCATTGAAGTCAAGTATGCTTTATTAAGTAAAACACTTTAATAAAGTACTCATTGAAGTCAAGTATGCTTTATTAAGTAAAATGCTTTAATTAAGTACTCATTGAAGTCAAATAATTAAGTCACTCATTAAAGTGGCAATACACCAAGCAAGTAATACTCCATAACAGTGGATTGTGGGTTGTTTTTCCTCTGAGCGTTATTTTTTAGCACCCAATGGGCAAAATGGTCAGGTCACAAGATCCCAAGGGTTCATAGAAGGTTAGGAAAGGGAATCCACTGGGCAGATGTATAGAAGATAGATGAAAGCTTTTCGTCAATGCAATATATATGTGCACAGGGGTGGCTCTTCTGTACATCCTGGCATGGCTTAATTTTGCAATAATAGATACAGAACTGCAAAGCAAGATGTCCTCATAGTTTGAAAATTAATGGGAAAATGAGAATTACAGCCGACTGCTATAGGCGGCACTGCAAGCATTAGTAGTGAATAGTTCATCTTTGCTTTAAGACATGTTCAGTGTTCAATAAACCACAATATTTCATGCTAAAGAGCACGCTTGATGGTCTTGAAGAGAGATCTCTGTCTACTAATAACTGTGCAGTGAAGCTCTTTCCCTCACTCAACTCTGAACAGTTGTATTCGTATTGATCAGGCCATTTAGCCTAATATGTTCACAATATCGCCGTTCAGATCCCAAATAACCAAAACCATGCTCTCAAAAGTTCAACAGGGGGAATTAAAGTCTTATCAGTAGGTCATGGTAAATAAAATTTTCACCTGACTGAGGGCAAATACTAAGAAAAATAGCTCGTAGATATATCCATTTATTTCATGGACGATATAAACTGGTGTTTATATATAATTGTTCTTTGTAATCAAGGGATAAATAGGGCATAAACTGGAACTAATAATTTAATTACCCTTTTGACTGTGATTCGTTATATTCCGTGTTTGTTACAGCCGCATTGCACTAATTTTGATATCCGGCCTTGTATGTATTCCCGTTAATACTGCTATCAAATCTATGATTTTCGCAAATATTATTGTCTTAAAATGTTTAGAAACAAAAAATTAAAGTCTTTTCGCAATCCCAAATTCCATGAGAAAACAGAAAACCAAAGAATCATGCGCGGAATTGCTGCGAAGGCATAGATATCCAAGTTTTGAAGTTGGAAATAAGAAACCGACGTAGGAAGAGCAAACAATAGCTATCTTGTGATAAAGTTTGGTCATTGCGTGACCAACTGCTCTGTGTTATATTTTCCCTAGCATGTTCGTGTTTACGAAAGCTACATTCAGCGTCTCGTTCAAAAAGAACTAATATGTTAAAGTATTAGTTGCAAAACTGACAATGTGACGGCATCCATACACTTCAAGTTACAACCTGTGCATTCCCACGCTTCCTTCTGTGTTACGTATTGTCATTGTTCCTTGCTTTTGTTTGTCTTAACATCTGTTGTGAACATTACTCTAGTAGAGATATACAATAATAACCTTAACAGTTAATGAGGAAAGAGAGATAGAACTAGAAGGACGCATATCTCCTCTGGCGCATACGAGAATCTCGTTTTCAAAGCGAAAAAAATTTTTCCTTCACCTACTGTTTTATTCCTTCAAAGTTTTAATTTGAGCTGCGGATGATGGGGAAAATAAAAATAGTATTTTATTAGTAATTATACAACCTAAAAGTATTCATCTTTTAATTCTTAAATCTAAAAAGTTGCATTTCCCATAATTCTCTCAGAAAATTGGATATATTATTGCTGTCAGTGGAATACCTCTTGAAAATTACCACTAATTTTTCAAATATCTGTTCAATATATGTTATATGTAAAACTGGATAACAGCTCTACTGTTTCATCATTTCAGTGATCTGTAAGGATATAATGCTGTATACGTAAACAACTAAGTATGTGAAAAATGCGAATTATACTAATTCATTAGTGCTAATTAACTAAAATAAACTCTAAGTATCGTATTCTTTGTTCCTAATCGAAACTTCATGAGTTCACATTCCATCTCCAAAATTTCATATTTCTATCATTAATATCTCGTTGCAATATTCGTTTGAAATTTTGGAATTTTCAGCCTTTTCCAGCGATAGAGGGCGCAATTATAGTGTTCGAAAGATTCCGAAAGTGCGAATCATAATATTTTGTCAATTCCTATCTAATCCTAAAAGGAATTTTTCATTTATCTCTAAATACAAACAATTATCTGCTAAAACTGTGTTTTCCCACCCCCCTCTGGGTTTAAGAGGTCAATTAATTGTTGTCAATGGAAACATCATGGCATTCACATTCCACCATCAAAATTTAAAATTTCTAGATTAAATACGTCGTTTGCAATATTTGTTTCAAATTTTGGAATTCAAATTTTTCCACCGTTAGAGGTCGCAATTAGTTTTCGGAAGATTTAAAAAGTGTGAATCATAATATGTTATCTATTCCTATCTAACGCAAAAAGAATTTTTCATTTATCTAAAAAAAAACAATTATCTGCTAAAACTAAAAAGGTGTGTTTTCCCACCCCCTCTGGGTCTAAGGGGTCAACTCATTGATATCAAAGGAAACTTCATGACCTTCACATTCCACCATCGAAATTTCAAATTTCTATTGTAAATACATCGTCTGTAATATTCGTTTGAAATTTTGGAATTTTGAATTTTTTCACCGCTAGAGGACATAATTAGAGTTTAGAAAGATTCTGAAAGCATATCATAATATTTCATCAATACCTATCCAACACAAAAATAATTTTTGATTTATTTCTGTAAATAAAAAAGTTCGATGTCTATCGACAGACAGACGACAAAGAGAAACTAAATCTCGTTTTCAAAGAAAACGAGATAAAAATTATTATCTTTTAAGTAAAGCTTGGGTTGAATTGTTTTACTTATGAGAGTCATCTTTAAGCAGACAATAAACTTAATGACAAGGTCACAAGAACCACAGTAACTCAGAGAGAGTTGGGGAAACCGATACCTGTTAGTAGATAAACAAAAATCTCCAGTCAGGGAAATCCGGTGTCCGGAAACTTGTTCGACGTCAATTTGTTTGAAACGGGAATCTGTTCGATGGAATTAATATTCAATAGAAATTTGTTCGAAACGGAATTTGTTCGATGGAAATTCGTTTGAAACAGAATTTTATTCGACGGAAATTTGTTCGACGTAAATTTGTCAGAAACGGAAATTTGTTCAATCAGCATTTTGTCGAAAGTTTGATAACTGATAAATATTTAGAGTCTGCTAGAGAACATATTCCTCGATAAAGTTTCTTCTGTTTGTCACGGAGGAATCATCGGAGAGGAAAAGAGTCTAGGAAGAGAAGGCTTAGTTATAGATTAGGCAGAAAAAACATTTGTTTCCCAGACAATACTTGCACTTTTACTTTCTTTAAGTTTCATATTCTTATAAGCTATAAGCAGAGCTTTCAAGAGGAGATATTACGTTTGAAATTTAAAATTGGAGTATTTTCCAGGACTCTACTATCTTTTTCAATACTGTTACCCCGACCTCGATATATATAGATGAATATTTTAGGGGAGGGCCAAGTGATCGGATCTTGCCAGAACTAACTAAAACCTATTTACATTATATGATTTTTTTTCTATTTTATTGCTCTTTCAGAAACTATACAAAATATATAGTAATATATTATTAATATTTTTGACAACTTTTCTGATTATTAATATTCCGAAAGAGGGTTATGCACCCCTGGTTCCGTTTCCCCAGATCCAGCATTCCTGGTAATACTGTTTCAAATAGAAAAACTAGAAGTGGAGAGAATCGAACTCCACCCCATTCTAGAAAATATCTCCATGATTATATATATGATTTTTATCACCATAGCTATTCACAATTTCACACAAAATCAAATACACACCATTTATCACAACAGAACTCGGAGAATAACAACATATCACCCCTGGCGAATATCGGGTGCTCGTTTTCAAAGAGAATGGAATTTATTATTTATCATTTTAGCATCCTCTAACAGTCAAAATTATAACTAATTGAGAATTGAAGAAATGTAAAGATTAATATTTTATCAGTAACTATTAAATATATAAATAATTTTTCATTCATTTCTTAAAACAAAAGAGTCGCGTCCCCCCCCCCCCGAATGTAAGGAGTGATATCATTGCTGCCAATGCATACTAAACCTCTTGACCATGACACTCCGACGCGGGGGTTGACTCAGTCAGTAGCACGTCAGGCTCGTAATCTGCTGTTTCCATGCTTGAGTCTCAAATGTGCCAGAGTTGACATTTATCTCCGCTAATCTTCACCCTGACCTCGGTGAAGAAGGAGACACCAATAGGCTTGGAAAAACCGCGGTCTGTCGTATAGGACATGTAATCATGTTACTTTGTGCAGGAGAAAAGGTCGGGGAAGTTAAAGAACAATGTGAAACCTGTGAACCCTGTGAAAGTTAAAGAACAATTTGGATGACTTTGATGAAAGGCAACTATCTGTCTCTTAACAGCTGTCCACTGGGTCCCCTTCCCCAGACCTTCTCTGAACCTTTATCATCCTTCATCATTTAGCGCTTTGTGTGCAAAAGTGCCGCTAAGAGGTAAAGCAACCCAACGTACTATTTCACCAATATCTAAGCAAATCAAAGAGAAATTTTCATTCATTGTTTAAAATAATTGAACTTTATTAATGTAATATTTATGGACAAATATGTGGAAGTTTATAGTGGTCAAATCTTGGTCACAATGGTAAAGAGCTTCCTTGGCATTACTCGATGCATTGGAAGTCACTGCTGTACAGGCAGTTTGGCTGCTTCCTTTACTTCATGGGGTAAAATGGTGTAACCACTTTTGTACAACACATAGTACTTCATGACTATAAATGACACACAAACAGTCGTCAAAGCACAAAACAAAAATCAGTTTTTTGGTTCAGATTCTTTTAAAATCATAATTTAAATACTTAAAAATCTGTAAGTTTTGGAAATATTGGGAACAATTTTTAATTAACAAGATTTTTCATCATTCAGACAAATTGAAAACAATTAGTTCTGTTTATCAGTAGCAACTTAGTTCTTCTGCTGATACTCACAATACAGAAACTTCAAAATAACGTTAAGAAATTGGCTGTGGTAAAGCTAGACAAAACGCTTGATAAAGCAGGTGAAAGATATATCATTTCTATACAAAAGCATGCTAATTGATTTTCTGAAGTGGCATAAGATTTTTTCCCTAGAAAAAGTGGTGAATTAGCTGCTTTATTGCATAAGATAGGGGTTATTTCGTATGATATCTTATTCACGTCGTTTATTATTTGATTGATAACTGATTGATAGATCGTTGACCATTGATCTACGAGAACCATAAAGGCGTCAAATGCACAGTTTCATAGTCTCGCCTAATCTAACAGTTGCCATTCGCTGTATACCATATTAGGGGCGGGGGTGGCTCAGTCGGTAGCGCGCCAGGCTCGTAATCTGTAGTTTCCAGGTTCGAGTCCCAGCTGGGTCAGCGTTGAGATTTATCTCCGCAAAGTTCCCCGCCCTGCCCACGGTCAGTAGGGGACACCGATGGGCTTGGAAAGGCCGCCGTCCGTCGGATGGGACGTTAAGCCGTGGCCCCGTGTGCGGGAGAGCCATACCCTGTGCACGTTAAAGAACACGCTGGATGGCCTTGACGGGAGGCTACCATCTGTCTCCCAACAGCTGTTCCAGTGGGTCCCCTCCCCCAACCTTTTCTGAGCCTTCGGGGTTCATGTGACCTGGTCATTTAGCCCATGGTGTGCAGAAAAGTGCCGCTCAGCGGTAAAACAACCCAACCCTGTATACCATATTAATGGTGAACTACTTCAATTAAGAATATTTAGATCTTAGATACATGGCAAAAGATGGCGCCACTATCGACTCCTTAGAGATTAGTCAAACACACCGCTCTTCGTTAAACGAGATCGAACCAATGACGTCACCGTTTATGAATAATTCGGATAATGATAGATTATTTTAAACATTATATATCGTATATTTCACTTTAATTTATTGCCTTTTAAACCAATTATTTTTAGTTCTATCCACCCATTTGAATTTTTTAATGTTCATTTTTCTTCTATTTTAAAACTGAATTAAATACTGTACATGCTATTTAGTTTAAATATTAAGTATTCAGATTTTGTAAATCTGTCTCTTTGACTTTTATCCCTTTTCTTTTAAGTGAATTATTTTTTTAACGGTCTACTAGAGTATGTGCGGTTATTCAACGGGTCTTGACTCCGAGATATGACAGTACCACACCCAAATCACTGAACAAAATAATTCATCATTAGAGTTATAAAACTTACAACTCGGAGAGTAAAGATATAATTTTTTGCTAAAATATTTCTTCCCTCTGCTTCAGTCTGAAATCATTTCATTACTTTAACAAATATTAATTACGTTAAATATCAGTAAACATTGTTTCATTTCCCTTTTATGGAACAATAAAATTAATTATATCCAAAAATCACCTTTTTTGAACATCTCAGTTAATCAGGGACTTTAGCTTAAATTACAGAACCATTTGCTAAACGCTCGGTAAGTTTAAAAGTTATCATATTAACTAAGTTTTAAATAATCTGAATTCTCATCCTAGAATAAACAAAGTTTTACTGAGTACTACACTAGCTCACTGGTTTTGCAATACTGCTAAATACTACACGGTTGTTGTTTCCTTGCCAAACGCTGCTCTCAAAAGTGTTATCATTCCACTTTGCATTTCTTAAAAATCCAGTATTTATGTTCTCCTGATCACCATGCAATCTCACTAGTTTTGCCAATCTGCACCATACTGATTTTTTTTTTGGCGAACACTGAACTTTTGATGTCATTCTGGTGTTATTCACAGGTTCACTATTCTTGTTATCCTGGAGTTGTCTTCACCGTCTACGAAGGTTACTCTGCAGTGAAGCAATAGTGTTACCTTCGCAGTTTCCGTATTGCCATACTCCTTGACCATCCTCAAGGAAGGATACGAGGTGTCTCCATCTTCGTATAAACACTTGACTATAGATATCTTCTTTTCAACTTGAAACTCAGAATAACACTGGCAAAATAAAACCATTGGAAGCTTATGTGTAAAATGTCTGCGCCTATCACGTTGAAGTAAATTACAAGGGCTGTTCAAAAAGTAAGAGCACATGGCTTGTAATTTCCAAACAGAGTATACAGGTTGAATATGGCTGTTGTTAGGATATGCAGTCGGGCATACGCTACACAGGGCTCATTAGTTTTCCTTTCCCCTTTAATTGCTTCCTTTGATTGCTTTTATTAAAAAACTGTCCAACCTGTATATACGTCCAGTTATTCCTTTTCTCAATGCAAAAACGCACAGCCAACTGACATCCTTTTCGACTGTTGCTCTCTTCCTTCATTAAATAGCGACAAGATATTGCAACATTTTTTTCTGTTCATTTAATATTCAACAGAGACTTACACCAACTCATGATGAATGTTAGACAGCGAACTGACATTCATCATGAGTTGGTGCAAGTTTATGATGAGTATTCAATGAACAGAAAAAATGTTGCAGTATCGTTTCGTTATTTAACGAAGGAAGAGAACAGTCGAAGATGAACTAAGAAAGGGTTAGCTGCAACAGTGACCACCCTAGAAAAAGTTATTCTCTTACACAATGCCATTTCTCAAAACCAAAGATTTTCAATTTCTCAACTTATACGCTTTTCGCAGATCGCTCTCATATGAATATAATGAACTTTATGAATCTTTCATGATGAATGTTTTAGGCCTAGCATTGGTTTACCTCGAACCTAGATGCCTCGGTTGACCTCGAATTGATACTTTTCATCCTTAAAAAATATGCAGTAATTGTTGAGCCCAAAGTTAACGGGTTCGAATCCACCTAAGACCGAATCATTGTGGCAATAGTTGAGCACGAGCTCGTCAAAGCCCTATTGGTTTAAAAAATTTCTGATGCATCATAAGACATGCATAAATTCATGTTATAAATCATTTATTTTATCATTGTATTATTAATTATAATCATTTTACGACAAATTGGAAATATTTTTGGCGCGAAAAATATTAGAAATACTAGTAGAAATCGACAGCTGTTGGTTACATCATTAGAAAAGCAAAGAACCATTCATATGTTAAAAAAATGAGAAACGTAAAAAGTGATCAAATGACGCATAGTACGTATTTTTAATTACTAACGACTTATTGAAAATTAAATTTTAATCAAAGTATATTTAATAATAATTTATTTTTACTTATTTTTTCTTAAAATTATAAGAAATATATGAAATTTAAATTATTCTGAGCTCAAACTCTACCGAACCCGAAGTCGCCTGTGCTTTTTAAGCCCGACAAAGCACGAGCCCGAACTAGGCTGTGGCATTTTGAGAATGACAAAGAACGAGCACGAACTCGTCTGTGCTGTTTTGAGCACAACAAAGCACGAGCGAGAAATCATTTCTAGTATTTTGTATAGAGAAAACTAATAACTGCACGAATTTCCAAGTTGTGCAGGTTTTTAATCAATACCATTTTTTCAAGGGGCATATTCTACTACACAATTCACAACTGCGGAGGAAGCCAATGAGTAGTGGGTTGCACATGCCCGAAGGCAACTACAACCAGATTCAACTTGTATGTTCTCACTGGAAATTACAGGTTTATGCTTTACTTTTTTGAACAACCTCATGTGCTTCCAACTTTTGTATTGAACGAATCGAAAACAAAAACAGACGCAAAAAATTTAGTGAATCTACTCTCGTTCTCAAGATTTATAATTGTTTGAATTTGGAAATGTTACACGTAATAATTGCCTAGGTAAAAGTTGATGCAATTAATTTTTTCAGTGGCACTATTGCAATTTGTACATAATATTTTTAAATCTATTACATACAAATGATTTGTGGCAGAACTTATTTCACATAACTGAGAGAATATTAAAACATGCACAAAAATCTTGCATAAAAAAAGAAAAAAGCGAACTAAATTAACTAACTAAAAAGTGCTTTTAGTAAAATATTTAACAACAAAATGACATTTTAAGTTTTTCCTTTTCATGCCTTAAATGCCACCCTTATGCAATTGAAATTTTTCAAGTAGGTAGAAGAATGAAGATTTTCACGGATTATTTTGGAATACACAATTGCGGGGTAGGAAAATAGGAACTCTACGATATTTCAGCTGAGAAATGCCTCGTCTCACCAATCTCTACCCATCATTGTATAAACTACCACTATTAATCTGTTAATACTGCACAGTCTTCCGATGTTACCAGCTCATTGATTACCACCGTGTAGTCTAGCCCGTGTTGTACCATTATACAATCTCTCTGGTATCTTAGCGCATTGATAACCGTAGAATCTCCCCTGTGTTATATATCTATAAACCATCACGCAATCTCACCAATGTTGTTAGTGTACTGTTCATCATACAATCTCTCTGGTATTTCCAATCTACTAATAAATCGCAGAATCTCACTGATATTATATGTAGCTCTACAAACCATCATACAGTCTCAATCGTGTGGTCACCCTTCTGAACGACACACAATCTCACCGATGTCCCTACTGAAACTTTTACATAGGTTTTTGTCTTCCATATGAGTTCTACATAATGTCACGAATATTGCATTCCTGATCTGTTCAGTTTTAGTTCGCAAGGGTCAATTATGGTAATTAACCTTTACTGGATTCTTTCTGATCCTGTCAGGTGTGTCGGACTGTGAAGAGATCTTATTCTAAATCACGCATGCATGTGAACTGTACGAGCTGTAGAAGAGTTGCAGCTGCATAGTGCGCAAAAAGCGAGAAAGAATAAAATTAACTTCGTATCACTTAAGTGTTGAAGTTTAATCAGCAACGCAAGAAATCCCCTCGACGAGAGAAGTTCGTGCCTGATGTGTCAATACAACCCATACGGAAACAAGTGGCTATTTATTGAAACTCGCTGATATTTCCTTAGGCAAGAAGCTCACATCCTTTAATGGGATATAAATCATAACTTAGTCTTTCGAGGCAGAAAGAGTGGCTCTAGAGAGAGAACATTTTTATTGCTGTTTCGTTGAGGCCTCTTACGATCAAAACGAGATGGTGACAAAGATGCAAGTGTTGATCTGCTGATTTTTCTCTCGTCTTTATTTGTGCACATCCTCTTGCTCTTCTTCTTCTTTTTGCTAGTTTTGCATCTTCTGCAGACTTTAAAGCTGCAAGAGAAAGGAAAAAAAAATTACTCTCATATATCATCGCATGCAAATGTTTATCGCATCGCTGAATATTAGTTTTAAATTGTTCAACAGATTCTCCAAGAAGGTGAACTCTGCTCATCAATTCGTTGCTCCCTGTCGTCCCTTTAATAAAGAGCAGTTTGTATAGAGTATGTAATTTTTCTTCTTCCTTTATCGAAAAACACGATGTCCCTTACGGATCCTTGTCTGTGATGATCCTATTTTCTAGATGTCCATTCAACCGTCAACATTGCACACAAGAAGAAAACGATGACGGTTAATTAAATTTAACCAAAAGGCAAAAATTCATCTTTTTCTAAAGTAGAATCTATAAACTGAAATCTATGATTAAAAGATCTCTTGCGATTGCGAATAACTTGGGCATGTTATTACTTTTTTTCTCTATGTAATGCCTAGATGATAAAGAATTATATTATTTTCAAATGAACTCTGTCAAACTAAGTTAAGGTAAAATATTATGTTTGCCGTTTTTTCTCTTATGGTTTCGCCTTTTAAAAATAACTACTTGTCGTTACAACTCTTATTTAGTTTATTAAAGTTTGAAAGAAGACAATGCATTTAATTTTCTCACTATCAGCAGTAAGTTTATAAAAGGTATTTTATTTTAGGTATAATTAATTTTTTGCTATGGAGGACTGACAAAGGATTGTAAATGCATTACGCTACAGTGACGAAATATTATTAAAGAAAAAAGACAGATCAGAAAAATTTATACATACAGAAACTTTACTCGGATGTCATCTGATCATCACACAGTATTGCTGCTGTTATCATAGTACTCATCGCTGTTCCATACGCATCCTTGTTTGTGATGATCCTATTTTCAAGATGTCCATTCCCAGATGAAAAAATCGCGTCATCGAGAGATGATCGCTTCATTAGGGATTTGAAACATGGTCCCATTGCTCCTCAGCCAAGATTCTAATCACTCGGTCACTGGAACAACAAAAGTATACATCTTCTTCAATTTCGCAAATATTCTGACAATCAGCTTACAGAAACTTTGTTCACACAAAAATTAACAATGTTAATAGATTCAATTCTTCTAAAATCATTGAACTTTCATCATAAAACCGTCAGTTGGCATTCAGATTTTTTGGACCTGTTGGGTTGCTTTACCTGTGAAGGTACATTTGTGCATACAATGGGATAAATGGATAGGTCAAAAAGACTCTAATGGAGAAGAAAGTGTTGTGGAAGGGATTCTCTTTCACACCGAACTACCTTTTGGGTAAGCCACTGATATCAACAGAGGTCGCGATCAAAAAATATTGCGCAAATAAAATGAAAAATTAATGGAAGTAAGAACTAATTTCTTTTAAAACGTCTCATTAAAACGTCATTCCACAGTGTAAAAAAAAATTCTAGATTTTGAGTTCATTATCTCATTTCCATCTATTATAAACTAGTTGAACGGTACCCGGCGCTGTCCAGGTGTCACTTTTAATCTGTATATTCTTATTTTCACTGCACTAAAGGTAAATTTTTGAAAGTCCCCCCCCCCCCCGACAATTTAGCACAGATATTCAAACAGGAAGAAATTTGCCCGATGTTGGCTTGGATCGTCGTTGACGTCAGCGAGCTCTCTCATAGCCCGTGGCTTATTTCTGCGTAAGCTATCGATTTTTCTATTTCCGTTACCACAGATTTTGTCGCCCTATGTATCCCGTGACATTCGTACGCACGGTCCAAATTTCCTACAGTGTCCACCGTATGCCCCAGTGATTGGTTTAAAAATCAGATTCCCACTTGGCCCGTGGCTTCATTTCTACACAAATTGTGATAGCTCGTGTCTCACTTTTAATCACCATATTCTGTTGTTTCCTGCACTATTGGTTAGTTTTTTTATCCCCCCCCCTCGACATTTTAGCACAGTTCTCGGTGTTGTAAAGGCCATTGTTTTCCTGGCGCTCTCTCTCTCAGAGCCCGTTTCAAACGATCGAGATATTTATTTCGTTAGATTTTGGCATTCTGTTATTACCGACGAACTTTACCGAAAGGTCCCAAATTTCGTAGACGGGTACCCCCTGTCCGACTCCATGGTTGGTTAGAAAATCTAGTCCCTAGCTACAATGGAACGCCTAAATAATGCCTTTGGAATTATGGGGAATCTGACAACCTCAGCAGATTTAAATGCTCTTTTAACTCTTTAGTTTCAGAGTTAGGGAGCAGTAAATGGCAACAGTAAATTTGACAGCGATTCTCGGTTCCCGTAGGAATAGTATGGTAAATATTTTTGCTTCTAGCAAGCCCCCCTTTGGACTTTCGACCTGAATTTTGGCACTGCAATCCGGACCATAACCAGAAACATTCTCTGAAAATTTGAAGCGTATATGTTGATTCCTGATGAGTTATGGCTGTCACAGGCACAGACACATAGATACCTTCTTTTATTATATAAATATTGCTCTTGCATTAGGTACATTTTAAGGGATTTTTACACTCTACTGCTTATTTTATATTTAGATCAATGGAAACTTTCCTTATATATTAAAAGAAAAGTTTCAATTCCATGGCTGTTCTCCCACGGAATTACTCATTACCTACATGTTAGGCCTAGGAACTGATTAAGGTCTTCTAGTCCCTAGGTCAGTGATTCCCAACCCAAATTCCAACCCACATCAAATTATCTTGATATCTAATTTTTCAAAAAAAATGTTCAACTAATTGTTCAACCCATTAATAACTATTTCTTCAAGAAGTGAATCTTGTGACAATTTTTATCATTCAAAGAAAAAAAACCCAACATTTGAGCGATTTTTTTTTCCTAAACACCATAGGCACTGTGTCTGTTGCATAATATTGCTCTGGTTGTACCCCAGAAATTTATCTGTTATCGTCCCATCTATTATTGAGGGGACACTACTCGTCCTTTGAAAATAATGCGAATTTTTTTTATCAATAAGAGATTTTCTATTTACTGATCATCATCACCCGATACAGAAAAGACCGAGATCCGAACCAACAACTTTCTTGATACTAACTACTGGCGCCATCTCTTGACACCCAAGAGAAATTTAATTCTGCTCTTTATAATAAATAGAAAAATATAAATAAATATTAAATATTTATTTTTATGGTTCTGTGTGTTTAAAATCTAACCCAAAAATAAGATCTGGTTTTCAGCAAATCTCAGATTGGCATCCATTTTTTTTTGTTGTTGTTTTGCCATCTGAAACATCATCTTGCCCACCTTTAACAGCTTGCGCAATAATATAAGCAAAGAACCGGATAAGTCTAGCGGAGGCTCTACATCATCATTTCCTGTTTAATTATAGTCGAAGGACATAAATATTTCAGCTCCAGACGCATAATTATTACTCTTTTCTCTTCCCAACTAATCTCAGAGCCAGACCTGCGTAAAGAAAGAAGGCCGCCACCAACGAGGCGATTCTTTGTCCTTTCGAGAGGAAAGTCTACATCGGCGAATAACTTCGCCAACATAAACAGAATACCACGTGCAGATTAACATGCGTGAAATGATGACTCGAAGACGTCCGCACGAGTTCCTCAAACGAGCTAAGACCAGTAAAGTGGCGAAGAACAGCAGCTGTGAAGTCCAAATAGCGAATGATTCTGAAGAGCTATAAGAGTAGGTTAACACCAGCATTTAAACTGTCCCGATAACAGTAGTGGTGTAGAAAAGCTATATAAAGTTTTGATCATAACGCGCCAGGTTTGTAAACTGTAGTTCCCAGGTTCGAGTCAGCTCGCACGGGGGGCGGGGGTGGCTCAGTCGGTAGCGCGCCAGGCTCGTAATCTGTAGTTCCCAGGTTCGAGTCCCAGCTGGGTCAGCGTTGAGATTTATATCCGCAAAATTCCCCGCCCTGCCCACGGGCCACGGGCCATTTAGCCCATGGTGTGCAAAAAAGTGCCGCTCAGAGGTAAAACAACCCAACCCAGTTCGCCCGGTCTTAAGTCAGTAGGGGAAGATGGACTTGGAAAGGCTGCCGTCCATCGGATGAGACATAAAACCGTGACCCCGTATATGGGAGAGCCATCCCTGAGCACGTTAAAGAACACTTTGGATGGCCTTGACGGGAGGCTCCATCTGTCTCCTAACTAAGCTGTCCAATGGATTCTCTACCCCCCGACCTTCTCTTAGCCCTCGTGACCTGGCCATTTAGCCCACTGTGTGCAAAAAGCCGCTCAGAGGTTAAACACCCAATTCTCAGAGGTGTACAGTTTCATAGACACAAGGTCAGAGCTGCTTATCCTTATAAAACGGAAAATTATAACAATTCGTTATACTGTATTAGCATTCAGATTAACGAATGATAAAAGAAATAACTAAATATTGAGACAGTAAACCATTTTTTTTTAAATCACACACAATGGCTTTTTCCAATCATGGGTTCTTTCAATATACGTCTCTGCTAGTTCTTAAAGTGTCTTTTTCTTATAGTTCAGTCTGGTCCAACCATTTTTCCATTGCAAAAAAAAAAAACTTGTGGCTCATAAAACAAAAAACATATAGAATCTCGTTCATTTCTTTCAATTTTTTTTACCAAACATTTTTTAGGTGCATGACTGAACGATTTCGCTAACTCACAGCCCTCATTAAAAATGTATATTTTTGTTTTTTAGCTTTATAATTATTTTTATTTTTTTTATTTTCTATTCTACACAAGGGCATTTTTTAAGAAATCAAGATATTTTCTTGATTTCTTAAAAATATGTTCTTTTTCAATTCATTGCTCATTAAAATATAAGTTTCGTTTTTAAGTAGAGGATTTTTCCTGCTGTTTTTAAGGATATAATTATTTTTTGCCTAGTGGTTCCCCCTAAGTTTGGATTGGACGGGCAGTATCTGTTTCCTATGCGAAATGGTTTGTGTTGTAGGAATGGATCATTCATTGTGTCCCCAACAATACTGTTGGAAATTGTGGGCCATGTGGCATTGCCATACTCGAATATTTTGCCAAAAAAGACACTTACTTGGTCTGAGTTTAGTTGGGTTACCTCTGAGCGGCACTTTTTTGCACACCATGGGCTAAATGGCCAGGTCACATGGACCCCGAAACCTCAGAGAATGTTGGAGGAGGAGAGACAACTGGAACAGCTGTTGGGAGACATGGTAGCCTCCCGTCAAGGCCATCCAGTGTGTTCTTTAACGTGCACTGGGTATGGCTCTCCCGCACACGGAGCCACGGCTTAACGTCCCATCCGACGGACGGCGGCCTTTCCAAGCCCATCGGTGTCCCCTACTGACCGTGGGCAGGGCATTTTCGGAGATAAATCTCAACGCTGACCCAGCTGGGACTCGAACCTGGGAACTACAGATTACGAGCCTGGCGCACTACCGACTGAGCCACCCCCGCCCCTCTGAGTTTAGTAATTATAATAATATTAAAAGTTAAACATTAATTTATATAGTCTAATATATACAGAAGAAAGTTTGTTTGTTTGTGTGTCTGTTTGCTTATGCACTCAGCCCCCAGAAGAACTAGAGACCCCGAACTTTGCATGAACGTTCCTTTCACCCAGGGAAAGAATATAGGCTATGTGCGAACTCGCTGAGGTCAATTAAAATTGGGGTGGGCGGGTTGGAATTTCTCAGAATCCCCATAGACTTAACATTAATGGTAGAAAGTTATTCAAAAGAATTGTTCTCGCCATTAAATTTGAAATAATTAATGCATCAAGCTAATTTCTTTCTGATTTCGCATGATATTTTCATTGTTTAGTTTGCTGGATCAAGAGCGTGAGAGACCGTGGATATTGAAATCGTTCTATTTAAGCACGAGATTCTTTCTTGAAATGAAAGCTTCAAAACCTAAATTGGTATCGGAAGTTAAAATCGTTAAATTAGTTTGAAAAATATGCAAAAGGTAATAAAAGTATATACAAATAATTTATAAATGTTTTAAATATGATGTTCAGTAATAAATAATTTTGTTTAATAATAATAATAATTCTTTAGTACCTTTACATTTTTATGGACCTCAGACCATAGTTAATTTTCCTTTGCTCTAAAGTTACATATGCCTGGCAAATTACATCCAAGGAACTCTAGTGGGTAAGAAGTGATTTGAAAAGTTCGATTATCTGAGCGAGGAAATTTCGGATTTTGGTTTAGAAACTTCTGACGGGTGGAGGATTATGGGTACCTTGAATATGTCCTTTTCTTTCCTCCCCTGAAAGGAAAAGGGAATATTTTAACCTGTGTGTGGTCATTTACCTCTGAGTGGCAGTTTTTTGCACACAATGGGCGAAATGATCAGGTCACAAGGACCCCGAAGGCTCAGAGAAGGATGGCGGAGGGGACACATTGGACAGCTGTTAGGAGACATATGGTAGCCTCCCGTCAAGGCCATCCAGCGTGTACTTTAATGTGCACAGGGTATGGGTTCTCCCGCACACGGGGCCACGTCTTAACATTTCTCCCAAAGAAGGACGGTCTAACCAAGCCCATCGGTGTTCCCTATTGACCATGGGCAGGGTGAGAGTTTTGCGGAGATAAATCTCAACGCTCACCCAACTTTGACTTAAACCTGGGAACTACAGATTACGAACCTGGCGCGCTACCGACTGAGACACGGAGGGGAGATCTATTGTAATGATATTTATGTCAAATGAAAGCGTGCGAAGTGGGGAGTGCCATCCACTCTACAGTTTAGAAAGTTTCAGACCCGAGCAACGCCGGGTAAATCTGCTAGTAAAATATAAATATAACTAATAAAATTAAAAGTTAAACAAAAAAATAAGCGGTTTTAGACATTTCATACCTCAATTTATTTATCCCCGATTATCAATTTTTCTCTACAAATTGATGAATTGAGAAATGGCTTAACCCTCTCTTCCCCTCCAAAGATATGGAAGTTCCCTAATCATGCTCCCTCTTCAATGTTGGCGAAAAGCGTCCCCTTTATAGTTTGGATGAACGTTAACGATGGGAGCATATTGAATAGCTATATTCAATATGGCGAAGGGAATTCTCTGGTTAACTTGGATCACCCACCGTTGGAGAAAGAAACTCAATGGATAGCTCAAATTAAGAATGCGAAAGGGGAGAGTTTGGTTTTCTCTTGGCGAATAGAAATTGCTGGATTCCTTGAATGAAGATTGCTAGGGGATGGAGGAAGTGGGTGGCGCACTGACTAGTTTGGATTTATGTTGGCGATGGGAAACTACTGGATATTTTAGATTAGTGTTAGAAGTGTTAACAAAGATAAGTAGAAGTTTTGACTCTGAACTGGGAAATGGAAAGCAATGGACTATTAGGAACAGCTAGGGTTAAGACCACCCACCTTTGTTTTAAGGCCATCGTGGGTCGCTCCTAAGGAAAGCGAAGCCGCGAACTAACTTCGAAAGAAAAGTTTGGCAATCTTTTCATAACAGACACGGCATTCAGCAAAACATTAATTACATTACACTTGCTTATTTTTTTAAAAAATTCCTAGGAATTATACTTTGAGTTAATCTTTTTCATTTTTCTCAGTTATTTTGCATGCTGAATCGTAACCTAAGGATACTCCAATATCCTCTTTTCCTCTTTTTAAACGTACAGGGGTTTATCAAAATAATGGAAACACCGACGGCTACTGGAGTACACGCAATTCTCCGTATCCATATCACAGGGACGACATCACCCGCGATGTGATATATATATATAAAGGGGAGAAGTACGATGTCGGCCATCACGCAGTAGTGCCACAGGCGCAGGTGAAACAGCTGTTGTGGTGTAATTGTTGACAATGTCAGATCTCAGTGACCTCCAAAAAGGCATGATCATTGGTATGAATCTTGCAGGAGCTTCAGTGACCAGAACGGCGGAAGTAGTAGATGTAATGCGAGGAACTGTATCGCATTAAATCTATTACTTTCCGCCGCCTGTAGATTATGACTACCTAGCAAAAAAGGACAGGGCGTTGACTCCTAACGTTCAAATTGTGGACGCCATACGAAGTTGTCTGATACGGATAGGCGAACGTTGGCATGTGCAACGGAAGCATAAGACTGCGGTACTGCAAATAGCGACTGAGTTGAACACAGTCGGAATGATCATGTTTCCGTCATAGCAGTTCATCGGGAACTTCATCTTGCCAATATTTATGGCTGTGCTGTAATCCGCAAATCTCTTATTACCAATACCAATGCAACAAAACGCGTAAGATAGTGCAAAACACATAAAAACTGGATGCTGAAGACTGACAACGTGTCATCTGGTCTGATGAATCGTGCTATACATTGTTTCCCACCACTGATAGAGTTTACGTCTGGCGAAAACCTGCAGAAGTGTGCCACCACGACTATTTGAACTCTGAAGCATGGAGGTGAATCCCTGATACTGTGGGGTGCCATATCATGACATTCCTTAGGGCCATTAGTTATACTGCAGAGTCGTGTCACATCCGCAACATACGAATCCATTCTCGGGGACTACCTGCCCTTAATGTTGTGGGCATTGTTCTCTAATGACCGTCCCATTTCAAGCTGATAATGCACTCGTACATTGTGGAAACGTGTCAGGTTGTGGTTTGCAGAGCATGAGGATGAGGTACAGCAGCTACCTTGGACACCTCAATCTCCAGACCTCAATATCATTAAATATTTGAAGAAATATCTGGAGCGCAAGGTCAGATCACACTTTCCACCTTAGCTTTTTCAATTCGTTAAAGATTATTATTTTTTAATTGGAGGAAACTGAATGATCTATACCTGAACTCCAGAGAAGATCCTCTTGCTCTTGCTGTTGTTGATAATATTGTTAGGGATTCTAACAAAGATGCTAAAGGAAATGCTTCAACGGTGAAGACACAATTCTCTACTTGAAGTAATGCTACAAAGTTAGCAGGGGGAGGGCGGTAACTCCGTCGGTAGCGCGCCAAGCTCTTAATTGCAGTTCCCAGGTTCGATTCCAGCTGGGTCAGCTTTCAGATTTATCTCCACAAGAATACCCGCCTCGCCCAGTAGGAGACACCGATGGGCTTGGAAAATCCGCCGTCCGTCGGATGGCAGGTTAAGCCGTGGCTCCGTGTGCGGGAGACTCATACCCTGTGCACATTAAAGAACATGCTGGATGGCCTTAACAGGAGGCTACCATCTTCTTTCCAACAGCTGTCCATTGAGTCCTCTCCCCCAACCATCTTTGAGCCTCGGGGTCCTTGTGGCCAAGCCATTTAGCCTATTGTGTGCAAAAGAATTTGACAACAACCCAATGAAATTGGTGATGCAGCTAATTACAGAAAATTACGCAAACCTTTTTCGTTGACGTCTTTTTCTTTTTATTTATCACTTATGATTATTTCCTTCTTTATTGCCATTGAGGAACTTCAACCATTCAGTGTTTAAACTATTCGAAATTAACTATTCTTCCTTTTCAGCCTCTGCTCTACATTTAGTTACTGATTTATTTAAGACATCTTCCATAACTTTTTCCTTTTTCAGGTTCTGTGCTTTAGAATCCATTCAATTGCACTACGCTTATAGCACTGTAAAGTTTTTATTCCAATCAAAGTTAATTCTAAACGCATTTTATACCCAAACTGACAAGACAGTTAGACGTTAAATATCGCTATCACTCATTAACAATATTCTTACACGTTGTTTACAACTATTTCCTTAAGGGACTGCCAAGGGAAATTGACACGGATCCTACTACGGATTTGGAAGACATTGTCATTAAAATTATGACAGCAGGCCTGCAAATATTTCTACCACAATTATTTATTCATCTCTAAAGCTAACCAAGAAATATCTACTATGAAAGTAACTATTCATCCCCAAATAACGTATTAATGAATTAATATAATACGTTACTTAATACACGCATGCATGACTTTTTTCTCTAGTTTTTTCTCTTCTATATTTCACCATTATCTCCTCAGCTTTAGGCGCTTTGTAGCCACTTACACAAACAACGAGAAAAATGCATTACATTTATAATTTTCGAAGCGATAAATTATGAATTCCCTTTGGGGGGTTGGCACGCCAGTTCACAGTTATTTTTGTTCGCCGCTGCTAAGATAGTTTATCTTTATCCTTTTCAGAAGTTTCTTAAATTAATAACTTCACCGAAGTCGTGCTCTAACTTATGTTCTCCCAGGATTGTAATTAGTGGCAATCTGTACTAACTTAGTTTTCACTCCAGCGACAGCTCTTTCTGTCATCTATCACGTACGGAAGAAGGACACAGAATTATCAGACGAGCATTTCGTGTGTCAGGTTGAGCTTAGATCAGCGCTAAATTAGATAATAAAACGCTCAATTTTCTCATTTACGTTGATGTTAATGGTAAGAAAGATAAGAATTTTTAAGACAATGTAGCTAAGTCGAAGTGCGATAAGAGTCACTACTAATACTACAAAGGTGATTTCATCTTTCAGCGGCATTCAGCTCTTTAAGTTGAAACAAATGCTACCAGTACGAGAGGCAACGTAACTTTGTAGAAGACCGATAAGAGCTACTACTGGTGATGCTTATTTCACTTCTTTTTAAGCGGAATTTATCGTACGAGATTCAATCAGGTGCTAATGAGTACTTGTATAATCCCGTAAACAAATAATATGAAAAATGTGACGTCAGTCTCACCGTTCAGGACTGGAACAGATGTAATCAAATATTTGCATAATCCCGTAAACAAATAATATCAGAATGTGAAGTCAGTCTCACAGTTCGAAAGAGAAACAGATGTCATCAAACGTTTATATAAAACAGTATCTAATTATATAAAGCGTGAAGTCATTCATCTTGAGCAAATTCGCTTTATCGCTTTGGGTTCATTGGATTAAGAAATTCTCTTACAGTTCTATGTAAGAAAAAAAATAAACGCTTTAAGTAGAATGACACTTCTCAAACTCTGGAAAATATTAGTACCCATTTACTGCACTCTCCGATTCATACAAATCTGATTCACAAGCGGAATATGGCACTTGGGTCGTATTTACACCTCCCTGTCTTTGGCTAATAATATGTCATGTCAAACTCACGGTGACTGACTACCCATTTCTTCCCAGTGTTGCGTTCACGCAACATGAAGTGTTGCGTACAAGCAACACTTGGGAAGAAATGGGTTAAGATGTTAATAAATACTTTTAATATCCTATTATTAATAATATCAAAATTTAACGGCAGCCTTAAAGTGAGTCTGCAATGTAAACTAGAAGAGTGAAATGACTATTTATGATTAATAACTGTTTGGAGGTAGAATTTCTGTAAATGATGATTGAAGTCAGTTTATTGAGGTACGCGGAATCCGTCACACAATCCTTAATGTCGCCGCCCTTCTCTTCAATTTCTTCGACCCACTCTCCCCCCCCCCAGAAAAAACGACTCAACGATGTTGTAGCTCTGTTAAGAATAACTATTAGAGGAATGGTAAACTATTCTTTTTAGCTACACAAAGGAGGAGATAACCTAGAAGCACTATTGGACTTGTCCTGGTTTCTAGTACAAACGCATAGACATGCCCGCTGGTTTAATAGTGAGATATCCTAACTACTAGACCAGGTAGGGCAATGAAACAATGAAAGAAAAATAGGTTGAAATTTCATTGGTAACAGAAGTGTTAATTTTAGAAATTGAATCACACCCATTTTACCAACAGGCAGAGAGACTAGGAGAGTAGTGAAAACTTAAGATGCCCCCTCTACCTTAAGACTTCACTGATTTCACAGTAAAACAGCTCTTCTTGCCTTCGGTGAGTTCCAGTGGCAGAGTGATTAGCATGATTAGCCATAGATCAGATGGTATAAGCTCCGGAGGAGATAAGAGGTTTCTCTTCACTTGTTATCTTTTCTGCTGTCATAAGCTCTGAAACTTTACAGAGTTGTGTTACGGAATTTCTTATTGAGGGCAGTAAAGTAAGAGTGAATTGTGAGCAATTAATTTTATCGCTGAGCCTCTGCACATGTGCACTGCTACACAACCCTATAAACAGTGCTGGGTGATTGATTACATTAATCACTCTTCTCCTCGGTAATCGATTACTAAAGTAGTATTGTCAATTGGGTCATTTTCATATAATCTTTTACCGCCTTGAAGAATGAAAAATATCGTTTTAAAATTGAGAAAATCCGTTTAATAGCAGACATCATCGGAATTTACTGGGGAAAAAAATTGTATTTTTAGACTTTTTCTAGTTTTTTCCGCAATTTTCAGAATTATTGAAACTAGAAGTCTAAGATTTATTTAAGCCAAAAGTACTATTCAGCTATCAAAATAGATATTTTGGTTACCTTTGGTTTTGTAAGTCTGACGGGTAGTTAATTATTATTATACTCATTGAGCCTCCTACATCAATCCAAGAAGACAGGAATGGTTCAAGAAATAGATGGGAGATTTTCATCACTTCAGGGTTCATGTGTTGGGTTGTTTTACCTCTGAGCGGCACTTTTTTGCACACCATGGGCTAAATGGCCAGGTCACATGGACCCCGAAGGCTCAGAGAAGGTTGGGGGAGGGGACCCACTGGAACAGCTGTTGGGAGACAGATGGTAGCCTCCCGTCAAGACCATCCAGCGTGTTCTTTAACATGCACATTGTATGGCTCTTCCGTACACGGGGACACGACTTAACGTCCATCCCAAGGACGGCGGCCTTTACAGGGCCATCGGTGTCCCCTACTGACCGTGGGAGGGCGGGGAATTTTGCGGAGATAAATCTCAACGCTGACCCAGCTGGGATTCGAACCTAGGAACTACAAATTACGAGCATGGCGCGCTACCGACTGAGCCACCCCCGCCCCAGGTTCATGTGTTCTAAGTCAGTGTATCACATCTGTAGATCGATGTTAATTTATCCTTAACTTCATTGCGTCTAACTTCTAGTTTATTACTATTTTATCACAATTTAATTTTTGGTCGATTTAATTTTTTAATGATTTAGATTTTTTATGCTGCCGATTTTTCTTAATGATATTATTTATTTTTCCTACATATTTATCTCACAGATTTTTCTGTGCAGTGGGTGTTTTTCTCCCCGCTATTTATCGCAATTTAGTTACATTATTTGTAAATTTTCTGATCATTTCCCTTTTAAGTTTTGTTTCTTAATTTCTGAACTGTCCCCAATACAAAATAAGTTCTTCTAGAATGATCAAGGTCAAAGTTTTTCATAGAGTCTCATATAATACTAATCTGATCTTGGCAGTATTTTCAGGTAATGTGAATGAGGTTTTGCTTCTGGCTCGCATAGGTAATCGATATACAGGGTGACCCTGAATTCATGGTCCAAACGCAAGGGGATGGTAGTACCCACCGAACCCACCAACAAATTTTTTTCATCATAGAATATGCGGCCGCAAACGCAGCCCGGTACTGGTAGGGGGCGCAGACGAGGCGACACGGCTTAAAAGCGCTGGATCGACCAAACCCCAGCATTCTCAGCGTCGATCGGACACGAGATGGAGCAGTTTACGAGCGCAGTGAAAGCCGATATACACCTGATGTACGGCGTAGCCGAGGGCAATGGTAGAGAGGCGCAAAGTTTCTATCGTGAGCGATATCCTATGCGCCGTGTGCCCGATCATAAAATGTTTGCGCGACTGCACCGCCAGCTGTCTGAGGCTGGCACCTTCCACGTCAGTCGACATGATGCCGGACGAGCACGGACGGTCAGAACGCCAGCTATGAGAGAGGACATCTTGCGTATGGTGACAGATAACTCAGGTACAAGCATGCGATCCGCCGCCCGGAGCCTGGGTGTGCATCAGAACAGTGTATGGCGAGTATTGTATGAAAAAGGGCTACACCCCTATGACTTGCAGCGAGTGCATGCATTGAGATGCGCAGTTCGGTGTGTACTACCATCCCCTCACGTTTGGGCCATGAATTCAGGGACACCCTGTATAGAGTCTGGCCTCGGAAATTTATTTGATGGTCAAAGTCTGAGCTTGTCAAATTGGTTTGCTTTGATCTTAAGCTGTTTGTGAGCTTTATTTAGGAGAAAAAAATAATGCATTTGATAATTATGTGGTTTTCCAAATGAAACTTTTTTGGCTACTATAGATAATTTCATTAAAATATTTGAATGGAGAGATGAACTCGTAACATTGTTTTTCTCATGGATTCCCTCTGATGAAACTATTTTTGTAATTTTTAAGGTTTTTCTTATAATATGGTGAGAAGATCGCAGTCATTTGAACATTCTAGAGTGGATTCGAATACTTTTATTTCATTTTGTTTTCAATTGGATTAAGAATATTTTGTTGATTGGGCTTTTCAATTATCTTTAAGCTTTTTATAGTAGGGATCACGTTGCTGTTAGTACTTTTCGCATACAAATAAGATATGCTCTGCCGTTTGATTTATCTGGCAGATTTCACAACAAGGAGATGTAGAGCAATTTTGTTTTAAATAACGTGATTAATCTTATGCGCCAAATTAAGAGTCTAGTAAATTTTGTCTGAATAATAACTAGTATTTTTGTCGTACTTGACTGCATCTTGTGAGTGTGTGTTTTTTAACTGTAGGTCAAATTCCCTAATTTTTTCATTTTATTTTTTTCCTGCAATAGCGAATAGTTGAATCTGAAGGATTATATTTATAAGTAATCCATATCCCTTCTCAGAAGTAATAAATGGTAAAATATTTAGCAAGAGTGTTTAATCCTTAATTTCTTTAATTTGAGAATATAAAATATTTCTCCAATATTGGAAATATTGGAATAATTAATAGAAACTAACCCAAACAATCATAAACAATAGTAAGTAAATCAAATCATCTCTGTTTTCCAGCTTAAGTATCCATCATCATCATCATCATCATCATCCTTAAGCAGCCATGGGCTACGGAGGTCCAACCAAACCATGCAATTTAGTTCTCCAAGCAAGTATGTCCTGAGCTACATCTACTGCATCTGGCCACTGCACACCAATTCTAACAAGGTCCTGTTTGACATTGTCTGCCCACCGCATCCTAGGTCTCCCCCCTCTTTCTGAGACCTTTAGGCACACTGTTCATAACCCTATTCGCCAATCTATAATTATTCATACGTGCAACATGGCCAAACCAATGGAGTCTCTCTCTGCACAATATGCTGCTTAAAGGAGGTTGCAGACTCCTTTGCCTAACCTGATCATTAGTTACAAAGTTAAACCACCTAATACCCAAGATACTACGTAAGTATCTAGAATCAAAAGCATCAGGTTTCTTGTTATCTTTTTTACGAAGCGTCCACATTTCCCTACCATAAATAAAACTAGCAAAAACCAAATTATTATACAGTCTAATTTTAGTCTTTAGGTGTATACGCCTATTTCTCCACAACCTCCATAGATTCTTAAATGTCCCGGCAGCAATCCATATTCGTCTGTTAATCTCATGGCGCACATCACCAGCATCTGTTACATAGCTCCCAAGATAATTAAACTGTGACACCTGCTCAAGACTGCAACCATTCAGATGAACTGAATCACAATCTGCCTGACCAATTTTCATCACTTTAGTTTTCTCTCTGTTTATAACCAAACCTACTCTACTACCAGTCTCATCAACAGCTCGAATGAAAGAGTTCATCTCATCAACATCATTTGCCAAAAGGGCTAAATCATCAGCTTAATCTAAATCAGAAATTTTCGTATCTCCAGCCCATTTAAGGCCAAAATCTTTCCCTTGGAGTGAATTTCTCATAACATAATTAATAACCATATTAAGAGAAAAGGAGGCAAAATGCACCCTTGTCGAACACCAGAGGTAATGCTAACCCAATTGCTACAAGGCTTACCAACTCTCACACACTACTCAGTATTATTATAGAGGTATTTCATTACGTTAACTAACTTGTCTGGTATACCATATGATCTCACAATCAACCACAAATTATGACTATCAACAGAGTCGAAAGCCTTTTTTGAAATCAACAAAGCTAGCAACCTAAGGTTTCTGAAACTCTAAACATTTCTCAAGAATCTGCCTAAGTGAAAATATCTGATCCACACATCCCCTACCACATATGAATCCACATTGTTCATCACGCAATTGACTGTCAACAGATTCTTAATTCTACTAAGCACAATCATGGTAAGAACTTTACCTGGAACAGAGAGTAGGCTGATACCACTATAGTTATCACAAGAACTGCAATCACCTTTTTTGAAAATAGGGATAATAATAGCTCTGGTAAAATCTTTAGGAACCATGCCTTTATCATAAACGTTATTCAAAATTTCAGTCATCCAAGTGGTAACCGAAACATTCTCAGCTCTAAGCATTTCCGTAGTAATTTCATCTACCCCTGGGGATTTATGAAGTTTAAGTTTAGAAATAGCCAAAATAACTTCAGATTGTGTTATAGGGCCAACATTAAAACTATCATCATTACAAACAATGGGAGTAGAACTAACCACATTGTTTAGAACATCACTGAAATGCTCAGCCCACCTAGCCATGACAGAATCCTCACCTTCTATAACCTTACCTTGTTTATCTTCAATCCTTGTATGCCTGTTCGTTTTCTACTACACAAAACATTAACTATCTAGTACAGCTCTCTGATGTTGTGCTGTCTAACTGCTTCCTCGGCTTTGTCAGCCAAGCTATCAAGCCAAAGATTCTTATCAGTAGATAACTGATCCTTTACACGTTTATTAAGCTCTCTGTAATCCTTTCTATTAGGACTAGTAGGGTATTGATTAGGGACATTCCTGCAGTTCCTTCTTTCTGAAATAAGCTCAAGTGCCTTATCACTCAAATAATTTTGCCTCCTCTGCTCCTTTTTTCCTAAAAGAGTACTGTTAGTTTCCAAAAAAGCCTGTTTCAAATCGCCCCATTCTTCCTCAACTTCAGTATTAAGCAAACCATGACTGTCATAATGACTAAGTAACCTATCATGGTAAGCTTTACCTATAATTGGGTGTTTAAGGGCTTCAGAATTAAAGGTAAATGTTTTAACTTTAGCACAGCACTTCTGAAGTTTAAGTTGCAAGACACGTTTAACAAGGTAATGGTTAGATCCAATTTTAGCTCCCCTATATGACCTGGTATTCCTAAGAGAACTAGCCCATTTGTTATTAATTAATATATAATCTATCATATTCCTACGCAGCCCATCTGGTGAAACCCATGTATACTTATGTATGTCACAGTGTTTATAATAAGTGTTAGTTATTCTGAAACCTTTGAGTTTATTTACATATAGGAGACGTTGCCCATTGCAGCTACCAATACCAAAAGGACCTATCACCCCTCCCCAAAGGTCAGAGTCAGTACAAACTTTTGCATTGAAGTCACCTAGAACAAGGGTAATATCTCCTTTCTTGACAGAATTCAAAATATCCTGAAGTTGTCCGTAAAACCTATCCTTCTCATCCTCATCGGCATCCTCAGTGGGGGCATAACAGCAGATAACATTCAAGTCTTTAATGCTTATCTGAAATTTTGCTGTAAGAAACCTTTAATTAATGCACTCATATCCTAGAAGAGCATCACTAGCATATCTGCTGAGCAGCAGACCCACGCTTTGGTGATGCTTTCCATCCTCCCTGTAAAGAGAAATTTAAAGTTATTTTTAAGTATCTCACCTTTACTTATCCATCTGGTCTCTTGCAAGCCTAGAATATCTGGGTTATAGCGCTGGAATTCCTGCGTGAGGACATCAAGAGAATAATCTCTATACAGGGTGAATGTAAACTCTTTCAACAAAAAAGAGGGGTGATAGTACACATCAAGAAGACCAATTTTTGTAATGGAACCTAGGGTCGCATTCCACTCCTTCCGCCAGAAAAGAGTACTTTCGAAAAACGCCACGCATGCACAAGTATTACAACTAGTGCATGAGAATCACAATACGACGATTCGGAAATTTCTCACGGTACAATCTTTGTGCTTCACGTCCATTACCACTTGCTTGGCCGTACATCAGATGCATAGCCGCCAATTTCTCGTATGTGTAGTCTTCCATGTCCTTCACGAATACGTCACTTATCATGTGACGTTATCACGGTAATGTCGATGAATGGGTTCGGCTGCGTTTTAAAATATTTGTTCTTAATCGTCTACGCACTTGCTCAGCGCACCTGATTTGCATCTTGTGCTTTTCATGCACCGGTTGTAAATACTTGTGCATGCGTGGCTTGGTCGTCTGCGAAAATTAGTCGTCATGTTGTGTACTATCACCCCTCTTTTTTTGTTGAAAGAGTTTCCAATCACCCTGTATAATGTCCTCACGTTCCTCGTTCCTGCAGAGAGAAAATGATTAATAGGAATTTTAAAGAAACTAGGTATACTGAGATAGGTAGGGCCAACAATATCAAACAACCCCCTGATCGCAAGCATGGGGGAAAAGGCCTGTTCCTCCTCCGCTAAAGGCTGAAGTCACCGATGCTGGCAGGAACTTCAGGCACCACCTTTTCAAGTGGACTTTTCAAGAGTCATATGGCGTGCCTGAGACGCATTACTCCAGTTTAGGCTTGACGATGCCCAACTTGCTAAGTAAAGTTCAGGTACCTGCGATGGCTTCTGATTAGGATTATCCACCAGCTGAAATAAGGTATCCCATGCCTCTGTTCACTTAGGGCTGGCAACCCAGAAGCAAACAGAAAACACAGCAGCAGATTCTCCCTCAACAGAGGCCCACCAGTGCAGCAAGTCCAGGATCCATAATCAAACTCGAATCCATAAACAAGTCCAGTCTAGTAGGTATAAATGGTCAGCACCAGGACCCTGCAAAGTTCAACACTCCTCAGCAGGGTTGAAAAAAAAAGAGAAAAGTGGCCATAGATGACCAGATTAGTAGGCCATACTGAACTGGCAGCCCTCCCCTTCCGTTCCCTTCGAAAAGAGAATATCTCTTTTGAAAGGTACTAATGGCCTGCACCACGAGGAGGCGGGGTCGGACATTAGGTGCTAGACCTGGCCGGTTCTGTAAATCATCACTATGGATTGGTACCTAGCTCTCCTTCCAGTTTATGCCTAGCTACCATTTACAAACCGTATCCAGTACATCATTTAAAAATATGTGTGATTTATTCTTCAAGTTAAGTGTGGTAGTTAAGTAGGTTCAAAACTATTAATCTCTGTATGTTACTGTATTATAAACTCTGTATTCACGAAGTTTGCAATAACCTAATTTTAAACGGATAGTGCTTTGAAATCTGTAAATATGTTAACTTTAGGAATGCAGTTCCTTAGATCAAATTCATCAGTCATACACCATCTATGTCTACCTCGCATGGCATTATTTAATAACAGGTTATAGATGTTATCAGGACCGAATCTAGGGTCGGACAAATGTCCCCTCCACACACACACACCCGTTTGGGAATACTAGCAAGGGTAATGTAGGCCTAAAATGATTAACTTGTGCATACTTCATGCATTTTTCATAATTTTTTTAAAAAAACCTCTAAAACGAAGGGAAAAAAATTCAGTCTTTCGCCCCCCAACCCACTTTGCCGTTTTTGGACTGGATTGCGTCGTATGCCACTCACCCCCCCCCCCCCCACCCCTCCCCACACACACCACGACCTTTTTTCTTATTGATTCGGCCTTGGATATTATATATTCTCTAACTTAAAGGATTCGGCTACTGATTTTTTTTTTTTTTTTTGCTGCGAACAGCAAAGTGTAAAGTAATAAAATCTGGGAGATGTTCCTTAGGATATTATTATCAAACGCCTCCATCATGTAACTCTTTACAGCATATGAATATTTAGAGATTAAAGAGTTGTTTTAATAATTATTGAAATCTTTTCTACTCTAATCGTAAAAAACAATTTGCTCCTTTTACTATATACGCTATCATATTTTCAACAATCCTTGTTTAAACTATGACAATGGACTACTAAGTCTTTGTCTAAGCTGTGTTAATCGATTTTAATTTAGTTATCGATTTGCTGTTAATCGATTTTAATTAAGCCTTAACTGTTGTGGCGGTTAACGAAGGTAACTACTAACCTTTGTGGGCCTGTCTTTATGCAAATGTTTGCATGCTGTAGGAGAAACCAGAACGAACTAGAAAGGTTTCTAGGTTATCTTCGTCTTTTGTGTTAGGTCATCTCGTTTCCTTCAGAAATGAAGAAAAATAAGGAAATCGTTTCAAACTTTTGTAAGCTGACTATCAAATATGGTAATTAACTTAGTTTGAAACTATTTGAAACTTTATAACAATGCTTTATCAATGGAAAACTTTATCAGTAACTTTACGTATGTAATCACATATGGGTGTGAAAGAAATTCTATTCACTACACAAATAAGATTTGCTAGTTGTAATACCTCAATGTCATTAGTGGCTGCCTTCCACAGTATCAACACGAACAGCTGCTTCTGTGCTTAAGAGTAAATAGGGGCACACTTGGACCGCCCTTCCGTTATTTTCGCTTGTTTTCTTAAAAACAAATTTCTCTTTTTACTTTGTTCGTTCTTCCATCCGTCCTTCTGTCTGCAGGCGTTCAGTTTTTTTTTCTATACAGAAAAATTAAAATCTCGTTTTCGTTTGAAGAGATACAATGAAATATTATCATTTGCATTTTTGAATCATTCATTAGTTCCAATTCCCACCGTTAAGGGGCGCTAAAATATGAAAAGGCCAAACTTTATTCTTTTTGTGAACGAACATTCCATGTTCGCTAAAGCAGACATGTTATTCTTCCAATTCTGTTATGAAAACTTTATGGGACGGAGGTGACTCAATGGATAGTGTACCAGGCTGGTAATGTGTAGCTCCCAGGTTCGAGTTCCAACTGTGCCAGCACTGAGGTTTATCTTCGCTAATTCCCATTCAGTCCTCAATGAGAAGGGGCCACCGATGAGCTTCAAAAGATTGTCATCAGTCGTATGGGACATTAAGTTGTGACTCCTTTTGTAGGAGAGTCATACCTTGTGTACGTTAAAGAACACACTGGATAGCCTTGACAGGAGGCTACCATCTGTCTTCTAACAGCTGTTCATTGGCTTCCCTTCGCCCAAGATTATGTGAACCTTTTGGATTCTTGTGACTTGTCCATTTGGTCCATTCTGTGTAAAAAGTGCTATAGTGCCGTCAGAGGCAAGGTAACTCAACACTGAAAACTCTGTTCGGAACTTTATAACAATCATTTAAAAAAAGTTAAAATATCATAAAATAAATTTTAAGGTACTTATTTTCTGAAAGTACAGAAATGAATATAAATAAGAGGGCTCCTTAATCTAGGTTAAGAAGAGAGAGAATAGAGGCGAAGATCAAACTTACTCTTTGAACCCTGAGTTAATAAGTATTGAATATGACTCTGTTATCGCAACTCAAAGTTAAGACCATTGCTTTCTAAATTAATCAAGACAATATGTGGAAACATTATGACTGTCGCCTTTTGAAAAATATGTATCCTAACAAAATGAAAGACAAAATTCTTGAAGATTTCACATTTCAGTTTATTAATAATCAAGCTAATTAGTTGTGTAAAAAAGACTTGAGAACTAGTTTCCTTTAATATATAATTATTTTATTGTAAAATATTTATATAACTTGTAAGCAAATACCTTTGTCATTTATAGTTACAAACTAATGTGTTATGTAAGTGCAAAGAAAATAATGATCCCTGATTATGCGAAGAAAATAATGAACCTTGATTATATCAAAAACATGATAAATTTTTACTAATGTGTTGTGTAAATAATTGTTTGTTTCTTCGTAATCCAAATAGCAAAATAAATATTAATATATTTATTTTAAGAAACAAATTCAAAATATAAAGAAAGTAAAGGACAAATACGTATAATATAGTGAAATTAATAAATGTAATGCAGAAAAAATCACCGTTTTTGCAAATACAGCTATTTTGTTTTGTGAGAGACCCCCTTCGAAACATTCCAGGACTACAACAGCTTTTATATTATTCCCTGAATTACTCTCTTCAGAAAGTTATACTCTACTTTATTGATCCCCAGCGTAAAACAACATGCTACTGCACCCATTGATAAGCTTTGAAAAACCTGAATGTCGATGTTTCGAGCCTTGAGGCTAAATCTCTCTGAACTACTTGACGTTCTGAAAAGTTATCCCTTTAATCAAGAGAAAGGAATTCCTGATTGTCAATGCCGGTATGTTGAGAGGCGAATGTTTTATTAAACAGGGCTCGTGCCCTTCGGGTGGGAAATATTCTTTGTTTCCCACCTCTTAAGGAAGAAAGCGACGACCTGAAATACCTAAGAAACGTCAAAATGTCGTCACACACAATGAGTCATTAAAGGTTGCGTCTGAGTTTTATCAAAAATTCGCCTCGGAGAATGTAAAAGTCTTTAGAGTATATGAGGCTTAAGAATCTTGAAAGAAAATGCGTCCGAAGAGTATTTATGGCAGAAAATATGTGACAGTGGTTTATTTTAATCGATACAGATGAAACTCATTTCCAAGGGTGTTTTTTTAATGTAGGATGCTTATAGGAATGAAAATATTCAAATGCACTGCCGTAATTGTTATAGAAAAGCTGACAAAAAAAAATATTTTTGACCCTAGATTGGAAAAAAGGTTTTCGATTTTAATATCAAATAAAAAAATTCCCTTAGAATTAAGAAAGCAGATAACTTCAGTGATCATTGGTATTCTAAAGAAAGCATAAGCAATATTTTATTGAACTATCAAAGTTCAAAATTATTGGAATACAGGAATTCCACATGAACTTAGTTTTTGAAAATGAAAAGAAGACTAGGAAAAAATTATAGAGTATTTTTGAAATTTAAAAAGAAATGCGACGCATACAACTCTTTGTTGATTTCCATTTATCTTTATTTCTGATTTTTTTTATGTGATAGAAGGATTTTATTTTATTTCCTGGTTTTCTCAACTGGAGGCTTTTGACTGTAATTTTAAATTGTCATTTTTCATTATTTTTTAATATTCTTTACACATGTCTCAAAGCATATTTTGCATCTTTTGGGATGCTGTTTATCATTTTCTTGGTATAATTAGGATTATCATATTTTTGATATAATCAAGGTTCATTATTTTCTTCGCATAATCAGGGATCATTATTTTGTTTGCATAATCAGAGTTCAAACGTTTTTTCAAATAATCAGGATTCACCATTTTCTTCGCATCTTCAGGGATAATTAATTTGTATAATCAGAGTTATTTAATTTCTTTGCATAATCCGGATTCATCATTTTCTTCCCATAATCAGGGATCATTATTTTGTTTGCATAATCAGGGTTCAAAAGTTTCTTCAAATAATCAGTATTCATCATTTTCAACGCATATTCAGTGATAATTAATTTGTATAATCAGGTTTCATAATTTTCTTCGCATAATCTGAGTTCATCGTTTTCTTCGTATTATCATGGTTTATCATTTTCTTCGCGTAATCAGTTGTCTTCATTATCTTCACTTAATAAGGTTTATAATTTTCTTCTAATGATCAGGATTCATCATTCGAGCCCCAGATAAGGCATGGATGTTTGTGTTGTTTTCCTGTTGAAGTCCCGCCATCCTCACAGACCTTCTACTACGGCGTATAAACTAACAGGCTCCAGTCAGACCACTGTGACAAGCAGGTGCTTGAGGTTTTTTTTTTTTTATTTTATTATTTATTTTAATCAAGGGTTGATCATTTTATTGGCACAATTAGGTTCATCGTTTTATTGGAATAATCAGGATTCATCATTTTAATCGCATAATCAGGGTTCGTCTACTTTGCATAATCAGGATTCGTCTACTTTGCATAATCAGGATTCGTCGTTTTATTCGCATAATCAGGGTTTATAATTTTCTCCACGTAATGAGAGTTCATTATTTCCTCGACATAATCAGGGTCCATCATTTTCTTGGAATAATCAGAGTTCATCTATTTATTAGAATAATCAGGATTCTAACGGCCAGATATAGTGTCGGGGGGGGGGGAGGGAGAGATCCAGTGATACTTCCACATGGAAATTCTATTTTAACATAATGATTAATACCTGTAAAAATTATGGTATTTAGTTAGGTTCATTCAATCATATTTAAAAATAAACACAAAAAATTCACTTCCCCCCAATCTTCTCAGTTTGAGAATTCCTGCTATAAAGGGTCTCTCTCTCTCTACATATATATACATGACTCTAACCTAGGTCCTTTTTCTACTCATCCAGATTCCCTAACCACAAGGCCACTGGGATGGTAACATAATGATTAGTAACAAAATAGGATCAGCCAGAGTATTCTCTAATATAGTAGGAGGAATCATACAACAAACTATTGTCCTTACATTTGTGTCGACACTCTGAGAACTGAACCAAGATAAGTCAAAAGAATAGTGTGAACCAAGACTAGGGCTTCTTAACAAGAAACCTTACAAAACAGAGATAAAACTATGAAATATCGGGTATGCTTCAGGTTTGAAAGCTAGAAGGAAAGCTTGTTAGAAACCAAATTGACTCCATCCCTTTATTATTGAAGCAAAGCGAAATGATGAGTTTATAAAGATGAAGAAATAAAATGGCATTGAAGGAATTATTTTCATTTAAAAAATACTAAAAAGAACCGGCAAATTTCTAAAAACTCTTTTCTTTAAGAAATCAGAAATAAAAATTCTCGAACGATGCTATTCTTATACACTGAATCAGTGATACTCAAACCTATGTTTTTACGTATCTTGACCGTTTCTTGAGTTTATAGTGTATATTCTATTCCCCTAGATTCCCTGAGGGTTTCATCCTACAAAATTCAAATTCAATTCAATAATAATTTACTCGACGTACAGCTCGACATTGAAATTGTCCCACCCAGTAGCAGAGGTAGGATTTGCATGTAAATCAGCATGAGAGGGTAAAACCAATATCTGCGAATGCTTATGTTTCCATATTCGTCTGCAGTTGGTAGCCGATCCAACCACAACCGTAGCTGCCATTCGACGAACAGTAACTTCTGCAATGGAAGTTTCCATCGCGACCAGGACCATTACCAGGAGGATGCAAGATTCAGGGCTGTAGACCCATTATCCATGGCATTGAATGCCTTTGACCACGGTTCACAGCTGGACTCTGTTGGTTTGGTATCGGGTAGAGCTACCTAGAAAGAAGAATGGCAATGCATTGTCTTCAGAGATTAGTTCCGGTTTCGCCCAGTTGCTGACGATAGTGCCATCCAGGCAGAACAGAATGCGACTATCGTCACAAACGACAGATGGATTCACTCTGTACTTAAGTATGATGTATCTCTGCCCTCTGCTCAAATGTCATCTTAAATCTAAATCTAATAGACGTAGACAGAAGGCAAATCCATCTGTCATCTGAAAATATTATACCGATCACCCATAGGATGTCTTCGTTTAGGGAGCCATCAGTCGCGACAGCATGATCACATGATCACTTCTGATACGGGGAATTGATAACGTGAATGTTGACGATACATCGATGATGTCCTACAGCGAGTCTCACCATCTCTTCTGGAGGTATTCCCTAATGCCATCTTACAGAAAGAAAATAGTAGCCTACATAGTTCTGCCATATACAAGTCTTGTCTACATGGCACCCAGATTATTCTTGTGGTCACAAAATATTCTGTGACCAGTCATGTCCCCAGACCTGTCACCCATCGATTATGTTTGGAAAATGATCAGATGTCAGTGTAAGCCCACTCCCAACCGGCCCAAAAAACTGCTGCGCTATGGGACCACGTACATACGGCGTGGTATAATATCCCTCAGGGTACCATAAGAAATATCTACGCCTTTACGCCGCAATATATAGCTCTATATATCGTTAACCATGGGGGTTTCATTATGTACGAAAGGATGTACATCACTCAGAAGATTTCTTCCACACCTTCTGTGTGCGCAATTTCAATGCTGAGCAGTGTTTATACGCAGAACTGAGAAGCAATAGGTTGTATCTTAACAGGGTATGTTCTGTGCAAGATATATGACAGAATATAAACTAGACATAGAGATTAACTAATCATAAAAAAATCAAACCGTTATCAGATTTCAGTTAAAAATCATTTTAATTTTAATAAAAATAGATATTATCTTCAAAAAACTTAAACAAAGTGAGACGATCAACCGGTTTGCAACTATTAAATACCAATTTGAAGACTCAAAAAATTTCGCTAAACGTTAGTAGTGGGGTCACAGACCAGTATACCACAGTCAATTTATTCATGTGAATATTCCCCATTTGATCAATAATTCTGCCTTATCAATAAGTCTACTAGCAATACTTAATAAAACTGATAACTGAATGCAAAGAAATAACGAAAAACTATAGTTTTAAGAAACTTTTTATTGAACATTATGTAACCATACAGTGGCCTAATGGTTAGCGAATTTGGGTGAAGAGTAAAAGAACCTAGGTCAGAGTCATGGTTGTATATATCGACTCTTTATAGCAGGAGTTCTCAAACAGGGGGGGGGAAGAGAAAGTGAATTTTTCTGTGCTTATTTTTAATCATGAATTAAAATTGTTGTTAACAGGAAGTTGGTTGATGGTAAATGATTAGTAGGGAAGCGTGGTGGTTTTCAAAAAATGTAAAGGGACGAGTGATGACGAAATGTTTGGGAACTCCTACTTTATAGGATTTTCTACTTTTGTGCTGTCACAGATATTCTCTAGGTTCACTGTCCAAAATTTGCATCGTATTTATAGAAATAGAAACTTGCTTTAGGTTGGAAAGTTATGAATTGTATTTTAACACAATGTATTTCCTGAAGCATAGGATTCGTAAAATATCGTAACTATACTAAAATAAAAATAAATATTCTAAAATTCCTATTCTAAAATGTCGATTTTTTTTTCTAATTCAAATTTTAGAAATTCTTTTACAATAGTAATTTGCGTTAAAACTGAGAATGGTGGATGCAACCGTTACAGCAGAGTATTGCCTAACACTGGGAAAAAACTTTACCTACAACAGACGGAAAATTGTCTTACAGTCAGAGAGAAATAATATTTGTTTCATTTCATAGCATATAGCATAAGGAAAAATAAAAAAAAATCTTATACGCGTAAGAAAGAAAAATCCAATACTCATTTTGAGCAAATATCCTACTGAGAACAATGACAACTTCATCATCATTACATTGCATCCCTCCTTACAGCCATATTTCCTGAGAAAATCGTACAGAATGCTCAGGAATTCTTTCACGAGATCCATCCATACGCGACTTCCTTCATGTTCTAATAGCTGCTCTTTTCTTTGCTCTTGTTATCTCCGAAACCCCTTGTTCGTGTTGTAACGTTTGCAGGCGGGAGGGGAGGACATCGATGTGGTCAACATAAGCTGCCTTGTTGGTTGCAATTGTTCCGCTTCATTTTACTTAACGGCTCTCGAAGAGGTAGTAAAGGTGGCCGAGAATGCCGTGGGGTGACATTTGGGCGCGTGCGAATAGTGAGGCGCCTCAATCTTGAGAATGCCAGCACGACGACTGGAAACTGAAACACGCATTACTCTGCCGAAGCAGCGAAACTTTGGTAACCACGGACCACTGTAACGCTGCTAAGTGGCTGTAGAGGAAAAGCTTCAGATAGGCAAATAGCAATGCCAGCGAACGTTTCCCGAAATATGATTACATCTGATGGAAGGAATGAGGGTAATTTTTGTCTGGTTTTCTTTCCAACTAGTCATTGATTCCGGGCCTAGAAGAGAAAGTACCTATTATCTTACCGCACTCCCTCGCTTTGAAACTGTTCTCAATAACTCAGTTGGGAAACACGACTTACTTGATAATGCTTGAATTTATTTTTTGAGCTGGTTTATATGTCTTTTAAACGTTGCTATATTTTAGGACTGCTAAAAAAACATAATATGTATAGTGCGGTTGTTTAATAAACGGTAAAGCCATTTCTGAATATATTTTCAATTTGAAAATCTCTTTAATTTAGCAATTGATCTACGAATTACAATGTTTTAAAGACATCCACTAAAGATTCTGAAAATATTCAGGTTTTCTAATTTTGGAACCGGTAACATAACATAATAGTTAAATCATCTGGAATACAGACACCTGACTTTTAATTGATCTATATTGCATCGCAGTGTCTCGCAAACTTTTTTTACTCTGCGGCAAACTGAATGTAATTTTTTTTCCGCGGCACACCTAAAAAAGAATAAAAGCAAACTCTATATAATCGTCATTATATTTGCGCTTTGTTGACGTCATCAGCCTGGTTTTATTTGAAGATTTGCATTCGTTCTTTAATTCATAACTCGGTGTTTGTTTTAAATATTGCTTGAAATAATCAATAATTAATACAAAAATTTGGAAAAAGCTTGATAAATACTTACAAGATCCCAGTTGATAAAATCTGGAAGATTTTTATTAAAGCACGTCGATAACACAAGTCAAGTC
This sequence comes from Ryuthela nishihirai, assembly GCA_038380435.1. Taxonomy (NCBI): domain Eukaryota; kingdom Metazoa; phylum Arthropoda; class Arachnida; order Araneae; family Heptathelidae; genus Ryuthela; species Ryuthela nishihirai. The sequence continues at coordinate 18,477,139 of JAWZYU010000011.1, forward strand.
AAAATGAAATCTTTGAAATATCTAGTGTCAATTCGAAAATCTCTCGCGGCACACAGTTTGCGAGACACTGTTGTATCGGATCAACTGTTCATTAATCTCCAATTATAGCGATCATTTTGCTAACTAGTTTACGATATAACGAAAAAATTGATCATTGTTCCTCGGTTCATCCGGTTGCTAATTGCTCTTTAGTAACTTCAATAACAAGAAAAAACAAGCTAAAATATTTGGTGTTGTCTAATAATTCTTATTTCTGTTAAGTCTGATAATCAAATAAATTATAAGTAAATCTCTTCGTTAATTCAAATGACAATCAATGAAAAATGTCTTGAACATCAAATTCAATTCAACATCAACTTTGAGTTTTATCTCAAAAATATTTTCATTGAATTTTAACCACTAGAACATATCCATAACGTGCCTTTGTTGCAAAACTAAAATAATACAAAAATCACGCCTTTTTTATTGAAGATATATTATTACAAATTAAAATATATTACAATAGTTAAAAATTTCTTTGCGTAGAATTTAATAACGTGAGAGCAAATGAGACTGTATGGTATCGTTATATCCGAAGCCAGGAAAATGAGTTGCATTATATAGAGTTTCCACTGTACTTCAAAAATAACAGATCCGATGTCACTGTTATTGTTTAATCGTGTATGCTTCTATCATTAAGATTTAAACAGTAAGGATGTCTGCATATATTAAGATGAAGTTTGAAACAATAAACAAGAGTTTCATTCCCTTGCATTTAGCTTCGTCGAATATCTGATCACTTTAGTAAAAAAAGATGAATAATAGTCTAAACTGTGAGCTCTCAGTACTTCTTAAGAGATTTCAGTGAATCTCTTTAACCCACAATGTTTCGAGACAGATCTTTGCGACCTGAAAATCTAGACCATTAAGCAATAAAAAAACCCTTCATAATCTTATTTTAAGTAAGAAAAAAAAGCCTTTTTATTTTGCTTCTTTTCGTGATCAGTATCAGGTTTCATATAAGTACACCATAATTTTTTGACATCAGACACTTTGACAGACGTTCATTTCCAAGTACAATGTGAATCTGCTTTTACCGTAATAGGAACAAGATGGCAAGAGATGATATCTATTTATTATTACGGGGTGAGTCAGCTTTTCAAACAGGTCGACCTGCAAATTAGAAGTACTAGAGTTCTACCGAATTGCAGGTTGTCAAAGTTGACTGACTCTTTGAAGGCACTGCTTCCTCTTCGATAACACGCAACCAAAAGTGAAGAACAGCTCCTGATAAACATAATCTCTTTGCATCCTGGAATCTATCAGCGATCCCAAAGCTTTCTTCCCAACCTTTATTTTCGCCCATCTTCGTTCTTACACAGACATCGCAATCTTTATAATTATTATAATAGCTAAAAATTTCATAATAGTATATGTTATTATACACTTTTTGTGCTACTGTTTGGTGTACTCTCTTAAAAATGAGTGTCTCATCAACTAGCGAAAAAAATATTCTAAATGGAATTCATAACGTGTTATTTGCTTTTCTTCTTAACGGAATTTATTTTTTACAATTCCTTAAAAAAGTTTTATTTAGGAACTGAAACACTTTTGATTGAAAATAAATAAAATTAAAGAAATTATTCATTCATTTACTAACGCAATCAACGGTTTTAATATTTTTGAAAGATAAACCAACTGATATTCAAAATTAAGAAAATCAGATTATTCACAAGGTTATTTAGAGTTTTTGTGTCGAAAATATTAAATTAAGGCATCTGATTACAGAATTAAGTACTGGAAGCTGAGAATATTGTAGTTGGTTTATAACAGTTCTGGCGACAACCGGTAACATAAACTTTTACCTGATTCGACTAACCAGTGGTAAAATCAGAAATTTGCAAGTTTTGATTTAATTGTATGCCATATGATTTAATTGTTTGGACATGTTGATTTCTAGGAATATGAGGAAAGTATGAAAAGGGAACTCAGGGCATTATTGCATATTTACTCGTGTTATTTCATAAACTTGTAGCTGAAACTTGTAATAATGATATTACACATAATTGGCTTTTTGCTAAATCGATTTTAAACAAGTTTTCGTATCTCATTTGTTTTTACATATTGCAAACCTAGTTATCATTGTCGAGATATTATGTCTTATATCACGGAATTAAGCTTTTGCATTAATCTTTCAGAATACTTAGGTAACGAGCAACTAGTAATTTTATATCAGCCCAAAGCTGGAAAAAAGTGGTGAAGTGAACTAATTACATGATTAAACCAGAAAGACCGTTACACTATTTCATATATTTTTTTCATGAAACTTCTTTTTTTTTCTCCTCCATTCCGGAGGTCTTCAAAAGAAATATTATAAAATATTTAATAAACATATTTATTCAACAGGTATAGAGAAAAATTATCATTAGCAGGGTGGGATCCGAAACCACAACATGTTAGGTGCTCCGTGGAAGCACCGGGCATTATTTAATGTATATTTACTGCAGGTGCTTACCTGTGATTATCTATTATTCAATATAGTATCCATAGGCTTGATAAAAAGTCGTGATGGCTGAAAACATTTACTACGTATCTTGGTTGGTTGTATGCACTAACCTGGAAAAGTGACTTGTAGGCTAGTCTTCAATTATAGTCATTCAGATTTCCAATTACTAACTTCATTATAATAATGCTTAAAGCCACCAATAGAGCAGATGTTGCTCAACGGCCAAAGCACCTGACATGTTAGCAGGACATCAGATACTACCCAGTTAATGATAATTTTTATTCTATACTTATTCATTGTAATCTCTTAGAGGTGCTCACCTGTGATTTTCTGTTATTCAACACGTGCTAATGATAATAAACTTCAAAGTACTATTGATCAGATTATTACGAAGAGCGTGCCTCAAGGAGTGTCTGAAATTCAAGTTCCAGATAATTGTAACATCTTGGCTGATATAATTGTCAAATTTTACAGGTGATAACCATATGTAAACTTTTTCACTTACCTTCAATTATCCTCTGTTTTATATCTGACATTTCAAAAGAAGAAATATTAAAATTTTAAATAAATTGAATCAAAGAAAATCGTATAGACTGCCTACTAATGAAATTGACCTGTGTCCAAACCTGGGATAAGGCATGGATATTTCTTTTCTGCATTATATTTATGGCTCTGGCATTCCTTACAAATCTTCCTTTATTTGGTATTCTACTGGTAGTCCTTTGTCAAACCTCTGTGCGAAAGCAGGGTTTCCAAAGTTTTGTCGATAAATGACTGTTTCTGCTGCATATTATTTGCAGATAATAAGACTTTTTTGTTTATGTTTACTGTTTTTTATCGTTCTTGTGTTATGCATCTTACAAGAAGTATCAAACACTTCAATGGGGAAATGCGTTTCGTTCAGAATAATTACACTTAATGTAGGAATTATCCTACATTAATTTTCGAGACAACTTACAATATGTTACCAGGATTTGCTTTATGGAAGTATTTGTTAACATTTGATTTCAATTAAAGATTGTTAACTAATCTCCAATTAAACGAATCGATTATTAATTCATCCCAATATAGAGAACCGATTGCTGATTGATTCCCAATATAGCAAACGTGATCTAAATAGATATCCAATAAAATGAATCGATTGTTAACTGAAAGAACTGATTGTTAATTTATCTCAAATGTAGCAATTACAATAGGTTGTTAACTAATCTGGAATAAAAAGAACCGATGGCTAATTGATCTTCAATATAACGAACATGTTGTTAACTAATATGTAATATTGTGACCCGTTGGTTTAATTGGTCTCAGATGTCGTGACCGGGTTATTAACTAATATTTAATATAACCAAAAGATTATTATTTGTTCTTCATTGTAGCGACCTAGTTGTTAACTATCTCCAATATAGAGAATCGATTAATAATTGGCGTCCAATAAAGCGAACTGATTGCTAATGATACTCAATATACGGGACTGGTTGTTAATTTATATCAGACATAGTGAACTAATTATTAACTGATCTACGGAAAGTGAAACGTATATATACGTATGTACAAATCTACAGTAAATAGAAATTGATCCCGACTGTTGCTTGTCATTTGGAAATTGGATCGATTTTTCATTACTCTCCAATAACCGAATTGTATTTGATCTTCAGTAGAATAAACCGTTTGTTAATTATTTCTTAATAGAATGAATCTAATTTAATTATTCCCAATTATAGCGAGCCTAATTTTATTTCACCTTCAATAGAGTGAATCAACTGTTAATTAATTTCAAACATAGCGTGCCGAATGTTAATTGGTCTTCAAAATAACGAACAGATTGTCAGTTGACCTTCAAAACAGCAAAATAGTTAAATCATCTGGAATACAGACACCTGACTTTTAATTGATCTATGTTGTATCGGATCAACTGTTCATTAATCTCCAATTATAGCGATTATTTTGCTAACTAGTTTACGATATAGCAAACCAATTGATCATTGTTCCTCGGTTCATCCGGTTGCTAATTGCTCTTTAGTACAATGAACCGAATTCGAATTGATCTCCTATAACACATGTCGGTTGTTAATTGATATCCAATGTATAGCGTACTAGTTATTAATTAATCTCCAATATAGAGTATGGGTATTTAATTCAGTGTCAATATAGCAAAACCATATAATTAATAATGTTTTAGATTTGAAACTGACTCATTATAAATAATTTTTATTTTTTGCTATTCGTTAACTGGAAGTATTAAAATACTTATTTCATTCGTTTTTCAGCGTAAAACGACTGTTGGTTTCATTTAAACGTGAAAATAATTTGCTTCTTTTATTTTTTTAGCATTTTCTAATTGCTTATGCAGAAAATATATCATTCTTCATTAAATATTTTAAAGAAAATGGAAATTTCACAATTAAATGGAAATTGGAAATTTCACAATTTAAGGCGGAGAAATACGTGTATATATAAAATAATCAATAAATAATCTAAAAACTGTTTGATTTGGGTTTCTAGTTTTACTATTTTTGAAAAGCGAAAACAGTAATATCTTTATATATAGCAATTTTAATTCAAATTCAATTCTATCTTTCTAAGATTTACTATACGTAAAACACGATGAAAGGAGTTTCTAATATGAACAATAGATGGAGCCAGGAACAATAAATCAAAATCGTATTTGCAAGTAAAATGAATTATAAATGGTGATAGCTGGTCAAATTGTTACAAGCTACCTCTCAATTGCTGTTTGCTGAAATATAAATGATTCGTTGTTACTTATTCGTAAATGATGTACGTTTTACTTTTGAGCTGAATGTAGCAATTGAAGAAATTTACAACAAATATTTCAAATAAAAATGGATGATTTATTTAAAAATATAGAGAAAAATAATTGCATGTGTGTGATTGATTAGTTGGATTTTGGTGACATTAATTTCATGGCCGCAGAGTTTAAATATGAAGATTGGCAGTAACATCGCGTTGTTCATTTGCATGATAAACCTCCATAAATTAGAAACTCATTTAGGAGCTTGGACTTTAGCCAAAACGAGCAGTGAGACTTAAATTTCGATGCTTAAATATCAAAATAAACGAAGAAATACTAAAATCAAAATATTAAGATACGAAGATATAAAGTGAAATGTGTCCATTATGTTTAAAAGTTTCAAACTGTTAGAATATTTATGGTAAGCTTTATGGGCTTCACGTTTCCTCATATAGTAAAACAGCAAAAGCAAGTATTAAAGAGTGAAAGCGTTTTAACATCAATTTTACGCTTAAAGTTTATCTAAGATACGACTTATAACTCTAAAATTCGAGCATGAATATCGTAAATAACATGCCTATTAAAATCAAGATTAGGCTTTTTAATACGGTTTAGTAATCCATTTATACACTTGTACAGTCGTAATCTACAGATCAAATAGGTCATGCTTTTTAGGTAAAGATTAAACTGATTGACAACTGAAGAATGGATTTTTTTGGGTTGGGGGGGGCGATTATGGGGGGGTCGCCATTTGAGTAAATGAAGCATTATTATGTTACAATTTGCATAAGGGAAAACTTTAGTGATTCTTCATTTTAATAGGTGAATATCCAGTGAGACACTATACCATAGGTAATTATTTTGTGGGGCTATTATTAAATGAAACTTTCGTAGGTTGTCGTTAGAATAAGAAGCTTTAACGGGTCTCTATTCGAGTAGTGAAGGTTTAGATTACCACCATTTGCATAGCTGAAGCTTCAGCAAATCTCCATTTTCAGAGACGAAGTTTTAATAAATCGCGATTTAAACACCTGATGTTTTAGTGGGTCACTATTTGCATAGCTGAGTGTGTCATCATTTGCTTGGATGATCAATGCTTGTATAGAATCAAAGGGACCCGGGTTCGAACCCATGATAATGCATAGATGTTTCTTGTTCTGTCCTACTGAAGTCACGGATTCCTTACAGATTTCTCTATGGCGTATTATACATTCTGTATGTTTTCAGACATCTGTGAAAAGCACCTGCTGGAGGGAATAATTTGTTACTAAAAATAAGTTTTATAAGTACTACCCCCCCCCCCCGCAGACGCTTTAGCGCAGATTCACGATGAAAAATTCCCGGCGTTTTCATGGGTCGTTGTGCTCTTTTAGGACTCTCTTTTAGAACTGTACGACTTTGCTGACGTCAGTGGTCTCTCTCTCCGTGGCCCTAAACTATCGAGATTTTTATTTCCTTTGCGAAAGATTTTGCTGCCCTGTCTCCCATGATACTTGACCGCATGGTCCAAATTTCCTGCACGGCTCCCCTGTGTCCCCCGGTGGTTGGTTTAAAAATCAGATTCCTACTTGGCCCGTGGCTTCGTTTCTATACACACTGCTCGAATCTCACCTTTATTCTGCATATTCTGGTTTTTACTGCACTAAACGTCAGTTTTGCGAGTATCCTGCCCTTCACCGACATTTTATCACAGTTTCAACACGAAGAATTCCCCGGTGTTGCAAAGATCATTGCTGATTCGGCGCGCGCTCTCAGAGCCCGTGGCAAACGATCGAGATATTTATTTCGTCAGAATTTGGCATTCTGTTGTTCCCGACGTACTTCACCGAAAGTTCCAAAAATTTGTAGGCGGGACCCCCTGCCCGATTCCATGTTTGGTTAGAAAATCAGGTCCCTAGCTGCAATGGAACGCCTCAATAATATCTTTGCAAATGCGGTTATTTTGACTCTTACGTTCACAGTTAGGGAGCAGTAAATGGCAACAATAATTCTAAAAGAGATTATCGTTTCCCGTAGGAATAGTATGGTAAATACAGGGGTTTATCAAAATAATGGTAATACGTACTGTTGGTGGAGAACATTTTATTAATAAGCTGTAAGCCCACCTCGGGCGTTCAGAACAGACGCAATTCGAAGTGGGATAGACTTATACAAAAGCATTCACATACGGTAATGGATTGTGAATGAATCCCTGATTGTGAATGAATTCCTGTAAAATATGGCCCAATTGTGCTAGTGATGTTGGAGGTGGAAAGTGTGATCTGACCTTGCGATCCAGATATTCCCACAGATGTTGAATAATATTGAGGTCTGGAGATTAAGGTGGCCAGGGTAGCTGCTGCATGTCATCCTCATGCGCTGCAAACCAAAACCTGACACGTTTCGCACAATACACGGGTGCATTATCCACTTGAAACAGAGACGGTCATTAGAGAACAATGTCCACAACATTGGGTGCTGGTGGTCCCCGAAAATGGATTCGTACGTTGTGGATGGGACACGACCGTGCAGTATAACTAATGGCCCTAAGGAATGCTATGATATGGTACTCCACAGCATCAGGGATTCACCTCCATGCTTCACAGTCGGAATCAAATAGTCGGGGTGGTACGTTTCTGCAGGTTTTCGCCAGATATACACTCTATCAAAGATGGGAAACAATGTATAGCACGATTCATCAGACCAGATGACATGTTGTCAGTCTTCAGCGTCCCAGTTTTTATGTGCTTTGCATCACCTTACAGGTTTTGTTGCATTGATGTTGGTAATAAGAGATTTATGGATTGCAGCACGGCCATAAATACCGGCAAGATGACGTTTCCGATGAACTGTTATAACGGAAACAGGATCATTTCAAATGTGTTCAACTCAGCCGACTGTACCATAGTCTTATGCTTCTGTTGTACAATCCGTGCCAACGTTCGCCTATCACTATCAAAGAATTTTGTACGGCGTCCACAATTTGAACGTTTGAAGGCCACGCCCTGTCCTTTTTGATAGGTAGTCATAATCTTCGATACAGTTCCTCGCATTACATCTACAATTTCCGCCGTTCTGTCACTGAAGCTCCTGCAAGACTCATACCAATGATCATGCCTTTTTGGAGGTCACTGAGATCTGACATTGTCGACAATTACACCACAACAGCTGTTTCACCTGCGCCTGTGGCACTGCTACGTGATGGCCGACATCGTACTTCTCCCCTTTATACATATCAAATCGCGGGTGATGTCGTCCCTGTGATATGGATACGGCGCATTGCGTGTACTCCAGTATCCGTCGGTGTTTCCATTATTTTGATAAACCACTGTACCTTTTCTTCTAGCAAAAGCCACCCTTTTGAACTTTCGACTTGCCATTTGGAACTGTAACCCGACCACAACCAAAAACATTCTCTGAAAATTTGAAGCTTCAACCTGATTTCCCGATGAGTTATGGCTGCCACAGACACACAGTCATCTTCTTTTATAATTTAAATATATCATAGATTAACAGTTCATTCGTCTATATCCTATTAAATGTGTCGAAATATCAACTGCGCATCTCACATCCTCCCCACATTTTCCACTTACACTATGCCGTTGATAATAAGAGAACTACCATTTTATTTTGTCACGCTACAGTAAGATGAACAATCCTCGCTTACAATTGCTTTTGTTGCAATGTATTTCATAACTATATAAAAAATAAATGCTTTAAACTATGTAATAGGTCAAAGCGGAAAGCTCTGACATATCGAGTACGATAAGTAAGCATTTTAATTGGGGATAAAAGCAGTAACAGCTTAAGAGTGAGAACCCACTTCCTAGGCTTACAGTGAACTAGTTAAGTCGTTTCAACTTCGTACTCCTTGAAGTTGCCTCTTAAGTGACTCTGTCTTCAGTGTTCATAAGCGCTGATATTAATTGACTAAATAAATTCAGAGTAATGGAGATGCTGCAAAAAAAGTGGGTTCATAAAGAGTGGTTTCCTCTCGTTTTACTTTGCGTATAAGAACTCTTTACAAAAGAGAACATTAAAATGCAATAATAATAAAAATAATGACATTATTCTGGTGTTAAGGCAGGGGCGTCCGCAAGAATTCGACTAAGCGAGCTGGAATAAAGATGTAAAAGAATTTCTCCTTAGGCGACTCACTCGTCAAGGAGGTCTGATATTTCAATAATGTTGCAGGACTCTTATTACGTACATACTTTAAACTTAAAAGCAATTAAGGTTCAAGTTTTTAACGTTTTGTGAAAAAGAAAAAGAAATTGTACTTTACAGAGAAACTAGAACAGCTAGGAAAATATCGTAATTGTTCTGATACTGTTTCTATAATTGTCTGTTTTTTAAAAGTTAAAATCATTTTATTAAATTATTTCTTTCGTGTTATGAGTGTTTTTATTGGGTAGCTGTAGTATCTCTTTAATGCATAATGCATGTTTATTTTTTTTAAACTTTTTTTTTAAACTTAATAATCACTTATCTTTCATCTTACGGTATGTTCGGTAAACAACAGGTCTACAGCTTAGATAAAAAATTAATATAAACAATAAAAAAGAAAATGAAAATATTTAATTTTCTAAACTCCAAAAAATGGTTAAGCTTGTTATTTTGTTACTGTGTTTACTTTGCAATTTTAGTCGCGTCAAGGCCGCAGTGTTGTCATGTTGGTTCTGTGTTAAAGATGCAAGTTCTTAGTAATAGTAGTAACAGCTGCTTGATAACAAGAAGCTTTCAGGATTTGAATTCAAACCTCAGATGATCGTGTGATATTCTAGTAATGGTGTTTTTCAGCATATCATGTATAAGCTGCAAAGTTTTCTGCATATTTGCTGGGAATTAGAAGAAGAATACATCGCCTCTAATTAATATGCTCATTTTCAAAAAGAATGAATTTTTTTTTTATTTTCCTTCTTAAGGACCCTCTGGCAGTGGAAATTGAAAATAATTGATTATTAGGAAAATACAAATAGTAATGTTTTACTAATACCTATATATCAAATAATAATAATAATAAACTTATGTCTCCTAAAACCAAAAAATTGCGTTTTCCCACGCTCCAATGGGGTAAGGGATCAAACCATTGCTGCCAATGTAAACCCAATAAACTTCACACTCCACCCCCAAATTTCTAAATTTGCAACATAAATAGATCATTTGCAATATTGGTTTAAATTTGGGCATATTCCAATTTTTACTCGTTAAGAGAGACTATTAAGCCTATTGGGATATTTGAAAGATGATAATCGCAGTATTTCATCAATTCCTATCCAACACAAAAAAATTTTACATTAGTTTCTAAAAACAAAAAATCCTTAACCAGAGGGACAGATGTACGAAACGTCTTTCCTCTCCCCTCTAACCTTTCAAATAAAGAGCAAATGTACAAAATATTGATGAGTATTATGAATTATATTTCAAATGAAATGAAAGTTCCTGAGGTGTGGAATACCATGGACTATCTCGAATTATGTCTCAACCTTTCTGCTTTCTCCCCCACCGATCCTAAAAACAGTTATTCTAACTGAGTCAAGGACCCGAGATAATTCTGCTAGTCAAGAGACGTAGATAAATCTGCTAGTCAAGCAATACAAAAGGATGCTAGTCAAGCAACACATAAAGCTTAAAGTATGCTGAAAAGTCATGAATTTACTCTTAACATCGATATCAAATTTAAAAAAAACTATCTTAATTACTACATAAATCTCTAGATGTTATTCAGCAGAAAGGTATGAAATCGCTCTCAAGACTGGTATAGATTATTTTTGAAGAAAAACTGTCTTGAGCCGGTTGAGATACGAACCCACCACCTGATAGGGCACAAATAAAGCCCGGCACAAGTAAAGATTTTTTTTTTATCTAAATTTGATATCGATGTTAAGAGTTGGGTTGGGTTGTTTTACCTCTGAGCGGCACTTTTTTTGCACACCATGGGCTAAATGGCCAGGTCACATGGACCCCGAAGGCTCAGAGAAGGTTGGGACCCACTGGAACAGCTGTTGGGAGACAGATGGTAGCCTCCCGTCAAGGCCATCCAGCGTGTTCTTTAACGTGCGCAGGGTGTGGCTCTCCCGCACACGGGGCCACGGCTTAACGTCCCATCCGACGGACGGCGGCCTTTTCAAGCCCATCGGTGTCCCCTACTGACCGTGGGCAGGGAATTTTGCGGAGATAAATCTCAACGCTGACCCAGCTGGGACTCGAACCTGGGAACTACAGATTACGAGCCTGGCGCGCTACCGACTGAGCCACCCCCGCACCGATGTTAAGAGTGATTTCATGCCTTTCAGCAAATGTTTTGAACCTGGTGTTATAAGAACCCATTACCTCCAGATAACATTCCAGATACTCCTATCACTGAAGCAATTCACTCTTCGAGAAGACAGCAAGGCATCGATGAGCGCTGTCTACGATGTAATAAAGTTATACAGTTAAACAAATATCAAGGAAGCCTCTTACAAGTAAAGAATAAATTATTTTTTTAACATTTTATATCACATAATAAATTATATTCCATTTCCCGAAAGAAAAATGCATTTTGCTCTTTTGTCTCCTATGCGAAATATAGAAACGCCTGACTTTAATTATTCGTTGCATACTGTATGTACATACTTACAAAGTATTTTATACATATTTGTACATATATGGCAAAGTATTTTACTTATATATATACATGCAAATTATTTTGCCTATATTACGTATATTTTACGTGTATTACGCAAATTACCTACATACTAATTTTACATTGCGCCGTCCCATGGCCGAGTGGTTAGCGCGCTTGGCTGCTGATCTAAGGGATCTGGGTTCGAGCTCCGGGTAAGGCATGGCTGTTAGTGTCGTTTTTCTGCTGAGGTCCTGCCATCCTCTCAGACCTTCTACTGTGGCATATAAACTGGCAGGCTCCTGTCAGACGTCTGTGGCAAGCAGCTGCTTGAGGGGGTATTTATTTAATTTTACATTAGTCTGTAAAAAATAAAAAAGTTGAATATATACAACCAGATCCACAAACCATCTTTCCTCTCCCCCCCTTTCAAATAAGGGGGGGGGAGAGAATATATAAACTAATTACGTTCTCCCTATATACATAGGTAATGGGACAGATACGCGCCAAGCTCGTAATTGCAGATTACGAGCTTGGAGCGCAACTGTGTTTTGAGAATTTTTTCCGCCGTTCTGCCCTCATTGCAAAAGGGGGAAGCTTTCTTGTGTCACATGGTTATTTTTGTGCTAGATGAAGCGAAGTATAGACGGCGAGATTGGTGACTGATTATCAACGACTAAATTAAGAAGGGGAGGGGGAAGACATAGCATTGGTGAATTTTTCCCCTCTTCGTGCATCTTAAAGCATAATAATAAAAGCCATCAATATTAAAACATGTTTTAGACACATGACTGAAATTAATACAATGATAAAAATCGTGTTTAATTAGAGACAGATTTACGATTGGCATTAACGTCAGTCCAGCGTGGAATTAATATCATTATTAAAATTTCTCATCATCATCTTTCTCATTAAGGTAAAAAATAAATAATATGGGAAAACGATAAATTGTTTCTGTTTTCTTTATTAAGGATGGCAACAAGAGGACGTTAATTAGAACCAAGAATATTTTTTAAAGAAAAAAAGTGTTGAAGTTGGGAAAAGTTTGTGAACTAATGCCATAATTGATATAAGTTGTTCTCAATTTAAATCAGGTGATGGCAACGATTGAACCAGAATCAAATCTACTAAATTGAAAGGAGAATTTATTTGAGAGAGGGGTGTGGGGTGGAAGACAAGTGAGCCGATTGAGCAGGAGTATACCATTCGACGAAATCAGTTTTTCAGAGATCATTACCCCAAATAATTCAATGACTCAGCGGCCACTTTATTAAGGTACAGTTCCATATCATGTCAATACTAATTCAGATAGAGAACTCATTAACTTCTTAAATAAGCTTTTAATCAAAAAATGTGACTGAAGATAATTTAAAGATCGCAATCAAATCGATTTCAATCCCGATTTTAACAATATTCGTTAGGTATTTAGAGAGTTAAGGAAATTTTAATTTTTAACAATAAAAATGCCAGTGTAAAAAAACTGATTTGAAAAGTTAATAAAATCGACCTAAAACGGGGCAGGGGTGGCTCAGTTTGCAGCGAGTCAGGCTCGTAATCTGCAGTTCCTGGGTTCGAGTCTCATCTGGGTCAGGGTTGAGATTTATCTCCTCAACACTGCCTGCCAACGGTCAGTAAGGGGTACCGATGGGCTTGGATAGGCAGGCTTTCCAGGTGCACGTTAAAGAACACTCTGGATGTCCTTGACTCTGGATGACCTCTGAACACGCTGGATGACCTCAAACAGCTATTCCAGTGGATATACTTCCCAACTTTCTCTGAGACTCAGGGTTCTTGCGACCTGGCCATTTAGCCCATTATGTGCAAAAAAGTGCCTCTCAGAAGTAAAACAACTCAAGTTAAAAAGAAAGCGACGATCGTTATACTGAACGTTGCCAACATATGCTAAAATATTTTTAGCAGTTTGAGTAATTATTATTTTAATTTTCGTCAATTTTGAACGATTATTTTTAGAACTAGTTGTTAAATGTTTCAGCTTCCATAACTCTTTACGTACTGAACGCATGTTGTTGGAAATCGAAATTTAAATTAATTGGATTCATATCTTTAATTTATCTCCAATGATGCTTTCCCTTAAAAACCTATTTAAGAATTTATTGAGTTCTGAATCTGACTGCATATTGATTTAACATGGACTGTAACTAATAAATTGGCAGCTGAGTGTCTAGTGGTCTTTAAAAAAAACACTCAGGAAAATTATGCATATATATATTTGTTATAATTTTTCACCTCTATTCCGGTTATTAAAATGTCTCCTTTCCCCCATTAGATCCGTTTCTGTCAAGACTTTCCGAGTGTGCGTGTACACATAGCGCATATTTATTGAAAGGAAAAGACGAAATATAGCGTAAGCACTGTGTGTGAAAACAGCTGACTCCCATAAGACCTTTAGTCTCCTAACATCGTCACAGTGAGGCTCTGCAACGATAACCAGACGTGATGGATGCGTCTCAGAAAGTAGAGCAGAGATGTAAGGCAATTTTTTTTTGTTTCCTCTTGATAGACACGAACAGCGTTCGATAAGGTGCATCGCAGCAATTCATGAAGCATGCATACATGGGATCAGTTGGGAAGGAAGTGAGAGTGGTCTTTGAAGATCCTGCTTTAAGAAGGTCAGTGACCCCAAGAAAAGTATGACACCAACTGCGCAGAAACTCTGGATAAATTGGCGGAAAATGTTATTTGCTTGCGTTAATGCAGAATCTGCTGGAGATAGGAAAAAAGTGATGCCATAGAAAGAGAGACGCGAAAAAAAATACGATTTTATTTCGCAGAGGAAAGATAAATGTATTTGCTTCAATATAAGACTGCGACAAAAGGTCATGATTTTTAACACATTTCCGTTGGTACTATGTGAACATTTCAAACAATTTATTTTACACATATGTTGCGTGTGCAAATCAATTGTTCGCTGATGTCGAAAACATACTCGTCATGTTCGGTTTATTTTACATCTGAGCGGCACTTTTTTGCACACAATGGGCTAAATGGCCAGGTCATAAGGACCCCGAAGACTCAAAGTATGTTATGCCTAATGGGACAGTTGTTGGGAGACAGATGGTAGCTTTCCGTTAAGGCCATCCAGCGTGCTCTTTAACGTGAACAGGGTATGGCTCTCCCGCACACGGGGCCACGGCACCATCCCACGGACTGAGACCTTTCCAAGCCCACAGGTGCTCCCCTACTGACCGAGGGCAGGTTGAGGAGTTTTGCGTAGATAAATCTCAACGCTAGCCCAGCTGGGACTAGAATCTGGAAATTGTATATTATGAGCCTGGCGAGCTACCGACTGAACCACCCCTATATTCGTTATGATGGCTGACAATATAAATACATAGCTCAATATAGCACTGTGTAGGAAAGTATTCGTTATTACGAGACATACCCCATAATTTATGCAAATACTTTCGTATACCTATTAATTGCTATCGCAAACTCTGTTCGCACAATTAACTTAATTCACAGAAACCACAAATTCTTCGGTAAGCACTGTACAATTTGCTAAGTATAAGACTCACATTAAAATTAATATTTCTGTTACATTATAAAAACTTGGTTAACTCTCAGCGCCACTTTTGTTTTGCACACAACGGGCTAAATGGCAAAGTCACAAACACTTCAAGGGTTCAGAGTAGATTCCAACTTCCAGTCAATGCCATTCAGCATATTCTTTAGTGTGCACAGTGTATGGCTCTCCTGTACAGAGGCCGACGGCTTAATGTCCCATCCGAGTCCGACTGCCTTGTCCTGCCCATCGATGTCGCCTTACCGTACGGAGGACAGGTTGGGGTTAAGGGATGATGAATCTTAACGCTGGAGATTATTAGCGTGGCTCGATAACACTCCTTTCGAAACGGACATGAAATAAGGGCCGTGGGGATGGACGGGGGATTTCCTCGTACTTGAAAGCTACCAATAACACATTAAAAATACTTCTAATATCAAATTTTTACCCTGGTATCATATGCAAAATTACATTTTGATTTCTTTGGGGGCGGGGGTGGCTCAGTCGGTAGCACGCCAGACTCGTAATCTGTAGTTCCCAGGTTCGAGTCCCAGCTGCGTCAGCGTTGAGATTCAACTCCGAAAAATCCCCCGCCCTGCCCACATTCAGTAGAGGACACCGATGGGCTTGGAAAGGCTGTCATCCGTCGGATGGGACGTTAAGCCGTGGCCCCGTATGCGAGAGAGAGTCATATTCTGTGCACGTTGAAGAACACGCTGGATGGCTTTGACGGGAGGCTACCATCTGTCTCCCAACAGCTGTTCCAGTGGGTCCCCTCCCCCAACCTTCTTTGAGCCTTTTGAGGTCCATGTGACCTGGCTATTTAGCCCACGGTATGCAAAAAAGTGCCGCTCAGAGGTCAAACAACCCAACAACCCACCATTTTGATTTTCATTTTCTATGAAATGTTTCTGCCACAGTATATGATTCAACTCTTATTGTTCTCAAAATGATTCTTTTTATATATAGGATACAATCAAAATCAAATGAAAGATGAAAAAATTCCGTTCTCATGTATTGTAATATAAGAGTTTTCTTATTTTACAAAGATCGGTAAGGGAGGAAAAAATATGAGAATTTATATTTTATAAATATTATGTTGTATTAAGTTAAAAAACACAACTTCATTTGGAAATCAATTTCAGAAAAAAATCGCGTTTTAATGGTTTATTATGCTAATCTATTATTCAGTACAATATAATTAACTAGAGTTAAATTACATAAAACTTTAATAGTAAAGATCAGACAAAGAAAATTGTGAATATTAATAAGGTCAACTGCATCAACAACCGAACATCAATCGAACTAAAAGGGAGATTTATCTCCACAAAATTCCCCGCCCTGCCCACGGTCAGTAGGGGACACCGATGGGCTTAGAAAGGCCGTCGTCCGTCGGATGGGACGTTAAGCCGTGGCCCCGTGTGCGGGAGAAACATACAATGTGCACGTTAAAGAACACGCTGGATGGCCTTGACGGGAGACTACCATATGTCTTCCAACAGCTGTTCCAGTGGGTCCCCAACCTTCTCTGAGCCTTCGGGGTCCATGTGACCTGGCCATTTAGCCCATGGTGCGCAAAAAAGTGCCGCTCAGAGGTAAAACAATCCAATTCAATCGAACTAAAATCCTGACTCAATTAATAAAAGTATTTAGTAACTACGAATCTTCTACGACCACCAGACGAACTTTTAAATCATTAGAAGTTTAATGCTTTAATATGAATAACAATTTCCTTCCAGTCTGCGGGTGTAGGAAATTAAACTTCTGCTGAATTTTATAATGAAAACAAATCACGTGCACATCGGACTCGATGTAACGTAAACGCATCAGAGGCGTAACCGCTCAATTGGGTATTACAACGTTAATCCTTATAAGATTAGTTTGCTCCTCTTAGCTAGCAACAACACTGTATAATCCACTTAATCGACGTTAGATCTGATGCCACCGAAAAACACACGACGATACCCTGTTGTTTGCTTCACGTGCTGCCATTGCCGCTAGGCGTCCAATCACTGGCTGGCATGTTGGCGTGGATGCTTATCCCCATTCCTCCCTCCTCATCACTTCTTCATCCATCTCCTTTTCATTCTATTCCTCTCTCTCACATCACCACGCTGTATTCCTTCTAACTTCTATAGTGTCTGCTGTCCCCACACAACAGAGTTCTGCATGGTTCGTTTTCTCGCATAGAATAATATTTAGATAGAATGTTTCCTTTCAATTGTATCAAGTTACCTCGAAGCTGTTTGTCCTATTCACGAATGAATATGTTTTCAGAAGGATTAATGAAGAAGAGAGTTTATAGTCTAAAGAATAATGAATGTATTGAATCAATTTTAAGCCGTATAATCATCGTTGCTTCATAAAGGAAATTATTGACAGAGGTATGAATTTATAGATCATTCTGGTGGACGTGTGGTTAGCTTGCTTAGCAACCGTATGAAGATGAAGGCACCTGGGTTCGATCCCTGGATAAAGCTTGGTCGTTTTGTTATTTCTTTTCGTGTGCTGTGCTTCTGCTTCTTCTCACGTCTTCTCTATGGCCCATTATACTGACAAGCTCCTGTCAGACATCCAGGGTGATTTATTTTTTTAGTATACTATTGGTTTTATTTATTATATTAAATAATGGTTATTAATAAATATATCCGTCATTTAAAAGAACCGGCTGTAGCGCGCCAGACTCTTAATCTGCAGTTCACAAGTTCGAGTCCATCGGTGCCAGGGTTGAGATTTATCTCTTCTAAACCTACATCTTACATTCGGTCAGAAAGTGGACATCGGTGGACTTGGAAAAACCGCCGTACACTAAAAATACGCTAGATGGCTTGACAGAAGGTTTCCACCCCTTCTCTTAACTGCTGTCCAGTGGGTTTCCTTACCCCAAACTTCTCGGAGACCTTGGAGGTCCTTTTGATCTGTAACTTAGCCCATTGTGTGCAAGGTGCCGCCCAGAGGTAAAACTACCCATTCTTTAAGAAGCAATATTTTACCGCCAAAGAAATATTTTGATCTATATTTTGAACTACTAAGCGAGTTTAGATTATTGTTGTTATCAGTTACCATCCTGATGGTTGCTATTATCATTGAAAAACGAGATTAACACTAATAGCATTTAATCCCATCTGAAGAATCGAAAGGAATTTTATAAAGCTCTAGGAAAAGGGTACATATTTGCTCTTCTATTCCTAAATTAAACTAAAATATCTAAGAGGAGCTACGTCAAAATCTCATAAGTTTCGTTTGGCCTCTTCAGAGCTTCAAGCCATTAAGATGAGACTCTTCAGTGGATGCTGGAAACGAAAGTGTCTTACATTCCTCTTCCCCATAGACCGCAGGTGTTTAGAGTACTATTCACAAATACAGTCTCCTCTTTGCAAACTGCTAGATCGTAAGGACATGGTGCAACCCACTTACAATCTTCTCCTCTTGCAAGAATAATATAATTAGCTAAACTTTCGCTAAAGTTTGTTATGAGCACATGGAAAGTACTTAACCAGCGCCGTCTAAGGCAATTTAGTTCTAAGGGAACAAACCATTTGTGGATTCTCTAATTCGTGAAGACATCAGTAACAATTTTTCCTTCCGGTCATGGGTATTTTGTGACATATATTTAGACTTCGCAGATTCGCTTTCTTCATTTCTGTATTAGTTATAACGAGACTTTCTTTAGCGAACCTTATACAATATTGAAGGTAATCTTTTTTCTGGGGTCTTTTTGAACCTTTAAAGGGGTTTTTAATTTAAATTATAATGATGCTGAATGATTTGAAAATACCTGTCGTAACCAAAACACATGTTGCCCGAAAGCATGCATAATTTTTCCAAACGAAAAGGAGGAAGTTGATACCAAAAGCTCATGAAAGTGTTTCGATGACAATTTATTACTGTTGTTCAATTGCTATCGAAACAAAGTCATTAATATTGTAGACAAGCGACCTAAATTCAAAATCAAAAGTTACTTTATAAGATGTTAGGCGAGAGCAATTCAAAATCTCAATTCTAAAATTTTATGAGTAATAATATTGGTCTCATGCGTTTCAAAGGGTTGGAAATTCAGGTGTACTAGAGTACACCTGAATTTCCAAATGAGCTCCTAAGCTCCTAAGAGCTAGAGCTCTTAGGCTGCATGGACGTGGAATAACTGTCTTTGAAATAGTTTCTCCATTTATGTCACTAATAAAAAATAATATATATATATGCCATAGTAGAAGATTTGTGAGGATGGCAGGACCTCGTTAGAAAAACAACACAAACATCCATGCCTTAAGACGGGTCTCGAACCCAGGTACCTAAGATCAATAGCCAAGCGTGCTAACTACTCGACCACAGGCTAACCACTAACCCACTCTTTCTGCTGAGGTCTCGCCTTCCTTACCGACCTTCTACTATGGCGTATTAAACTGGCAGGCTCCTGTCAGACCTCTGTGGCAAGAAACTGCTTCAGGAGGTATTTACTATTCATGCTAAAAAAATTACTGTTAGAAACTCACACTGAACTAGGAGAGAGTAAGTAGTATATTATTTATTCATTTATAACAAATATACAGTTTATTAATTTATCACAAAGACAGGCAATTATAATTTCAGAAGAAAACAACAAGCCTTCATCAGAGTAAATTCTCACTTGTATAAAAAGGTATCATAAATATATATAGTTTCATTTTCACATCAGTAACAAAAGCAATAGTAATTAATATGATACCAACGAAAAGTAATGTAAAAAATATAATAATTAATGAAAAATACAAATTCAAAATACACGTTTGGAATATATCCACCCGTCCACCTTCCGGACTAGTAATCAATCTCCTGGTTAGGGACCAGTTGCTCTGAAAAAATTTCCAGTTTTCAAAATAAAGTTTCAATGTCATTGTGATTCTGCGCCGGATGTATGAGGGGAGAGGCCAAGGAGAACTTGCCCCCTCCTCCTTTCTGAATGCTAGTATGAGCAAAGAGGGCAAATCATTGTTAGAATTTGTATATTTTATCCCTTTTCAAGAATTTTATAAATACCTCTGAAACGGAAGGGGAAATGTTGTACTAAAATGGAATTTCAAGCTCTTGACTCCCAATTTTTACTTTTTTTCTACCTCAACGAGTCACCCCCCCCCCTTCCATATTCATTTCTAGATCTGCACCTACTATGATTCAATAACTAAAATGAATATTTTTACCAAAATTAATATTTTTAATATACAATATCACATTTCCAATTGACTTCATATCTTCTGACAAAGAATTATAAATCTTGCCATCGAAAAACTATGTTTCTCTAGTTAACTCTAATACTGCATAGTATGTACTGTTATATATATATATACACTATATGATCAAAAGTATCCCACACTCGCTCATCCACAATCTCCCGGTAATAGAAAAGGAATTAATATCGGGTTGGTCCACCCTTTGCTGCTATCACAGCCTCCACTCTGCGGGAAGGCTTTCCACTAGATTTTGGAACATTGCTGAGGGAATTGCCTGTCATTCTGCCACAAGAGCATTGGTGAGACCGGTCACTGAGGTCGAGCTGTTCGGCATGGCTCGCAGTCGGCGTTCCAATTCATCCCAAAGGTGTTCCATGGGGTTGAGATTAGGGTTCTGTGCAGGCCAGTCACGTTCTTCCACACCATCTCATCAAACCATTCCTGCACGGCTCTCGCTTTGTGGACGGGGACATTGTCATGTTGGTACAGTCGCTCAAAAAAATATCCAAACACTGTGGTTGATTACAGAATTCAGGAAAAATATCTGGCAATGATTTTTTTAGAAATTAGTGATCTGGCAACCTTCGAGCACAGTACACGAATGTTGCCAGATCAATAATTCCTAAAAAAATTTGCCAGATATTTTTTCTGAATTCTGTAATCAACCACAGTGTTCGGATATTTTTTTTTGAGCGACTGTACAGGAAAAGGTCTTCACCGAACTGTTGCCATAAAGTTGGGAGCACAGAATTGTCGAGAATGTCATTATAGGCTGCGGCGATCAGAGTCCCGTTCACTGGAACTAGGAGGCCCAGCCCAAACCATGAAAAACAACCCCAGAGCATGATGCCTTCTCCACCAAACTTCACAGTTGGTCCAACACAATCAGCCAGGTAGCGTTCACGTGGTATCCTCCTTCCCCAGACTCATCAGTCGGACTGCCAGATGGTGAAGCGTGATTCATCACTCCAGAGAACGCGGTTCCACTGCTCAAGAGTCCACTGGCACCGTCTTTACACCACTCCCACCTACGCTTGGCATTGATCTTATTGATGTTATATTTTTAATATACAATGTCACATTTCCAATTGACTTCATATCTTCTGACAAAGAATTATAAATCTTGATGTTACGCTGGTGTGCGGCTGCTCGGCCATGGAAACCCATTTTCTGCAGTTGGTGACAAACTGTTATGGTGCTGGCGTTGCTTTCAGAGGCATTTTGGAAATCGATGGTGAGTATTGCAATCGAGGACGTGCGATTTTATCGCAGCACCCACTTCAGCACTCGTCGGTCTCCCTCTGTTATTTTAAGTGGCCTACCGGGTCGTGATTGCATTGTTGTTGCTCCTAGGCGATTCCCCTTTAAAATAAAATCCTTTACAGCTGATCGGGACAGCTGCAGAAGGGCCGAAATGTCCTGAACTGACTTGTTGCTAAGGCGGCATCCTCTGACCATGCCACGTTGAAAGTCACTGAGCTCTGCCGTACAGCCCATTCTCCTGCTCATGCATGTCTATGAGGTTTGCCAGGCCACGTGCGTCCTTTTATACCTATTTGGGCCATGGTTGTGGCGTATATGGACGAATCCACTACTCAGAAGAGGTGTCAGGATATTTTTGATCAGATAGTGAATATGTACTCTAGCTTGACTGTACTGTTTGCATAGTTTGATAGTAATATTCAAAGTAATTTCGTAACGACATGAGAAATTTGGCAACGCAAAGTATTACTAATTAATGAATTTATGATGGATATCAAACAGTTAATTTGAAAATCTTGCTGTTCTAATATCGTTATATACAGGGTGAATCTGAAAAAGTGGGCAAAACTTTATGGGGTGGTAGAACGCAGCTATACGAGCAATATTCGTCATAGAACGTATGGTCGGAACGCAAACGGCGAGCCGCTAGGTGGCGTTGGAAATGGTATAAAAGGGTCGGTCCTCACTTGCATTCCCGTCCGCCGCACCGTACACAAAGTGCATATCCGCCATTTCGTGGTTAGTATAACCAGCCATCCTCTCGGCAATCCACGGTAGAAATGCCGTTGGGTGTGGGGACCGACCCTTTTATACCATTTCCAACGCCACCTAGCGGCTCGCCGTTTGCGTTCCGACCATACATTCTATGACGAATATTGCTCGTATAGCTGCGTTCTACCACCCCGTAAAGTTTTGCCCACTTTTTCAGATTCACTCTGTATAGAGTCCCCACAATAGCACTTAATGTATAATATTCAATTGGCATTTTCTGATATAACCCCTCATGCATTTCGAATGCTTTGTTAGAAAAAATATTCTGCAAATTTTAAGAAATATCAATAGGTCACTCTTCTTGAATAGCATTAAAGTTGCAATTTTGTTTTAACATTTCATATACTTTTGTATCATGATTTTTTTTTTGCTTCAATCAGCTTTTCTGAATTATATTTTACTTATTCTTCCGTCTGCTATTCAAAAAAAATGAAAGTTATGCATTCCTGTTGTACTTGAAGTTATTGCTTTGTTACTTAAAGACTTATCTACAAAGCAAAAATAGAAAGGAAATCCATTATTTAATTAATTGTAAGGAAAAAAAAAGTGCTTTACACTGATCTAATACAAACTGAAATATCTCCTAGACGACTTGGAATTTCTAGAAAGCCTTCCAATTTATATCTCCTGTTGGAGCACTTAATCAAAAGAGAATAAGATCCCTGTGTTGTTGTCCAAACAAGGATTTTCCACTTCTCTCTTCCCGCTCTTACTTAGCATCATTCAATATACGTTATAAGCCACGAAAGGCGGGAAGAATGCTGCTGCACTTATAACAACAGAAATCACAAGAGCCGCTAATGTAGTTTCTCGCGTCTCTATGCACATTAACGTAGCATAATGCCACTCCACCGGCTGTTGTGCACCTACCGAGGATGCTCCTTTGTTAATGGCTTGCTTAGATTGGAGCTCATACATCGATCACTCATCATTAGCAACTTGAACTATAGCTTGTGTCCTCTACTAAGCCTAACTGGATGAAAAGAAATAACCAGATAAAGCCAAACTAGTTAATCCGAGTAATAGATTGTTCATTTCTTTTTTATTAATAATAATCGAATTTAATGTAAGAAGGTTGTTTTATTTCCGTGCGGCACTTTTTTTACATACAATGTGCAAATGGTCAGGTCACAAGTATAGAAGGTTAGGGGAGGGGACCCACTGGAACAGCTGTTGGGAGACAGTTGGTAGCTTTCCGTCAAGTCTTCCAGCATGTTCTTTAACCTGCACAGAGTATAACTCTCCCACACACGGTGCAACGGCTTAACGTCCCATCCGACTGACGGCGGCCTTTTCAAGCCCATCGATGTCCCCTATTGGCCGTGGGCAGGACGAAGAATTTTGCAGAAATAAATCTCAACGCTGGCCCAGCTGGGATTCGAACCTGTAGATTACGAGCCTGGCGCGCTACCGACTGAGCCACCCCCGCCTCATGTAAGAAGGTAAAACATTCAAATTTATAGTCACCTCTAAATTTATCCGAAATATTTATGCAAAATTTTCGACTGGCTAGCTTTAGTAGAACCTACTTATTAACGAATCAAACATATTACAATATTGGAATTTTCTCTGAATAAGTTCCAATTATAAGTCAATATTACAAAATCATCTCAAATCGGAAAACCTATACGTTATTAAAACAGGATCGGAAGTTGGGGGAGAGAGTCTGCAATGTACGAAAATTTTATTAACCGGAACGGAGACAAAGAATTACCAAATATGAAAACAAAGGAATACTTTTTACTGCAACAGCAAGAAATTTCGTGATTGCCAAAAAAAAAACAACAGGAGCAGCATTCCAATCGGTTACGATACAATTCAGTCACTTGCCCCCTTCCTTCCAATTTTCATCTACACCAGGGGAGGGGGGGGGGCAGCGACTGATTGAACAGATAATGTAGATATAAATCCAAAATCACCAGATTAAAAAAGTAATCCATTAAAAAATAAGATATTTAATGAAACAATAAAAACTTACTACAATTATAAGCATAAAACTTGCATATTGTTTAGGTTTTGTTATTCCTAAACGGAATTTTTGCTAAATATTTTAAGCTTAATGATTAAGTCACAGGCTTTCATCAAGGTTAAGAACAGTGAGGAGGGGGGGAGGAAGCGTAATGGACAGGTATTAGAGGTAGTGCAAGTTTTCCTCAAAGTCATACAGGATGCTCTTTAACATGTGTACAATATGACTCTCTTCACCGGTGTCCGCGGCTTTAACGTGCCACACGACGAACGGCAACGTTTCCAAGCTCAACGATATTATAATTTCAACAAAAGAAAGATCCGAACTAGCAGACAAAAATTCGACTCTACGTAATCCACTCTAGAACCACAACATTTGGATTTTTTTATTTTCATAAAAAATTAAAACAAAGGCAAGTTTTCTAAAAAAAATTACTCTTTTGTAAATTAAATATTTGCCCTTACAATAAAAACAGGGGAGTAATGAACCTTACAGTCGACGCCAAATGACGGGGTGGGGGGACTGAAATAAACGTATAAAAATGAAATAACTGGAAACTCATTGTCCCGAGCGTCGATAAATTTTGTTTCCAAGTAATCTTTAAGATGAAAAATGGGAGGAAATAAAGGGACCGCAGCGCAGTGGGTGTAATTACCTTCAATTTCCTTGCGTAATTAATTTTAAGTAGTTTTCAATAATAGCGTTGGTGCTATTATTAGCGGGGTAGGAGGAATGGCGATACCAGATCTCTTTCCTTAAATGCTGTACCTTGTCACTTTCTTCTTCTCGAACATTTTCACCTTCTCTCAGTATTATTCCTATTTATGCAATCTTGAAGGAAAGATGATGGGGGAAGGAAAAAAAAAGATGCCTTTCTAACAAAGTTGCAATTTACTCCTACGCATAGAAATCAATTAACAAAAGCAGTAATGGTGAGATAATGACAGTAACGTAATTACACTCCTTCTCGCAAAAGCTGTTAGCTTAGAAAAGGCTAATAACTGTGTGAAGTGTGTGTGTCTGCATTTCAGAACACAAAGTTCTTCTTGCTCGATGCATTTTTATCCCCATGCTGTTTGTTTCGCTCTTCTTTCATTATTCTGGTCTCTTGCACTTCAAATTAGCGTAATGTGTTATCATTCTTCTCTGGCGACGAACTGATGATGATCTAAAGTGTTTTGCATTGCATGACGTTAAACAGATATAACATCTGTACCCGACATAAACGTTTGGACTGTGATTTGAGCCTTCAATCCAATGATATCAATTACGAGGTATAAATAGCTTTTTCCCCTCCACACAGACACAAGGAAATACGCTTGTGTTTACCATGTGACTGATTGTTCAGTGTGTCCAGTAAAATTGAGTTCGGTTGTTTTACTACTGAGTGGCACTGTTTTGCACACAGTGGGCTAAATTGCCAAGTTACGAGGACCTCAAGGGTTCAGAGAAGGTTGGGGGGAAAGGAATCTATTGAATAGTTGTTAAGAAACTAACGGAAGCTTCCGGTCAAGACTAGGATACCAAGTGCTCAGAGAAGGTTGGGGGAAGGGAACCCACTGAACAGCTGTTAAGAGAGAAACTGAAGTTTCCCGTCAAAACTAGGACCCCAAAAGCTCAGAGAAGGTTGGGGAAAGAGAACCCACTTAACAGCTGTTAAGAGACTAACGGAAGTTTCCCGCCAAAACTAGGACCCCCAAGGGTTCAGAGAAGGTTGGGAGAAACGAACCCACTGAACAGTTGCTAAGAGACTAACGGAAGCTTTCCGCCAAGACTAGGACACCAAGTGCTCAAAGAAGGTTGGGGGAAGGGAACCCACTGAACAGCTGTTAAGAGACAAATTGAAGCTTCCCGTCAAAACTAGGACCCCAAAGGCTCAGATAATGTTGGGGGAAGGGAACCCACTGAACAGCTGTTAAGAGACAAATTGAAGCTTCCTGTCAAAACTAGGACCCCAAAGGCTCAGATAATGTTGGGGGAAGGAAACCCACTGAACAGCTGTTAATAGACAAATTGAAGCTTCCCGTCAAACTAGGACCCCAAAGACTCAGATAATGTCGGGGGAAGAGAACCCCCTGAACAGCTGTTAAGAGACAAATTGAAGCTTCCCGTCAAAATAGAACCCCAAAGGCTCAGATAATGTTGGGTGAAGGGAACCCACTGAACAGCTGTTAAGAGACAAATTGAAGCTTCCTGTCAAAATTAGGACCCCAAAGGCTCAGATAATGTTGGGGGAAGGGAACCCACTGAACAGCTGTTAAGAGACTAACGGAAACTTCCGATCAAGACTATCCATCGTCTTCTCTAATGTGCAGTGTTTATGGCTTTCCTCCACACTGGGTACGTCTTAACAAGCCCAAGATGCGGTTCTAGTGCACACAGTCAAACGATGGACGGCATCATTTCAGAGCCCATCAGTGCCCTCCGACGGATAGAGGCCTTTTTAAACCTATAACTGAGAGATGAATCTCAACGGTGTCACAGTTGGGACTTGAACCTGAGAACTGCAG
This sequence comes from Ryuthela nishihirai, assembly GCA_038380435.1. Lineage (NCBI taxonomy): Eukaryota > Metazoa > Arthropoda > Arachnida > Araneae > Heptathelidae > Ryuthela > Ryuthela nishihirai. The sequence continues at coordinate 18,504,205 of JAWZYU010000011.1, forward strand.
ATTATGAACCCTGCGCGCTACAGACTGAGCAAATCCCCGCCTCCAGTAAAATTAGAAATCATTTCCTTTTTGAAACAAATGCACGAGGAGCAAAACACCTTGTTAAGTAACGTTTTTGGTAACCAAGTATGTTGAACCTTGGAGCAGAGGTTAGCTTAGTGAGTAGTGAGCCAATCTTCATTTCTCACATTCTAATTCCAGCTGGGACTGCATTGAGATTTATCTCCACTAACTCCACCTTTCCCTCGGTGAGAAAAGGGACACTGATGGACTCTGAAGTGACGCCGTCCATCGTTTGACTGTGTGCACTAGAACCACATCTTGGGCACATTAAAGAGAACATTGGATGTCTTTAACGATAAACTTTCATCTGTCTGCTAACTCTTGATATTGAGTCCTATTCACTTACCGAAATTTGAGCTCTTGGGGGGCCTTTTGTTCTGCCCAGCCGAGTAATTACAGCGTTTGCGGGACCTGGATTGATCAACGATGATGATCAAATGATTGATCAACTGATGATCAACGGGACCTGGGATCGAGTCCCGAGTAAGGCATGGATGTTTATGTTGTCTTTCTGCTGATGTTCCGTCATACAACTGTGATGTATAAACTGACAGGCTCCTATCAGACATCTGTGACAAGCAGCTGCTTGAAGGGGTATTTATATTTTTTCATTATTTGGCACACTATGTGCCCAAAGATGGCGCTAAGTGGTAAAGAAAAATACAACCCAACTTTAAACACTACATTGAGGAAAAACTATATGGAGCAAAAACAATAGATTTACAAGATTTATTTGATACGTAATGGATTAAATTAAAAAGAGAAAACGTTATACCAGAGTTGTTTCGCAAATGAATTTAACTTAGTTTAAGGCCATTAGTTGTATGAAATTTAGTAGTGGCATTAGCTAGTCAAAATTAAATGGGAGAATCATCATATCGAAGTTTTGCTGTACATGAAGCTATCCTAATACATGATTATTAGTTCTACGATATTCAGCAGGAATATTAATTCATAAAATCAAACTTGTTAAAACGCTTTGTCGAAATTCCATGATCCTGTTAAAGTAATATCCATAATTAATAACTTTCAGAAATGTAATCTAATCATTTCACAATTAGAAAATTAGCAATTAAGAAACAAGCTACTACTTTGTGCAAATTTAATAATTTTAAAAAATTTTATCACGCCGTGAATCAGTTTACTGTTCCGTACATAATGTATTAAATAATACTGTATCATTAACATAAAAATACTATTTTATTTTGCCTCTGTTTCAAATATTAAATGGCATAATATTTTTTACGTTTACTCGAATCAGGTAATAATGCATCGTATTTAGCTTGTCTGCATGCGGCCTTAATGATGTTTTATATTTCCTTCGTATATTTTAATAGTTTTTTTTCCTTATTTCTCTAATTCGTAATTGATCCAAGCAAAATACAATCATTCAAAGGGATTTTTTTAAATTTCTGCATTTTTTTCTCCTTGTTTTTTATCAACTTTCTCGTCATCAGCTGGTATCCCCAAGAACAAATCAACTGATGCTGAAGTGGTCGATGCGTTATTACGAATCAAACCATTAGAAAACAATTTATCGTAATTAAACGAGGAAGAGGATTGATATAGGGTGGGGGGAACACACTTAGTAAAATTGCTGCGTGATGGAAAGTGCTGAATTTCTTTTTTGTTTGACCCTAATTGATTATTTAGAGAGCTTTAAAGTGGTCGCAATGAATTAGCTAAAAGCAAAAGTTGAAAAGGAAACAAACGAAACTAATTCTCGATTCTCTTTCGTTTTGTAAGAAAAGCTTTCGTTCTCTGCAACAGACTTTTGTTTTCTGAAACAGACTTTCATTCTTACAACAGACGTTTGTTTTCTGAAACAGACTTTCGTTCTCTAAAATAGACTTTCGTTCTCTATAACAGGCTTCGTTCTCTAAAACAGACTTTGTTCTCTAAAACAGACTTTCGTTCTCTAAAATAGGCTTTCGTTCTCTGCAACAGACTCGTTTTCTGAAACAGACTTTCGTTCTCTACAACAGGCTTCGTTCTCTAAAATAGGCTTTCGTTCTCTACAACACGCTTCGTTCTCTAAAACAGACTTTCGTTGTCTAAAATAGGCTTTCGTTCTCTGCAACAGACTTTCGTTCTCTAAAATAGGCTTTCGTTCTCTACAACAGACTTTCGTTTTCTGAAACAGACTTTCGTTCTCTGAAATAGGCTTTCATTCTCTACAACAGGCTTCGTTCTCTGAAATAGGCTTTCGTTCTCTACAACAGGCTTCGTTCTCTAAAACAGGATTTCCAAAAGGGAGAGCTGTGCTTTACAACTTTATCGTTATTCTTTATTTCACATTTATATTTCCAGAGAGGACATTCCCAGCAACTTTAGAGATGTTAGGAAATTTTTGTTTCAACCCAGTCACTTGGATCCAATTGGAATGGTTATCGTAAATTTGTTGCATGAATGGCTGAAACATGTGCACCACAGCCTTTAGACAAAAAAGTTAAGTGTCAACCATATACTGTATGTTTATGCACTACTGTACCAAACCGACTACTCCCACTGTTGCTACGAAAATTAAATTATATATCCTATTTTTATTCATATATGTATATTCTTTACAATATTGAAGAATTTTCATGCTATATCTATGGGAATCTAACTTGAAGCTCTATAACATAAAATATGCATTTGATGGAAAAATGTTAAATCGCTTATTAATGTCTAATATTGAAATAATCATTATGCAAACTTCTAAACTGAATATTGATTTTTGTTAAATTGTTTGAAACAAAATTTATTATTGTAAGCTTTAATTAAATTTCTGAGGTAAATTATTATGAGGCACTACTGTTATGAAATATTCTAGCTTGCATAACTGTAAAATACTGAAGGAATAGTGTTGAAAAATGAAATTGAAATCTATTTAATTCTGATCTTTAATTTATCTTGAGTAACATTTTTCCATTAAATGTATATTTTAAAAGTTATAAAGCTTCGAAGTTAGGTTACCATTGCCATAAATGCGAATTCTCTAATACTTTGGAAAGGTAATGTATATTCATTCCAAAATGAACTGACTGTGGTGTAACGAACCATTCTTACATAAAACAACTGTCTCAAATGATTAAAACATAGTGTTCAATCACCATAAGTGAATTCCATCACTATTTGGGAAGAAGAATTTATAAAAGGGATATGTCAACTACTTACAAAAATAATGTATGTTATTTCCCAATAAAAACCATTAAAATAAACCCATTAAAGTTAAATAAAAACTCAAATCTTCCTATTTTAAAATCTTTCTCTTTCCAAAGATGAAGAGAAAGATTAAGAAATCCATTCACTATTAAAAGTACCATTACCAAAATTAAGCAACTTAAACTGAAATCCACAAAGGTCTTTAATTTTTAAATTTTTATTTTTCTTTAAATGGGTTAACTTTTCTTCTCTATGCCGATTGGTTTTCCTTTTCAACCATGTCTTCCTTTTTTCTTGGCACATGCACATTATGGAACTAGAAGATGGCACCGAAATGATAACGTCTTCTTCCGTAATGTGTCAAAGAGGATATTCTCCTAAAGCCTTCGTGGGGATTCTTTCAGTTTCTGATAAGTACTTTTTTTTTTCCTTTCCCATCTCCCGTCATGAGCGAAAGCGAAGGAAAAAAAATCATCAAGTAATAAATTCTTTACGATGCTGCTCAGAGTCTGTCTTCTCTCTCTCTTGGTGAATTTCGATTATTCCGTCGGTTTGAGAAGAAAGGTGAAGACATCTAATGCGTGACATTTGCATCATATGTGAAGTTTTTTAAACCCTAATTTAGTCTTACTTTTTAAAGATTGTGTTAGTTTATCAGTGGGGTAGATATTTGTAATATCACATTTGGGTTCCGAGTTCTCTCAGGAAAACGAATTTTTTTTCTCTCTTAATGACTCTTTTGGTGGAATTTTTCACTTAAGAATGGTCAGTGATTGTAGTGGGCTGTTTCATTCGTTGCGTATATGTTATGATATAAGTAGGTCTGGAGTGACTAAAAGGAACTGACTAATGGGTCACAACACAAAGTGACTAGGTCTAAGTGAATAGTAGGTCCCAAACGCAAAGTGACTGGTAGGTCTAAGTAACTAATCGAAAATGACTAATAGGTCCCAAACGCAATGTGACTGGTAGGTCTGAGTGACTAATAGGTCACCCCACAAAATGACTAGTAGGACTGAGTGACTTGCAGAAAGTGACTAGTAGGTCTGAGGGACTAATAGAAAGTGACTACTAGGTCACCCCACAAAGTGACTTGCAGGTGTGAGTGACTAAAAGAAAGTGACTACTAGGTCACCCCACAAAATGACTAGTAGGACTGAGTGACTTGCAGAAAGTGACTAGTAGGCCTAAGTGACTAGTAGGCCTAAGTGACTGATAGAAAGTGGCTACTAGGTCACCCCACAAAGTGAGTTACAGGTCTGAGTGACTAAAATAAAGTTTCTTTGAAGGTCATCAAAAATTTACTAGTAAGTCTTGATTTAAACAGTATGTTACGTTTTAGGTGTTCGTTCGCTCTATTTATTTTACGTTTCGAGCCCCGGGTAAGGCATGGACGTTTGTGTTGTTTATCTGCTGAGGTCCCGCCATCCTCACAGACCTTCTACTATGGCGTAGAAACTAACAGACTCCTGTCAGACCTTTGTGGCAAGCAGCTGCTTGAGGGGGTATTCATTGTATTTATTTATTTTTCCAGTCTTTATGATTCCGTTTCTAAAGCTTTCTTCTACAGATTTAAATAACCCTCTTTCATTAATAGAGACAACATAATTCGAAGTCATCATTTCCACGGAGAAAAAAATTATTTATTTATCTTTCATTAATGAAGCAAAAGCAGTGTATTTTTTCCTAAGGAAAGAGATACTTTAATTCTAATATAAATAGCCTACAATGGGGAAAGGAAAGTAACTGGAAAATGCATTCGCCTCTAGCAAATAGGGGCTGTGTTGTTGCTTTACCTCTGATTGGCACATTTTAGCGCACAATGCGCTAAATGGCCAAGTCACAAGGACTCCAAGGGCTTAGAGAAGAGAGGTTGTGAAAAGAGGACCCACTGGACAGCTATTGGGAGACAAATTGCGCCAAGCTCATCCAGCGAATTCTTTAACGTACACCGTATGGCTCTCTATCACATGGAGTAAACATCCATCCGACGGACTGTGGACTTTCCAACCCCATCGGTTCCCCCTTTCTGACTGAGGGCAAAGTAAAGATTAACAGAGATAAATTTCAACGCTGGTCAGGTTGGGATTCGAACCTGGGAACTGCACTCTTCGGATCCAAGCTCGTAACCTGGCGTTCCCACGTTCCATTCCACACTATGTGTAGGTTGAGATTTCCTCCTCAAATCCTGAGAAAGGTAGAGACCGATGGGCTTGAAACGACTGTCATTTTTCGGAGGACACATTAAGTTGAATCAAAATGCATAAAAGTCAGCTCAACTCTTGATTCCTTTGGAGCCCTAGTGACCTGGCCATTTAGCCCATTTTGTGCACAAAATTGCAGCTCAAAAGACAAAATAACTCTTTGAAAGCTTCCCGTTTCCCTTTGGATTATGATAAAGATAAAAACTGTTATTTATTTATTTATAGGCATTTTTTCATTCACCACGGACAGTTCACAGAGCATTTTCATTACACTCATGGAATACTTTGAGACCTAATGATGAAACCATAAATCATGTTATCTTATAAAAATAAATAAAATCAATTACTTAATTTGAAGATTCTCGAAAGAAATTTTATAAAAATCTTTCAAAATTTTTTTTTTCTATAAATTATTTTAAATTAGACAAATCTCTTTCTAAGAAAATCTGTTTATCTTAAAATTGCTAAAATATCTATATGATACTGATTTAATTAATATCTTTTAATATATTATTATTGTTATGTTCCTTGTGTTTTTTATAGCTTAACACCTATAATTAGTTTCTTTAACCTCCGTAGCCCATGGCTGCTTGAGGAGGAGGAGGATTAGTATGATGAATATTTAACCTAGATTTTTATCAGTTTTGTTCCAATTATTTAGTTCTGCGAGAGGTGTGTTGTATCAAGTTCTCAGTTGTATTGTGTTGTATTAAGTTCTCAGTTGTATGGTGTTGTATCAAGTTCTCATATATAATGTTGTATAATGTTGTATCGCGTTTTCAGTTGTATGGTGTTTTATCGCGTTCTCAGTTGTATGGTGTTGTATCAAGTTCTCAGTTGCATGTCTCAGATTATGGTGTTCTATCAAGTTCTCAGTTTATAATGTTGTATCAAGTTCTCATTTGTATAGTATTACATCAAGTTCTCAGTTGTATGCGATGTAAATCAATAAATAAATAGAAAAATAAATAAATTCTGATATTGTAACAAAAAGGAAGAAAGAGTTTGTATCGAAATATTGTATATTTTCTTGCTTTGTTCAATTATTTTTGCCAACTTCGGGAAAAATATAATTTTTTTCTGTGGAACCGATACACTTTAATCAGAAAAAAATATTATAATTAATTCCAACCATAGGTATCTAAATTTACAAAGTAATACGATATTATAACTACTGACGAATCTATTTAGGGCGGGAGGGAGTTAAGAAAGCCATACACACACAAACACACAAAACATGCCTTCCCTATGCCTTCTTACTCATGGAGAATTTTAATAACTAAAAAGAGGGAGAAAATAATAATACTAAATATATATTTTACACCAATTTATATAAGTAATTTCCTACTTTACTATCACGGCATCATTATATAGTGATATTTGAAATAACCTTTCTTTCAGTTATATAACTATATGAATTGCTTTGATCTTATTTCAACTTATCTTTTCTTGTTACCTAATTTTTCCGTAGATTTATTTTTACTCGAAAATGCGAAATCTGTTATCCTAACTTTTATATATTCTGCTGGCACCTAAATTTCCAAGCAGTCATGTTATATAGTATGCATAATATAATATAATATTAATTCCTCAGAAAATAAGACGAAAACAGTGCAGATAGTGTATGTAACTGAAAGAAAGTTTTTTTCGATACTAATATATTTTACATATATTTGGCAAGAATATTTTTAAAAGCTCACTGTACAGAGGACTAAAAGTATATATTGCCTTATTTGGCGAGAAAAATATATGAGATAAAATTTTCAAAAACCAGCCATTTTTCTGATCTGTTTTTGTTCCATTGTTTTTATCCTTTGTTTTTCTTTCGCATCCTGGTCTACATACCAAAGTTCCCTTTCAAAGAATTTTGTAATACTCCTATTTTAGTTCACCTAAAACATAAATTACTACTTAAAATCTAACTTCGGAGTCTTATGTTCGATTAAAACTTCAAGGATGGCATTTGTTTGTTTGTTTTTTAGATATTATTTTCAACATCATTCGCACCTAGTATCTTACGACGTTTCTTCATAAAACTTCTCGTTCTTTGCCTCTTTTGTTCATTTCATTCTTCTTCCTAATGTTCCAAAATCACAGGCCACAACTAGAAGAACATCGTTTTCCTCAGAACATTACTCTCCTGTAATGGACACGCTCAGACAGCTGCCCACAATAAACTATTCTCCGCCAACAACTTGCAGGGTGACATACACTTACGCGGGCGGATATTTATGGTGTATTGTTGAGGGGCGATCTTCATAATGTCATGACATCACAACAGGCCCACAAATCTTGCTTTCTGACGAGGGAGCACGGAAAAATAAATCACAATGAAGTAGAGAAAGTCAAAATATATGAACTAAGGAAAAATATGACGCTTAATATTATCAATACGAATATTCAAATGCTCACGTTTTTTTAATTTTGTGCATTTAGAATTTTTTATTCATGAGATGTATTTAATTAACTCTAACATTCAATACGTTATGTAAAATAGTTGGTATTGATGGTATTTTTGGCACATTCGTCTAAATGGTTAGATCACAAAGACTCCAAGATATCAGGATTCAGCAACAGTCTGCTTCCTGTCTTCCTGGAGGTGTATCGAACCTCCGGGATCAAGCTCAGCCCTCGCATCTGGACCCCTTTCTTTCCCATTGTGGAAAGCTACTGTTCAATGTGAGATCCCATTGCGTACAAAAAAGGGCCGCTCAGAGGTAAAACAACCCAACCTTCTGTCCCTCCCCAAGGAGGGCGAGAAGGTCTAAAATTTTATCTAAAATGAAAGCCAAAATTGGGTTGGATATTAATAGTTATATCACGGGGTTAAGCAAATTTGACACTAAATATCTGAGGGTATTGCAAGCGAGCATTGCTGGTAGCCATCGGTAACATCGAATGCAATAGATGATAACCACATCATTCACCAGTCATCTGTGCTTGATAGACGAACAAATGTCTAACTGTGGTGGCAACGACGTAAGTAAGAGTGTACAACAACAGGTTTCCAAGACAATAGGTGAATAGTGTACCATATATTAATAATATTTGCATTGGATAAGTTTTAATAAAATATTACTATTCGCATTTTCCGTATTCCATTTTGATTTGAATTCCCAACATTAGAGAAAATTTACCTTGGAACATTTAATCCTATTGAAATTTTCTGAATCATTCTATAATCGCCAAAAGTGATTCAACTTTCTAGTTTTTATCTCGTTTTCAGAAAGAAAAAAAGAGATAATAGTTTCACTATTTTTTGTGTGTATTTTTTTTTCACTATTTTTTTCTGTCTGTCTGTCGACGTCACACTTTTTCGTTTATAGAGAAGATAAATTAAAAACTATTTTTATGTTGGATACGTATTGACGAAATATTACAATTCACACTTTCCTAATCTCTCAAAAGCTATACTTGCGTCCTCTAACGATGGAAAGAGTTGAAAATTACACAATTTCCAGCGAATATTGCAAACGATGTAATTATGCTAGAAATTTGAAATTTTTACAGTGGAAAGTGAATATTACGAAGTTTCAATTGGCAACAATGAGTTACCCTCTTAGACCCAAGTAGTGAGGAAAAATACGCAATTTTTCTGTTTTAAGAAATAATTTTTTAGAGATGAATTATAAATTCTTTTTTCGGTTGGATAGGTATTGTAGAAATATTACGATATGAACTTTTCGAACTTTCCAAAAGCAATAAACGTGCACTCTAAAGTGAGAAAAGTTGAAAATTCTAAAAATTTTAACCAGTATTTCAAATGATGTATATAAAATGCAAAAATCTGAAATTTTAATGGTTGACTATGATGGTCATGAAGGTTCCATTGGCTGTAATGAGTTGACCCTTTGCGTCCAGGGTGGGTAGAAACCAAAATTGTTTCATTTTAAGAATATGACTGAAAACTCTTTTTAGTTGTATTGGTACTAATGAACTATTATAATCCGCATTTTTGAAATCCTTATGCAGTTTTAATTTGTATCGTTAAAGATCACTAAATACGGAAACGGTGAAACTTTTATCGAATGTTTTAAGTGATCTGTTTATGGTAGAAATTTTAAATTTTGGTGGTAGAGTGTCAAGAGATATTCCACTGACAACAATAATCTGCCTCGTTTTCTGAGAGGAGTGTGAGAAAACCAACTTTTCAATTTTAAGAAATTAAGAACAAATGCTTTTATAATTACTAATAATATAGGGGAGGGTGACTAAGTCGGTAGCGCGCCAGACTCGTAATTTGCAGCTGGATCAACGTTGAGATTTATCTCGTAATACTCCCCGCCCTGCCCACGGTCAGTAGGGGACACCGATGGGCATGGAAAGACCGCCGTCTTTCCATGCCCATCGGTGGAACGTTAATCCGGATGGAACGTTAAGCCGAGGCTCCGTGTGAGGGAGAGCCACACCCTGTGCACGGTAAAGAACACACTGGATGGTCTTGAAGGGAGCTACCACCTGTCTCCCAATAGTTGTTCGGGTGGGTTCCCTCCCCCTTCTCTGAGCCTTCGGAGTCCTTGTGACCTGGCCATTTAGCCCATGGTGTGTAAAAAAATTACCGCTTAGAGGTAAAACAATCAAACTAATAAAATACTACAATTTGCATTCCACCATCAATTCAATTCAATTCAATCCAATTTTTATTCAACATAGATATGTATCAATACAAAAATTTATGAAATATACCCAGCTAAAGCAACTGAATACTTGAGCGCTGGTGTATAATTATGACAAAAATATAAATACAAAAAAATTAACAAGGCAACAATTGATAATTGAAACAATCAATGATGTAGAAGTCAAAAAATTGGTTTTACATACAGTTATCATTCATTGTTTAGTATCCATTCAGAAAGAGATTTATTAAATAAATATTTAGAAGTAATTTTCTTCATTGTATCTGGAATACTGTTGTATAATTTAGGCCCAATATAGTTTATATTACGGTTAGTAGCTTGCTTTGATATGCGTGGTATTTGCAATTTAAATGATGAGTCTCTAAGTGGTCATTATTATTATATTTATTATTATTATTATTATTCCATCACTCATTAGTTCAAATAAAACTTTTAAACAGCAAAAAACTAGGGAAACGAAAAACTTCATTCTCCTTAAAAACGACATTCCCATGTGTACAGTGGCTCAAAAAAGTATCCGAACACTACGGTTGATTACAGAATTCAGAAAACATATCTGGCAACGATTTTTTTTAGAAATTAGCGATCTGGCAACCTTCGTGTCACGTGACACGAAGGTTGTCAGATCACTAATTTCTAAAAAAATCGTTGCCAGATATTTTTTCTGAATTCTGTAATGAACGATAGTGTTTGGATACTTTTTTGAGCGACTGTACGAGAGGCGATATGGGTTCTTCCTACTTTTATTTTTGATGTGCCATCATTTGGAAGCCTTGAATAGAATCAACATTATTTTCTACAGATCGAATTATTAAATGTGTATTTTTCATGTTTAGTGAAACCGTGTTTCTGTGAATGAATATTTCATAGTTTTAGTCACGGCGGTTAAAGCGTAGGAAATAAAGTTTAGTTTATTATTCAAATAAAGCGTGTAGAGTTAAAACCGAATAACATGTTGTTCTTCATTTGCTTCTTTTGCTTTCAACAGTTCCAAACGTAAATAAATGCAACTGCATTCTATTTCTTCAGAAACTGAAGATTTCGAAAAAAAGATTTTTTTTCAATAGTGAACGTATAAATATGAGATGAACTATCCCAAACCAACATCCTACTTTCCTCAAAATATTGTTTGTGGTTCAATGAAAAAAGAATTTGGCAAATATATGTTCTTATTTCTTTTGTGGCACTACCTTTCCTTAAGTCCATCAAGAATTCATGTTCTCGATTTCGCATTCTTTAGTATTCCGAGTTCTATATTTCATAGTGACATACAGAAAGAAAAATTCAACAACCGCGTTATACTACATTTAGGATTAAGGTCACCGGTGTCAAAATGTTGACCTATATAAAGAAGCAGTTATTTGCCCAACTTTCCAGGTAAACTCCGAGTTTAAGATTCCTCTGAATAAAACTTAATACGGATTTGGGTTGGGTGTTTTACCTCTGAGCGGCACATTTTTGCACACCATGGGCTAAATGGCCAGGCCACATGGACCCCGAAGGCTCAGAGAAGGTTGGGGGAAGGGACCCACTGGAACAGCTGTTGGAAGACAGATGGTAGCCTCCCGTCAAGGCCATCCAGCGTGTTCTTTAACGTGCACAGGGTATGGCTCTCCCGCACACGGGCCACGGTTTAACGTCCCATCCGACGGCCTTTCCAAGCCCATCGGTGTCCCCTACTGACCGTGGGCAGGGCGGGGAATTTTGCGGAGATAAATCTCAACGCTGACCCAGCTGGGACTCGAACCTGGGAACTACAGATTACGAGTCTGGCGCGCTACCGACTGAGCCACCCCCGCCCCGCTTAATACGGAAGATATATGTTTCTTACCTCTGAGTGGATCTTTTTTGGCAGACAATTGCAAGGTGACAAAGACCCCAAATGCTCAGAGAAGGTTGTGAACACTGAACAACCATTAGGAGATGGAAATCTCTAATCAAGGCCATTCAGCGTGGCATTTAACGTGAACAGGGTATGACTCTCCAGCAAACGGGTCACAGCTTAACATCCCATCTGACGGATGAATATCTTTCCAAGCCTATCGATGTCTCCTTTCTCACCGTTCTCTCACCAGTTAAATCTCAACTTTGAAATTGTTTGGGCTCGAATCTGGAAGTTTCAGATTACGAGCGCGGCGTGCTACTGACCGAGACAACCCCGACCTCTAATATAAAAAATGTTTGAAGTGTTTAAAATGTTCCAAAGAGGATCAGTGATTTTATAGAACTATCTGATCAATCTGGTATTTTACATTCTAAATCATGACTGAGTAGTGACTTCATTTGTTGAAAACACATTGAACTTGTTAGAACTACAAAAAGAAAACAAGAAAAAAAAGGAAATAAGATTTCTTGAGAAAAAAATTGTTGGCTTCCTTTCTTGCGCAGCGACGAGTTGTAATGCTTTTTCTGTATTTATTTCGTTCTCGCTTAAAGAATCCTTCAGTTTCTTCCTCTTTATTATTAATGATACGCTTTTTTTTTTTTAATTCGAGTATTCTCTTTTCCAGAGCAGTTTTAATTTCAGCGTCTGTAACCTTTCTTTGCGAAAGCCGCATATGTTTAATTAAATTGCAAAGATGAGGTTCACTTTAACTTTCGATACCACAGATGAAGTTTAGATCTGTGGAAAAAAAATGTATTTTTGTAATAGCTGTATTTAGAAATAAAAAGAAAATGTATATTTAGATTCGTTTCTGTTCTCCTAATTCTTTAAAGTTTCTTCTGAATATTTTTAATGTTAATGGCATTATTTTTGGCATTTCGGTTTAAAAACATTGGATATCACAGCTCTTTTTTTTTGGTTGGGCTGTATTCTTGTCCGAATTTCGCAGCTGAATTCTTTAAATTGACCTTTCTTTGTTTCTCAAGAGTCATAAGATAATGCATTTCCTAGTACGTCATTCTTGACTTCATAGGTTTCAATCATAGTCCATTTGGATCAGATATTAAACTGTAGACACGTCTGGGCTATATTTTCGCATAGGCAAAATTGTCAAATGCTGGGGTCTTGCGATTTTTGGGGCCCATTTTCATTTCCACATATCGTGATGAGAAGAAAATTCCTGTGTAGAGTGCGATATTTTACTTTCACCTAGGAAGGTGAAAGCTTAAGAAGACTCTGAGGCTCATGTTTAGACTATCATACACATCGCACATTTAAAAATACGTCAAATTCCCTATTTTCCGATGTAATTGGATAGAGAAGGAGTAACAATGATGCAAAAAGCGGATAATCTAAAAATCATTTAAATTTTAGGCTTCATATTTAGAAATTACTTTTGAGTATGAGTATGTTTGATGCTCTGGTTATTCGCTCAACATAAATATCAATAAGCAGGTGCCGCTTATTATGTTATTGGATATTAAAATAAATTTTCATTGGAATTAAGCTATAAAAATAAACCCTAATCGAGCAGTACATATATATATATTTTTTTTCGATATTTACAATCAGGCTCAGGGAAACTAAATTAGAAACTGAGTTGTCTCCATTTATCCTGCACAGTGTTTTCTTGCACCAAGTTGGAAATATAACCAAGGCACAAGGATACCAAATTCTCAAAGCTGTATAAGAGATTTATTGCACGAATTACAGCATTGGGAACCACTGTTTTACATAAATAGTTTAACGAAAACAATTAATGCCCTACGTATTTAAAATACAGTCCTTGGTTCGAGTCCCAGTTAAAGCATGGATGTTAAAGCATACTAGCTGATTACTCCTTGTGTTGTCTATCTACTAACTCTTTTCTTTTCGCAGATCTTGTCTGTTGCGTATTAAGTTGCAAACAGCTGTTTGAGGAAGAGCATTTCCTTCTTTTTTTTAATTCAACATATTATAATATACATAATTTAATGATCAAACTAAAAAGCGGTTCTGTTATTGCATTGACTAAAAAGGAATTTGGGATCACATACGATTCACCTTGTAGTGGGAGTGTTGATTACTGATTGGTGGCGTGCGTATCAGCTTCTCTTGCTGCCGGTTCTTTGGAAGTATCGGTATACAGAACGATGGATTGAAGCAAAATACTATTGCAATTCGAATAATGTCGTTTCTAAAGTCACCTTTTAATCCTCATGATTATAATCTAGTTTACTGTACTTTGAATAGCAGGAATTGGAGACTTCTTTCTACTCCTCATATTCCTGAGTAATTAAATTGATTATTTCTGATTATTCCTGATCATAACTATTATAGCTGATTACTCCTGAATAATCATTCGCTTATATTTTTACTAGCAGGAATGGGAGGCTTCCTCTACTCCTAATATTCCTCCGTCAGTCCAGTGGATCAGTTTCCACAATCAAGTTTTGAGATTTGAAATTCTAATGATCCTGCCATTCAGCCGATTTTCCGTCAAAAGTAGATCACAAAGAATAATTTACTAATTGATTATTTTCTTGTATTGTCCAAACAAAATTGTATGTAGCAGTATAAATAATAATTTGAAAAATCGTGTTTTTAAAAAAATGTCACGATTTTCACCTCGACTATAAACGAACTGGCAATGAGAAATAAATCCATCTAAGATTTTTTTGCTTCAAAAAGCTACAACGATATATTTACTGAAAACAGGTTTAGCTTTTATTTTACATATAAAACAAAATATTTATATTTTACCTGTCAGATAAATTCGTCATCTTTTTTTTTTCATTTATTAAAACATTTTTTTACCATTAATATTCTCTCACTTCATTTTGTAAGCTTTCAAAAGTTATGCATTATGATACAGGAAAAACAAGTATAATATTTATATTAGCAATTTTTAAAAATATTTGGTAAAAATGTTTCGAAACTTATCTCACTCTGAATTTACTGTTTTTTCGCAATTATTCCTAATGCTATTTGGTTAATATATGCATTAGGTTCGTTCTGCGTCGTGAAATTAGGTTTCGTAGTCAAAATAGAATAAAATAAAAATTAAAAAAAAATCAATGTGATCGGAAATTAAAAAATGTAGAATATCAACCATATACCTATAGTCTCTATGAACTTTCAGCTAATAAATGGTGAACAAAAATTTACACTGCCAAATTAGCCATATACAATATTTAGATAAACAGCAATTAACTAGAATTTTGTATTTTTAAGTGCAGTAAAATTTTTGTTTTGGCGTTCTTTAATTTATTTTATGTTTTGCTTTCACAATATAGTTAATATCTCTCTACGACACTGAGTTCTTGTTCTTTTAGCTATAAATAAACAAGTTCTCTTTTCGAGCTATACATATGAAGCTAACGTGATTAAGACAAAAACGAACCGTAAACAAACAAAGCAAAACTATGTAGTGTTTTACGTACATTGAGCTGAGATACTTTGGAAATGCGAAAAATGAAAAAAGAGAACCTAAATTCGAAATATGAGTGTTTGAAATAACACAAAACGAAATATTTTTCGGAATTAAACAGAAACTCGATGGTTACTTTTCATTTTACATTTCCATTAGTACTCTAGTACCGCTGTTTGCAACTCTGTAGTGTGATATTCATGAGCGTATTATTTGATTTTTTTCATTATCGCATACATATCTACTTTTACGAGAAGCATTCCGGTAACGTAGTTTTCGAGTTTTCGGCAGAAATAAAAAGTAAAACATGAGAAGAGCGAAATGTTGATCACTTATGGATACATTTTTAAACTCTGAAACACTCTTAAGACTTTTCAATTATGGATAATCCATTCTTTATTCTTCTTTGCTTCCTCTGAATCTCTGTGTGTGATAAAATAGTCACACTCCTTGCTTTTTTGTTGGCAATAGAAATTTGCTGAATATTTCAAAGACTTGAATAGAACGTACCGTATATCTTGTCAGGAATGATGGGGAAAGTAAATTACTGAAGCACTATCTTTCCTGGTTTATTTGCACAATCTAATAGTGCATCCAACTAGCATATTGTCGGATTATTAATACTACAGTATCACGTATATATTGGTGTCCAAAATTTGTTGCACCCCATGTTAGATAAATCGGAAGCTAATTTTGAAACTGAAATGCCAGTGGTGCTCTTCTAGGATGTGACTGCATTAATGAAAGATTTCAACTAAGCAGTTCAACTACAACGTACCATGATAGGATACTTGTTGTATGTATAGCTTATAAAATAAGCTTTCTGTGGAAACGTCACTGACGATAAAGATTTCAATTAAATCTATCTAATTGCACATTTTCCACGTTATTCGTTCGTATTTAAACGGTGATAATTTCATATGCAATCAAAACCGCGTTTAAAATAACAATGGATATGTGAGATGTATGAAGTCTCCTGCCTCAGGTCTGAAGCCAGTATTGCTTTGTAGTTAGCTTCTCAGCAGACAAATACCTCAGTGATGTGTTGGATTTCCCTTTACATTTGTGCAAAACAAACTAAAGATTCTAGAGCACCATCCTAAGCGGAAATTCATCAATGCATTCCAAGGACATTTCGCGAAATGTCATCTTTTTGGTTAGCTCGGCGTTCTAAGAGATGATGTTTCAGGAAACAAGAGCACGTAACGAACCACAGGAATGGCTTTTCAGCTGCGGATGAGGCCTGAACGGATAACACACATGTGTTCACGTGTTTTATGGTTTATAGTGAAGTGGGATAATTTCTCTTTGTTCATTAAACTGTGACCAAATAGCCGCCTTTTTCATCTTATATTCTTTAGCCTCCAGTTTCTTAGAAAATGGGTGAGGTAAAAGGGGGTTTCAAAGTGTTACGTAACATATGCGGTATCGTCGTTGGTGATTTTTAAGGATGCTTGGTTTACAGAAATAGTGGGATAATACTGACGGTAAATACTATTACTTTAACTATCATAAAGTAAAAACTAAAAAAACTTATTTCAGAAACATGTTTTGTATAAATAAAACAAATTACCCTTTAAGCAACTGCTTGCTACAAAAGTCTGACAAGAGCTTGTCATTTTAATACACCATAGAAATGAGTAAAGAAGCAGAGACCTCAGCAGAAAGACAACGCAAAAAGGAAATATCGATTTCTTATACAGGATCCCTTTGATCAGTAGCCAAGCACGTAAATTACTCTGCCACGGGACGGTTAAAGTTAATTCTAATTAGAAAGATTTGATTCAATTTAGACATTCTAACGAGCCTCTTTGTATTTTTTTAACACTAATGAATTAATGCATGTTTCTTAAAATATACGCTCACGATATTTTGTTTTAAAACATTTAAAATGTTTCCTATTATGTTACTTACACTTCTGGCCATTAAAGGTGCAACACAAGGAAAGACAAGAGATATCAAAGCCATATTTAGGGAATACATAGCTTATGTTACAAGGATCAAATGATTACAAATACAACTCGGTTAGACTTGTGGAATACAAAGAAATCAGTATCTTGTGTAGCCACCATGAGCAGCAATAAACGCTGCTACACGGTCCGGCATTGAGAGGATGAAACGTTGGATGTGTGTTTGGGGAATGTCATTCCATGCAGTTTCGATAAGTAGCCAAAGTCCATCTGTTGTAGCAGCTGCTGGTGTCTGATGCGCTATTCGTTGTAAGATCATGGACCAGACATGTTCAGTTGGGGACAGATCAAGTGAACATGCAGGCCAAGGAAGAAGTGTCACATGGTGACTATCCAAGAATTGTTGGACGATGCATTCCATATGTAGTCGGGCATTGTCCTGTTGGTAAATGACACAGAGAGCCCCTGAAGATAAGGTACAACCATAGGCTCCAACACCTCAGTGATGTAATGCTGGTTGTTCAAAGTACTGGTAATGGATGCGAGACGCATGCATGAGTGGAGTCCAACGACACCCCATACCATAACATCAGGTGCCGGACCTGTATGGCTCTGCATCATGCATGTCTCACTGAGCCTATCGCCACAGTACCACCAGATACGGATTTGCCCATCATGGTGTTGCATACTGAAGTGGGATTCGTCTGAAAAGACGATGCGATGCCATTCGCACATCCATGCGTGACGTTCTTGGCACCATTGCAGTTGCATACACCTGTGTTGGTATGTATGGATACCGTATTCTTCGATGGGGCATACTTAATCCTTTAGTGCGTAAGAACTGCGAGCAAACACTATTCCAGTGCTTTACACCGGCTCTTTGTAATATCCTCTTATACCATTTCCAGGGGGCGTTGCTATCAAACATGATGTGCATATGTGCTGCGCTTTGAATCATTTACATGTTCTCCCATGGGCTACCCATCTTACATATTTCGGGACAATCTGATGAGTTCTTCCTGGTGTTGCATTTTTAATAGCCAGCAGTGTACTTACTTTTTCACCGAGCCGTCTCTTACTTTTTTTAGTTATAACTTTTAGTGATATTAGTCCTATAGATAAAAATATTAGTTTCTAAACTCTAAATCAATATCAGACAAATTAAAAAGTGAAAAAGCATGCAATAACTATCATTTTGTATAAAAAATAATAAATTGTTGTCTGCATTTGGACAGCTATTGCGAAACAGATGGAAGCCTTTCGTCAAAACCATACAGAGTGTTCTTTAACGTTAACAGAGTATATATAGGTCTCATGCACATGGGTCACGGTTTAAAGTCCTACCTAAAGGATGACAGTCTTTCCAAACCCATCTGTGTCCACTTTCTTACCGAGGGCTGAGGCGAAATTTTGCGTAGACAGATCTCAACGCAGTCACAGTAGGGTGTGCTTTGAGACCAGTTCATAGCAAGAAGAGAGGCGCGAAAATGAGAACATCAGATTACAAGCCTGGCCCTCTATATACTGAGGGGGCGGGGGTGGCTCAGTCGGTAGCGCGCCAGGCTCGTAATCTGTAGTTCCCAGGTTCGAGTCCCAGCTGGGTCAGCGTTGAGATTTATCTCCGCAAAATTCCCCGCCCTGCCCACGGTCAGTAGGGGACACCGATGGGCTTGGAAAGGCCGCCGTCCGTCGGATGGGACGTTAAGCCGTGGCCCCGTGTGCGGGAGAGCCATACCCTGTGCACGTTAAAGAACACGCTGGATGGCCTTGACGGGAGGCTACCATCTGTCTCCCAACAGCTGTTCCAGTGGGTCCCCTCCCCCAACCTTCTCTGAGCCTTCGGGGTCCATGTGACCTGGCCATTTAGCCCATGGTGTGCAAAAAAGTGCCGCTCAGAGGTAAAACAACCCAACCCAACCTATATACTGAGCTAACCTCGCTCCAAAAGGACAAGGTATCTTGGATATCCGTACAACCGATAAACCTCCAACCACATCGAAAACAAGAGAAAGATTGCAAAAAATACAGTTAAAAATAATTCCGATTCTATCAACTTCCATTAGGCAAAAAAAATAATATATCACAACAGTTATATTTACTTGTAGAATTAATTTATCTATCCCCATAAGCTTAAATTAATTTTTTAAAATTGTTTTTTGAATTGAAAATTTTTTGTAGAATTAATTTATCCATCCCCATAAGCTCGAATTAATTGAATTAATTGAAGGAAACGAATCCATTTAAGCCACGAATTAAAGTTATCCATCCCCATAAGCTCTGCTAACCACCGCTCTGCCTTCGGTGAGAAAAAAGGTATCGATAGGACTAGAAAGATCAATTTCCGGTAAATGGCGCTTTAAGCTTTGCTACCATTTACAGGCGAGCCATTTTCTGTTCACATTAAAGATTATTCTAGATCGCCTTTGAGCGGACTCTTCAGTATGTCTCCTAGCAAGTACCCAGTGGATCTCCTTCCAGGGTTGGGTTGTTTTACCTCTGAGCGGCACTTTTTTGCACACCATGGGCTAAATGGTCAGGTCACAAGACCCCGAAGGCTCAGAGAAGGTTGGGGGAGGGGACCCACTGGAACAGCTGTTGGGAGATAGATGGTAGCCTCCCGTCAAGGCCATCCAGCGAGTTCTTGAACGTGCACAGGTTATGGCTTCCCGCACACGGGGCCACGGCTTAACGTCCCATTCGACGGACGGCGGCCTTTCCAAGCCCACCGATGTCCCCTACTGACCGTGGGCAGGGCGGGGAATTTTGCGGAGATAAATCTCAACGCTGACCCAGCTGGGACTCGAACCTGGTAACTACAGATTACGAGCCTGGTGCGCTACCGACTGAACCACCCCCGCCCCCTCTCCTTCCAGGACATACCACTTAGTCCTTGGATTCGTTATGACCGGAACATTTAACTAATTTTGCGAAAAGAAAGTGACGTTCAGATATGAAATAACTCAACCCAGTTCAAACAAGAGGTATAAGAAAATCCCAAAGCTAAAATTGGCTATTTTCTAAATAAATTTTGGCAATCTTATATAATAACAATTATCTCTGAAGCAGCTGCCTGCCACAAAGATCTAACAATAGCCTATCAGTATAATATGCCATGGAGAAGATCGTTGAGGAAAGAAAATTCCATTTGAGCCCAGGTCCCTTTGATCACTAGCGTTAACCACCCTGCCAACGGGACATTAACAGCAGTTAGCGACAGCATTTTGTTGATAATGACTTTTAATTATTAAATTTAAAACAAATACGAAGAGAAAACTCCCGGATGATGGGAGACTTTCTCATCCAGGAATAATCCTCAGCTTCTGATTCAGGACTGGGAAAAAGGGCCAATGAACTCTCAGAGCCCTGGGAGGAGATAAGACATTTTTGCCACAGTAATCATGAGGTAGAACAGACACCAGTGCACGTAGTTAAAATCGTCGAAACCTGTTTGCTGGAAAACCTCCAGAAAGGAAACGAATCCATTGCGTTCTCTACTTCCGAGACGTACAGAAAGAACATTCAGTTGTTAAGAAAGGAAATTAGTTCATTAGTATGTTAAGATAAATGTAAATGCAAAGAATAATGAGTTTGTGTAGTAGAATGACATTTGATTTTTTTTTTCTTTTGGTGAGACAGAGAAAATTGAATGGTTTATGCCTTCTCTCTATAAAATAAAAACATATTCGTGTATCTGTGAAAATTTTACATATATATGAGTAAAATAATTTCCATATTCGAGAACAAGTAGAGAAAATTTAAAATATTGTATAATTTAATTTCTAGAAGTTTCAAGTAGAGAAAATTTAAAACGAAACAATTTCCCGAATGAGTTTCGACTGTAAAAGTTTTAAAATATTTTTATTTCATTAAATTTATTTGCCCAAAATATTTCAGCAGTCAGATGAGATGCAGCAGCCTGTACAGAATACCCTCATGACCATGCAATGACTCTGGCGGTCCCTGGGGCACAGAGGTTTAACGAAACTGAATTTCAGGTTTGTTTGCTATATTTTGCCCAATGAATGGATAACCCCACAGTTATTTTATACAGATGGCGGTTCACAATCATATATCATGACATTAAGGGATTCGATAGGTTTATCGTTCAGAGCTGAAAATGGCACAATAACATAGGTTAGCCGTCGTCGTTAGATTCGTCGTCGTTACCGAGATATGGCGATCCAACGTATTTCCACTTAACAAGTTAGAAACATGTCCACATGGTTTGAAGGATGACAGATAATGCATTTGGCATGGATTTATTTATTTTTAGAGTTATTTATATTTAACACTGAACAACATCTACAGCAAATGCTCAAACTGTCCAGTCAGGGTAGTCATCAATCATCATACTAATTAATAAGTGCATCTGAAAGGGTGTGAGAACGGGAAACTACCGGACATCGATGTGCATGTGTTTCTTATAACCCCAGTGGTGAGGTCATTGAGTTGCGTAAGATTTATGTGCTTTGTAATTGCACAGACACTTGACCGATTGGTCACATATTTAATGTGCTGGCCCCCCTTTTGCGACCCTGTTTCGAGCTAGGAGATCCGGATTCTAGCTGCAGTGGGTCGCCATTGATCCCGCTGCGAAACTCCGAAATGTCTGGGGATGCTTCCGTCGCCTCAGCTATCTTGAAAGTATGAATGGAGTAATATGTTATCAGTGGCGATAAACTCGCCAAATGGGAAAAGTTATCATTAGACAGACGTCTCGTGAGAAACCTTTTGGGGATTTAGGTAGTTAATATAAAATCGCAACTCTTATCTTTTGTATCTTAACTTGTTCCTGGATTCAAGGTGGATGATTTGAAGGTTTCCTGTTATGTTTCAACGGCGTATCCAAGGAAAGTGTATATGCAAGTGGAAATCTGTTTTCATTGCATAATATGTCAACATAATAATAGTCTCATTATATAGTATATATATATATACTGTATTTTTTTCGGTAACATGAGGCTCATTGTGTAATAAAAATAATATTTGTTAAAAACTTGTTTAATATAAAAATGAGATATATATATTTTCTGTCGAAACCCTAAACGTATTCATTGTCTAAATATTTTTTTATTCAATTACGGCCTTTTGGATTCTTTTCCCCTACATCACGACTTTTTGGTTTCATAAGATTTTCGCCTCGAAATGTACTCCCCCGCATCGCTCTAAAGTTATTTCATAGGACGATGAATCACCACGTGTAAGTGTTAACCATAATGCGGAGATTTAAATTTCGTTAGAGATTTCTAGTAGTTTTCTCATTTTTTAGGAAACTACCCTGATTCCAGCTTGATGTTCATATATCCATGAAAGGGGACTAACTAAACCCATTTTAGTATCCATCTACCAGGCATGTTTTTTTTTTCTTTTTAATATATTCTGCACAGATGGGAATGACTTAACATCCCATTTGATGCACGACTACGTCTCCAAGCACAAATATTTGCACTTCTTCACCGAGAGTGCGACAAGTTTATGGAGAAAATCTCAACGCTGTCTCACCTAGAAACCAAAAATGGAATCCTCCCATTACATAATCTAGATCGATCTGTATTTTGTTTTTGTATTGTGTTTGGACCATGTAATTGTTAAAGTAAATTCTGATATAGATGTGAAAGGCAGTAGTTGTATTTTCGGACATATCTGATCATTACCCAATTGGTATTAAAATTGATATAAATAACCGAAATTGTAACATGTCAGAGGGAAAACAAAATAATTTTACGTATAGAATAGACTATACACTACTTATTAAAGAACTGGAAAAGACCAATTGGGATAACATTAAAAATATAGAAGATGCAAATTTGGCATACAAGAAATTTATCGACAAATTTTCTGAAATAATTAATAAAACCAAACAGTATTGCTTAAAAAACACAAACAGAAAATCAAAAAACAATTTGGATAACAGATAAAATTATAAACCTTGTCAAAACAAGAGAAAAATGCTATAAAAATTTTAAAAGATATTCACATAATAATGTATATGAAACGAATTATAAAAATGTAAGAAATCAGTTTAATACCAAAGTAAAAAATACAATAAATAATTACTATAGAACACAATTTCAAAATTGTAATGGTAATAGTAAAAAACAATGGAAATTTATAAATGAACTAACTGCTCAAAAAAAGAAAATATCTGTTACACCGCAATTGTTTAATATTGGTAAGTAAACAAATGATAGCGATTCATTAAAATAGCAAATGAATTTAATCTTAATTTTACTCGAGTTTCAGAAAATATTATTAAATGCCAAACACATGAAACTACTGCCAATTCATTTGAGCATGGTACTAGAACTAACAGTTCTATGTGTCTGCAATCAATTAGGGAAATTGAAATTGAAAATACTATTTCAGAATTGCATGACAATAAAATTCCTGGTTTAGATGGATTTACTGCCATCATATTAAAAAAACCTGTAAAGCATATTACTAATCCTCTTTCATATATTTTTAATATGTCAGTTCAAAATAGGGTCTTCCCAGATGAATTAAAGAAGGCAGTCGTGGTTCTTGTTTATAAAAATGGAAATAAAAATATGTTATCAAATTATAGGCCAATATCTATCATTTCAATTTTCTGAAATATTTTCGAAAAGCTAGTTAAAAAACGAATTAACTGTTTTTTATTGAAATATAGCCTTTTTTTTCCAATAGGCAAGTTGAGAGTGTAAAAGTACGGAGGATGCCACAACTGATCTTTCTAAATAGATATATGACTCCTTAGAAAATAATTATCAAACTATATCTATATTTTTGGACGTACAAAAAGCATTTGACACCATCTCCCACAACGAACTATTGAATAAGATGGAACATGCCGGAATTACGGGAATTGTACTAACATGGTTTAAAAGTTAACTAAAGAACAGGATATAAGATGTTAAAATAAATGGTATTATTAGTTCAGAGTTAAAGGTAAAATATAACGTGCCACAGGGTTCTGTACTGAGGCCGATTTTATTTTTGATATATATTAACGATTTTTATCAAATGAACATAACAGGGAGAATTACTAGTTTTGCTGATGATACTGCCATCACATTTCGAGCTAAATATAAAACAGAATTAAAAACATTAATCAACAGTGAATTAAAAATTATTGGTACTTGGTTTAGAACTAATAAAATAACTTTGAATCTAAATTAAAAAAAATAATGTATTTTAGTTTAAAGAGTAGAATTACTGAATATCTGGATATTAGAATTCATAATGAGGCCTGCAATCAAGATTTAGCTTGTAATTGTAAGCCTATCGGAACTGCTCACTACTTAGGTATAAACATCGATCAAAAATTGAACTGGAAACCGTATGTGGATAAAATTCAAATAAAACTTAGATCAATGTTATACAAAATTTATTACTTAAATAAATTGGTAGATGCAGAAATGATGTTAAATTTATATAATTCCTGGATTCAGTCTGTATTTTATTATGGGCTATTGCTTTAAGGGGGAACCTATAAAACAATTCTCAAACCAATAATTAAAATTCAAAACAGAATAAAAAACTAACAAATAGTATTAATAGGTCTTCTAATGTACATTGTAGGTATATACATATGGATATCTTGCCTTTAAGACATCTTTATGTATATAAGCTAATGATTCATGTATACAAAAATAGCAATTATCTTCAAGAAAAAATATTTGAACATCATTTGCGTACTGAGGGGAAATATTATATTGTTCCATTAGTTAAAAAAGAGATTGTACATAAGCATTCAATGTTTAGCTCCCAAAATATTCAATAATTTACCTTATGAAATAAGAAATTTCTCCGGTAATATTTATTTGTTTAAAAAAAGTTAAAGGTTTTTCTTATGGGGTTTGCTGACATTGAATTTATGTATAATATACTAAAGTAAATTTTGTTGTCTACATCCTGAATTAGTTCAGGATGTAGACAATACCGAATAATTTTTCATTTGCATTATTATATAATAGAACATCGGATAGTTTGAATTTTTTTAAGTATATATGTATACACGTTAATATGCTTAAATTTTTGTATATTCTATGTTATCTTTAAACAGTGTTATATGTAATATATATTATATACCTATAACACTGTTTATTAATTATTATATAATAAAATTATTATATAATAAAAGCCTAGGTTGTGGGTTGTTTATAGGAAAAGAAATGTATAATTATTTGTAAAATAAAGTTAAAAGTTGAAAAGTTTATCTGATTTACACCACTTCACGCTGCATTAAAATGAAGAAGACAAATATTTTAATATAATTAAAAAATGAAATATTTCACATATTCCTTCAAATTCAGCAAAGCTTTTGTTACGTTTCAGTTCATCAGAGAATTTTCTACACTTACATTAGATGCATGAGCAAAGCGGTACATGTAATGGTAATGAATCTGCCGCTGTAATTAGTAATGGTACATAATTGTCCTTCACTGAATGCTAGCATTGCCAGCTTCGTTTGGTCAATGATGATATACGCTTCTTTTCCGGAAAATGCATCATCTCTCGAGGTTAATTACTTTGTACGATGCCTAAGTAAATAATTACAATTTTGTTTAATTGTGTCACTGACCGCTTCTGATTTTCCTTCTCAGAAAACTCGTTGTTCTTCCTCTTTGTGTAAAGACAATTAATTTTTTTTTCTTCTTTCTTTTAATTATTTATGGAAGAATAAATTTGGATGCCGCCGTAACAGTCTCTAATGAATTCTGGACATTTTATTACAAGCACTGTTTCCGCCTAAGGCTTAGAGGGGAAAGGTAATGATTTGTCAAGGACCTTGCTTCAAAGTGTACATACACGGGAAGGCTTTTAAAAAAGCTGTTCTCATTGGCCAGTCGCGATCGAAAATTCCTAATTTTCTTGTTCAAAGTGTTCCTAGCGTTTCTGATTTTAGAAAAATGCTACATGAATGTCAGAACTGGTCATTATAGCTTACTATTCTATTAAGCAATAATATCCAATTCTAATATTCATATATCAGTAGCTCAGGATATATGTTTATGGAGTTAAATTATTTAAATTATTTAATACATTATTCAGTTAAATAATAAAAGTCTAAATTGCACATACCTACATATCTAAGCTGATTGACAATTAGATATCTAAATATCAGGCCCGTACCTTTAAAAAAAAGGTGGGGGAGGAAGGGAACGTGACGCAATCGAACCGGAAAAACGTAAAAGGAGGGGGTCAAGAAACTGGATATTCATTGCAGTATAACATTTCTCCCTGTTTTTTAGAGGTTTTTAAAATTTTCTTGAAAAATGCATGAAATATGCAAAAGTTAATTTTTTTTGTCTCCATTACCTTTACTAGTATTCTCAAAGGGACAGGATCCCTTGCTCCTCTCCCTAAGTCAGGCCCTAGTATGTGTAAACATGTATTGTTGTTTCTCAAAATCAGGAAGTAGTTGAGTAAACATTTTACACTTTTTGTATTGTACCTATAAACAACGGTACAATTTGAAGTCAGTAAAATTTAAATTACTTGAAAAAATTTTAATTTCTCTGCAATAAAGTTATTTTCTTTTAAAAATGAGGCCAAAAACATTTTATATATATGTATATCTGTAAAATGTGTATTCATAATCAAACGGCAGTAGTTCTACCACTCCCATCTGCGTAACGTCTTGATCATAGCTTTTATCCCAATGTGGTAATGCCCTTTTTCGCCACATATATATCTTCGAAAGCAGTCCAATTAACGCAAACACAATCATAACATTATCATAAGACTTAAAGGTATACATGTGAGGAAAGAGAGGTCTGCTCAGAAAGCCAACGCAAACTTGAAACGAAAGGTCACCATTCCTTCTCCAATATCTTAACAAAGGTCTCTTTTGTCCACAGTCAAAAATGCTAACCGAATACCCCTTGCTGTCTGCTATGTAATGAGCATCTGTTCTAACATCTGTTCTGAATATTGATAAGTGAACAGTAAGACAGATTAAGTTTAATTTTACTGCATTACGATCTTTGTTCTATTCTCTGATCATAGAAATTCTTTCGTAATCAAATAAGAATTTCTTTTGCAGATTTTCGGAATGAATTACCAGAAAAATCTTGTTTCACCTAATCTTGAAGATTTTTTTCCAGTAGATTCTTAATCTGGTCCTTCAGAGTCAAGTTTCTCCAACAAAGGTTCGTTCGAACATGGTAACAATTCTTTGTTTCGTTAGATGAAACTGATAGCATGTATTTTATTTCAAAACTGGTTTATGTCATTTTGATTCACAGAAAAGTTTGTCTGTGATCTGTAACATTTTAAGCGAACTTTGAAGCAGGCTTCTAGGTAGCGAAAACCACTGACCTTTCGAGAGATCTTTTAACAAACTTTCTTCTGCCACTAGTTGCAGGAACAATACTTTCTTTATGATATCATAGTCATCTGGACACATAACTTCACGCTTAATACAATAGTATGCGAGCTCCCTTCTATTTTGTCTTTTGATGCAGCCGCTGAATGCGAAGGAATGTCTCATGGACGACGGTCCCGTACAGTGGCTGGCCAGAGACATGATATGCTTGTATGAACGGAAAAGTCACATCTCCTTTGTTTCTTTGGGCGGCGGTTTAGTTGCGCCTTGTTCACCCTGCACTCCCAAAGGTTCCGGTTATCCAGCGGCATCACAAAAGTATGTCAGAAATTTTGGTTTCCTATTATATCTGTGTTTAAGGTTACACCTACACAAGCTGACCATCGACAGCTGAAATTTCTTACATGTGATTCTTTAACTTCTTATATGTTACACTTCTAACCACTTTAAACTGCTCTACTGTTGTTTTCATTTTCTGTTTAGTCTCAACGACAATCTGCATCACAGAACTGTCACACTAAAACTTTAATTTGAACTGCCATTAAATCGGTGTCTGATAAGCTTCATTATTTTACTCAAATTTGAAACAAATATGCTTCGGATTCAATGCTGTCCTTTTCCAATGGGGCAAAATCAGGAGCGAGGGAAGCGGGTCATATGAGAAAGATGACATCATTGGACTTCAAAAGGCCGCCATCTGAGTGGATATTAAATGATGGGCATTTATGCAGAAAAGTCATAATTCTACATTATAAGTAGCGTAAGCAAAATATCTACTCACGAATAATGTAAAGAAAAAATATTAATAATCCATAATATAAACATAAATATTAATTACATAGTATACAAACAGAAACTACTACTAATAAGTAATATAACAAGAATGCTACAAATAAATGTGGCAAGTTTGAATGTTTTTCATAACTACTTAACACTAAACTGAAGATATTTTTCGACGTATTTGTTCAATTATGAAAGAAAATATCACTCTGAAAACGTCGATCAATTTTAGCGGAAAAATTGTCTTGAGCCGGTTGGGATACGAACCTACGACCTCTTGGTAACATGTCAGGTGCTCTGTACCACTGAGTTACTGGCCGCCGATCGAGATCTCCCCTAATTGATGCTATGAACTTTCTACCAACAGTACACTCAGTTCACCGTGTCTTATGAAGGCATTGTCCAGAGCACCTGACATGTTATCAGGAGGTCATGGGTTCGTATTCCACCCGGCTCAAGAAAATTTTTCCTCTAAAATTGTCGGACGATTTCAGAGTGATATCTTCCTTCACTTAACTAATATTTGTCATAAAAAGTTGCTCATAATTAGAAGCCAGGTGCTCTGACCACTGAGCTGACAAAAGGTCTATCGAAGCTGGCAGGTTATCAGAAGATTGTGAGTACGTATCCCAGTTGAGGCGAAACTCAATTATTTCAGCTAATTTTTATGGGTTCCATGTTTACAGAAAATTATTACCTGTTATTTTTTCCTACTACAGTTACTCAGAGCCAACGGAAGTACCATGCTGAAAACACCGGTTCTCGTCCGATCACCGAAGTTAGGCAGGGTTCTCGTCCGATCACCGAAGTTAAGCAGCTTCGGGCGCGGTCAGTACCTGGTAGGGCAACCACCTGGGAACACCTGTTAGTTTATAGAAAATGAGAAATACAAAAATTTAAGTGGAATATGGCGATTATATTTTTGAGTTAAACACGAAAGATAAAATGAATCATGCACGCTATCGATGAGAGCGCCATAATACTGTTGGCAAAAAATCTGCTGAGGAACCGCCGTCCTCACAGATCCCCGCTACTATGGCGTATTAAACTGTCAGTCTCCTGTCAGACCTCTGTGAGCAAGCAGCTGCTTGAGGGGGTATTTATTTATTTATTTTTATTTACAGCTACTCATAAATTATATGAACCTAAATGTTATCAATGAATATTTACACCTAATTTTTACAAGTAATGTAAATATCTCATAACAATATATAACATAAATGTGCCACTGATAATATATTATTCCATTCATAAATTTCAAGATAGCCAAAGAGACAGTAGTATATCCAGATATTTCATACATTGGCAGTCGGATCAATCCCGACCCACGGCAGCTAGGATCCCGATCTCTTAACACAAAACACGATCGTACAAGTGGGACCACCACACCAAATATGTGAACAATCAGTCACGTATCTGTGCAATTACAGGGCATCTAAATCTCATCCCACTCAATTACCTCACCAGTGGGGTATAAAGAAACACATGCACATCGATGTCCTGTAGCCCTGCTGTTCTCGCACCCTTTCAGATACACTTATTATTTAGTATGATGACTACCTTGCTGGACAGTTTTAGCATTTTCGGTAGGTGTTGTTCAGTGCTAAAAATAAATAAATTCATGCCAAATGCATTATCTCTGAACAGTATAAATTTGAATGAAAACTCATAATAAAATAAACATGAATGATACCTCACAAATTATATAAGCATTAATGTAAATGAAGTGTAACTCATAAACGATATAAACAACAACGTAACTCATAAACAATATAAACACCAATGTAACACATAAATAATATAAACATGAATGTAACTCATAAACAATATAAACATAAATGTAATTCATAAACAATATAAACATGAATATTATGCATTATTTCTCATGCTACATATACTATTCATGTATAAAAATCCAGCATTAATATTAAAAAAATGTCATAAAAATGTTGTTTATAAAATGTAAACATGAATGTTACTTATCAGTAATTAAGTACGAATTTATACGAAATGTTAAAATAAGCATTACTTTTAAAATGTAAGCAGAAATACTAATTATAAGAAATGAAACATAAATGCTAATCTGGAATAGAATCAAGATTCTCGGAAATTTCGAATAGAAATGAAAAGAACGTAAAAATCAGTAGAAAGGAAAAATACAAACGTGGAGAACTTTGTGACCGAAATTTAATTTAATAAACCACACATTTAAATTAAAATTCATATTTCCTTTTCAATTTCAACATTCGAAATAATTTTTGCAACGTCCACAGCCACTGTAGAAGTCAGTATTTTATTTTAGATATAGATTAGATTGCGATTTGCGAGTAGAAAATTAGAAATACAAAAATGTAAGTGGAATATGGCGATTATATTTTTGAGTTAAACACAAAAGATAAAATGAATCATGCACGCTATCGATGAGAGCGCCATAACATGTGTAATTTCATACGTTATTATTTCACTGAAGAAAATTTGGTATTCGGTTAATGGGATCCGATATTCATAACCAGATGAATCCTGGTAACCAGGTATGTGCCAGAAGTATAGACCTTCAGGCAAATATGCTTCCAACCACCTAAAAATATGTTTTGGAAAACGATAAAATAATTCTTATAAAATCTTAACTTTCATATTAACTTTTAGAAAGATTCTTCCTACAAAAGATTTATAACATATATTCAACATTTTAGTATTTAAAATAAATATTTTTTCAGAACATTAGAACTTTATTGAAATTTACTCCTCTTTTAATAATTCATACCTTAGGAAAACTTTAAATTTAAATTGAATAAAAAAATTTTCTACAAAATAAAAATTTCACACCTTTACTGTTTGAATACAGATCTAATTAATATACTCATACTTAAATTCATTATTTGTTTATTTCCTATAAAACAAATTAAAATAAATTAATAAATTAAAAAAATTAATTAATAAATTTACTTCATTAAATTTATTATTATAAATTCTAATATTCAATCAAAATAAATTTAAATATATCTAAATATTTTATAAAGAAATTCGCCTGATTCTTAATATCATTTAGTTTTGTAGTTTAAACACTTTATTAACATTTTAATCCATTGCATGAAAAGGTTAGGTAATATTTTTGAACGAGTTTAGTTAATTTAAGAGAAAAACCTGGAGATATTGATTACAATGGATACCATTATGGATCTATTATGATGATGATAAGCTTTCAAGAACGAGGCGAGCACAAGATGTTATCGGGAGACAAAAAAACAAGGCACGTCTGTGAGAAGAAGGAAATGAAATCGTCAAACGAGAAACTACTAACCCTAGAATGAGAGATGTAGCGCTGGAAGCTGAATCCCGAGACAAATAAAAAAAAGTTGTCTGCCTTCGAGAGAATACAGCAACGTGCAGCTGAGAGACAGCGAAGCTCACTGAAAAAAACAATGGCAGCTGTGGAGACACACGAACATAGGTTAATCGGGTGATAGCCTATTGAGTTGACGTAAGTGAGGCGCTGTTTTTAAGAAAAGAGTGCAAACATATACTGCATGCCGACGGACTGAGAAGTAATTGAATCACAATGGTAAAAATTCTTTCTACGAGATTGAAGTTTAACGAGTGGCGACGATAATAAAAGAGTTAAAGTGTCATATTGACGACAACAGTTTCTGAGGGTAGCTAGCAACTAAAATCTCAAGTGGCGATTTTCAAAAGACTCATTGAAAACTCACATATTCACCTGAGGATTGAATCAGTATTGTATTTAGTTTAGAAGACTGGTGTGTTTGTGTGGGCTTCTTTCCGAAAACCTATATAATCTGGACTCTATACAAAAGGACTAAGCAATAAAAAGACCCATACACTAACGATCATGGCGTTGTGACTGCAATATCTCAAGGATGGATATTTGTTCGTTAAATTACGGATCATTAATGAAAGTCTTAGTGACCAACGAAAAGACGACTCGAGAGTCAGATGCTTATGATTTTAGTTAACTAGAAGAATAACATATAGCCTCTGACTACGGATGCTCGTTTTCAACGTTCGTTTTATGGGATGCTCGTTTTCAAAGAGAGTGAGGTTTTTTATTTTCGACATTTAACACCATCTAACAAGGGAAATTCGAAGAAATGGAAGATTGGGCAAATCTATCAGCACAAAGAGAATTTTCATTTATCATTTAAAATGAAAAAGTTTCGTTTTAACACTCCTAGTAATAAAGTGGCTAATTATTAATACCAATGTATACCATTTGATCCTAACACTCTACCATCAATATTTTAAATACTTAGTATAAATAGATCGTTTGAAATATTCGTTAAACGATTTAGTACTTCAAAACTTTTTCCGCCGTTAGGCGGGCACTTTATAAATTTTATTTTCTGTCTACAGTGCCCTCTAACAGTGGGAATTCTAACTGATGGGCAATTAGAAAAGTTTTATTAGTAGCTATAGAACACACAAAAACAGTTTTTTTGTTTATCTCTTTAAACGAAAAAGGAGCGTTTTTGCGAATCCTACTGAGAGTAAGGGGACAAACCGTTGCTTCCGATGTAAACCTCATGACCATCACATTCTACTATAAAAAATTTCAAATTTGAAACCCAAATAAATCATCTGAAATTTGTTTTTTACATTTTTCACCGCTAGAGTGCGCTAATAAAGCTATTTGAAGATTTGAAATAAGCGAATCCCAGTATTTCGTTAATATCTATCCAAACCAAAAATGACTTTACATTTATCTACAAAAACAAAAATGATAAATCTCCATAGACAAATAGATGATATAGCTCATTTTTCTTTTCTTTAAAGAACCAGCTAAAATGAGAGAGCACACTATAGTTTTTATCCATAAAGCCTTTCTTTTAATTCACTGGAAGAAACATAAAAAACAGTAGAATTATGAACACTTAAAATGTTCGATTTGACCTTTATTTAAAACAGAGAACCAGGATTATCGGCAATTTACACTATTTATGAGCGGCCACGTTGTGTGTAGCAATATTATCTCCGATGATAAGATGATGCAGGGAAGAAAACTTGCGAAATTTCAAATCAAAGATTCCTTATTCATACATGACGAAATTTTCCCACTTCAATAATTTTTATTTTGTCTGAAATGGCTTCATAAGCTTTTGTACTGTGCGAGAATCAAGAATTGTCAAGGTACATAGTTTGACGTTGAAGCTTCAGATACATAGTGCTTCTGAATTATTGCGTGGAATAATTTTCCTTTCATAGTTTTATTCTAATAAAATGAGCTGCATAATTAATCCTTTTGACAGAAACGTAGCATAATTAATCCTTTTGACAGAAACGTACTTATTACCCGTAGTAAGGCATTTTTCAGCGAGCAAGGCGAAACATTTTATTTTGCCTCCCAAAAATATTTAAGTTTCGCTAATGTTTTATAAAATATAAAAGCACTTAAAACAATTTACATTTATTACAATTTTGAAAACAATAAGGCTGATTGTAATGTGCGTTGTTTTTATGTTATAGTAAAATATGTCTACTTCATTATCCGGTGGGGCGGGGGTGGCTCAGTCGGTAGTGCGCCAGGCTCGTAATCTGTAGTTCCAAGGTTCGAGTTCCAGCTGGGTCAGCGTTGAGATTTATCTCCGCAAAATTCTCCGCCCTGCCCACGGTCAGTAGGGGACACCGAAGGGCTTGGAAAGGCCGCCGTCCGTCGGATGGGACGTTAAGCCGTGGCCCCGTGCGCGGGAGAGCCATACCATGTGCACGTTAAAGAACACGCTGGATGACCTTGACGGGAGGATATCATCTGTCTCCCAACAGCTGTTCCAGTGGGTTCCCTCCCCCAACCTTCTCTGAGCCTTCGGGGTCCACGTGACCTGGCCATTTAGCCCATGGTGTGCAAAAAAGTGCCGCTCAGAGGTGAAACAACCCAACCCATTGTCCGGTCAAATTTTTCATTACTCATTAAGAGTCCCATCACCGAAAAAGAATACTGAAAAGACTAATATTTAGCTTCAAGAAGCTTATCATTTTCGTTTTATTGTAAAGAAGATAGAAATAGCATTTATAACGATGAAATCATAGCATCCAAACACAGCAATTATTTGTTATTGTACATGAAGAGTCGAAATTTTCGTAGTTTAAATCTAAAACCTAAATATTAGCTTTTAAAAGATTTTTTGGGTTGAGTTGTTTTACCTCTGAGCGGCACTTTTTTGCACACCATGTGCTAAATGGCCAGGTCACATGGACCCCGAAGGCTCAGAGAAGGTTGGGGGAGGGGACCCACTGGAACAGCTGTTGGGAGACAGATGGTAGCATCCCGTCAAGGCCATCCAGCGTGTTCTTTAACGTGCACAGAGTATGGTTCTCCCGCACACGGAGCCACGGCTTAACGTCCCATCCGACGGACGGCGGCCTTTCCAAGCCCATCGGTGTCCCCTACTGACCGTGGGCAGGGCAGGGAATTTTTGCGGGCTTTTAAAAGAAATATTTTTAAGTTTCAAATGCTAAAATGTCATTTTTTTTCAAGTTTCCAGATTTTTTTTTAAACCAATTTGTTTTGTCCTTCCAAAATTTAAGTTTTGCTTAATATTTCTACTCGTGAATGGTACAAACATTTCATCAAATTTGCGAAATAAACTGACGTTTAAAAACACTCTGGGTGGCCATGTTGAATGGCTCCCATCTGTAAGTCTCCTTCATCAATCTTATCCTGAATCTTTTCGTCTTGTGATGTAGTTTTTAATGTACAGTCGCTCAAAAAAGTATCCGAACGCTATGGTTGATTACAAAATTCAGAAAAAATATCTGGCAACGATTGTTTTAGAAATTAGTGATCTGGCATCCGTCGTGTACAGTACACGAAGGATGCCAGATCACTAATTTCTGAAAAAATCGTTGCCAGATATTTTTTCTGAATTTTTTAATTAACCATGACGTTCGGATACTTTTTTGAGTGACTGTACTATGTATTTCACCTTCACGATAACATTTTATGAGTCAATGACCTTTCTGATTAATTTCTGAATTGTTTGTATTCTGAGAACTGAAGGTATTCAAACGTTAGATATCTAAAGAAGTGTTATAGGTTGAAAGATATTTATTCACTATTTTGGTTTTTGTGTATATTTTATGGTAATTTGCAACATTTGACCAAATTAGTAAGAGTAGTAATAGTTTTTAGGACTAAAAATACACATAAATATCAAGTATTGCGTAGTCAGTAATAGAAAGTGCAATTATTTTGTGATCTCTGTAAAGGAAAAAAAACTTTGAAGTCTACGACAGAATAAAAAATAAAAGAGGAAAAAGAATCGTGCAAGTGGGTCCATGAAGTTGAAAAAGAAATCTGGGCATCCATGAAAAGTGACTTCTCGTGCCAGTAGTGTTCTGGCTCTCATTTGCAAGGCTAATCTCTCAGTAAGGAGATTAATCGTAAACTTATGTCAAGGTCCCTTCAAAGATAGCTGACTGAGATCGCTTAGACTGAATAAAGCGTTTAGAAAACGGCTCAGAAAGAAAGTGATTCTTAATAAATTGCTGGAATATTAGCCGGTTCACCTTGTAAAAAACATTCAGCTGAATAAGTGTCACAAATTTATTACCTTACACTATGTTTGGTAATATCACTTGACAAGAATATTTTCATAAAGTAATTGAACATGTTTCCTACTTTTTAAACGCCTTTTACCTTGTTAAACTGTAAGGAGAGAAATTTAAAAATTCAACCTACAGTTATTATATCACCAATGTACTGTATATAGTTTCGCTTTATTTACGTTTAATCTAAGTTTTTCAAATCATTTAAATCAAAACTTTTCATATAAATATTAATCTGTCAAATTTTTTATATTTTCTTTACCCTATCTTCTTTCAAAAAATTAATTATTTCGTGATAATCGATAATAAAATAACATATTTTTCTAATTTATAATATTAATTATTTTTATTCCTCGCAAAAAAAGAGGGATAAACTTAAAGCCTTCGAAATATTTTTGCATTTGTTATATTTGCAATTTAAACAAGTAGGAAATTTCTAGAATAATATAATAAACCAATCAATTTACTTTTGCCCCAAGTCAAGTTCTTTGCATTATTCTGCTTAATAGATTTAAGCATTTGTCTGATGGACAATTTTAGAATGAACAGTATGGTTCAGAGGTGGTAGAGGATGCATAGATCATGTTCTTTCTCGTTTAAACAAATTCTAAGAGAATGTTTAAAATTTCTAAAATCTGTGGTTACTTGCTTCACAATTTCAAAAAAGCTTTTGTTTCTGCTCATCATCCTAATTTGTGATTAAGCGTCAGATCGAGTGACATAGCTGAAAATTTAATTAACTTAAAGATGATGCTCTCTCTAATAACACAGAGTTATGTAAAAGATTTTGTAGAGCTCATAGCAATTGGCTTAGTGTTATTACTAGAGTTCAAAAATGCTACATTTTGTCTCCTTTTTAATTTGGTTATCGATAATATAATGCGGAATTTACTCTAAGGTCGATATTAGGGCCTCGATGAGCTAGAGATCTGAAAATGTCTGATTTAGATTATGTTGAAAATTTGACCTTTTTGACAAGTGATGATAATGAGATGAACTCTTTCATTATGTCTGTTGGTGAGACTGGTAATAGAGTAAAATTGGTTCTAAACAGAGAGAAAATTAAAGTGATAAAAATTGGTCATTTGTGTGGTATTCCAGTTGTTTGAAAGGCAGTGCATTTGAAAAAGTTTCTCAGTGTAATTATCCAGGGAATTGTGCGAAAGATACTGGTAAGTGTAACATGAGATAAAACAAGAGAATAGGCATTGCTGCTGAGACTTTTAAGAATCTGTAAAGATTGTGGAGAAATAGGTGTATATGTCAAATAAATAAAATGAGACTATTACAGAATTTACGTTTATATGAAAGCTGATAAGCTACTTCAAAATAAAATCAGCTTTGCTCAGAAACATATCATATCGAAATAAAGTATCACGACTCTGTTCTTTGGCATATATTATCAGGTCTGTGCAGGAGGCACTTGAAATAAATCTATGAAAATCCAAATGATTTGTGAACTGAAGAGTTATTTTTTTAAAATGGCCATACATAACATGGCTTTAAAAGGGGAGTCATCAGCCAACTCCCCTTTTAACAGCAATTAAAAATCATAATTAAATATAAGCAGAAGAAATTTCACTTCCTCGCGTATCCTCTTGGAATGTTTTCACGACCCCATCCACTTCAAGCGGAGCGCACCTACCAGTTTGGGATCTCCTGATATAGATTAAAGTATCCTTTTTCATTGACACTATTTACTGTGCCCGATATCCAATAGCGTTCTTAGAAAGTTCCAGTTGAGGGAAGGAGGGTTGTCGTGTTTGAATCTAATGATGGTCGGAGATTGGCATGCTTAAGTATTTAATTTTCGAAGGCTGCCTTAGAAAATAAATGTTATTCGAGCCCTCAAAGATGGGTGCAATAACACCATAACCACTCTACTCCAGCTCCTTGGTATACCATTGTTGTTGACCATACTGAATGAAGGGCTGTTTTAGCGGTAATACTCTATTTCGTGGTCTATGTAATTGAAGTACATCTGAGCTTTCTCCCCCTTTGATTTCCTTGATTTATTTGTTGTAAAATTGCTGATATCCATCTGTCAATTTCTTTGCAAATGCGGATAATTGTAATGCTATTTATAAAGAAGAAATGTAAACCTTTTCTAAGTTGTTGGTGAGGATGGGTTAAATAAATTTTTGATTTCCTTACATAGTCATTAGTTAAATTCCTCCCTGCATGTTTAGGTACTTTTATAATTTTTTTAGAAACTTTCATAAGTATCATTTTTAGTGAATCAGACGTTCTAGTGGCCGAGTGATTAATTACTGATCAAGAGGGACCTGGGTTCGAATTCCGGATAAGGTATGAACAGTTCTGTGTTGTTTTTCTGTTGGAGTCTCGCCTTCCTCACATACTTCTCTATGACATGTTAAACTGACAAGGCCTTCTCAGACCTCCGTGGCAAGCAGGTGTTTGAGTAGTAATTTATTTATTTTTAAGTGTCACTTTCGAATAGCACTCCAGTGTGGTGAATCAAAGTTGATTTTAATAAATAATGGAATAAACTCGACATATTCAATATCTACTAATAAATCATCACACTGAATTCGATTCAAATTTTAGAGGAAAAATTGTCTTGAGCCTGGTGGGATACGAACCGACGATCTCCTGATAACATGTCAGGTGCTCTGGAGAGAGCACCTGACATGTTATCAGTAGGTCGTGGGTTCGCATCCCACCCGGCTCAAGACATTTTTTCCTGTATGATTTTAATAAATATTGGTGTAAACAGGAAATTAAATAATTTGAAATTACTCCAAGAGTATCAAATAAATTATCGTTGCATAATATTGGGCTTCTAGAAGATTAACTGAGAGTCATTATATTTAATTGGCAAGCAGATATTTTAATGCTATTGCAAGTGATCTGATCTTTGCAATTTTGGGGTCATAAGTTCCTGAGGAAACTTTAACTTTGGTTAATAAATAATAATATTTAAAATTTATTTGAATAATTTAAAACTGAGTTCTCAATTACATTCTTGCATAATAAGTTAACTTGGGGTAGTTACACGTATTATATTTTTGATAGCATTTTATTAGTGTGAAATTTGAGTCCACTTACGAGTGAAAATTATTGTGAATTTCAAGTTTGCCCTTTCTGTATTTTCTGTACAGTTTCATTATTAGTACATTGATTTCTTTTCAATTTGATGTTTATTACTTTTCTTGTTTCTTATTTGCTGTATTTTACGTTGTACAATTATATACATAGATATCTATGCGTATAAAATATGAAAAAAAAAAAACCCTAACTTCTCCGGTAATAAACATAAAGAAGGGTATTTGGACCCTCCAGGTATGTTCATAATATTGATATCCGTTTGTGCTTAGAATTTTATTTGAATTCGAATGTGATGGAAAGATCCTCATCTTCAAAAGTTTCCTGCCAAAAGAGATACAGTGTAATTTTTAAGCTTCACGTTTTTGAAAAGCTCAAGATAGGTTCGAGATAAATACCTAAATAAATCATTGCTTAAAACCAAGAGTTTCATCTTGTTGTCATACTACCTAGAAAGAAATCCATTTTGAGAACAGAAAATATTTCCTAAAGAAATGCAATGTAAGAGCTCTTTATCCTACCGGAGAATGGAAAGCAGACTTTGTTTTGGATACAACAGAATTAAATTCCATAAATTCCTCTTAAAAAAACCTCATTGAAAAGGCTAACTTGTCAATCCCATATATTTAAAGCCAACCTAATGCTACCTAATGACATTTGAAGAGCATTGAAACAAGAAGGCATATACCGATCTGAATTTGAAACCAATCCCATGACATTTAAATTTTCAATTTCAAATTCTGTTGAAGTATCAACAACGGCTTGGCAACAAATTGTAGAACTATTAGTGTCGAATAAGTTTACACTGCCTAAACAATAAGCTTGATCATTAGAAAAATCAACAGTTCTCAAAAGAATGGCAAAAAAAAAACATCTTTTTTTTTACTATAGAATATTTCATCTGCTATAGCAAAACAGCTTTTCCCTTCACACCAATTTCCTCATCGTCAGTTTCTCCACACAAAGCCACGTGTTTTTCTTCTTCAATTATCTGCACTTCAAAGATCGCAAGAGATGATTTTCTTTTAGTAAATATTCACGAACGGTTGGAGTATAAGCTCGTATATTGGCTTTAAACGCCTTTAAAAGCGCCGGAAATGAATGTTTTA
The DNA here is from genome assembly GCA_038380435.1 of Ryuthela nishihirai. Taxonomy (NCBI): domain Eukaryota; kingdom Metazoa; phylum Arthropoda; class Arachnida; order Araneae; family Heptathelidae; genus Ryuthela; species Ryuthela nishihirai. Next base: position 18,544,284 of record JAWZYU010000011.1, read on the forward strand.
TTTGTTTTTTCTTCATTTTAGCTATCTTTAGCTACCAAAAAAAAAATTCTAGAATGGTTAATTGTCGTTTCAAAATTCTACTTGACCAGTCGTTTGCTTTGCCTGGTTATAACTTAGCTGCTATTCTCTCTATATGTGTATCAAGAGTTATATTCTCTTTTCTATTCTATTATAACGTTGCAAAACTAGTACATCAAAATGTTTCTGTCTGTTACATAAAACCTCGCACTCTTACATTCTGTTTCTCTTAACGGAAAGAATAGTTTTTAACCCTCCACAACAGTGGCGGCCTGTGACTAAAATTTGAGGCTGGGCACTTTGCTTAGCACAGATGATGTAAAAAAAATGGGGGAGATATCTGAAATTGAATTAAAAAATAATAATGCATTATCTTCCTGTTTTTAGCTATTCTCGAAACGTTATTTAACAAAACATTTCGAAAAAAAAAAAAAACGAACAAACAAAAAAACGCACAGCTGCTAAAAAGTATTCTTATCTTTTCTACTTCAATTCAGTATTTTACCCTCCACTGTAATAATTACCTAATGTATATATATATATGCATTTTTTTCCTCTCCATTATAGTGGCATTTCAAAAACATATTTGTGAAAATGTATCTAATATATGAGTTTACTATTTTTTGGCTCCATTTCGATTATAATTTATGTTTATTATTTTAAACTGAATTACTCTTCCTAAATTATCACTTGAAAAGCTATTTTGATTATATTTAATTTGCAATATTAATTTATTATACGCATATAAATCGTGTTACATATATTATGTTATAAACGAACTGTAAAAATGACATGGTAATAAATTGAATTATGAAAAAAAAGTCTTTAAATAAAAGCTGCTGGGGTTGAACCGGAGACCTCATCTTTAAGTTGCAAATCAGAAAATAACAATGCATTTGACCACCTGGACTCTGCATCACTGACAAATGTTTGTATTAAATGTACATTTTCAGCATTCTCTTGTAGACCACATGTTTAACACATTCTATACTTTCAAATCTAATTTTCTTCTTTAATTCATTATACATAAGTATCATTCCTTGACAAAATAAAAAGTTGGCAACCCATTTCAAACACCTCTTGTCAGAAAGGTTTAGGCTTGTTAAACCTGTTACAATCAGATTAAGTTATTCACTAATTAAAAAGTCTTCCACTATTGGTCGGATTTAGATTCAGCCAATCAAGTGTCACGGGCCACTACAAAATGCTACCTGCTGCAGTTCAGCACTATTGTAATTCAGGGCAGGCGCATTTGTATCATCACTATAACAGATAATGCTAAGATTCCGGACAGGGGTCATAAAGTTAAAACTCGTATTGACAATACGAAAGCAGCCGACGTACCCCTGATTCGCAAACTAAACGCTGCGATTGTCCACGTAGCACGGCAAACAATGATTACGAAACGAATAAAAAAAATCATGTTTATTTAGATATGACAAATAAAGAATAATAAAGTTGAAATTTGTTTATTATTTTTTGTGATTATTTTTGTGGGGGCCCCAGGTGGCCTAATGGAAGAGACGTCACTGCTCCGCAGCTCAGTTTAAAAACTGCAGAAATACACATGGAGCGCGATATTTAACGAGAAAAGAATATAACAAAAGCCAAAACCAAAACTGAACTTTGCATGTTTTTGTAAACAAGCCGATTCTAGTAAAAAAGAATGAGGTATTATATATTTATGGGTTATATATATTCTAGTAAAAAGAGAATGAATCGAGTCTGAGCACTGTTCCGGTATAAAATTGGACCCACGTTTCAGTGGTCTTAAATTATTTCAAAAAGTATCTATAAATATATACAGGGTGTCCCTGAATTCATGTCCCAAACGTGAGAGGATGGTAGTACGCACCGAACCCACCAATATTCGTCATAGAATATGCGGCCGCAAACGCAGCCCGGTGCCGGTAGGTGGCGCAGACGAGGCGGCACGGCTTAAATGCGCTGGATCGGCTAAACCCCAGGATTCTCAGCGTCGACCGGACACGAGATGGAGCAGTTTGCGAACGCAGTGAAAGCCGATATGCGCCTGATGTACGGCGTAGCCGAGGGCAATGGTAGAGAGGCGCAAAGACTCTACTGTGAGCGATATCCTATGCGCCGTGTGCCCGATCATAAAATGTTTGCGCGACTGCACCGCCAGCTGTCTGAGGCTGGCACCTTCCACGTCAGTCGACATGATGCCGGACGAGCACGGACGGTCAGAACACCAACTATCAGCGAGGACATCTTGCCTATGGTGACAGATAACCCAGGTACAACCACGCGATCCGCCGCCCGAGCCTGGGTGAGCATCGGAACAGGTCTGGCGAGTACCGCATGAAGAAGGGCTACACCCCTATCACTTGCAGCGAGTGCAGGCATTGACAACTGTTGATTATCCCCTGCTCATGGATTTCGCCCAGTGGTTCCTGCAGCAAAGTGCCGTGCATCCCGATTTCCCCGCGCATGTGCTCTTTACGGATGAATTAACATTCTCACGTGAAGGCGTAGTGAATATCCATAATGCGTATTTGTGGGCGGTCCAGAACCCCCATGGTACACGTCCAAATTCGAACCAGCAACGGTTCGCCGTCAATGTCTGGGCGGGGATCGTGCATGACTACTTAATTGTATCCTACCTATTGCCGGACCACCTCCATGGGCGAACGTACCGTATTTTTCTGCAACAGGTTTTGCCGGAATTGCTTCAGGATGTTCCAGCCGCAATCCGCGCCCGTATGTAGTTCCAGCACGATGGGGCACCCGCCCATTTCATCATGGACGTGCGGCAGCATCTTCATACCACATTTGGGAACCGATGGATTGGGTGCAGTGGTCCGATCCTGTGGCTCCCCAGATTGCCCGATCTTTCTTGTATCGATATCTTTCTGTGGGGACATTTGAAGAGTGTCGTGTACGAGACACCCGTGCAGTCCGTGGATGATCTGGTAGCCCGACTGTCGGTCACAGCCGCCGATGTGCATGACGTCCGGTGTTTATGGGCAGGTACGCCAATCACTACTCCGCCGTTGTGTCGTCTGTATCAACGTTGGTGGGCGGACATTTGAGCATTTGTTGTAATGATCTCCAATAAATGTCACTCTGGAAACCTCTGTGTTTGTCCTTCATTTCCGACTCTTCACTGCGTTTGCGGCAGCATATTCTATGACGAATATTGGTGAGTTCGGTGTCTGGCGGAGTACTGCTAAACTCCATATCCTCACGTTTGGGCCATGAATTCACGGACACCCTGTATATATATATATATATTGAATATGATTAGCCTCTATTCCGTTAACTGGCACTCTCAAAGGGGGTGGAGCAATGCCTACCTTGGATTCTCCTTCTAGATACATATCTAGAAGGAGGAGTCCAAATGAGTCCCTGCTTTTAAGTAATATGTGCATTTCTCCCATATTCAAGCACTGTGGCGTACCCAGAAACTTCCAAAGGGGGTGAGAATTTAACATTGTAGAATCTAATGAGGGGACATCCTTAAGAAAGTATTTTATATAAGCCGTCAAGGGATGAGAGAGGGGTGTTATTACCCCATTTGGTACCCCTTCACACTTTAAATTAATTTCAATCAACTTTGGATGCCAAAAAATTTACAAAAATTTATTTTTGGACAATTTCTATTTCATTTCGAAAACGAAAACGCTTTCCTAATTATTATGCAGGATTCAGTACAGCAGAATAAAATCGGCCATACAACCAACCTGGATTCGAATCCATACTCATAATGCATTATCACGTAGACCAAACCAATACCACTGCTAACAGCTAATTGCAAAAATGTATTTTAGAGCATGGAGAATTTCGGAACGCCCTCTGAAGTTATTCTAAAGCCTTGTCGAATAAATTTCTAAAAAAAATAAACTCGCTACGTCTATTAACATTTAATAAATTCTTTTCATGTCAAAATTCTCACATTTTTTTGGTATTTATTTCTCTTTATGGAAGTGAACGTAAGTGGAGGGCTGCCAGATTAGTGTGGCCTACTGATATGCACAACTATGGCTACTTTTCTTTTTTTTTTCTGCCCTGCTGAGGAGTGGTCAACCACAGAGGGTCCTGGTGCTGACCATATAAACCCACTGGACTGGACAGATATAAGATTCTGAGCTTGATTATGGATCCTGATTTTGCTGCACTTGTGGGCTTCTGTGGAGGGAAAATCTTCCGCTGTGTTTTCTGTTTGTGGGTTGACAGCTCCAAGTGAATAAATTCACAGGATATGTTTATCAGCTGGTGGATAATCCTGCGCAGAGGTCATTGCAGGCATCTGAACTCTTTGCTTCTATTGGCATCGTCAAATTCTACTTTGGAGAAACTCTTCCAGTGTAAATGGCTTCAGCCTTTAGTGGTGGGGGAAAGGGTCTTTTCCCCATGTCTGCGATTATGGGGCTGTTTGATATTATCGGCATTCCCTCTCTCAATAAACAGTTTCTTTAAACATCCCACTAACCATTTTCTCTCCATAGGTAGTTGGAATGTGAGGACTCTGCACAGAGCTTTTTCTCTTGATGTCCTCACACAATTCCACCATTATAATTTAGATATTCTCGGCTTGCAAGAGACCAGATGGACAGATAAAGGTCATCATCATCATCATCATCATCATCATCATCATCATCATCATCATCATCATCATCATCATCATCATCATCATCATCATCATCATCATCATCATCATCCTCAAGCAGCCATGGGCTACGGAGATCCAACCAGACCGCGCAGTTTAATTCTCCAAGCAAATCTGTCCTGAGCTACATCTGCTGCATCCGGCCACTGCACATCAATTCTAACAAGGTCCTGTTTGACATTGTCTGCCCACCGCATCCTAGGTCTCCCCTTCCTTCTTAGGCCTCTAGGCACACTGTTCATAACCCTATTCGCCAATCTATAATTATCCATACGGGCAACACGGTCAAACCAACGGAGTCTCTCTCTGCACAATATGCTGCTTAAAGGAGGTAGCAAACTCCTTTGCCTAACCTCGTCATTAGTTGCAAAGTTGAACCACCTAATGCCCAAGATACTGCGTAAGCATCTGGTTTCCTGTTATCATGTTTACAAAGTGTCCAGGTTTCACTACCATAACTAACCCTAGAAAGAACCAAACTATTAAACAGTATAATATTAGTCTTTAGGTGTATACGCCTATTTCTCTACAGTCTCCATAGATTCTTAAATATCCCAGAGGCAATTCAGGGCGGGGGTGGCTCAGTCGGTAGCGCGCCAGGCTCGTAATCTGTAGTTCCCAGGTTCGAGTCCCAGCTGGGTCAGCGTTGATTTATCTCCGCAAAATTCCTCCCCCTGCCCACGTTCAGTAGGGGACACCGATTTGCTTGGAAAGGCCGCCGTCCGTCGGATGGGACGTTAAGCCATGGCCCCGTGTGCGGGAGAGACATACCCTGTGCACGTTAAAGAACACGCTGGATGGCCTTGACGGGAGGCTACCATCTGCCTCCCAACAGCTGTTCCAGTGGGTCCCCTCCCCCAACTTTTTCTCTGAGCCTTCGGGGTCCATGTGACCTGGCCATTTAGCCCATGGTGTGCAAAAAAGTGCCGTTCAGAGGTAAAACAACCCAACCCAGAGGCAATCCCTATTTGCCTGTTAATCTAATGCCGCATATCACCAATATCTGTTACATAACTACCAAGATAATTAAACTGAGACACTTGCTCAAAAGCATAACCATTCAGAGCGACTGGAGCACCAACTGCTTGACCAATTTTAATCAATTTAGTTTTATCTCTGTTTAAGACGAAACCAACTCTATTACCAGTCTCATCAACAGCCCTAATGAAAGAATTCATCTCATCAACATTAGTAGCCAACAGGGCAAAATCATCTGCATAATTTAAATCAGAAATTTTGATATCTCTAGACCATTTAAAGCCAGAATCTTTCCCCTGCAAACAATTTCACATAACGTAATCAATAACCACACTAAAGAGAAAAGGAGCCTAAATGCACCCTTGTCGAACACCAGATGTAATGCTAAACCAATTACTACAAGCCTTACCAACTCTCACACACGACTCAGTGTTATTATAAACAGCTTTCATTACGTTAACTAACTTGTCGGGTATACCACATGATCTCACAATCAACCATAAATTATGACGATCAACAGAGTCAAAAGTCTTTTTGAAATCAACGAAGTTAGTAACCAAAGTTTTCTGAAACTCTAAACATTTCTCAAGAACTGCCTGAGTGAAAATATCTGATCTACACATCCTCTACCACTTCTGAATCAACATTGCCCATCACGCAATTGATTGTCAACCAGATTCTTAATTCTATTAAGCACAATCATGGAAAGAACTTTACCTGGAACAGAGAGTAGGCTAATACCCCTATAGTTATCACAAGAACTGCGATCACCTCTTTTGAAAATAGGGATAACAATAGCTCTGGTAAAATCCTTAGGAACCATGCCTTTATTATAAAAGATATTCAAAATTTCAGTCATCCAAGTGGTAACCGAAACATTCCCAGCTCTAAGCATTTCTGTAGTAATTTCATCTACCCCTGGGGATTTATGAAGTTTAAGTTTAGACTTAGCCAAAATAACTTCAGATTGTGTTATAGGGCCAACATTAAAGCCACCAATGCGTCTATCATCATTACAAACAATGAGAGTAGAACTAACTACATTGTTTAGAACATCACTGAAATGTTCAGCCCACCTAGCCATGACAGAATCCTCCCCTTCTATAACCTTACCTTGTTTATCCTGCAATCCTTGTATGCCTGTCCGTTTTCTACCACATAAAACATTAACTATCTGGTACAGCTCTCTGCTGTTTTGTTGCCTAACTGCTTCCTCAGCTTTGTCAACCAAGCCATCAAGCCAAAGATCCTTATCAGTAGCTAACTGATCCTTTACACGTTTATTAAGCTCTCTGTAATCCTTTCTATTAGGACTAGTAGGGTACTGATTAAGGACATTCCTGCAGTTCCTTCTTTCTGAAATAAGCTCAAGTGCCTTAGCACTCAAATAATTTTGCCTCCTCTGCTCCTTTTTTCCTAAAAGAGTACTGTTAGTTTCCAAAAAAGCCTGTTTAAAATGGCTCCATTCTTCCTCATCTTCAGTATTAAGCAAACCATGACTGTCATAATGACTAAGTAACCTATCATGATAAGCTTTAGCTATAACTGGGTTTTTCAGAGCTTCAGTATTAAAGGAAAATTTTTTAAATTTAGCACAAAACTCTTTAAGTTTAAGTTGCAAGGCACTTTTAACAAGGTAATGGTTAGATCCAATTTCAGCTCCCCTATATGCCCTGGTATTTCTAACAGAACTAGCCCATTTGCAGTTAATTAATATATAATCAATCATATTTCTATGCAGCCCATCAGGTGAAACCCATGTGTATTTATGTATGTCGCGGTGTTTGTAATATGTGTTAGTTATTCTGAAACCATTGAGTTTACTTACCTGTAGGAGACGTTGCCCATTGCCATTGCAGCTACCAATACCAAAAGGGCCTATCACCCCTCCCCATAGGTCAGAGTCAGTACCAATTTTGGCATTGAAGTCACCTAGAACAAGGGTAATATCTCCTTTCTTGACAGAATTCAAAATATCCTGAAGTTGTCCGTAAAACCTATCCTTCTCATCCTCATCGGCATCCTCAGCGGGGGCATAACAGCAGATAACACTCAAGTCTTTAATGCTTGTCTGAAATTTTGCTGTAAGAAATCTTTCATTAATGCACTCAAATCCTAGAAGAGCATCACTAGCGTGTCTGCTGAGAAGCAGACCCACGCCTTGGTGATGTTTATTGTCGTCCCTCTCTGAAAAGAGAAATTTAAGATTATTTTTAAGAATCTGACCTTTATCTGTCCATCTGCTCTCTTGCAAACCTAGAATATCTAGGTTATAGCGCTGGAATTCCTGCGTGAGGACATCAAGTGAATAATATATACGTAATGTCCTCACATTCCACGTTCCTGCAGAGAGAAAATGATTAGTAGGATTTTTAAAGAAATTAGTTTATTGAGATTGGTAGGGCCAATAATATCAAACAGCCCCCTGATCGCAGGAATGGGGCAAAGACCTGTTCCTCCTCCGCTAAAGGCTGAAGTCACCGATGCTGGTAGGAACTTCAGGCACCACCTTTTCAAGTGGACCTTTTCAAGAGCCATATGGCCTGCCTGAGACACATTACTCCAGTTTAGGCTTGACGATGCCCAACTAGCTAAGTAAGGTTCAGGTACCTGCGATGGCCTCTGATTAGGATTATCCATGAGCTGATATAAGGTATCCCATGCCTCTGTTCACTTAGGGCTGGCAACCCAGAAGCAAACAGAAAACACAGCGGCAGATTCTCCCTCAACAGAGGCCCGCCAGTGCAGCAAGTCCAGGATCCATAATCAAGCTCAAATCCATAAACAAGTCCAGTCTAGTAGGTATAAATGGTCAGCACCAGGACCCTGTGAAGTTGACCACTCCTCAGCAGGTTTAAAAAATAAAGAAAAAAAGTTGCCATAGATGACCAGATCAGTAGGCCATACTGAACTGGCAGCCCTCCCCTTCCGCTCCCTTCCAAAAGAGAATATCTCTTTTGAAAGGTACTAACGGCCTGCACTACGAGGAGGTGGGGTCGGACATTAGGTGCTAGACCTGGCCGGTTCTGTGCATCATCATTAGGGATTGGTACACAGCTCTCCTTCCAGTTTACGCCTAGCTACCATTTACAGGCCATAAAGGTCAGATTCTTAAAAATAATCTTAAATTTCTCTTTTCAGGGAGGGACGACAATAAACATCACGAAGGCGTGGGTTTGCTTCTCAGCAGACACGCTAGTGATGCACTTCTAGGATATGAGTGCATTAATGAAAGGTTTCTTACAGCAAAATTTCAGACAAGCATTAAAGACCTGAATGTTATATGCTGTTATGCCTCCACTGAGGATGCCGATGAGAATGAGAAGTATAGGTTTTACGGAAAACTTCAGGATATTTTGAATTCTGTCAAGGAAGGAGATATTACCCTTGTTCTACCTGAATTCAATGCCAAAATTGGTGCTGACTCTGACCTTTGGGGAGGAGTAATAGGCCCTTTCGGTATTGGTAGCTGCAATGGCAATGGGCAACGTCTTCTACAGATAAGTAAACTCAATGGATTCAGAATAACTAACACTTATTACAAACACCGCGACATACATAAGTACACATGGGTTTCACCCGATGGGCTGCATAAGGATATGATTGATTATATATTAATTAACAGCAAATGGGCTAGTTCTGTTAGGAATACCAGTTCATACAGGGGAGCTGAAATTAGGCCTGATCATTACCTTGTTGAAAGTGTCTTGCAACTTAAACTTAAAAAGTTTTATGCTAGGGTTAAAAATTTTACTTTTAACACTGAAGCTCTGAAAGACCCAGTTATAGCCAAAGCTTACCATGATAGGTTACTTAATCATTATGACAGTCATGGCATACTTACTACTGAAGTTCATGAAGAATGGGACCATTTTAAACAGGCTTTTTTGGAAACTAAAATAACTATTTTAGGAAAAAAGGAGCAGAGGAGACAGAATTATTTAAGTGATAAGGCACTTGAGCTTATTTCAGAAAGAAAGAACTGCAGGAATATCCTTATCAATACCCTACTAGTGCTAATAAAAAACATTTCAGAGAACTTAATAAACTTGTAAAGTATCATTAGCTACTGATAAGAATCTTTGGCATGCTGGCTTGGCTGACCAAGTCGAGGAAGCAGTTAGACAGCACAACAGCAGAGAGCTGTACCAGATAGTTAATGTTTTGTGTGGTAGAAAACCGACAGGTATAGAGGGATTGAAGGATAAACAAGTAAGGTTATAGAAGGTGAGGATTCTGTCATGGTTAGGTGGGCTGAGCATTTCAGTGATGTTCTAAACAACGTGGTTAGTTCTACTCCCATTATTTGCAATGATGATAGATGCATTGTTGGCTTTAATGTTGTCCTTACAACGCAATCTGAAATTATTTTGACTATTTCTAAACTTAAACTTCATAAATCCCCAGAGGTTTAATGGCTTTTTGGCTTTAAATGGTCTGGAGATACGAAAATTTCTGATTTAGATTATGCTGATGATTTAGCCCTCTTGACAAATGAGGTTGATGAGATGAATTATTTCATTCGAGCTGTTGATGAGACTGGTAGGAGAGTAGGTTTTGTAATAAACAGAGAGAAATCTAAGGTGATGAAAATTGGTCAGGCAGGCTGTGATTCAGTTAATCTGAATGGTTGCAATCTTGAGCTGGTGTCACAGTTTAATTATCTTGGGAGCTATATAACAGATAATGGTGATGTGCAGCATGAGATTAACAGACGAATAAGGATTGCTGCCGGGACTTTTAAGAATCGGTGGAGATTGTGGAGAAATAGGCGTATACACCTAAAGACTAAAATTAGACTGTATAAGAGTTTGGTTCTTTCTAGAGTTGGTTATGGTAGTGAAACGTGGACACTTTTAAACATGATAACAGGAAACTAGATGATTTTGATTCCAGATGCTTACGCAGTATCTTGGGCATTAGGTGGTTGAACTTTGCAACTAATGACGAGGTTAGGCAAAGGAGTTTGCAACCTCCTTTAAGCAGCATATTGTGCAAAGAAAGACTCCATTGGTTTCGCCATGTTGCCCGTATGAATGATTATAAATTGGCGAATAGGGTTATGAACAGTGTGCCTAAAGGCCTCAGAAAGAGCGGGAGACCTAGGATGCGGTGGACAGACAATGTCAAACAGGACCTTATTAGAATTAGTGTGCAGTGGCCAGATGCAGTAGATGTAGCTCAGGACAGACTTGCTTGGAGAACTAAATTGAATGGTGTGGTTGGACCTCCGTAGCCCATGGCTGCTTGAGGATGATGATGATGATAGACACTTTGGTGTGTATATTTATTTAAGATTATGATAGAAGATTTTTCAAGACATTAACTTGCAAGTTATAATTTATTTGCAGTTTAATATGTGATAAAGACTTATCAAAGTATTCTAATAAATTCCTCTCTTAAAATTATTCTAATAAATTTCTCTCTCAGAATTATTCTAATAAATTTCTCTCTCAAAATTATAGTAGACAGTTATCAAAAACCGCGTGCTCAGTCTTTCCACAAATGAGTCAGTGCGACCACTGATCGGATCCCAGAGAAGCAGTTCAGGAGGGATTAGGTTTGTTTATCAGGTTGATCCAATACTCATTAGTTCGTATCCTAGCAACGAAAGCATCGTAGAACCTCCCACACACTTTCGGCATGTAACTGATCCTTCTCATGCTAGTGCCATCCATATGTAATGTGTCATTACGGCTTTAGAACTGGAAAGTAAAGGTACATTTTGGCAAAAATGGAGAATTTCTGAAGATTCACGGAATGTTAACAGTAACACTTTTTATTCTCGATAAAAAAAATGCTGTTTTGTTTGTTAACAGTAAAAAAAACCAGCTGTTTAGTTTAAAAGGCCATTGATAAGACTGTAACTAAAAATCGATTCATTCACCTTTCGTCACGCATGAATACACAATCTAGATATAACTCCAATTGGACCTATTGATATTGCGACGGTTTAATCTCTTTGATTTTGAATCATTATGTTCATTGTTCGCTTTTTGTTTCAATCACGTACCCATAATGAAAACGCTTAAGTTGCTGGATCATTATTGAATTTAATGAAAAGGAATAATTATGATGATAATTCTATTATTGTACAATAAGAATTAATTGGCTACTATCCAGTTTGTTCTTTCACTCTCCGTTTTGTGTGTGTATGCGGCTTGACTCAGTTGAAAGCGCACTCTGTGGGACGAAACATTAAACTAAGGCACCGTGTGCAGCTCAGCTTACTCTGAGAATGTTAAAGAATACATTACATAGCTTTGATGGGAGACTTCCATCTGTTTCCTATCAGCTATCCAATAATATTCCTCAAACCTTCTTCGAGGCCTCGGTTTCTTGTGACCTGGCTATTTTGCTCATTCTGGGCACAAAAGCACAACTCAGAAGAAAATGATTCAACCCAAACCTCCTTTTCTGGTATTTTTATTATTTTTAAAAAAAATCTTAATTAAGCATGTAAAAGGGTTGTACAGAAAAATCATGAGCTAACATCGGATTATGCAGACTTATACCAGTTGCTTTTGTATGCAAACTACAAGACTACAAGAGCGAAATCTATTACCTAAAATATCCCCACACATCCATATCACGATCTCCTGTAGTGTTCCCCTCGTGCCACTAGAAACAAATGGCTGCCAACGACATTGCGTTTCGGCAACGTGAATTGATTAAACTCCTTGCGAATAAGAAGAAAAACAAACTGTATTCTCCCTAAGTCCGGACCTGGCACCCTCCGACTACCATCTTTTCGAACCATTGGAAAACCATTTGAGAAAATGGAACTTTGAAAACGATGAGTCAGTTTAAAAAGCCGTACGTTGTTGGTTGCAACATGTTGGAACGTACTTTTGCTATGTGGAGATTTTCAAGATTGCCTGGAGTTGGTAAAAACACCCTGACCGTTTTAGAAACTTTCTAGAAAGTAGTAGTGATTATCAGATACCACTGTCGATATTTTTTGTGGATATATTCCTGAATGTCTCGTAAAATAAATCTACATTTTGTATGCCCTTTCCACATATGTTTTATGTCAAGTATATTAGCTAGTGTTTGATATTTTTCTTTCGTTTTAAGTGGCTTGGTAACGTACATTGTGTTTTTAGCAATATAGTTCTTACTGAACAAATAATTAACATTTTTCTTTAAAACGGGCATACACTTGTGTGTTGTGTATATTACCTCTATGGGTAGTCGTGAGATAACTGACTTTTGTCTCAGAGTGAATTTTGTGTTCCATATATATATATATCAAGCATTTGCTGCTCTATGAGCTGTTATGAGTATGTTTATCTGTACTATGCTTTGTCAAAAAACATAATAACTAGGAAATTAATAGTGATGACAAAACCCAGATTCTTCGCAATACATGGACTGCACTACATCTATAGGGATAATGCCAAATCTCCACTACCAAGGTCGAGGGCAAGACAACACCATATAGAAGCAGCTCACCTAACGACTACCTATGGCGAACAGTACTATAGAAGTAAAGTTCATCCATAGGTAATAACCTAAATTTAATCTGCGCCCCGGTTAGCCACAAACAAGGATATATAGATCCAAGTTGTCTCGACTCCCGTGGTGGGAACTCTTAGTCGGCCTTACCAGGCCTCTCCATCGGGCCCCGTCCGACCAGATACTCCCCAATACCAGTCAGCGGAGCCCTCAACTTCACACGGGCCTTCAGTCCCCCCACCACGACAAGGTGGTTCCCTCTCGGGGAAGTATACATAATAACTAGAGCCATTTCTGTGGTCACGTGTGTTTTTCTCTCATGATGCAACAGCTCCTTTATTACACCATCATTTCTTTCGGTTTAAATTCGTGGCCTAAGATGTCGTAGTGTAATATCATCATTTACAATACACTTAATTTTATATAGTGTTGTCTAAATTCCAAAAACAGAAACAAAGAACTGATATCTCTGCTTGAAAATATGAATCAAGAAGTAAGACAATGTAATCAGTGCAACATTTGTGATGCTTTACAGTTTGGCAACTGGCAGATATGTTTCGGTGCAGGTCATATCAGTTCTGTTCAATGTATCGTTCCCTATCTAACTCTGGCTTGCTGTGCTTAATGATTATGTGCATATGCCTCTGCTCTGTCTGAAACGAGGTATCAACTTCCCTCTGTCAATGTAAACCTGCCTGTACATCAAAGTGAACCCAATATGTGATCTTTGAAGGTCGAATGCTCAAATCATAATCTATGCAGCTTTATACTACACTCCGAACGCTAATGCAAATTACGCTTTAAGCATTTGAATGAGAACGTGGATGCCAATGGCTATCGTGCCAAATACAGAACGTTAATCAAGCTTTTATTTGCATTTGTGCGCTTATAATTATTACTGTTATTTACTGTTGAATAATCTATGCGAAGTCCAACCAAACCATTAAGACGTCGCGTATTTCGTAAAGCTATCGCTGAGAAATTTCACAACTCCAAAATAGTGATATAAACATCGCAAATGTTTCACAGATTATATTGTCTAATTTCTTGATCCACTTTTCTAGCAACTGGAACTAATTATTCGTTTCAGGTTTTGGAGTTTATGCAAAACTACTCTAAAACAGATTTAAATCTGTAACTGTTCTAATAATCTCTCTCTCACAACAATATACTGCTAAAAGAGGTTGCCGACTCCTTTGCCTAATTTAATCATTACTTACAAAGTTGAATCACCTAATGCCCAAGATACTGCATCAGCATATAGAATCAAAGTATCGATGTTTGTAATATAAAACGTTAAAAATAAGCTTTTCCGCATTCATTCAGGAAGGTTCTATACGATAGCAGCTGAATATATAGTATATACATATCAAGAGGCATCTTGCTCATTAGTTAACAACCTGCTTGCAACAGGAGTTAAACCCTTAAGGTAAGTAACACTTGTTTATTACTTAGCTTCATTAGGTAAACACCTCTTTCAATTATTATAAATAACGTAAAAATATAATTTCAAAATTGTTTCTTTGCATATACCATATATGCTGAATTAAATGTCAATGATTTATTATATTTTAGTAATTGTCTCCAAAACAGTTTTCATGCAATTTCAGGGAGCGAGCCAAAATTTAAGAACTTGCTCTAACCCTCTTTATTATCATCATCATATCATCATCGCGAGCAGAATGGGCTACGGATATCCAACCAGACCATGCAATTTACTTCTCCAAGAATATCTGTCCTGAGCTACATCTGCTGCATCTGGCCACTGCACACCAATTCTAACAAGGTCCTATTTGACATTGTCTGCCCACCGCATACTAGATCTCCCCCTCCTTCTGAGGCCTCTAGGTACACTGTTCATAACCCTATTCGCTAATCTATAATTATCCATACGGGCAGCATGGGCCAAACCAACGGAGTCTCTCTGTGCACAATATGCTGCTCAAAGGAGATTGCCGACTCCTTTGTCTAATCTCATCATTACTTACAAAGTTGAATCACCTAATGCCCAAGCTACTGTATCAGCATATAGAATCAAAAGCATCAGGTTTCCTGTTATCTTTTTTACGAAGCGTCCACGTTTCATTACCATAACTAAACCTAGAAAGAACCAAACTATTATACAGTCTGATTTTAGTCTTTAGATGTATACGCCTGTTTCTCCACACACTTCACAAATTCTTAAAAGTCTCAGAAAAAATCCCTATTCGTCTGTTAATCTCATGCTGCACATCACCATTATCTGTTACATAGCTCCCAAGATAATTAACCTGTAACACCTGCTCAAGACTGCAACCACTCAGATTAACAGAATCACAGCATGCCTGATCAATTTTCATCACTTTTTCTCCCTGTTTATAACTAAACCTCTACTATCAGTCTCATCAACAGCTTTCTCAATAAAAGAGCTCATCTCATCAACATCATTTTCCAAAAGGACTAAATCATCAGGATAATCTAAATCAATCATAAATAATTTTTCCCTTGCAATGAATTTCGCATAATATAATTAATAACCAAACTAAAGGGAAAAATAAAGAAAATGCACCCTTTTCGAGCATCAGAAGAAATGATAAACCAATTGCTACCAGCCTTACCAACTCTCACTCATGACTCAGTGTTATTATGGAGAGCTTTCATTATGTTAACTAACTTGCCTAGTATGCCATACAATCTCACAATCAACCACAAATTATGACGATCAACGCAGTCGAAAGCCTTTTTGAAATCAACGAAGCTAGTAATCAAATGTTTCTGAAACTCTAAACATTTCTCAAGAATCTACCTGAGTGAAAATATCTGATCTACACATCCCATACCACTTCTGAATTCACATTGCTCATCACGCAATTACCTGTCAACCAGATTCTTAATTTCGTTAAGCACAATCATGCAAAGAACTTTACATAGAACAGAAAGTAGGCGGATGCCCCTATAGTTATCACAAGAACTGTGATAACCTTTTTTTTAAAAATATGGATAATAATACCTCTGGTAAAATCCTTAGGAACCATGCCTATATCATAAAAAATATTCAAAATATCAGTCATCCATATGGTAGCCAAAACATTTCCAGCTATAAGCATTTACGCAATAATTTCATCTACCCTTTGGAATTTATATAATTGAAGTTTAGAAATGGTCTGTAAATGGTAGCTAGGTAGTCACTGGAAGGAGAGCTATGCACCAATCCCCTGTGATGATGCATAGAACCGGCCAGGCCTAGCACCTAATGTCCGACTCCGCCTTCTCGTGGTGCGGACCGTTAGTAACTTTCAAAAGAGATACTCTCTTGTGGAAGTGAACGGAAGGGGAGGGCTGCCAGATTAGTGTGGCCTACTGATCTGGACAACTATGGCTACTTTTCTTTTTTTTCTACCCTGCTGAGGAGTGATCAACCACACAGGGTCCTGGTGCTGACCATATAAACCTACTATACTGGACAGATATATGGCTCTGAGCATGATTATGGATCCTGATTTGGCTACACTGGTGGGCTTCTGTGGAGGGAAAATCTTCCGCTGTGTTTTCTGTTTGTTTGTGGGTTGACAGCCCCAAGTGAATAGATTCACAGGATATGTTTATCAGCTGGTGGATAATCCTGAGCAGAAGTCATCGCAGGCACCTGAACTCTTTGCTTCTATTGGCATCGTCAAATTCTACATTGGAGGAAGTCTTCAAGTGTAGATGGCTTCAGCCTTTAGTAGTGGGGGAACGGGTCTTTGCCCCATGTCTGCGATTAGGGGGCTGTTTGATATTGTCGGCATTCCCTCTCTCAATAAACATAGTTTCTTTAAACATCCCACTAGCCATTTTCTCTCCATAGGTAGTTGGAATGTGAGGACTCTGCACAGAGCTTTTTCTCTTGATGTCCTCACACAAGAATTCCACCATTATAATTTAGATATTCTCGGCTTGCAAGAGACCAGATGGACAGATAAAGGTCAGTTTCTTAAAAATAATCTTAAATTTCTCTTTTCAGGGAGGGACGACAATAAGCATCACCAAGGCGTGGGTCTGCTTCTCAGCAGACATGCTAGCGATGCTCTTCTAGGATATGAGTGCATTAATGAAAGGTTTCTTACAGCAAAATTTCAGACAAGCGTTAAAGACTTGAATGTTATCTGCTGTTATGCCCCCACTGAGGATGCCGATGAGGATGAGAAGGATAGGTTTTATGAACAACTTCAGGATATTTTGAATTCTGTCAAGAAAGGAGATATTACCCTTGTTCTTGGTGACTTCAATGCCAAAGTTGGTACTGACTCTGACCTTTGGGGAGGAGTAATAGGCCCTTTTGATATTGGTAGCTGCAATGGCAATGGGCAACGTCTCCTACAGGTAAGTAAACTCAATGGATTCAGAATAACTAACACTTATTACAAACACCGCGACATACATAAATACACATGGGTTTCACCTGATGGGCTGCATAAGAATATGATTGATTACATATTAATTAACAGCAAATGGGATAGTTCTTTTAGGAATACCAGGGCATATAGGGGAGCTGAAATTGGATCTGACCATTACCTTGTTAAAAGTGTGTTGCAACTTAAACTTAAAAAGTGTTGTGCTAGGGTTAAAAAATTTACTTTTAATACTGAAGCTCTGAAAGATCCAGTTATAGCCAAAGCTTACCATGATAGGTTACTTAGTCATTATGACAGTCATGGTGTGCTTACTACTGAAGTTGAGGAAGAACTGGATCATTTTAAACAGGCTTTTTTGGACACTAACAGTACTCTTTTAGGAAAAAAGGAGCAGAAGAGGCAAAATTATCTGAGTGATAAGGCACTTGAGCTTATTTCGGAAAGAAAGAACTGCAGGAATGCCCTTAATCAATACCCTACTAGTACTAATAGAAAGCATTACAGAGACTTTAATAAACTTGTAAAGGATCAGTTAGCTGCTGATAAGAATCTTTGGCTTGATGGTTTGGCTGACAAAGCCGAGGAAGCAGTTAGACAGCACAACAGCAGAGAGCTGTACCAGATAGTTAATGTTTTGTGTAGTAGAAAACGGACAGGCATACAAGGATTGAAGGATAAACAAGGTAAGGTTATAGAAGGGGAGGATTCTGTCATGGCTAGGTGGGCTGAGCATTTCAGTGATGTTCTAAACAATGTAGTTAGTTCTACTCCCATTGTTTGCAATGATGATAGATGCATTGGTGGCTTTAATGTTGGCCCTATAACACAATCTGAAGTTATTTTGGCTGTTTCTAAACTTAAACTTCATTAATCCCCAGGGGTAGATAAAATTACTACGGAAATGCTTAGAGCTGGGAATGTTTCGGTTACCACTTGGATGACTGAAATTCTGAATATCTTTTATGATAAAGGCATGGTTCCTAAGGATTTTACCAGAGCTATTGTTATCCCTATTTTCAAAAAAGGTGATCACAGTTCTTGTGATAACTATAGGGGTATTAGCCTACTCTCTGTTCCAGGTAAAGTTCTTTCCATGATTGTGCTTAATAGAATTAAGAATCTGGTTTACAATCAATTGCGTGATGAGCAATGTTGATTCAGAAGTGGTAGGGGATGTATGGATCAGATATTTTCACTTAGGCAGATTCTTGAGAAATGTTTAGAGTTTCAGAAACCTTTGGTTGCTAGCTTTGTTGATTTCAAAAAGGCTTTCGACTCTGTTGATCGTTATAGTTTGTGGTTGATTGTGAGATCATATGGTATACCAGACAAGTTAGTTAACATTATGAAAGCTCTCTATAATAACACCGAGTCGTGTGTGAGAGTTGGTAAGGCTGGTAGCAATTGGTTTAGCATTACTTCTGGTGTTCGACAAGGGTGCATTTTATCTCCTTTTCTCTTTAGCTTGGTTATTGATTATGTTATGCGAAATTCACTTCAAGGGAAAGATTTTGGCCTGAAATGGACTGGAGATACGAAAATTTCTGATTTAGATTATGCTGATGATTTAGCCCTTTTGGCAAATGATGTTGATGAGATTAACTCTTTCATTCGAGCTGTTGATGAGACTGGTAGTAGAGTAGGTTTGGTTATAAACAGAGAGAAAACTAAAGTGATGAAAATTGGTCAGGCAGGCTGTGATTCAGTTAATCTGAATGGTTGCAGTCTTGAGCAGGTGTCACAGTTTAATTATCTTGGGAGCTATGTAACAGATAATGGTGATGTGCGGCATGAGATTAACAGACGAATAGGGATTGCTGCCGGGACTTTTAAGAACTTATGGAGAGTGTGGAGAAATAGGCGTATACACCTAAAGACTAAAATTAGACTGTATAATAGTTTGGTTCTTTCTAGGGTTAGTTATGGTAATGAAACTTGGACACTTTGTAAACAAGATAACAGGAAACTAGATGCTTTTGATTCCAGATGCTTACGCAGTATCTTGGGCATTAGGTGGTTCAACTTTGTAACTAATGATGAGATTAGGCAAAGGAGTTTGTAACCTCCTTTAAGTAGCATATTGTGCAGAGAGAGACTCCGTTGGTTTGGCCATGTTGCCCGTATGAATAATTATAAATTGGCGAATAGGGTTATGAACAGTGTGCCTAAAGGCCTCAGAAAGAAGGGGAGACCTAGGATGCCGTGGGCCGACAATGTCAAACAGGACCTTGTTAGAATTGGTGTGCAGTGGCCAGATGCAGTAGATGTAGCTCAGGATAGACTTGCTTGGAGAACTAAATTGCACGGTCTGGTTGGACCTCCGTAGCCCATGGCTGCTTGAGGATGATGATGATGATGATGATGATGATGATGATGATGATGATGATGATGATGATGATGATGATGATGATGATGATGATGATGATGATGATGATGATGATGATGAAGTTTAGAAACAGCCAAAATAACTTCAGGCTGTGTTATAGAGCCAACATTAAAGCCAATAATGCATCTATCATCATTTCAAACAATGGGAGTAGAGTTAACCACATTGCATAGATCATCACAGAAATGTTCAGCACACCCAGTCATGACAGAATCCTCACCTTCTATAACTCTACCTGTTTATCCTTCAATCCCTTTATATCTGCCCGTTTTCAACAACACAAAATATTAACTATCCGGTACAGCTATCTGCTCTTGTGCTGTCTAACTGCTTCCTCAGCTTTGTCAGCCAAACCATCAAGGCAAAGATTCTTATCAGCAGATAACTGATCCTTTACACGTTTATTAAGCTATCTGTAATGCTTTCTATCAGGACTAATAAGGGACTTTAAAATGTCGCAAAATGTTTAAAACGTCACCTCGTGATATAAATAAAAAAATAGATCATACGTTAAAAGCGTTTTCATAAAGGATCCCAATGCTACAAATGCTTCCATAATAAGACACAATTACTTTAAACATTTGGGAATTATATTGGGGTGATGTCCGGGAGGAGCAAATAAAGGAGAGGGGAATGATTGTATTGAACCGAAATATACCAGAATGTCATTTCGGCGCATTTTTTTTTTCCAGAAATTGTTGTCGTAAAAAAAGTGCAATATATTTCTTTACCTTCGTTCTAGAGTCCTTTTAAAATACTTATTTTTGAAAAATATTTCTAAAGTAGGTGTTAACTACTTTTGTTGCCTGAGGTAGGTTACCTTTGAGAAACATTTTTTTGTATACAATGTGTAATATGACTTCGTCAGAAGGATTCCAAGGACTCAGAGAAGGTTGGAGGAGGGGATCCCCTGGGTAGATGGAAGTCTACCGTTTAGTCCACCCAGCGTGTTATTTAAAGTGCACAGATGGCTCTTCTGTACCAGGGGGCCACGACTAAGGCCCTATCCAATGGACAGCGGCCTGTCCAATACAATCGATGTTACGTTTCTTATTGAGGTCAGCGTTGGGGTTATCGTGGATACCTCTTAGCATTGTTTCGGTTAGGACCTATCCTGGAGATGATGAACCTGGCATGCTACAGACACTTTGTTACCTGAGTTCCAGCTATTTAAACTCTCTAAGGTCGATGCATTTTCTCTCTAGTTCGGGCCCTCTCAGTGTTTTATAACTCTTAGGTGTGACCGAAATACAGATAAACAAAAACAACGTATGTTTCTGAAAGATTAAAGTAATTGGAATCCTTTGGAAAATATTTATATTTGTTCTGATTGCAATTCTTACATGGCACATTTATCTTCATAAATTTACTCATCTAGTCAGTAGAAAATGTTTATTGAATTTTATGCATTAAATGCAACCCGATCTAAAAGATTCCTCATTTTATTACTCTCGCACTTTCTATCGTTTTCAGTCAGCAACTGCCAGGAATTTGACATTTCCGAAAGCCATGGTGTGAAATGTGATACGTTTTCTGTAAAGGAAGCGCCGAGACTAAATATTTAAAATTCTTCGAGTAGACACGAAGTTTTGTTTTATACTAGCAGTTTACTACTTGAATTCGTGACTTTCGACGTATATATACGTGTAACCCATAGTTTCTGTGGTCGATAAAATCCCCAGATCAGAGTGAGTAACAGGAAGCGATCTTGTCTCGCTTCGAGGAGCCTTATATATATACGTAGAATGCGAACTTACTATATTTCCATTTTATGGTGAAAGCGTCACCTTCAATCACTGAAATTTACTCTACATTGCATTCTAGGATAACAAAATAATTCACTAGAAGGAATGCATCCAGTTATTAAATTTGAAACGGATCTTTATAAGAATAGCAAGTTTAGCACGGAATTTATGCTTTATGTCGATAATAATTTTTTTTAAATTTATATTCATAGTAAGAATGTTTTTTTTTTATATTGAAAAAATATTCCCCTCGATCAGCTGCCTGCCACAGAGGTCTAACAGTAACCTGTTGGTTTAATACGACACAGTCGAAGGTCTGTGAGGATGGCGGGACCTCAGCAGAAACACAACACAAACATCCATGCTTTACCAGGGCTCGAAAACAGGTCCCGTTAATAGTAGACAAAGCGCTAACCACGCGGCCACACACTTTTAAAATTATTATTTATTAATTTTATAATGCATTAGTTTTTTATTGTAAAATACCTATCACACCCGATAATATTTTTAATTTATCTTTTTTTCTCATAATAATAATATATTTATTCATCATCAATGTCATCTCACAAAAATACAGATGTAGAGAGATTTTATACATTTGACCCGCAAAGTTAATAGCTTATCTGCAGGAAACATTGATGAGCATTAATTTTCATACGTAAGTGAACATAGTAAAAAAGTACACAAAAGTGATATAGATACAGGTTTTCTCAGGATTACAAATTAACAGACATTCTTTAAATAGTTTTTAACCTTTAACTTAACCTCACTAAAATTAGTTAGATATATTAAAACAAAATTATCTCTTAAAATAAAAAGTTTCATTTTTCCACCTCCAGGATCTAAGGATTTCATTGTGTTGCTAATGGAACTACATAAGCTTCACATTCCACCACCGAAAGTTCAAATTTCAGGTGTAAATATATCGTTTATATTATTCGTTTTAAATTTGGGAATTTTCAACAATTTCACCGCTAGAGGACTCAGTTATAGCGTCTGGGAGATTTGGAAATTTCAAAACCTAACACTTCATCAATTCCTATCCAACCTAAAAAACTATTTTTAGTTTATCTCTAAAAACAAACAGTTATCTCTTAAAGCACAAAAGTTGTGTGTTTCCACACACTATTGGTGCAAGAGTTCTTTCTTCCTGCTTCCTGTGTATGTGACTTATTCCCAGTCGGTAAGTTCAAGGTAATAGTTATATCGCCAGAATGGCACTACTCGTTCGTTTCAATAACTAGACTCCTATGTTTCTTATTTACTTATCTACATTTAATTCGACTTCAGTAACAATACAGTGAACAGACAAAATATATAAACTACAGCGACTGCCTCCCGGCGAGTCACTCATACCAGACAGTAGGATTCCCAGTCCTACTTGCAAGGCTTTAACCAACCAAGCCTCCCGGTGTTCCCAACACCGTAACAAAGAAGTATATCTAACATAGCGACGTCTTCACGACAGTCCCCTACCGAATCCAAAACGCAACCCTCTCTTCGTTGAAAATGCTCCCGCCAAGTCCGGTCAAGTCATGGCCGCTGGGCATGCAAGAGTCCGTCAGCCAATGGGGTATGTCCACACCTTCTGCGCGCGGCCGAAACTTCTCGACCACGGCTGTCTCACTTCCTGCCCCCAACGGAACTGGCTCCGATACCCTTGCTAGACGAAGAGGTCTGCCACACTAGCGCTCATGGTCGAGCCCTTACAATGGATATAAGGGGTCAACCCATTGTTACCTCTAGAAACTTCGTGAGCTTCCCATTCCACCGACAAAATTTCAAATTTATAGCATAAATACATCGTTTGGATTATTCTTTTGAAATTTTCGAATTTTCAAACATTTCCACCGTTAGAGGGCGCAATTATAGCTATAGGAAGGTTCCATAAGTGCAATCGTAATATTTCATCAAAACTTGTCCAAAACAAAAAATTAATTTATCTCTATAAACAAAAAAAGTTGTTGTCTACAGACAGACAGATAACAAATTGAAATTATTATATTATCTCGGTTTATAGTTTTTGAAAACTAGACTGAATTTTTAGATAGAGTCTATCCTGGTATTTATTATTACGGGTTTACGTGTTTTCAGAAAGACATTAACAAATATGCGGACATTAAGCCATGGTTCCGTGAGCAGGAGAGCCTATGTCGTGGATTTATAGATCATGAATATATTTTAACAACATTGAAATGCTTAAACATTTTACTGATTAGGATACATTTCTTTGTTAATAATATATGTACATGAGTAGATGAGAAACTAACTGCATTGAAAGCAAATAAATGCATTAGAGTGTTCTTTTTAGAATCCGCCATTAATCCTCTTTCCTCTCATTTCTTACGGGAAAATTGCTTCTTGGATTTATCTCGTTGCTGTGCACGGAGCCCTTTAACAAGGCATATTAACGAGGTAAACCGTCGTAAAGTTTACAATAGCAATTTTAATTTAATGAGTTGATGGCAAAAATAATTATGAGAGATCATCCACACAAGGCGCATCAAGAGAGAAGGAATGGATGAACAGTAACTCTTGGAGCAGGCGATACAAGGTGCAAACTCGGCGCTTTTTTGCTTAGGTTTGTCTTTGATTTGGGGATGGAAATTTGTAATTTGCTCTGAGCACTGGATCTGTCACTGTCTTATTACGTCCTCATGACTCCCAGAGTTGTCTAGATACCGTTTCTGTCTAGATACCGTTTCTAGCCTGAGTGAAAGCGTTTATATGCAATTTCGTCATATTCGATTTACATAATATGATTATAATAATACTATACGTCTATCATTAATTTACACAGTATAATTTTAATAATACTATATTTCATTAGTTTAATAATATAATTAAAATTATACTATATATATATATCATTAATATAAATATATAATTATAATAATACTATATGTCATTAATTTATATAATTAATTAAAATTACATATAATAATTGATAACAATTTCTCCGTATGCAGATCGCCTAATAGGAGGGGGGGGGGGCCTGGCAGTGTACTAAGACAAAGAGAATATCATTGTAGGAGACATGATCTCAGCTAAAAGACACTACACCCACTGTGCGGTGGGATTAGAATTTGTGTTAATCACTACTAATCGCTCGGCAAACGGGCATATTCTTTTTTCCTTTTAAGCAGGAGTTCCCAAACTTTTTCGGCACCACATCCCTCTTTTGATTTTTCAAAAACTTTCACGCCTTTCCTCCTTTGCATCTCTAATTTATCATTGGCCAATCTTCTGTTAGCAACAATTCCAATTCATAGTTGAAACTTAAAATAATTGCGAACTTTTTGAACACAATGTTTTCCTTTCACGAAGCGCTATTTTCTAACTTCTCCTTTAACCAAGTATCATTCCCTCTTCACGGAAATCAAAATAAATGTTCCTGTATAAAACTAGTGGAAAGCTAGATGATAGTAACATCCCGGTTATCGCGTGATAAGCCAAACGTTCCCCAAAAAACTTATATAGCCACATAAAAAACGCCCTTTAGGGAGCAGTAGTGCCCTTGTTGTAAACCGTTGCTCTAAAGCTTGACAGTTCTTCCATGTACTATTAGATGGATTCGAATGAAAAGGATTAACATATTGCAAGAGACGTCGAAGTACTTTCTGTTTAAATAACTTCTGAGTTTACGCGAAAGGCAATGAATGATGTTATACGTACATACTGTAGTCAAGACACAATTTCTAAAATCGTAACAACTGGAAAACTAATTTTGTTTCTAACAATCCTAGTCTTAGATTGCGATGCATAATGAAGCAAAGCATACACAATTCCCTTTTCAATAGCCCTTTGTTGGTCACCTTATAATCTATGTTTCAAAATGGTCATTGCAATGTTATTTATTAATTCATTTATTTTCATTTACTGAATTATCTTGCTTGTTATATTTATTTTTTGACAATATTTGCAGATTGATTCTGAATTTTTAATTGCGAAAATTATGTTGCCACAAATTGAATCAAATTTATGTAAAAACTTGGTACAACTCGAAAGATATCTCACAATATTTAACATCATTATTACCAAAAAAATACTTTCCTCATAAAAAGTATAGGGTGGCGGTGGCTCAGTCGGTAGCGCGAAAGATTCGTAATTTGCAATTCCAAGGTTCGCGTCCCATCTGGGCCAGCGTTGAGATATATAGCTGAAAAACTCTCCCCTGCCCTTTGGTCAATAGGGGACACCGTCCGCAGTATGGGACGCTAAGCCGTGGTCCGTGTGCAGGAGAGAGCCATACCTGTGACGTTAAAGAACGAATAGACTCAGATGCATCTCATGGTAGGCTTCCATCTGTCTCTTAACAGCTCTCTATCACAATGGCCTTGCCATTTAGCCCATTGTGTGCAAAAAAAAGTGCAGCTCAGAGTTAAAACAATTCAACCTTCATAACGACAGCAGTACTATTACTTGATAGAGATACTCAATAATACATGGAAGATGCACTTTTTAAGAATGAAAAAGAAGTTAATAAATCATAATAATAATTAGGAAGACCAATCATCTCTGGTGAATATGGAATTTCTCTTAAAGGAAAAAAGTTGATTTTTCTGCACCCTCGCACCAAGCGTAAAGAATAAACAAGAAGAGAACAAATTGTTACAGTTAATACAAACCCCTTGATTACCACACTCTAAACATGAAATTCGAATTTATGGCATGAATAGATCGTTTAAAATATTCATTTACAGTTTTGCCATCTTCCAACTTTAGCATCCCCTAAAGGTAGAAATTAAAACTCTGCAACGATTTCGGAAATGCAGATCGTAATATTATATCGATATCTAACCAATCCAAAATATATTTTTCGTTTATCTCTTATGTTGGATACATACAGACGGGAAGACGGACCACTGTCGCCAGAAACTGCTTTTCAAGTAAAATTAACAGAGTCTAATCATTTAAAATTTTAATTCGGAAACGAGAAAATGAAACTTGAGAGTAATAGACTCTGATACTAATTATGATCTTTAAAATATAATCCTCTGCGTTTCAATTTATGAACTCTGACGTTCAGTTTACGTGTAACCAGTTTCTCTACTATAGCTTTTTATGCATTCTTAAGTTATTAAATATACCGAGCATCTTTATGTTATCCCTCTCTTGATAACTCTTTGTCATCTTCCACACATGTACAGTCACGCTGACAACCCAATGGGCTGTAACCCATTTGAAAACACAGACCATTAACTTCCTCGCTTCTCTGGGAAGGAATAAGTAGAAGATTATGGTAGACACTGAACAGGAAGTGGAACTTCCGACATTTACTCCAGACGATGTGCTCAAAATATACATTCGTTGGTTGAGAGAATTGAATTCGCGGGCAGCACCGAGACTAAAGAAATGTGCCGCTGGAGATTTGAGACTTGGACAGTTAAACAAAATAGGAGAAGAGCTGAATATATGAGCTCTGTTTGTTATTACAGGGTGATTTAAGATGTCATTGTTATGTCTGAAAGCTGGCTTCCCTTGTGATGGTTAGAAAATATTTTTGAAAGAGAATTGGATGTTTCAGATGAATTGCCCAATTCTTTTTGAGTTCCTTATGGAGATATGATTTTAATAATTAGGGCCGCAAGGGAAATATATTGTACAAATGCGGTCGTTCGATTATTTTTACTTT
This sequence comes from Ryuthela nishihirai, assembly GCA_038380435.1. Taxonomy (NCBI): domain Eukaryota; kingdom Metazoa; phylum Arthropoda; class Arachnida; order Araneae; family Heptathelidae; genus Ryuthela; species Ryuthela nishihirai. The sequence goes on from JAWZYU010000011.1 coordinate 18,571,507, forward strand.
ACAAAGGGGTATTTTTTAATGGGAAGAAACTTGAGAACAAAGCAAATGTCTGTCATGAGTTTCAGTTTGAAAAAAAAAACTTCATTTACATTTCAAAACGTAATATCTTTAAAAAATCTTTTTATTTCAAAAGCATAGAATTTTACATTAGGAGTTGGAGTGGAATGATATTTAGTTTTTAATGTAATTCTTGATAAGATCACACGATTCTCTTGTTCCTCGTGCTTTCTTTTTTTAATACATTTCTATCGCATTCTTTATCCTTTATGATTGTTACACATGAATGAAAATGTCAACAACTTTTGCCTGTAAATACAAAAACTTGTCAAAAAATTTGAAGGGAATTGTTTTTTGAAAAAAAAAAAGAAAAGCGGAACATCTACATTTGGAAGCGAAACTTTTGAACTTAAAAAGTTTACTGTAACTACTAATGTAAATTTCTTTGATTTCAAAATTTTGAAACATTTTAAACCATTTTGTCACGAACATTAATATAAAAAATATTTTTTTCTAGACCAAAGTTCTTGTGATATTCAGATTTCAGTTTAAATGAATTCACTTAAAAACCTAAAAGAATTTCATTTATACAGGTGGAAAGATCCATCCAGCGTTTTCTTTAACATGCACAAGATACTGCTCTCCCGCACACGGGACCACAGCTTACGTCGTCAGCCTTTCCAAGCTCATTGGTGTTCCCTACTGACAGAGGGTAGGACGAAGAATTTTAAAGAGAAAATTCTTAACGGTGATCCAAGTGGGCGTCGAGCCTGGGAAATACAGATGACGAGCCTGGCGCACTACAGATTGAGCCAACTCCAATAGGGAAACTAATCCACTGGGTAGTTGTTAGGAGACGTGTGGAAGTTCCCGTCAAGGTCATTCAGCCGGTCCTTTACAGTGCACAGTGCACAGTGTATGCAGCTCGGAGCTGCGTCGTAACATCCCATTAGATATACTGTATGTTTTGAAAGATAGTCGTCAGAGCCCATTGATATACTTTTTCTCACCCAGGGCACATCAAGGTTAGAGGAGGAAATTTCAACGTTGGCGCATCCAAACTCTAACCTACAGGGTTAGCAGTGAAAATCTCAACGCAAGCACATGAGCAATCGAAATTGGAAACATCATGGTATAAACTGGTTCGCTGGAAGCATCATGTTATGAGCTGTTTCCCGTCCTAGAAATCAAGGACGTATAGTCTCGTTATTCGAGGTTGTCTAACGTCAAAGACATTTAAAAAACGTTTTCTAAGCTTAGAGAGAGGTCGATTTCAAAAATATTTTGGTCGATTGCTGTAGAATAATGAATAATTTGAATGTCATTTTTGGAATAGTTATATTTCAAATCGGAAGACAAACTGTTATTAAAATTTTGTATCATCTACGTGGCCATTTCCACTAACTTTTATAGCTGAAGTTGTTCATCAGTAATGGGTCTTCGTGCAGAAGTCACCCAAGGTAATGCCATCTGTTGCTTGAATATGTAACCCTTCATCTATTTTTCTTGAATAATAATTATCTTCTCATTTTAACTTTTCTGTTGTTACTTAGCCATTCAATGTCTTGTTTTGGTACTAAAATATGATTAAATAACCATACTCTATTACATTCATATTATTTGGTTTCTACTTCAAGTTGTTTAATCCAGCTTTTTAAAAGCCTTACTCTTCTCCTATATGTGGAAATTTATACTGATCTGTAGCATTGTAGATTATATAATTTTTCTCTGAATAAGTTTGGCTCCTATTTCATCACTTTTTAATTTCATTATAGATTCAGATTTGTTGCAAGTCTCATTTTAAAATTTTGCTGATTCATTTGGTATTCCATATAATCTTTTGCGAAAAAAGGCTTTTCTTTTGGTGAATTGTAGAAGTTTGTTGGCCCAAAAAAGGCCAATTAGGAAACTTGCCAAATAAGAAAGGCCAAATAAGAAAAAAATTCCAATTAGGATAACTTTTTATCTTCCGAATTTAAACATCTGTTATAATTTACAAATGTAGTCCTGAACACAGGTGTTAAAAAAGAATGCATAAATATCCCGTCAAGCAACTTCTTTTCACAGAGGACTGGAAGGAGCCTGTCAGTTTATATGCCCTAGAAAAAGTCTGTGAGACCTCATCAGAAAAAAACAGTCACGCCTTACCCGGGGCTCGAACCCCTTTGATTACTAGCAAGTACGCTAACCACTCGGCCACGTGATGCCTGACAAGCGTTAGACGAACTATTAAATGAACTATTTATTTTAGTATTAGCAAAAAATATCCGTAAAAAAGAGATTCCTTCAGCTTCAAATTAAAAAGAAAAGTGAATGCATTGCAATTCAATTATTAAGTATTTCAACTTAGGAGTACGTAATTAGAAATTAAAAAAAAAAAATAAAGATCAAGGATTTGTTTACGTGTTTTTTTTTCACTCTTTTAGCATCCACATTTATTTAGGATTCAAACTTTTAATACAATTCAAAATTTGAATAGTAACTTATATACATCGTCATTAAATTTATAAGAGATTTCTTTGAGCTAGGTGATATACGAATCTACGAATTTGAAACTTTTCCATACAAAAGTTATTGGAGAGAGAAAATGATACACTCTTTGTAGGATTCGGTACAATTACTATTCTAGGTGGCATTTATATTCTGTCTTTAAGCTTCCTTAATCATTAATATAACCTTACACTATTAAATAGAAGAGATCCTTCTTTGCACCGGTAGCTCATTAGTAGAACACTTGACATACTGGCAGGATATCGTGGACTATTATATCAGGTGCCTAAAAACATTGTTTCCACTCAAACTGATAGCGTTGTACAGTCGCTCAAAAAATATCCGAACACTATGGTTGATTACAGAATTCAGAAAAAATATCTGGAAACGATTTTTTTTAGAAATTAGTGATCTGGCATCTTTCGTGTCACGTGACACGAAGGATGCCAGATCACTAATTTCTAAAACAATCGTATATAGAATGGTTCACATAGACAATACTCCTACAAGAGGAAAAATATACAAGTTATTTTGTATATGGCTTATCTTTTTTGAAACTTTAAGCTCTCACTCATATACAGTCGCTCAAAAAATATCCGAACAATATGGTTGATTACAGAATTCAGAATATCTGGCAACAATTTTCACGTGACACGAAGGATGCCAGATCATTAATTTCTAAAAAAATCGTTGCCAGATATTTTTTCTGAATTCTGTAATCAACCATAGTGCTCGGATATTTTTTGAGCGACTGTATATGAGTGAGAGCTTGAAGTTTCAAAAAAGATAAGCAAGCCATATACAAAATAACTTGTATATTTTTCCTCTTATAGGAGTATTCTCTATGTGAACCATTCTATACTTTGCTTTAAAAGAACTCTATTAACCTATTGCATTCATTTTGATTAATTTTCAATAAAACAAACACTGCTTGTGTGAGAATAAAAAGAATGTGAAGAATAAAAAGCTGTGTATCCTAGAAAAGTCGATTTTTGTAGAGTAATAGGGATGGGAGACTGGTTACAGCTTTCCTGCACAGGTATATCACATTAAATTATTTGAATGACACTTCTGATAATGCTTTATAATATAGAATTGAATTCATAAGAAATTATACTTACGAATGAATGATCATTTTCCACTTTAGTTGACTTCTTATATACGAATTCTGCGCAGCTCGATTTCTTTCAGATTTTGTTTAGCTTATATGGAAAGTAGTTGAATGAAATACGAAAATTATTAAATGATTGATGAAACAAAAACAGTTATCGACAAGAAATCAGTGAATGTTTACAGAAGCAAAATCCACAGTAGCAATCTATGAATAGCAAACACTGCTGAATTATTAATCGCTGTTGCTGAATTAAACATAGAGACAACGGAAATAGAGAAAAAAATAATATGTGAATAAGTAGGAATAGTGTTTGAATCAGAAATGCCATTTAATGAATGATTCACAAAGAGTGTAATAGGTTTTTTTTTCACTAAATAAATAATGTTATATCAGCTATCATTGACCTTAGATTAATCAATAATGATTATATTGCTTGACTTATAGTGCATTTATTAATATAACAGAATTCATATTTATTAATCTAACATTTTTTTCAGTATTCACATTTATTAATCTATCAGTTTTTTTAGCATTCAAATTTATTCAGTAATGAAAAATTTTCTGAAATTTACTCGCCACTTTCTAAAATACACTGGTTTCCATAAATTAAGGAAAATCGCTATTTAAGTCAATGGGAAGCTAACGTCAAAGCTCTATAACTTCTAAAATAATTTTTTTTTGTTTTGTTTTGTTTTGAAAAATATGAATGCAGATAAAGATCTCAATCAAATAAATCAATATCTCGATTTTGAACAATATTCGTTCAGTATTTAATGAGTTATGAAAGTTTGAATATTTAACAACAGCAATGCCAGTCTTAAGAAACATACAACACTGAAGAATAGTGAAAGAATCCTTAGGCAAAGTTCTAAAATACAAATTTTTTTTATTAAACACTTTGATACAATACTTATTACTAAGTTTTAATTAACTTTTGAACTAAATTTTCGTGGCTGGCATTGTTATCGCTACATATTGAATATTGTTGAGAATCGAGATACTGATTTATACGATTGAGATCTTTGTCTGCAATCACATTTTTTCAAAATATAAAAACTTATTTTAGAAGCTATAGAGCTTTGACGTTAACTTCCCATTGATTTAACATAGGGATTTTCCTTAATTTATGAGAACCAGTGCATGTTCATCCTAATATCATTGATTGGAATATTTATTTGTGTTTCGGAAAACGCAGTTTGCTTTTATTGCTAACTGGGTCATCATTAAGATTTATATCCGCTAAACCACACTCTACCCTCGGTGTGAAAGGAGACACCGATGGGCCTGAAAAAGGCGTTATGCCCTGGCCCGTCGGTGTCCCATTTCTCACCATGCACGTACAGTCACCAGTGTGCAAGAGAGCTATACCTTGTGCACGTTAAAGAACACTCTGTATGACCTTGACGAGAAGTTTCTATCTGTCTCCTAACAGCTGTCCAGTGGGTACCCTTCCCCAACCTTCTCTGAGCCGTCGGGGTCTTTGTGAATTGACCATTAAGCATTGTGTTTAAAAAAAATGCCTCAGAGGTAAAACAAACCAACGCAGTCTGCAAACATCACTCTTCAATCTATTCGTTAGATGCCATATGATCACATTTATGAAAGAAAATCTGCTCTCCCCATAAAGGACGGAGATAACCTAAAAGTCCTATCAAGCTTGTCCAGGTTTCTCATACAACCACGTACACAAACACACAACCATCCTAGGATTCCAACCCAGACTGCAACAGCTATACAGTGTCACCGTGAAGCACAACGTGATACACTGCGTCAAGGAGTCGACATCAATCAATTGCTCATCAATCTGTACAATATACTTTTTTTTTTTCATTCACCGATCCGGTAGTTCAATCATCCATCTTTGTATCCGTTCTTCCGTCTATCATTTTCAGTGTCTATTTATCATTCGTCATCCTCTCTTCATTGATTCATCCATCCATCTATTATTGGTCTATCAGTCCATCAAACTTTGATTCTTCCACTCGCCATTTGCCAAAAATTCATCCCTCTATCCATCAATACATAAGTCTATTTATCCATCCTTTCTCGGTTGCTCTGCCTGTATCTAATCTGCTGACCGGTGGTTTTCAATGCTTTTTATCTCTCTTCGAGGCAGTGGGTCAATGCTGAATATAAATCACACCAATGCTCTTGCTGTCAAAGTGCGGGAATAATAACATCTTCAAAACGTCGTTTGACATTAGCCTTCAAATATTCCACTTCCCTGATATAAACTTTGTTATAAAACTTTGTCTCCATGGATGCAATTATAATCAGCAATCCTCCTTTAAATACTGAGAACGGAGAGACATGGGACATGCAGTCACCAAGTGCTATTTTAATATTAAAATGTCTAAAGCCTGAGCGTGTGAATACAAGATAACTACGAATAATGAGAGTCAGATATTTCCTTCATTCGCCTGCAATCGCACGACACATCAAAAGACCCTCCACGTCACTTCCTACAATGGATTCATCACGAGAAGAGCGAGAGCCATCTGGGAGCTTCCAATCACTGACAGTTATCTTTCAACATTCTCGAAATTTGATTCCCAAGCGAGCGACAGGCAGATGCTATCGGTGCAATGGGACATGTATAAGGCATGGCAAATGTATAAGGAGCGCTGTATACGGAGGCTCTATCGAGATGGAGCTGACCGCATTTTCCTACTGCCTAGAAATGATGCTGGTCGAAATACACTGAACATCTTCATCTCTGCCGAGATGAATACCCCTGTCTGCCTTGCTGCGATGATGGTAAAAGTTAGATATGAAGGCAGAAAATCGAGATTTCATTTTCATCACAAAATGTATTCCATGAATTCTAAAGCAAGATCTGAAGTAGACATTTCAAAGGCTAAAAATGGAAGGTATTGAACAGAGCAATAATGTGATGGTTTTAGAATTGAAACAGAACAGCAAAACATCGGCGTTAAATTCTTCTGCAATGTATCAGTCAGTTGAATAGGAAAGGTTTTCAGGGATGAACTATGTTGAATTGACATTTTCATGGATAATAAGGTATCTGATTAGATTATATATGTACTATAGTTTTAGATTAATCAATATTTACAAGTCGAATTTTGTTTGGGATGCATTTGAAGAGAGATTAGTATTTTGAAACTACTGGAAAATGATCATATCGCTCGGAACATTAGACTACTGAAGAGAAACGCTTTAAAAATGATTTTAAAATCGATTTGCAATTGGTTTCTGTTCTTATTACGCAACAAATGGATTTTTTAAAATTATTATTTCTCAAAATATTTTGAGTTGTTAGTTAACAAATGCACAAAAAAACCTTTCTCATGAATTAGCACTTTTTAGGAATTATACATCATTAAGAGGAGAGGCTTCACTGTTTTTATATCTAACAGAGAAATTCTTAATATCTAAAATTAAAATATTAAATACTATTTAAGCACATGCTAAACGTTTGGCGCGAAACCTATATTCATTGATAACTCTTCCTATCAATATGTTTATTCACGGCTCTCCACCATTAACATACTTCTCACAACTTATTACTCCATTCCAAAAGGGGGGCGGGGGTGGCTCAGTCGGTAGCGCGCCAGTCTCGTAATCTGTAGTTCCCAGGTTCGAGTCCCAGCTGGGTCAGCGTTGAGATTTATCTCCGCAACAATTCCCCGCCCTGCCCACGGTCAGTAGAGGACACCGATGGGCTTGGAAAGGCCGCCGTCCGTCGGATGGGACGTTAAGCCGTGGCCCCGTGTGCGGGAGAGCCATACCCTGTGCACGTTAAAGAACACGCTGGATGGCCTTGACGGAAGGCTACCATCTGTCTCCCAACAGCTGTTCCAGTGGGTCCCCTGCCGCAACCTTCTCTGAGCCTTCGGGGTCCATGTGACCTGGCCATTTAGCCCATGGTGTGCAAAAAAGTGCCGCTCAGAGGTAAAACAACCCAACCCAACCCATTACAAAAGAAGGCAACGGCAGCGTCATCAGAAATTTTGGAAGCTCTTCGAGGGATCACTCCCGACCCACGGCAGCTAAGAATCCCATATGTTACTTTAATAGGGTTAGAACTAATTTGGATCACCCCACCAAATTTGAAACGGATCTCTCAAGCACGGGCAAACCATCGGGAAACTGACAATTTCTGTCATCGATGACGTCACACGTGTCAGGCCGCCCTTTCGTTGGTTCACTTCCCTCCGTTCTTTCGTGCGCCTGGAATTATGGCTATTGTATAATATAATATTTGAACCCATTCGCAACGTCTGGCGCGAAACCTATGCTCATTGATAATTGTTCCCACAGATAAATTCATTCCTAGCTCTCACACTCCCTCTCCTAGAAATTTCTCACTCTTTTTATGGGATCACTCCCGATCCATGGCAACGAAGAACACGATCTGTTACCCCAACGGGGCTAGAACTAAGTGGGACAAAATTTGGATCAATCGCTCAAATAGCCGCGGAGCCACAGAGAAACTGACAATTTCCGCCACAGATGACGTCACATATGTCCGGCCGCCGCTCATTTGGAATTAGGGAATTACGGTTATTATATAATATGATATTTATATTTTGCTCTGTACAAAATCGTTATCTACCAAGAACAGTCCATGGAAGAAAGGAAAATTCAGTTTAACTCTGAAAAAATAACAAATCTTATATGCCTATATTTTGAAAAATTATCTTAAACTGATAGGAATTTAAAACAAAAAAAAAATAAATAAAAAGCCCCTCAAGCAGCTGTTTACCACAGATGTACGTCAGTTCATATGCCGCAGCAGAGGATGGCAGGACCTCAGCAGAAAAACGACACATACATCCATGCCTTACCCGGGGCTCGAACCCAGGTACCTTAGATCAGTAGCCAAACGCGCTAACCACTCGGCCACCGGACATAAGATGTGATGTGATAAAATGTGATGGAAAGGTTAGAAATCTTTCAACATTGGGCTTCCTGCAATCCAAAACGGGACATAAGAAAATACTAAATTTTATAAATATCAAAACCTACTTAAATATTCACAGATGGTTTTTTGTTGTTGTTGAAATCAGCCCTCTCAACGAAAAGTTCGAAAATCGACAAATTTATTCGTTTTTTTTTTGCATTTAAATTTTTAGGCTGTTATAGAAATTATGTGTGAGCTTGATGGGAATGGAGCTCTTTGTATTGTTAATTAAAGTACTTTGGTATGCGTTTAGATACATAAAATTGACACTTTTTTTTCTTCCTTTAATGAATACAATTCGATTTTGATAGATACTTTATTAAAAGCATTGTTAAATAACATTCTCTCTCTATATATAAAGCCAATGTATCTACATTTTGAACAAATTGGAAATAAAGCGATGAAATAAGACCTTTTAAAAAAATAGGTTTACGCAACAGGGAATGGGGGAAAGGCGCAGAGAAAAACTGAATGTAAAATATGATTATCTTATTCGATCTCTTGTAGACAACTAGTATCTTTGAGAGAAAGTTTGTGATTATGTTTTATATATTTTTGTAGATATAAAATGATTACTTCATAAGATATAATAATAAAGCTTACCTAGAAAGGTTGCTGGCCGAACTACTCTAATTATTTTAAGTAGGTAGTTGGCTAATGTACGTTGTTTGTGAGTGGCTAGTTGGGTTGGTTGGGTTGTTTTACCTCTGAGCGGCACTTTTTTGCACACAATGGGCTAAATGGCCAGGTCACATGGACCCCGAAGGCTCAGAGAAGGTTGGGGGAGGGGACCCACTGGAATAGCTGTTGGGAGACAGATGGTAGCCTCCCGTCAAGGCCATCCAGTGTGTTCTTTAAAGTGCACAGGGTATGGCTCTTCTGCACTCGGGGCCACGGCTTAACGTCCCATCCGACGGAAGACAGTCTTTCCAAGTCCATCGGTGTCCTCTACTGAACGTGGGCAGGGCGGGGAATTTTGCGGAGATAAATCTCAACGCTGACATAGCTGGGAACTACAGATTACGAGCCTGACGCGCTACCGACTGAGCCACCCCCGCCCCGAGTGGCTAGTTGTAGTGGCTGAATTTTAAATTAATAATTCAAAATATCATATTAATGCATAAGTGTCTACAATGTTCATATAAAATGTAGCTATCTTGACAGAACAGACTCCAGCTGTAGATAGTACTCAGGCAGTTGCACTGTCTGCGAAACAACGAGATACCAATAAGTCACCGAAGCCTTTCAACATTTAAATATTTTTGGTTGATTTATTCTTAAAACGTGCTTATTTGTAAAATAATAGGGGGAAACGTTAGACCACAAGAGACTCTCCATATTAATAAAAGTTTAGTAAAAGAATACAAGTGGAAAGGGCCAGATACTAAGGCTTTTCATTCTTACGAAGGCTTTCATTTTGTTCAAGTGCACACAGCATGGCGCAGTTAAAGGCATGTTATATATAGGTCTTAGAGAATGGCAGCTGTCAAGGTACTATCAACAGCTCGAGTCAGTTCTGTCAAAATATCTACATTTTAAATTAACTTTGTAGACATTTATAAATAAATGTGATATTTTAAAATTAAATTAAAATTTAAAATGCAACCACTCCAAATAACCATCCCGCAAACAACGTACTAAAGCCAACCACCTATTTAAAATATTCAAAATATTTGGACCAGTGTCATTTATAGATACGCCTTATTATTATTTCTTATTAAATATCCTTTTTATTTCTTCAAAAATATATAAAACATAGTCATAAATTTTCGCTCAAAGATTCTACTTGTCTACAAGAGAACGAATAAGATGATCATATTTTACATTTTCCTGATTACATCCTGATTTCTTCAGGTGACTAAATTTTCATTGCATTTTAATATTTATTTAAACACCAACCGCAATATTTAAAAAGATATTTCGATTTTCTAGTGAACATTGATACTTTTACATCTAGGGACTGTTGATATTTATTCTCTTGTTTGGTCGTCTCGTACCTTGACAACGACTTACTAATTAGTCTCATTATTCACCAAGGGTTAACCACTTGACGTAAGCAATATTCAGACTCAAACTGACCATCACCGATTACAAACCTAGTGCTGTATAATCATTTATAAAGTTTTAATATAATTTGAAACCACTCGCAAGTATTGCACCAGCGAAATTGCCACGCACAGTGCTCAATGATGCAGACGCACGGATCAGGTGAAACAGTGAAAACTCTATTACGTAGCCAGTTGTTTATAAACCGAAAAATTACACGTTGGTGCATCTAACTTAGACGATATCGAATGCGGAACAGCTGTAAGCTGCAGTCCTTGCTTTTCAGAAAATATTGCCAGTGAACCAATATCAACGAGATGGTATCTTTATTACATGCCAGGGATAACGAATGCATCTCGTTTCCTACAGTGATGCAAACACAGACTAATGCTCCTTATGGTCGATACCGCACAGGTTTGCGGTAAATCAAGAAAGCTCTCATGCGCCTAACGCTTCTGCAAGGTTAGGTATTTTAAGCGCCTCTCTCTGTTGTAAGCGAAAGAATGTAGGTAATCATCTCTGTGGTTGATAACGGTGCTTTATTGGGATGATTTATTAATGAATTGTTGCGCCTGACCCAAAACATTGTATGTACATTTCTCACCGGTCTTACATTGTTGCTATTAGGGAACTAATGGAGGGGGGAAAAACATGGGAAGTACTTGTATGTTGTCGGCTCTGTTTAAGTGTGTTACGTAATGTTCTTCCTCGTCAAGTTCATTTAATTACGGTGAAGAGAACTGCTTGTTTAATCGAGTGAAGCTTGAACAGTTTCGCTGCTAAATTTCCGCCCAGAAAATAAGCAGCGTTTTAAATTAGAAATTTATGATTAGGAGGAAATTGAGTAACTACTGGGTTAACGCTTTATATATTCTAAATTTTGGTAACATATCACAATGTTCGATATTCGAGTGACTAAATAAATTGAGAAGATACTTCTCAAATTATTTTAAACTGAGACTTGGCTTTTTCTGATATTTATAAATAAAAAATAAATACCCCCTCAAGCAGCTGCTTGCCACAGAGGTCTGACAGGAGCCTGTCAGTTTATATGCCACAGTTTATATATACAGGTCTGAGAGAATGGCAGGACCTCAGCAGAAAAACGACACGCACATCCATGCCTAATCCGGGGCTCGAACCCAGGTTATACTATACAATAGCCATAATATTATACATATACCATTATATTATACATTTATATTATATATATACCATTACATATACATTATCATTATAATATACGTGACACGAAGGTTGCCAGATCACTAATTTCTAAAAAAATCGTTGTCAGATATTTTTTTCCGAATTCTGTAATCAACCATAGTGTTAGGATACTTTTTTGAGCTACTGTAGGAGTAGGAGAAAAACCACTCATTTCCCCCAGAAACTTTGTAGAATTCTAGTAACCTGAATGGAGGAGGAAACAACATTAAACACATAATTTATGTATTTATTTTATATTTTGCATTAATATTTTAAAAGATTGCAAAATTGAGAAGAATATATATATTACTATTTGCGAAGCATATTTTTTTTGGGGAAAAAATAATATATATACCGGAACGTTTGCTGTTGTGCATTTCGGTTTAATGCAGTAATTCCTTTCCTTTTTTCCTCAGACGTGTTTTTAGATCCACACCCAGTAAGATATCGTTTTGCCTTTCCCTGTTTGCATGTTATAACACAAGACGTGTTTCATAGTACTCTTGTTATGAACACAGTTTTGAAAACTAAAACATTAAACGATTTTACTTTATATCACTGGTGATTAACTACGTATGTATAATCTGAACATTTTCTTCTACTGCAACAAGAACACAGGTCACCAACCTGAATCACGTTGTAAATATACTGCGCTGATGAAAAGATGCAATCAAATTGACTATTTGCAAGAAGCAGGTAAATATACCTTTTTTTTTCCAGTTTAATTAACACTTTGTAGTGAACAGAACTTTTGCACAACAGCAATATATGACTCTGTTATTTTGTCTTGAAAATGTTAGCTCTTTTCTCTTAACGAAAAAACTCTCTCGATGGTCGAAGAAAATATGAAACCCACACACACACACTTTTGAGATACGTGCCTGCATGCCATAAAACAAACAAAAGCACAGATTTGTAATACGAAACGTTTAATTATCGAAAGTAATTTTTCTGTTTATCTTCTTCTGGTATCGTTTTCCTCCAACATTTTTGAAAGATTTTTTCCATTATAATTAGCCGCTCTTGTGCTTGTAGACTCTTTTTTTGCTCTGAAATACAATCTGTACTTTTTTTCATGTTCTATGCAACTGTCGCCATGGATGCTTTTAACATACACAGAAATTTAAAGAGGCTAAAGACTTATCTCTCGAATTGCTTAGGACATTCAACACTAAAAAACGAAGCTGAAAGAAGGTGTAGAGGAAAAAAATCTATGTAGCGCTGAGTATTACTGGCGTATTCCTTTTTATTCTTGTTTTTTTTAGTGTAGTTCATAACCCCACCCCTCGACACACATACTTGTCTACGATTTCTACTTATGAACTGCAGCAAACGTAATCTATGCTATGCTTAATGATAGCAGATATTACATTACCACATTAAAGTCTATGGTGTTAGTTTTTACGAACAATATTACTTGCTAATGTCATTATGATTGTACGATAAGAATATATTTCCCTTCTTGAAGTCCGTGGTTTTCAACGGGAAGGGTGGGGTGGAGGAGATGAACCACGGACAGTGTTTTCGATTTTGGAACTACGGACAGAAAAAAGAAAACCAAGAAACTATAATTACTTCTCTACTGTAGTTCGATATGTTGTTGAGCGATTTCGCCAACATTGCAAAGTATTTAGTTGTTTTTTAAAAAGCCATCGAATGAATTACTTATCAAATGGATAATATATTACATTGTAGGTAATCTGATTATTTATAGTAAAACATTTTTCAATAAATCACAAACGTTAAGTAGACAGTTCTGAAACCTAACTGAAGTAGACAGTTCTAAACTACTGAACCTAACTGAAGTAGACAGTTCTAAACTTACACCAAACAACACAAATTGAAATATTTTTCGCATTAAAAATAGCTAGAACGTAATGAATGTTTTAACTACAAACATTTTTATTTCTACAAATTAATGTTTCAATATGCCGAGTGGTTAGCGCGTTTGTATGCTAATCGAAAAAAAAAATCACCTTTGTTCGATTACCGGATAAGATATAGACATTTTCTTTTTTATCCTGTCTTTCTACTGAAGTCTCGTCTTCCTTGTAGATCTCCCCTGTGGCGAATTATTTTGACAGGTTCCTGCCAGACCTCTGTAGCAAGCAGCTGCTTGAGGGATAATTTATTTATAGCTATTGGATTATGGCTGAACATAATGGAAATGCTAGCTATCAAATTAAAAATAAAAATAAATACTCCACAAGCAGCTTAATTGCCAAGAAAATCTGACAGAAGCCTGTAAGTGTAATTCGACAGAGGGAAGATCCATAAGAAATAAGATACCTCAGCAGGACAAAACACAAAACAACAACAACAACAAAAAAATGCCTTATCCGGGACTAGAACCTAGTCCCACACTTTAGGGAACTTGACCACTGAAAAGAATTTTTATCTGATAAAAAAACATAATCCGTCTTTTTCGAAAGCAATTATAGAACTGAAAATTGCAGAAATCATGAAATATGAAGCAAGGTCAACAGTATCATAAAAATAGTTATTTAAATTAAACATTCTAACGTAAAATAATCTAGTATATCATGATTATTGTAAAATATCACAAAATACGTTAATTTTTACTGACACAAAATATGTAACTCATCTTTATTAAACCACTAAAATGCTTATTCCGTCTTTTCGTATTTATCTCTGTAACACTGCATTTTAGTCGTTTTTAATGATATGGACCTCATATTTTGCACATAGACTCTCAATATGGACTTCGCAAAACGCATATATAAATTTTGCGTCCACTCGCAGTAGAAGGTCCTATTCTATGACCTCTTATTTTTCATACGCAGTTGGAAGACTGAAAAATAAAGAAAATCATGGGATACGTTTGAATGTTCATAGAGCATTTTCCCGGAATATTATGATTACAGAACTTTGGCATGATGATAATGTGATATTAGTTCAGAAGATTTGATATTAGAATAATTAAGGCAGTGTAATTATTTCCTTAAATATTGACTTTTTAATCAAACCAAAAACTAATGGCCAGTTTGAAAGGGCTTAATCTACTAGTTGTAGATTAAACAATTTGTTCAAACAGAATAGTTTCCTTAGTTTATCTAAAAAGCGACTGCTTCGGAATTCAGTTTCTAAGCTCATAGGATGTTGTCCTCGTCTACATGTTTTGTTTAGGAAAAAAATGTTTTAAATAATCAATCAGTCTTATCGGCAAAACAATAAGTCACCCATTACCATTAATGCTACTCAGGATTAACCTTGGTGTTATGGTATCAAGTAACAAATCCCTATCTGGTTTTTTCACTTTTAAGCGGCACTTTTTTTTTGCACGCCATGGACTCAATGTTCTAGATTACAAGGACTCAGAGAGGGTTGGGGGAGAAGACCCGCTGGGCAGCTCTTAGGATGATTCCAGCATAACATGCTGGAGTAACAAAATATTAAAATTTATTCAAATTCAAAGAAATACACAAAATATATACTTTAGAATAAGCAATATAAACAATAGAAAAGAAGCGGGAATCAAGGAGCATATAGTCGCCCAGATTTCAGATATAAATGCATAAATCTTACAACTTAAGCAATAGCTGTAGGTAAAGATAAAAACTAAACATACTTTTCAATATATAAAAGATGAATTTGAAATAATCGAGCTATGACCATGAAAACTAAGCAGTTATGACTAGATTTGTACATTGTAAGATTATATTGTGAATTTTGGTTTTGAAGACTCAGGGCTTTTCTCCATTCTGATATAATAAATAATTTAAATTCGGTACTGTATATAGAAAATGCCTTTGCAAAATAGATTTTTTTTCCAATGGAACATCAAAAAATAAAACTTTTTTTCCATATCTTAATCAATTAATTTTTTGTAGGCAACCAAGGACCAGAATTAAATTATTTCATAAATAATATATATATTATTTCAGTGTCTCCTCTCCATTTACTCTGGATCACGACGTTAAGTTATTACAAAATCTGGGAAAGTAAATTATTTAATGCGCATACGTTTTTATCACTACCGTGTTTGTTTTTCAAGTATGTGAATAGTATATCTTAATATGTTTCTTTCGTTATAATTAGTTTGCAATATGTAACTATTCTGACTATTGTTCATTGCGTTTTACTGCAACGAATAGATTTCTGTAGCAGCACCACTTTATTACATTGGAATTTCAACGTATCTCACCTTATAAATGGGCTAATGAAGCAGTTGAAGAGATTCGCTTTGGATCAGATAAGATGGCGCAATATGAGCAGGCGACTATTCGTTTCGCGCCAAACAGTTGGCGCGTGACCACACAATGTTTCGCGCGTGACGGCATGTGCGAAACATTTTCTACAGGTGTTCACACAATCACAGGAAAATATTACGATGGGAAAATTGTTAGTGCATTGTTCAATACGTTAAGATTTATTTTAGTTATACCTCTATACTGTCAAGAAAGAGAAATAAGGATAAAGTGTTCAAATACACTGCTCTAGCAAAAATATTAGAGAATCTGCATATAATGCCAAAGAAAATCTAATTTTAAAGCTCTATAGCTTTTAAAATGTGCATGTAATGGAAAAATGTGACTCAAGATAAATTAAAGTCAATAATTAAATTTGTTTAAATCTCGATTTTTTTCAACAATATTCGCTTATTTTTACGTTATCCTCAGTCACATTTTTTCCATTAAATGTATATTTTAGAAGTTATGTAATTTCGATATTAGAATCCCATTTACAAAAATATGGAAATTCTGTATTATTTTTGGTAGGACATATTTAGTAATAAATGATCTTGTTTTATAAATATCACTCTTAACTGTCTATTATTGAAATAATTATTACGCAAACTTCTAAAATGCATAATTGCGTATTTTATAATTGCTGAAACAATACTTATTATTTAAATTTTAATTAATTTCTGAAGTAAAGTTCTAGGACGCATTATTATCTGGAAATATTCCAGCTTCAATATACCAAAGGGTTATGGATCGAGATTTAAATAGATTTAAACATGATCCTTAGGTAATCTTCAGTCACATTTTCCCATTAAATGCATATATTAGAAATTATAGTGCTTCGAAGTTAGATTCCCATTCATATAACATGGAAACTCTCTTCTAATACTTTGGTAGGACATTGCAATATAATACAAGAAAAACCGCAGAGCATTTCGATACTTATGTCAAAGAGCATATTTTTGATACATTTAATTTCGCACTGGAGAAAATACGTTTCCTTGCAGTACTTTTTGGCCCTTGTTCTTAAGTTTGAAATCTTCCATTATAAAATACGAGTGTTTTGTTATTAATAAGTCGAAGATTGAAATAAATAATAATGCGTGTATTGATTGCAAAAGTAAACAATAATAAACAATAGCCAGAAAATCACCATCTACCAAACGTATGTAGGTTTTCAACCAATCGTGAAACCTTCGACGACATACCCCACAGGCATCTCTAAGGAAGTGGAGATGGGGAAAAAGAATTATGCTCCTGTAATCATTAAAAATATTCTAAATGTGCAACGTTTGGTAAAAAGTATAAGATATAAACATTTAAAGCCACGTTAACTAACGTATACTATTTTAAACTTAAGTGTTAAAAAGATTTAAATATTCTTTTAACCATAAGTGTTAAAAGATTTAAATATCCTTTGTTTTACATCCGAAAGACGTAATTTTGCACACATTTTGTTGAATAGCCAGGGTACAAGGACATCAAGGACTCAGAGTTGGGTAGAGGAGGAGATTCACAGAACAGATCAGGAGAAGATATGATCAGCAAAAGAGATCAGCAAAATAATGGCTCTTTGTTATATAATATAATGGCTCTTTGTTTATATCGCATGAAGCATCCTCTCTCGGATAACCAGCTTGTACTTGAAGGATCAGAATGAGGCTTCCTATGCGTGTTGCAACAACATAATATGCCATTCGAAGACGGCGTCATTTTCAATTCTGTAGGTATTCGCTTTCTCACTAAAGAGAAAAAAAGGTAGTTAGCAGATAAGCTGGTTGAGTTGTTTTACTTATAAGCAGCACATCTTTTACACACAATGGGATAAAGGACAAAGTCAAAAGAACTCCAAGGACTCACAGAAGGTTGAAGAAGGGGATCCACTAGGCACTGTTAGGAGACATATGGGGAAACCTTCCGTCAAGACCATTTAACTTGGCACCAAACTAACTCCGGCGCAGTGGATCACAGCTTAACGTACCATCCGACATATGGCGTCTTTCTATGCCTATCGTTGTCCCTTTCTCACCGTGGACAGGGTTAGCGGAGATAAAGCTCAATGTTGGCACTGATGGGATTCGAACCTAAAATTACGACGCTGGTGGGTTACCGATTCAACTATACCCGCCCCTGACACGTGGAATTCTAGGAAGATCACATTAGAGGGAAACGTTCTTGTCGGTTTAGACTATTTCGGCCAAATTTTCTTTAGACCGGTGGCTAGCGAAAATGCAAGCATTACTACTGTAAATTTAGTGTTGAAAAAGTTACATCTATGTTAATATTATAATGTACTTATTACAATAATTGTATTCTTGTGTACCATGTACAATGAAATGGTTATGTATGTGATTTTCGCTTTTGAAAAAAAAAATATTACTGTGAACTTCTCGTGGATCCATGGCACACTATCAAATCAGTCGAATATCCATTCATGCAGATAATAGAAGAAATGAAAATAAATATGCTTATTTTTCTGAAGCTCTTTAATCACTCATTGTTTTAAGTCAGTGATTACTAAACGTTTGTCTGTTACAAATTCCATTTTTAGCAAGTAAAATGGTGGACCGCCATTTTTAATCGGAAACTTTATGGGCCCTAGTTTGTAAATAAACTTGGTGGACCTTCTTCTTTGTCAGTACGCATGGAGGACCTCCTTTTTTTGATCAGTACATATGACGGAAACCCATTTATTAATGGTGTCAAAAAGTATTCTCCTTTTAGTCATTAAACATGGTTATCCGAATTTTTAGTCGATAAACATAACAGATCAACAAATTTTGGCGCCCAATGGGCTAAATCCTGGGTGAGGAAGGGGTCACAGATGAGCTTGGAAAGACCGCCACAGGTTGGATGGACATTAAGCCGTCGCCCCATGTGCAGGAGGGCCATACGCTGTGTACGTAAAGTACACGCTGGTTAGTTTTTACAGACTTCCATCGGTCTCCTAATAGCTGTCCCTTTCCCCAAATGTTCTCTGAGCCCTTGGGATCCTTGTGACCTGGCCATTTACCCAATTGTGTGCAAAAAAAAAGTGCTGCTCAAAAGTAAAACAAACCAGCAGTTTAGGCACCCCAAATGTTTCTACATCTCTTAAACTGGAGAAATTAGTAGTTTGAAGCACATGTACTGTAGGAATTCGCGTACACCTTAGAAACTCTTGTAGACCCCCAGGGGTTCGAGAGTCACTTAAAATGCCTCTGCCTTAAGTAAAGAATTAACCTTTATTTTATGCAAAGCAACCGTACTCGAATTTCGAGAGTAGGAATGTTGTATATTTGTCTTTGGTAACTAACTGCATGTGACTAATGTTCGTGAAAAAGCAACAACGACAGCAAAATAATGGCTCTTTGTTTATATCGCATGATGTTTAATAGGAAAATTCTTTTCGGATAAGCACCGACACAGAAGCTATTAAAAGGGTCCACCAGCTGCGGCAATTAGAATTAATTTGCTGATGACTGATATCATGTTATCATTAAAAGGGCAAATGTGAGACTGATAAACTTAATTATTGTACATTGCAGACTGTTCCACAGCCGTTGCGTTGTACATCTATGCTAACTCGACTATTTAAAAGAATATTTCCTTACATTCTCTCGTGAAAACAAACAGACACTTTTTTTTGGCCGGGACCCAACAGTGAACGGTTACCGAGTTGCTTTAAACTTTACGTGGTTAGAAATGTTAAGAAAATATTCATACACAATCCAATCAATAAAGCTATAGCGAAGTTTAAAAATATCACGAAACTCTATCAGCTGAAGGGGGCTAAAATACCTGTTCGCAGAAGGAAAAACATCGATTTATAAGATGAGTAGTATGCTACATTTTATACAAAAAGGTAGACTACACGTAAAATGTTTTAGGGTGAACTATAAATTTCCAAGTCTTTCAATAATTCTACAAAAGGCATGTATTTCACATAAGCAATGTTCCGGTAATTATTTAGAATAGCGTCATTGCAAGACCACCTTGATACACGAGGTAAATAGAAATTAGGTCTTCTGTCACTGCAGTATCCAGGCCTGTGGGATCGAGGTGGAGGGGCGGATTTACCAATAAGATTACCAATAAGCTGACTTATAAGCAACCACTTAGGGCCCCGGCAACTTAGGGAACCCCAAAATCGTTTTATGAATTCCGTGTGTTTTGGTTACATTATCTCATTTTTGATTATTATTATTATTACCAAAGTAAAGTGCTCTATTTTCAGTAAGAGCATGGAAAAATTTAAAATGCTTTCATAATCATGGAGACTTATTTTCAGCTACACTCCATAAGGCCTCTAAATATCTTATCCGCTTAGGATCTTGTGTATCCGCTTAGGACCCTGGATCTTTAAATCCGCTATATATTTATAGCCAACTGGTGCCATTTCCTTTTCCCAACCGTAATGCATGAAATTAATCCCATTTCCTCCATTATAATATCAGTACCAAAATACTATCCACCACCACCAGCTGCTGTAAAGAAGATTGTTCTTTATAAAGGAAAACAGATAAAATTACCGAAAATTAAAAGAGAACAAAAATGATTTAAAAAGCTTATATCAAACTATCGAACATACGATTACAGACATCAGGCTTCTTTCATTTCAATTTACGAAGATTAGCGAAGAAATATCTCCTTCTATAAAACCCACCATAAAAAGAAAATAAATATAAGCATACCATAGCACAAGCAAAAGCAGTTAATAAAAAAATAAATACCTCTCAAGCAGCTGCTTGCCACAGAGGTCTGACAGAAGCCTGTCAGTTTAATACGTCATAGTAGAAGGTTTGTGATTGATGGCGGGACCTCAGCAGAAAAACAACATAAGCATCCATGCCTTACCCGGGGTTCGAATCCATGTTCCTTTGATCAGTAGTCAAGCATGCTTACCACTTGGTACAAAATCTTAAACAATACATCACCGATCCGTACTTACTAAAAGTACCGTAAAGTAAATAACCCAATTGGATAAAACTCACTTTTGGCTAGCATCTAATTATTTGCAACAAATTTGTTGATATTTTCGTCATATCCGTGCGCCTTTACCGACTCAAAATATACTCAAAACTTCATAGATTTAATATTAATACAAGGTGATATATCGCGATAAAAAAGTCCTTTACTTTTTTTTATTCCATACCTACTCATAATAGTGCTTTATCAACTATGTTTACCTATCAAAACATAGTGAGCGGATATTGAAATGTCAATATTTTTTGTCAAGGAAGGTATCACTTTTAGTTTAACGTCAATATGAATTTTAGAGGAAAATTTGACTTCAGCTGGGTGGGATACGAATCCACGACCTATTGATAACATGTTAGGTGCTCTTACGCTGAGTTACCGTCCCAAGATTTCCTCTAATTGATGCTATGAACTTTTTGCCTAGAGCGCACAATTTTTGTGAGTGTCTCATAAATGCATTTTCTCAGTTGCTCACAAACAGCCTCAAGAAGCAGATACCAAGTATGTCATGAAAATCGTAAGTATTTTACAAGTATGCAATTGAATAAATCGAAGAAATTTCTCGACGTTTTTGTTCAACTATCACGGAAGGTAAATAGTTCTCTTAGTTTAACGCTGATATCATTAGAGGAAAAATTGTCTTGAGCCGGATGGGATATGAACCACTGTTGTGATCTAATATTAATATCATACACAGGATGGCCAACTGATACTGACAAATGAACACAGGATGCCCAACTGATATTGACAAATGAACACAGGATGGCCAACTGATAATGATAAATGAACACAGGATGCCCAACTGATATTGACAAATGAACACAGGATATGAACCACGCTCGTGGTTCATATCCTGTGTATGATATTGATTAATTGGTACTCAGCTGTCCTTCTAGTATATCCCTAACTACTATTTACAGGCCATTGGGGTTTTTGTTAGGACTTTTAAGAACATATTGCAATGTGAGGAAATGAGCTTATACAGCTAAAGACTAAAATTGGATTAAATAATAGTTTGGTCCTTTCTGCAATTTGCTATGGTGGACTCTTTGTAAGCAATGAAAAGTAATCCTGATGCTTAAGCATTATTTCGGATAGTAGGTGGTTTGACTATGCAAGAAATTATGGGGTCAGAAGAATTAATCATAAACTACTGTTAGGCAGCAGCATGTTTAGAAAGAGACTGCGTTGGTTTGGCCATGTTGCCAGCATGTAGCATTATAGTTAGCTAGCAGAGTGATGAACAGTGTGGCTAAAGGCCTCAGAAAAAGCGAAGATTTAGAATGCAGTAGATGGACAATGACAAACATAACCTTGTTTAGAATTAACTTGCATTTGAACTTGCAGTGCAACAGCAGTAGCTAAGGGTAGACTTGTATGGAGAATTGCATTCCAAGATCTATTGGACCTTCGTAGCTTATGATTGCTTGAGGACTATGTATTTTTATTTTAGTTTGCAATATGGATTATGAATGTTAACTATAAATAATAATACAAATTTTCTACTACTTCTTATCTGTATATTTTTCAATAAAGACACACGAAATTACATCGTTTTCTCCTTTTACGTATTTTGATATACATATGTAAATTTTACGATAACATAATAATATTCTCACAGTTAATTCATCCAAAAGAACATAAGAAAAAATTTGGTAGACGGCACATAGTTTCGAGTGGGTTTATCTCTGAGCAGCACTTTTTTGCACAGAGTGGACAGGTAGGCCCTGAGAAGGTTGGGGGAAGGGAACACACTGGACAGCTGTTAGGAAGAAATACTGGACAGCTGTTAGGAAATAGATTGTAGCTTCTAGACAAGACCACCTAGCGTGTTTTTTAATGTCCACAAGGTATGGATGGCTCTCCCGCACACGTAGCAATAGCATCAACGAAGGACAGGATGGGGAATTTTGTGCAAATAAATCTCAACACTGGTCCAGGCGGAACTCGAATCTGGGAACTACAGATTACGAGCCTGGCGCACTACGGACTGAGCCAACCCCGCCCCCGACAAACATCATCCTGACTCTCACTTGTAAAATAAGCGATCATACTCAAGTGTTGATAACACTAGTATGTTTCCTTTTGGAAAGAATTCTAAAGGAGAAATGAATTGAAAACACCCCATAGCTCTGCAGTTGCACTTTTTCTTTAGGCTTGTTCAGTATTATAATTCATTTATATATCCTTAATTCTAATATAAATCTATATTAAAACAATTTAAACAGGCAAAGACCATAAGCTCATCCAAGTTGTGCAATACTTAATATATAAAATAATACTGAGGGAAAATTTTAACAAATTTAAAACATTAAATCTCTTGTAAATATTTTATTTCGATTTAAAGTTTAACACCCATGTATAAGTCCTTCCAAAAAAAAGCAACTACCTTTTCATTAATTATGCCAGCCTATAAGAATAACATGAGATAAATAGTTTTCAGTTTTGCAAATGTCTATGAAAATAAATTTCATGAATTTTAGATGAAACTGAAGATATCCATTTGATTAAAATATACTTCCTATTTACACCAGCAGGTACAGCCTAAAATTAGTTCTATTGGTGACTAAAGCATTCTTCACACTAACCTCTGTATAATTACTCAGTTGCCTCTTAGGCAAATTACAGCATTTTGCAAGGTTTAACTATCTGTGAGCATCTAAGAAAATTCCATAAAATGGCCTCTGGCACAGTGATAAAGCAACCTTAACCTGACAGATATCTGATCATTTGTGCAAGTGATTAATCATCTGCAAGACGCAGCATATTTACCTTGAGAAATGAGTTACACGTGTTAATATCCTTGGTTTAATGTGAAAAACGGTACCTAAAATGCCAAACAAAGACGGAGTGTATTTTTTATCGTCTCCTGGGCAGTTACTTTAACTTCCTCGTTAAATGCAGAAGGTTGCTGTATCATAGGTCATCATCCCATGACGTGTGAAAGTTGATTAGAGGTTGTTCCTCGTGATGTTTATCATTGTAATTGGAATTTAAGAACAGGATCACTCAGCGGAAGAAGGTATTTTCATTTCTCTACAGTTTTCGATTTATCGGCGTCTGATGTTTAGTATTAGATGTTGTTTTCTACCAGGTGGAGAAAGGCCTTTTTTTCTCATATTGTAATACCGATAAAAAGTACGAATAGAAATAACAAGGAGTACGAAACTTACAAACCTTTGGAGCTACAGAATAAAAACAAAATTCCATTCTCTGGTTTCAGATTTGAGATATCAGTGAGAGTCACAGAAAATTTTTTCTCTTTATTTTAATTCTTAGCGTAAAGTGAAGAATATATGTTTACAAGAAACTGAACATTTTCGTTAACTTCAGACATTTATTGCAATATTATTAGTGCTTTACGATGAACTGATTTATAAACATTTCTGTTCCAGTCCCAGCTCGGTCAGCGTTGAGATTTATCTCCGCAAAAACTCCCCCGCCTTGCTTACGGTCAGCAGGGGACACCGATGGGTTTGGAAAGGCCGTGGCCCCGTGTGCGGGAGAGAGATACCCTATACACGTTAAAGAACACGCTGGATGCCCATGATGGGAGGCTACCATCTGTCTCCCAACAGCTGTTACAGTGGGTCCCCTCCCCAACCTTCTCTGAGCCTTCGGGGTCCTTGTGATCTGACCATTTAGCCCATGGTGTGCAAAAATGTGCCGCTCAGAGGTAAAACAATCCAATCCAATATAAACATTTCAATATGTATAAAAGACAGGTATCATTAGTTTAGAAACACATTGTATGTTTATACTTTAAATCTGCTTATTAAATTGTGTTTTGGAAAGAAAAGAATTTGTATTAAATTTAATGTTATCGACTTATTCTGATTTTGGCAGGGAATGAATAAACGTTTTTATTTTAAACAATGACAAAGATAGAGTGAATAAATAAATAAATAAATATGGAAGTAATAAAATAAAGATGGATAAAAATGAGAATCATTTCTCAATAACAATGTAGACTGAAATAACAAACCAATTCTGACAAACGTATTATTAAAAATGGAAGAGAAGTACTTTGAATGTTTTGCATATTCCGAGGGCATGATCTGGGGAGAGACAAGGGATCATGCCCCCACCCCCTTGAGAATGCTAATAAGAGTAATAGAGGCAAAAACTACTCAATTTATGAATATTCCATTCATTTTTCAAGAACGTTTTTAAAAGATCATTAAAGCAGAGAGCAAAATAATACACAGTCGTATCAGAATCATATGATCACCTACCATACATATACTATGGTAGGTAGTCATATTATTCTGATACGACTGTGTATACTCTAATGGAAATCCAATCTCTTGTACCGTCTTTTTGGCTTTTTTTCGGCTTGGCTGAATTTCTTGTCCCCCCTCCCTTCATTTTTTTTTCTATAGCCAAACTTACATATTCCTATTAATCGTATTATCATATTGCTTTGTTAATTTTTATTTCTATAAATATTAATTGGGAATCATAGATGATTAGCATCATGGTTATATTTTGCGGTTTTCCAGTGGAGTAATGCAATAAGAAGTATGCTTCATGCAGAACAAATAATTTTTATCTCCTATGTTCACGTTAGTTTAAGTGAAAATAAGCGGTATAGATATTTTCAAAGTTCAAACAAAAGAGGTGTTTCACGAAGTAAAGACTTAGTTCTACATGCAAAAATTTTTTCCCTTTTGTCAATGATAATAATAATCGGGAGGCTAACTAAAAAGACTTCCATAATCAGACATGATTAATTTATTAATATCAAATTTCATTACAAAGATGTTGCTTACTTGCACAAACACTTAGCGTACATGAAATTATGTTTTAAAGATAAATGAATAACCAACATTTGCCATAATGCAAAGTGTGTTATATTTTGAATGAAATTCGTAGAGTAACAGATAAATCTTGTGTGAAGTGCCATGGATGCCTCTTAACAATGATAGAGCACAAATACATATTTTTGTTTCATTGCTATGCTCATCATTCATCATAAAAGGGAATTTCTTCGGCATAAAAGAGAGACAGCCTGCCTTTGCTACTTGTATTGCTGCTCGACGCATTTCAGCTGAGAACATGTGACTGCATTGCTCTTGACTACAAAATGAGGATTGCTACACGGTTGGCTGCTGTATGAAGCGATACGGCTCTTTATATACTCCCTGTGTTGTCACCGTGTCAAAACCCGATTGATGTATGAAGACCGATGATTACATTGCAATAGAGGATTAAGTGGAACGTGGCAGTGCTAACATTGACAGCTCCAGAAGGGAAAAAAACGTTGCTTCATCCATTCTGAAAGTCTGTATATATATATATATTTTTTTTCTGAAACTAAAAGGCTGGGATTGTTCCCCTTAGAAGTTAGCTGTGAATTATTTTGAATCTAATATAGAATTGTTTCGCTTTTAACATATGTACGAAATTGTTTTTCGGTGTCGAAGCTTTGGAAAGGTGGTAAATAAGCGTGCTGACAAACTGATAGATTGCCTAACTAGTTCATCGGTCACAGCTGAGTAAAGATCACCTTCAGAGTACAGATCACTCATTTTTGTCAATGCAGCTGGCTTCACTTTTTATTTTCTTTCGAACTTTGCTTCTTCTCTTTTCTTATCGCCTTTTGTACAAGCAACAAAAAAGTATGTTCTAGGTTTTCTGGCTGATTCTTTGGTGATCAAGATGAAAAAAAAAAAAACGTTCGGTAGATTTGTTTTGCACTTTCTTGAGTTTCCACTTCGTTTGTAAAGAAAAAGAAACTGTGGACGAAAATTATTCTAAGAAATCTTTAACCCTTTAATTTGCACTGTAGTATCTCACTAGTGATTTCACAATTCAATTCAAAAACTTCACAGGGATTGGGAGGTCCTTCTTCAGACTTTCCCATGTAATATTTTGTTTTCTTATAGGTTATATATATATTTTTTTTTTCTCCAAAGATTTTTTTTTCTCTCTTATTCTTTAAGAGAGTAATTTTTTAATTTTTTTTTCCATTCATTTTTTTTATACATACAAATATTTTTTTTCATATTTCATATTTTTTAAGTATATTTTTTTCTTTTTATAGGTTATTCCATATGGATGTTGTTTTGAGGAAGTCAAGTAAGAAGCCAAATATTTTAATTTGAGTTTGTAAGATAGGATGTTTTAAAAAGGAATTTAAAGTAAAATCATTTATATCTATGCTTTCAAGATTTTCAAAAAAATTTTTCTTTGAGTATTATATTTTTCACAATTTAAAATTATGTGGGAAGAATTTTCAATTAGATTACATTTTGTGCATTTAGGGGAATTGCTTAAATTAAGTAAAAATTTTGATTTATTTAAAAATATGGTATCAGTTCTTAATCGAAAAATAATTTTGGATTCATATCTTGAAAATGGAAGTTTTACTATTGTATTGATTTTGTTGGAAAGTTCTGATCTAAAATTTGGTTTAAAAAAGGAATTTAATTGAAAATATTTTCTGATAAATTAAATTCTAAATTTTTTATCTCTTTTTTTGAAAGGATGTAAAATTTTTGAGTAGGAGTGATTGTATTATAAGTATGTGCTGCTTTTGCAATTTTATCAACCTCTTCATTTTCTTTTATTCCAGAGTGTCCTGGAATCCAACATAAGTGAATGATATTATTTTTTTTAAGTTTTCATTATTCAGTTTGAGTAGAGAATTTATATAACATGAGTATGGAGTGTATGAAGCATCTTGCCTTAGAGTGAGGATTGCACGTTTAGAGTCTATAAATAAAACAATTGATTGGTTATTTATGTTTTGTATAATCCAATTTAGTGCTGCTAGGACAGCATAAATTTCAGCATGTAAAATTGGTGTAAAATTAGGTAATTTAAAAGCCAAAGATTTATTGTGTGAAGGGATATACACTGCTGCAGTAGCTGACCCAGATTCTTGAAAGTAAGAGCCATCAGTGTAAATTTCCAGAAAGTTATTAAATTTTTCCTTTTTGAAGTTAATAAAAAGTTGATAAATGGTCTCAATAGAGAGATCATTTTTAGAATTAAGTAGCGGAATTTCAGTGTAGAAAAAGTGATTTCACAATAAGGTTTTGGAAATTTTATTGTAAATATACCAATCATATTTAGCGGTCGCTTTCAAAATAATCACATTTCGAGAGTATGAGCACTTGCTGACGTCGTAGTCATGTTAGAAAGTACCCTTAGAAGTCGTTGTCTGAAAATCCCTTTTGATGATGAGGCACAGCTTTCTGTATCTCTTGTATTGATGCAAAATGGGTTATTTCAGTGACATTTGTAGTTTGGGATTCTGTTGCTAACTGAAGTGATCTCATAGGAACACGTAAAGTTCTCTTGCTAACTGAGGTGATCTCGTAGGAACACGTAAAGTTCTGTTGTCAACTGAGGTGATCTCATAGGAACACGTAAAGTTCTCTTGCCAACTGAGATGGTCTCATAGGAACACGTAAAGTTTTCTTGCCAACTGAGGTGATCTCATAGGAACACGTAAAGTTCTCTTGCTAATTGAGGTGATCTCATAGGAACACGTAAAGTTCTCTTGCCAACTGAGGTGATCTCATAGGAACACGTAAAGTTCTCTTGCCAACTGAGGTGATCTCATAGGAACACGTAAAGTTCTCTTGCCAACTGAGGTGATCTCATAGGAACACGTAAAGTTTTCTTGCCAACTGAGGTGATCTCATAGGAACACGTAAAGTTCTCTTGCTAATTGAGGTGATCTCATAGGAACACGTAAAGTTCTCTTGCCAACTGAGGTGATCTCATAGGAACACGTAAAGTTCTCTTGCCAACTGAGGTGATCTCATAGGAACACGTAAAGTTCTCTTGCCAACTGAGGTGATCTCATAGGAACACGTAAAGTTCTCTTGCCAACTGAGGTGATCTCATAGGAACACGTAAAGTTTTCTTGCCAACTGAGGTGATCTCATAGGAACACGTAAAGTTTTCTTGCCAACTGAGGTGATATGGTAACGTATAGGATTCTCCTGCTAGAAGGTGATCGAAAAATGATCTCGCAGGAGCAGGTAAGGTGCTCTTGCTAACTTATGTAAGATTTTCTTGCCACCTGAGACAATTTTCTGGTAAAATGCTAGGTTCCCTTACTAATTGAGACGAACTCCTCGTAACATGATAAGATCAATGTTATCACCCTTTCGACATTTTCATCTGTTCTGACAATTGTTTGGCTACTACCTCGACTGTCTTTGTCATCTTATATGTTCAATATCTCGCTGCAAGCCTCTTGATCCACTCAAATACAAGTGATTTTGACATTATATAATCTCTGAAGACAAACTTCATCGAAATTGTCTGTGGCACTTGTGTTAAGTTTCAACAAAAACTTGATAAAGATTTCTCTAGTCTGTTATCGCCCATCTGCAAAACATGATTTCAAAACGTAAATGTACCAAAATTCCCATGTGCATACAAAACTCAACTGTTCAATACAGTGTC
Source organism: Ryuthela nishihirai (assembly GCA_038380435.1). NCBI lineage: Eukaryota > Metazoa > Arthropoda > Arachnida > Araneae > Heptathelidae > Ryuthela > Ryuthela nishihirai. The sequence continues at coordinate 18,600,875 of JAWZYU010000011.1, forward strand.
AGAAGGTTAGGAAAGGTTAGGAAACACTTCCGAAGATAAACCCGGCGACCGTGCTCACACGTGTCATGAAAAACAATCAATCCTCGAATTTAATTGTCAGTTCTCAATATACCTTTTTGCCCCATAATCTGTTTCGATATTTTTTTTCAATCATCAAATTAAAACAATATTATTAAACGTCTTTATATTATCGGAACAGTGTTTCATTACCTTTTCGAAATCAGGCTTGGTACACATTTCCAAATACTTTCATACAGGGTCGGATCTAGTGGGGAGGAATTCTCCTTTCGGAATGCTAGTAAGCGTAATAGAGGCAAACGTTATTAAACTCATTTATATGTTATGCAATTCTCAAGAATTTTTTAAAGACTTGTAAAACGAAGGGTAAAATATTATAATTTATTGGAAATCCAATCTCTTGCCTTCCCCCCCTTCTACATTTATAAATTTTTATCCTCTCCCTCCTCCACCACCATCACTCTCTCGAGTATTTTCTAGATCCGGGATTGCTTTCATTCATCCAATTTACCAATGAACCTACAAAGTGCTAGTTCAACATTTGCAAATTCCTTTTGCAATTCGCAATTCTTATGTCGAATCCAGTTCAACATTTCTAACGTACCACTGTCCGATTTGATTCGATATTTGAATTTTGTTTGTACACTTACCTCTCTGAACTATTTTGAAATTTGCAGTCTTCTTATATACTTTATTGACTTACATGGAGTGAAGTTGTGAATTTTGTTTATGCATTTTGCTCTTAGATATGGTCCGTCGGTTACAGTTTTAATTTTGCGAATTGATACTGCTTATGGATTTAGAATTAAAGGCATCAAGCTTCTATTATTTTGCTTACAAAGGGACAAATTTCAGTACCAAAGCTAGCTCTTTAGAAAGGATCAAACCAGTACGTAGCCTAATTTTAGTCTTTAGATATATACGCCTATTTTTCCACACTAATGCTCAACATTTTCAATTTTTTTCCTAGCCAAAAGGAGACGAGAGTTTCCTTGTATGAGCTTTTCTTTCTAACTGGGATCGTTTTTTGTACTTCCATTATTTCATGACATTGTTTGACTCGAATAGATGAATAAGAATTGCTATTGCTTCCTGTTTAAGAATCTATGGAAAGTGTGAAAATGTTGACGTATATACCTAAAAGACTAAAATTAGGCTACGTACTGGTTTGACCCTTTCTAAAGCTAGCTATGGTGCTTAAACTTGTACCCTTTATAAGCAAAATAATAGGAAACATGATGCCTTTGATTCTATATTCATAAGCAGTATCTTGGGCATTGGCTAGTTTGGCATTTTAAGTAATGGTGAGGTAAAGCGAAGGAGTTGGCAACCCCTTTGAGCAGCATATTAAGCAGAGAGAGACTGCGTTGGTTGAACATGTCGCCGTTTACCCTGTAAAGAATAGAGTTAAGAACAGTGTACTCAAAGACAGTAGGAAAAGGGGTAGACAAACTAGAGAATAGAAATATAACTGAGAATAGACCGTAGAATAGTAGACCTAACTGTGTAATTATAGAACTTACACAGTTTTGTTGGACTTCCGTGGCTGTTTGAGAATGATGTATGCATGTATGACTCGGTATGACATCAGTAGTTTTTTCATATCCTTTATCAGGCCAGATTCAACATTGGCAATTTCCTTTATAAAATCCAGTCCAGGAGCTGACTCGACGTTTGTACTACTCTTATCCATATGGACTGATTCACATTTAAAAAAAATTTCCTTTATTTACTTTATTATAGGGCCAATGTCGACGTTACTAATTTTTATTCTTTTTCGGAACTACAATGTCATATCCAGTTGTTAATTTTCCGTTTTTTTTTTCTATTACACGGTTTATGGTTCGAAATTAATAATTTTCTTACACTGTTAGTTCTTAAAATTTATAACTTATAATTGATAAATAAATAGCAAATTACAATAATTCATATAACAATAATCAAATACACCAAAGCATTATGACCAGTGCGTCTTTATGCAAATCGAAGCAACTGCAGGTAAACGACGGCGCGTGTGAAGATTATGAAACGGTATAAATAACACCTGATATTGGGCTATGTTAATCAGTGTTATTCTTGTTCTTCAGATGGGAAAGGCAGCGGACCTAAATGAGTCTGACAAAGGCCAAATTGTAAGGGCTAGACGACTGGGTCAGAGCATTTCCGAGACGGCAAGGCTTATTAACCATGGTCACTATTAATCGGTCAGGATACTAACCACTGTCACTATTACCCGGTCAAGATACTAACCATGGTCAGCCGTGGTTAGTACCTTCAAAAAATGGTTTGAGGGAGAAAAACCACGAACCACCAGCAAGGTGTGGACAGACCACGGCTCATCGATGCTAGAGGTAAACGAAGGTTACCTCATATGGTACGAGCCAATAGAAGGGATACTCTGGCACAACTCGCCCGTAATTTGAATGCTGGTGACTGGAGTAATGTATCACAACACACAGTACATCGAACCCTGCTGAAAATGGGGCTGTGTAGCCGCAGGTCACTCCGAATGCCCATGCTAACCTCGGTTCACCATCGAAAGCACCTACAATGAGAACGCGAACATCAAAAATGGACCTTGAATGATTGAAAGAAGATCGTCTGGTGCGATGAATGTAGTTTCCTGCTGCACCATGTGGACAGCGGGTACGTGTGCGTTGTTTACCTGGGGGAAGTGTTGGCATCAGGATGCACCGTGGTACAAAAACAAGCAAGTAGAGGAAGTGTAATGCTTTGAGCAATGTTCTTGGAAACCCTGGGTTCAATCATTCATGTGCAGGAAACTATGACTTCTACCACCTAGCGAAACATCATTGCCGACCAAGTATATCCTTTCATGGCAACAGTATACCCCTCTAGTAGTGCCTTCTTTCAGTAGGATAATGCGCCATGTCACACTGCCCGGAATGTTCGAGAATGGTTCACGGAACATGAAGAAAACTTCCAGGTAATGTCCGGGCCTCCAATTTCCCAAGATATCAGTCAAATCGAGCATTTGTGGTATGTGTTAGAACAGTATATCTGATCTGCGGCGGATCAACCACGTAACTTACAAGAGTTAAAATATCCGCTATTAACGTGTTGATACCAGATACTACAAGACACCTTTAGAAATCTTGTAGCGTCCGTGCCTCGCTAGGTAAGAGCTGTTTTGGCAACACATGGAGGACCAACATCAAAGTTTTGACTCTTCGGTGTATGCATTCAGTTAACAGTTTTACCATTTCTTTATTTTACATTATTGCCATAAGCTATAAAGTTTAACATTTTAATCATTTGTTAGGTATATACTATAAACACCTTTCGTAATATTATAGTATAATTTCTAAACATTGTCCCTCCATATTTTCTCCGCCAATAGCTCTCATGGGCTTAACCATCGAAGTTGCTGTAGGAGAGCACAGTAATGGGCGCCTATTATGGTACACCACACTGGTGTACCATAATTAAAATTAGGTATAGCCTCTTCAAAGAAGGATGTTTCAGTGATGAAGTCTGCACTGAAGCCACACCACGTTGCCATGTACAGGGGATGGAGAGGCCTTTCATGCATAGCAGATGGATGTGACGCCATCCTGTCCATATGTGATAGTTCTGTGTGTTGACAGAAATAGTTGAGGAAGAAGTTTACCTCGTCAGTTCACAGACCATGGCCATGCATCGTCCACAGGACAGTCCATGGCCAAGTGTCGACTACCTGCATCCATGTCGGAAATTGAAGAGAAAAGTCAATGCGATATTGCGAGTCACCCAGTTGCAGTTCCTATACCATATGAACCATTTATAGGTATCATCACACAACATGCTGCAACATTTTGTGGATCGTTGCTTACGGAAGATCCAATTGTCTTGGAATCTCTCTGGCACTACTCATTGACCGCATGTCATTTCTGACACGGGCTGTCATGGCAACTGTCATCTCATCCACCAAGTCTTCTGCAATGGGTGGCCATCTCTTCCTGATGCCACTCCCAAGTCACTGGTTGCCTCAAACGTCTTCACCATTTTTCTTAACAACACTGACATTAGGGTCTTCTCTGCGAAATTGTCAAATGTCAATACTTTCACAGTGCGGCACTCGCTGCGCTCGTAATTCTGGTAGAATAACTTGATTAATAGCGTTCATTCCATCTTCATAAGATCCATATGGCCGTTTGCTTGCAGTGTTGCATTCTCACTTTTATACGACGTCTCGAAAGTCGAAAGCATGTCATTATGCAAACGAAGGCGATTAGCATACCTGAAGCGCCGTTATCCCCCTGATAGCGATATTTGGAACTGTGTTTTCTTCGTTAGTCGCTTCCGCGTGTTCTCATTATGCTACCTACAAATTTCCACGGTGCTATCTCACTTCGTCATCAGTTCAGAAACTCTGGAAAACGGAAAATTATTTTATAACCACCCTGTATCAAATTGGCGATTTCTTTTTTAAACTTCTGTTGCTTCTTTCTTTTAACCGTAATTCGTGATTTCTTTTTAAAACAAAGTTTTAAGTTACTTTTTAAAAGCATAATTTTTTTTAAATAGTTGTTGTCTTTTTAATTATAATTACTGACTTTTCAAAACGTAACTGTCGATTTGAAATCAAATACGAAAGCATATTTTATTTCTAACTTTCTCGTAAGACTTTCAGCTTTTTATCCATTATTTCAGCATTAAAAATAATTCAATTTGAAAACGTCGATTTTTAAAAACAATAAATATATACTGATCTCACGTTACAGAAAGACAGAAGGCTTTGTTTATGCAGTTAGGATAGGAATAGCTTATTCTGCATTTTACAAAGAGAATACTTTACGTCAATTTAGAGAATGCATGCGGTCGTTTTATCTTCATCCTTGGAAACATTCTGCCGTTTCCAAATGCTCTCTGGAGTTGAACAGCAACAAAGGACTCCGAAAAACATTACAATGATGGCAGTGTAACAAACCATACCGTTTTGCTTCGTAACAGTGAGACAAATCAGATATTCCACCTAGCAATCTCGATGTAGCTGCATCAAGCAGAGTTATCGCAAAGCAACGAAAGCATGCGACGCTGTCAGCCGGACCCACTCAGAGGAAGCAGATCCGGCAGCATCACTTTCCGGCCTGCTTCCTGTCCTGGGGCGACTGTCACCGTTTCAGACTGTCAGATGTCGGTATGGATGTTTTGCGTGAAAACATGGAAACCAATGGTGATATGGAAGCCCGGGAGCAAAGGAGGATAGAGGACAGAGACGGAAAAGGGAAAAAAAAATAATGATGGGAAAGAGAAACGAGAAGGGATGTTGTAAGCTAACAGAACGGTTTCGGAGCGATGACAGAGGATTCGTCCGGTATCGAGTGTGAGGTTGGGTAAGAAAAGAAAAAGAAATACAACGGAATCCTGATAGTTGGATACGTAATGCACTAGATATCGACATTCTATATGGGACTAAAGCTGATGCCTTTGGGGCATTGAGGAAGGAGGCAGTCTGAAAGGAGTATAGATCTGATCGATATAGATGTTCAATATCGAATATCGAAAAAGGCTTACGTCCTTTGCATCGAGTTAGAGGAAATAATAAAGAAGAAAAAATAGCAGTTCAGCAATAAGAAATATTATAAATAAGCTAAAATTTAACTCTTTCCGTTAACTTCCATTGCAATCGTTGTCTCAGCGCTGTCTTGTATCCAGATTTTTTTTAATGGCATGATTTCCAATAACTGAAACACTCTGCTAACCTTTTCCTAGATGCAGAATATTTCAGAGGTGGAACACTATTCTATGCAGTTATTTTTTATGTGGTTTTACGCATGTTAGTGTGTTCTGCTTTACAATAAAAAATGTAGTGTTTCAGAATAGTGCAAAAAATTCTCGAAAGTTTTTGAGGGGGAAAAGCTACTGAATAGGTGAGAACCTAACTTCAAAGCAATCCAGAGAATAATTTATTAGATACAAGGTACAACTGTCTTGTTCGCTGCACATAGTTCGTTGTTGAGGTGAATGTTTCAAAAAAAGTCAATATTAGCATCTGATTTATGTGTCTTTTCTTCATTCATTTCTGGGAAGAGGGCTCCCCAAATTCGTAATTTTCAGTTTACAGTTCGAATTCGAACTACTTCTCAGTTGACATTTATTTCTGCTCGTCGCACATCCTGCTAGCAGTGGAAAATGTGATACCAATGGTCTTGTAAAAGTCACCGTCCGTCGGATGGGACACTGACCCATGACTCCGTGTTCAGGAAAGCAATGTCTGTGCATGTTCAAGAACATACTGGATGAATCTGAACGGAGGATTCCTTCTTTCTAATGAATTCCCTTCCCCAACTTTCTTGGATCCTCTGGGGTTATTTAAAATTCTGGGGTTCCTTATTTAAAAAATAAATTAAATTAAAAAATTCTGGTTAAAATATTTATTATAATTTACGCAATAAAATAAAATAAACATCAACAAAGGTTTAAGTGTTACGTCAACGTGTATTGTTGAAAAGAATTCTTTTTGAGGAAAATGTTGTTATTATCTATGACTAGAGTTTCACATGAAATGTGCATGATTTCATTCTTATATCTCCATGTTTTAACTTTTAACAGTTTTGGAGCCCCTCGTAACGCTTCAAACATTTGGCTGCCCAGTTCCTAATTTCACATTTGGATATCCCTCATGCCACAGAGTATTACATTAAAAAATCAAGCCCCATGTAATAGAAACCGATTTTGAATGTTCAACGGACTAGTTGATGTCAATGTAAATCTATAAAAGCTCTAAAATTTGGTAAGGCAGTATACCTTTTATATAGCTAGAAATGGACTTAGAAGATCTGTTTGATGATTTTCCACGTTAATTATTTTTCAGGGACAACATTTTCAATGCTGAACATTTTGCAGAACATTCTGTCATGCGAGACAAATAGTTAAAATGCAGAACCATCCTGCGAAATTCAGATCATCTTGAACTGGATGGTACATATTAGTGACCTATCAAAGTATAAGAAAATTCCCATGCCATGTCAATGCAAATCTTTAAAAGTTCTAAAATTTCTAAAATATGCATTTAAAATGAAAATATGATTGAAGATAAATTAAGGAATATATCCAAAAATATTAAATCTCAATTTTCAACGATATTCGTTCAGTATTCAAAGCGTTATGGAAGCTAGAATATTTCACAATAGTCATGTGTTCTAAGACTTACCTCAAGAATTAATTAAAAAAGTAAATAATAAGTATGATTAAAATCCATTCAATAAAATAAATGTATCTTTTAGAAGTTTGCATTAAGGATCATTTCGATATCAGAACAAATTATATTTTTTTATAAAACAAGGTAATTTATTGCTAAGTATTCTAGCTTACCTAACTCTTTAAATACTGAAGGAATATTGTTGGAAATCGAGATTTGAATAGATTTGAAATTGGTCTTTATTTATAACCCCATGTTTCCATTAAATGCACATTTCAGAAGTTAAAGAGCTTCGAAGCTATATTGCCCATGACATAACATGAAATGCTCTAATATTTTGGTAGGGCAGTGTATTTTCTTTTTTGAGAGGAATAAAAAATTGGCAACGAAGCCTTCGTTGGTTTCAGTTATGATAAGATGTAGTTGTATACAAATTTTAGTAGTCCTAGCTCTCACTGTTTAAGAAAATTTCATAATAACAAACTTTCTACAATACTGATAACTTATAAGGAATATTCACTGAAAACCATCTCTTAAACTGAATTCCTAAAAGTAGAAATTACTAGTGGGGGGGAACGCAAACGGTGTCAAATATTTAACAATTCATTGTCCTTTATATTACAAGAGCATGTGGATATGATTTATTGTTGAAGTTATTACTAAAAAGACCAATCAGAATGCTTACTTTTTCCTTGGATCGTATTACATGTTCCTCATTGTCGAAATTGTCACGATGACAATTGTCACGATGATGGTGCACGTTGAAATTTCGTACGAATGGATACATCTCTTGTCAACGTAGCTTTTCAATAGCTCTATGTTTAGTGGAATTCTTGGAACTACGCTGAAAGAAAGCTACCGTTATAAATATTGTGCAAAATTCCCAACTGCTGAAGTCGCATAATTCTATTAATACTGTTTTTACTAATATTTTCTTATATTATTGGCATATATGATGTACTAAATTTCTAAACACATACAAAAAATTCTCTTAAATATCATGTTAACTGCCTTTTTTTTGAAAAACTACTAAATTTTCAAAATGACGTATATAATAATAATTTAATTCAGTCATTCACTTTCGTGCTCGAAAATGAGTAAAAGTTTTTCTTTATCATCGAAGTTTCCGAAAGCCAATGGAGAAAAGGCGGACTTGGAAGTGTAGGAAGTTTGTGAAAGCTCCCACGAAATATTTTTCTGAGAAATGAATTTACACTATGCATGCTTTTTCAGGGAATCGAATAGGATCAACGCCTACACAGTATGATGCCAATAAAGAACAGAGATGGCGTCAGCAGGCACTTTATTGCATACCGTTTAATATTATATTGTACGTTAATAATAACTCAGATACAAAACTCACAAACTTCTTAAATAAACAGTTAAAGAAAAAAATGTGACTGAAGATAATTTGAATTCTGAATCAAATCCATTTACATATCGATTCCCAACAACATGTATTCAATATTTAAAGTGTTATGGAAGCTGAAACGTTTAGTAGAGTTTATTATTCTGCAAAAGCAATTTAAAAGTTGAGAATAAAATAGATAATTAGAATCAACGTATTAGAAAATAGCGTAATAATACTCTCATCTTTAATAAACCTCAGTACACCTGTTATTGCTGTCGTTTTAGCTTGTTTTAAATTTTTTAGCGCAATTATTTAAACTGACATTGTTGCTATTAAATATTCCATTTCCCGTAACTTTCTAAATGTCGAACGAATATTGTTGAAAATCCAGAGTGAAATAGATATGAATGATATCTTTATATTATTTTCAGTATATTTTTTCATAAAAAATCCATCAAAGAAATTATTGAGCTCTGTATCTGAATTACTAGTGACATAACACAAAACTGTATCTATTAAAGTGACCGCTGAGTGTTATACGCTCAAATGTCTCAATATCTCAGAAATGAGATGATTATGCATGTAATATTGCATCACTAAGGTATTCGATGACATCCGAACAACCAGTGAATCATAAAATCCAAAATATACGCCAGTAAGGTCAAAATTATGTTCGGAACGGAATTTAAAAGAGCTTCAATAGGAACGCTGATCATTCCCAATTGCAATGCACGCAGTGATGTTTCCTCTGTTAATGAGATTATCTAGGACTAATTAGGTTAGTAGTAGTTACTGTTCCACCAGAGTTCGGCTTCTCTACATGGTGGTGTTGACAGAGCCCTGGAGGGAAGTAACACTTCTCCCTAGACAATCCCAAAACATGATTGATCAACAGAACTGAAATCAGACTTTAGCCTGGGGATCATAGTCTTAGAGGATGATTTTTTTCCCTATTGAACAGGCATAGATTACAAATAGAACTTTGGAACCTCTCCCCTATCTTTAATTTAGTCATGATGAAATCCCGAAAAATATAGAGATCGATACGACCACCCATAGAGATTCTTCAGAAAGAAACACTGCATTAAGGTATGATCAAGACCAGGGAACCTGCATCAAAGTGTCGCTCTCGATTATATTTGTAAGATGATGGCATAAATCTGTGCTCATTTGTGAACAGTGCACTGCATCAGTTCTATCTCGGATCAGGTCACATGAGGAATAAAATAATTTATACGTTCCGTCCTGTGGCTACAGATGAGTGGCACTCACACATGCACCACCAATCACTTAACCTAAAGACAATCTTCGTCAAGTCTTCTGCTGATGGAGAGAGCAGATACCAGCTTTCCAATGTCTTAACTATGATTAGAAAACAGCTGGTACCGTATTGTAAGTCTGTCTTCAAGGCGATAGTGAAATATGCTTGTTCTCCTTTACACTTGAAGCTTTGGATGTTCTTCAACTGGTCTTCTGAGAAGAGAACACCCGCCATTTGATGTGCAGATTCCGAAGCCGACAAAGTGACTAACATCATCCCATCTGTCTACGTCATCTTGGGACAGTCTTTCACTGACTCTATATTCTGAAATTTTTAAGAAATGATATGCATTTTGGTGACAGTTTTTACATGTTTGGTACCTCGATATAAACGGTTTCCAACTACAGATGAAATCAACCACCATCCAGAGCAATCTCTTTTAACGTATATGCGTTTTGCATATTATATCTGAGCTTGTTTGAATTACGTACGATATTCTGCGTTATTCATTTGATGTGTCTTCATTTACATTCAGTATCATTGATATCTTTACTAGTGGACAAAAATGAGTTACAACAATTATATCAATGGGAAGTTTTATATCAATGGGAAGCTAACGTCGAAGCTCTATAACTTCTAAAATAAGTTGGTTTGTTTGTTTATTTGTTTTTAAAAATGTGACAGCAGATAAATATTTCAATCAAATATATCAATAACTCGATTTTCAACAATATTCGTTTAGTATTTAAACAAGTATAGAAGTTTGAATATTTAACAATAACAATGCCAGTCATAAGAATTTATCTTAGACCTAAAACGTAATAAGCATTACTACTTTAACGATTTAATTATTTAAAATAAGTCTATATTTTAGAAGCTTACGTAAATTAATCTTTCAGTATTCGTCAGTTTTGTATAATTTCTTAGGACGGGCATTGTTATTGTTAAATATTCAAACTCCCACAACTTATTAACGATAGAACGAATATTATTAAAAATCGAGATATTGATATATTTGATAGATATCTTTATTTACTATCACATTTTTCAAAAAAAAAAAAAGGAAAACGCATTTTAGAAGTTATAGAGTTTTGAAGTTAGCTTCCCATTTACAAAACATAGGGTTGTTTCTTAATTTATGGAAACCAGTGTATCAGAGGTTTTTTGAAACACCAATTTTAAGGATGTGCAGTGCTAGCGACTTTTGAAGGCTTTGAGAAGCAACTTTTGATAGCACCAACATTCAGGTGATTAAATCTTCAGTAGTAATATGTTGGTGTGAGCAGGGAAATGTGTAATTAGCCAAATATTGCGCATGCATCATTTTAGTAAAAGACTTTGCGAGAAATCACGAACGCTTAGTGCAGTGGAAATATTTTACTTACGTTTTTAACTCCTTTTAACTACTGTGGTCTATTAGAGTATATTTAAATACCTCCTCAGTTTTGTTTAAAAATTTTTTACATAAGGCTATATATATATTTACGAAGCAAAAAAGTACGGAGATAACCAATAAATTAATAATTGGGGGAATCTCATAATCTGGGAACAAAATTAAAAATTTTTTCCCTGACTTACAGCATAATTGCAAATTCCTCATTTTATTTTTTATTTTCTACTTTTATCACATTAAAAGGTAACCGAAAAATAACTCTTGAGTTCAAAAACTAAAAAAAATAACATTCAGGACACATACCATGAACTCTAATCATCATCATCTTTTCTTTCATCCAAAGTTCAAAGAAAGTTAATGCTATCGATTACGGATGATAAACAGTGTTCTTCTTGCTACACAGATAAACAAATTGTTAAGACACACGCACATGCTCACACACTCACAACACTTAAGAGACGGTCAAGATTAGAAAGAAATACCCTAAGGTCATTAGAAACTTTCTAATGCCAACATCCTATTAAGTAATTTAAAATACGTTAACCGCTCTTAATTACACGAAGTCGTGATGTCTTGGTGGTTTTTCCTATTCTAAATTCTGTGTAATCCTCGCGTAATTTCATTTAAGCCGACTACTCATGACGACTACCTAAAGGACCGCCTCGAAACAAGTCTTCAAGCAAAACGTGAATAGAACATCGTGATTCGATAAGATCAAATTACAGGGTAGGTGGATCGTCGACGTTTGACAGCGGCAATCTCTTGGATTACATCACTTGTGGCTAAAGTGTTGTATCCTTCCTTGTTGTAACGTCAACAAGGAAAAGATACTTCTCAATTTAGCGCCGACGTGGTCAGAGCAAGGACTTTGTAGACAAGCGAGGAATAATGAGGAATTAAACTGAACACAAAGTTAATGCTCTTAAATGTACTTGAGGGAGTACTCATGACAAAGTTTGTCATGAGATAGATTTTGATGGAGTGAACTGTTAGAGTTTGCTATTTTTAACGTATGTAGAATTGTTAGTGAGTGGTTGATATTGTAATAACACGGGAAAAATTAATCACTTGCCATAAGCATCTGAAATTAATTTAAAAATTTGGGTATTTTGCTTGTTTGAATGTTTAGTAAGAAGTGTGGGTTTGATAGAAATATCAATTTTAACAAAAAATGAAAAGTTAGCTGAAATAAATTTGGATTTTACTAACACACAACTTCCCCATGTTATCAAGAAGTCGTCAGCTCGGATCTCATCCGAAGCAAACAAAAAGTTTTTTTAATTAACTTTTTAAGTATTCCATGATTATAGGACATTTCCTGTGCTTCTGTTATTAGAATCATACTAATATTTGTTATCATTTTTTGCTCTTTTTAAAATTCCATTCTTAAAACAAAGTATGTAGACTTAAAACTAAGTAAGTAGAAGAAAAAACTGAAGGTTTCTTTCAGTTCTTTTATGTGAAAAGATAATCTATTTTTTTCGTTGAAGAAGTTGTTTCATGACACACAAAGTTTATGCAGTATTCGTTGAATATCTGGTATGTAAATATTTAATTTTACTTTGCATTTAAATGCATATTTCTGCATATACACTTTATATATATAGTCGTCGCCATCACTATCATCACCACATGATCAATATGATCACCATTCACATAACATCTGAATCATTACAATTATCGTCTTCACCACTTTCATCATCATCATCTCAACCATCGTTACTATCGTTGTATCCATTTCTCTCACTAATATCAATATCATCATCGCTGTAGCCGTTTCTGTCACTATTATCAGCAACGTCATCATAGTTTAAGCCGCTTATATAACTATTAGCAATATCGTCATCATCGTTATAGGCGTTTATATAACTATTTTCTGCATCGTCATCATCATTGTAGCTGTTTCTGTAACTATTATTAGCATCGTTTTAGCCGTTCTGTCACTTAATATCAGCATCGTCGTCATCGTTGTAGCTATTTTGTCACTATTAGCAAAACGCCATCATCGTTGTAGATGTTCTGTTCTATTATCATCGTTGTAACCATTTCTGTCCTATTATTATCGTTGTAATCATTTCTGTCCTTATTATCAACATCTTCATCGTCGTGAGATATACTTCCCTCATCTTGCTTAACATCCAAGTGGGAATATTTATAACTGAACTGCTTGTTTATGCATTGTGTTATATAAACTTGAATATATTTCAAGATCAAACACTCCGAAGAGCATCCAATTCCCTTTCTGTTTTGAAGCTGCTACCTGTGGTTGGAGAGGACTAATCAGAGGCATCACTGCTTACATATGAGGCTATTTCTTTCCCGCCGAATATCAAGATTTGTTGTTATGGTTACAGCTTCAATAGATTGAATGTGCATTTTATCTCCGCTGTGTTTTATTGACATGCGACTCGTGCATAAAAGCTTCGGTCCTTCAAAAGTATAATTAAATTCTGAAGCTTTTCAGCTTACGTGACGAAGGTTTTATAAAAATAAGAATATGATGCAGAATCCAGGTATTGACAAAACATTTGCAATTCAGAAAGAGTGAAAAATTGAATAACAGATGTGTTTCATGACGCATTCTTTGACATTGCTTAAGCTGTAGACTATTGTCACTTCAATACAATACTAACAAAAGTGTAAAACCTTACAAGTTATTTTTAGATTTCATGCAAAGAAGAAAACGGAGAACAATTCGGTTTGGATGATTTGGCCCTTTTAAATTATTTTATCATTCATCATATTAAAATTTATCTGTTTCATTCTTTATAGCTTCGAAACACTATAGCGTGGATTAGGTGAAAAGGGGAGAAAAATGGGTATACATGAAAAACTTAAATTTAAACACTGTTTTTTCAATAACAAGAAAAAGATAAGTAAATTTGTATTTTAAATGTATTTTTTTTATCATTCCCATTTTTATTAGTTTCGTAAGGGGAAAAAAGGTGGGAGGAGCGTAAATGTGCGTATCAATAACCATATTTGCAAGGGTTACGAAAAATGACATTCCCCAGTTTTTGGAAGAACACCAGTGAAGGAAGTAATACTGAAAGTCTGCACCACGGCTTCTGAAATATCGAGAGATGCTGAGGTCAATGAAGCCCGTTTCACATCGAATAGAGTTCTTTGCTGTGATCCAATGATCAAAAGAGTCGTACTTAGCACACGACAAATAAAACGCAGACTTGAATAATGAATTGCCAAGATGGCGCCACAAGGCTCTGCTTAACTAAGATCATTCGAGGGTCGCTGAGATGGGGGGTATGCCCCATGACGTCACAGTGGGAAGAGCTCAGCTAATATACTTACATAATTGTGTGTTCTTTCGTGTCTTTCTTTGGTCTTCGCTTGGTGAATTTCTCCCTCTGTGAAGTCTTTCAGGTAATTTTTGCTTCTTTTATTATTCCGAACTGTGCAGTAGCAAACTGCATGAGTAATTCATCGAAGAGCAAGAAAAACAATGTTTCATATTCATTCGAATTTGAGGCAAAAATTTGTATGAAGTTGTGATGCATTGTCAGCGTGAAGATAAATTCGATGCGCACATAAAAGCTATGTTATAAATATTTTTCAGATGCCTGTTAAGATCGATCCCTGTAAGATTTATGAAGCAAACTCTTAGGACTACCTCTTACTCGTAAACCAAATGATAATCCCATTCCAGATTGAAAAAAATAAATGTCACATAAAATTTTAAGAAACCGAACGCTCTGAAAGCCACGACAATGTACCCAGTAAAAAGAGTAGCATTATTTCAGGTAACTGATAATTTGAATACTTGGCATATACTGTACTGATTCATGGGAATAAAAACGCAAGTCAGTGCGTCATAGTCTATGCATTAGAAAATTGCAGCAGCAGTTTCAAATCGCTATTAAAAGCTAAATAAAAAAGAGGGGAAAATCTGTGCTTTGCAAACAAGATTGCGATCAAAGAAAAATCAGCGAAATAAGCAGATATAAAAATTGATACAGCAGAGTAAAAATTTCAGAATTAATCAAAACACATTACTCTTATTATCATTCCTTAAGGGCGGGAGAAAGTTGCACCCAACCCCTAGATTCGCTCTAGTTCAGTATTTTTCAACTTTATTATAACTGATGCACCCTAACCAAGTGTTGTTTCGTACATATCTTTTGTAACGAATCTACATCATTTCATCATCTTACGCAGAGAAAAAGAACGTAACTGATCATAAATGTTATATTAAGGGGCAGATTGTTTTCATTGTTACTGAAAAATGCATCGTCCACCATTACTAGATATTTCTCGCTTACACTTAGGGTATGTGTACATTGATTGTGAAATACAGGGTGTCCGAAAAGTAATGGTGGGGATTTGAGAACCAATATGCAGAAAATTAAGATACATATTCAAGAAAGTAATATTTTAATTGAAAGTGTATCTCAAATACTTTTATGATATGATTAGTAATGTCCAATCTGCATATGTTCAATCGGTATTCCACTTCTTGCCATTCATACTGCAGTTTATCTCTTGTTACTTGCTCAGTTACTTCTCTCATTTTGGCTTTCAAATGATTCGGGTTTCGAATTTTGTCCATGTAAGCATAATTCTTTACAAAGTCCCTCAAGAAAAATATAAGGGTATCGAATCAGGGCTTCTTGGTGATCATATAATTAGATCACCCCTGCCAATCCATCTGTCAGGAATTGTTGCACTAAGAACTTCCGTAACATCTCTTGAGAAATGTGGTGGCCGCCAGTGAAATTATTTCAGTGGGGGGAATGTACAGGTCCAACATTCAATGTGATGCCTTTGCGTATTTGGGTACAGTGCTTCCAGGAACATCACTATTATTTGTCCGACAACCTGTATATTGAGTTCGACACTCTTCAGTTAGACCACGTAGTAGCTATATAATTCAACTCACATTGTGCTTGTGGAACAGAAACTATGTATATAATATATATTGCTTCTAGCAGAGCAAAAATATATATTATATACATATCAACCTCATTAGCTTCAACAGCATAGTTTCTCCTTTGTAACAAGATAGCTACATTATAAACTATATGTTTTTTTTTTATATGGGGTTAGGTTATTTTATGTCTGAACGGCACTTTTGAGCACATAATGAGCCAAGTCACAATGGCTCAAAAAAAGAGACAGGAATGTCACCCACTGTACAGCTATTATGGGACAAATGGAAATACCCTATCTGTCTCCTAGCAGATCCCCAAGGACACCATTGTATTCTTTAACGCATAATGCAGGGCTTGCGTGAAGACGGACCACGGTTTAACACCCCACCCGACGGACGGCGGCATTTCCAAACCCAAAGACCTTTCTCACCGAAGGCTTCGTGAAACTAGAGGAAATAAATTTTGATGCTGCCACAGTTTCCCCCCTTTACATGGGAAGAGTAATTCTTTTCATCATTATAACGAATAACTACTGTGTAAGTAGTTTAGTAATACAAAAAATATAATCGAATTTAATGGTTTATAAATATGAAAAGTGAAACTACCAAAAAAAAAACGTATTAAATAAGGTATTATTTTATTATTCATCTGCTGAATGATGAGATAAATAAAAAATGCTACATTTTTAACTTAAAAAATAAAAAAATGATCACATTCAAATTGTAATGCTATATATTTGGACTACCACACGTAAAATGAAGGACAATGTTCCTCAGAACTGATTTTTTGTGGTTTGAACATAATTTATAAACAAACCTCGTAACTCGTAACCTCTGGAACAGAACAAATATTGCCACTAATCGCACTCCCTGGAGATATAGCTGTGTGCTGCTCCTTTACCTTAAATTTTTATTTAGGATGATCCTCTATGTGTATAATATGTGTGAATTACTGCATACAAAGCATACTCAAGAACCTTTTAATACTTTTTATAACCCCACCCTAAAAGAAAGCACACAAGAATTTATCCTCTAGAATCCACTCTTTTAAACAAGTATATTATTCTCTCTAAAGATAATTCGTTGAATTTTTATTAAATATTTACAATATCCTGTGTTTTTACGTGGTGTTACGTCAGGTTTTCTATACATTTTGGAAACAATTATTTAATCATTCTGCTTCAGGTATCATCTTCATGATCTTTCTCACTGTAGTATTGAATTTGAAACACTCATTTACTCATCCTATTTATGCTAAAATGACATTAAATTCCCCTCACTCCCACTTCGAGTTTTTGTCTTCCGAACGATCACAAATGAGTGACGTACTACAGCGCTTTTCTATTTCCAAATAGCACGCTCTTCAGCACGCCTCTACGTTTGATTATCGCGAGCGAATGAAGAGTGGAAGGAGAGAAGGGTGAAACTGATAAAAAAAGAAAATGAAGTAGGGGGGGGGGGGAGAAAAAGACCCGCTTGATGACAAAGCCGCGCCCCATCTCCCGATCACGTGACCCGCCATGTGACTGACTCTACTACCACCAGGCACACGTTACGACATACAACTCTCGCAGCAGCCAAGCCAGCAGTCCTACAACCGACGGCGCGCGAACTTGCTGTTTCTTTCCATGTGCTGTGGGCTGGCAGCGTGCGCATGAATCACGAATGGAGAGGGCCACCAGTCACGCCCTCGCGCTGTTCCTATGGGTACGCTAGGCTTAGGGCATAAAGTAGCTGGCCATAACGATAGAGAAAGTTTCCGAGAAGAAGCCTCAACTACGGCAACATTTATTGTAGAAGTGGTGGTGTTGTTGTGTGGTCGTGGCGGTGGTGTCTGGTGGGATCGAGGGAGTCAGCTGTAAAAGGCTTTGGCAAAGCACGACGCCTGTGACCCGTCGCAAGTTAAAACTTCCCTACCCGGGGTGGGTTCGTCAGCGCTAGGCATGTGGATAGCTCAGCTGGGAGAGTCCGGCGTGCATCAGACTGTGTTACGGAAATACCTCCCGCTGCACTCCCCGGTGATTGTAGTGGCGCATCTTTTCTGTTGCTGCTGGCTCGTGGCGACCCTGAGTGTCGGTAAGTGTTGAGTGTCAAATTTGTTATTTGCTTCTGTTTCTGCTAAGTGAGTTTCTGCATAGAGAAAGAGCTATTGTAAAATAAGCATGAAAGCGTTGCAAGAGTTTCAATGAATTATTCCATAAATACACTTCTTTTCTCGACGTTTAAGTGTTTGTTGACATGAAAGTTTTGCGTTGATATTTTGTGAATAAAATTTACTTAAAGAATACAAATTAGATTAATTTTCTGATGGCTAATTACTAATTTAATATGTTCCATAAAAACTGATTGGGCGAATTAAGGTCTTGGATTTTGGTCTGCAATTGATGTTGATTCTATGTTATATTGGAAGCATGATATATACTGAAATCTATTAAATGTTCCTTTTTAAAAATCACTTTGATAAAGTAACGGTCGTTAAAATATATACCAAGTACCAATCGAACTGAATATAACATGTATAACTGAAAGTCAACCATCTATACTAAGCACTATATACAGAATATCAATTGGAAACAAGAATCATAAATTTCTTATTCAGAAAGAAAAAAGTTAATTTCTTTAAAATGTATTGCATCTGAATTCAATATAGCTTCATCTTTTTTTTCATTATTGATACATATGCCCTTGTTTTGTACATATTTCAAAATTAAATCCTATGAAATAATAAACTTAAAAAATTTGGTTTTGCAGGGAGTGGGTTTTGAACCCACGTCTCCTGGAAACATACACATCCTGTGATTCTTTACTACTGAATTGTGAAATCTTATATTTCAATTCTAAAGCAGTTGTCCGATAAATTGTACAATTATGATATCTATATTAGTATTATCGTATCCTTTACTTGTATAACTTCGGAAATCAATGTTTAAAGAACACATTTTATGCAGAATAAATATATCTTGGTGGCATATTTTAGCTTAACTTTATACACTGAAAACTAATATACGAGAGATAACCGTACCGTGGTTATAGAATAATGAAAGGTATCATTCTATAAATATATAGAATATATATAGAATAATACAATAATACACAATTATATATACTATTGTGGTATTAATCAAGGTATTTTTCTATAACCACTGTGAATAGATTTTAAAATTATGTCTAGAAATAACAATGTTATAAGTTTGAATTTTTAAGAATGAAAGTATTAAATCGCTGTAAAAGCTCTGCTATCTGGCATGGCTGGAGAATATGGTTTTACCCTTATCTGGATATACAGTTTTCTTAATTTTGCATATTTAAGGTCTTGAAAATATTCTATTAGTACAAACATTAATTCAATTGTCTAGACTAGAGGTTCTTAACGTGGGGTACGCGGTAAAAATGTTTGGGGTACTCCATGAGAGCTCAAAAGTCGCCATACCTAGTAACAAAGTCGCTAAGTTGGCAACACTGCTACCGATTAATAATTTTATAAGATTTGTTAAACTGTTTGTCATTTTTTGTGTTTATCGACATATATAATTTATGAATACAAAAATTAATGTATATATATATAAATATGTTTATTTTATTACCGTTACATAATTATAGTTTTATCTATCTATACAAGGGGTACACCAGTTACATACACATTTCCAGGGGGTACGTGAAACATAAAAGGTTGGGAACCACTGGTCTAGACTATGAAAAAATAACACATATCTGATAATATAATGACCGGGATTCGAAACACAGATTTTTCGGATTTTTTTCCGGGTATCTCTTGTTAAGGATAGACTGGATATCATTATCAGTGGTATCTATGAGATGAAGGACCCGTTGCAAAACTTATGGGGGCTCCTACATCCACTACTTTTGTTGTTTATTTAGAGGACTAAAATTTATTTTATCGAATTGCATAATTGCTTTACTGAAAACAAAAAAGAAGCTGTTTCTAAAGTATTATTGTTTATTAAAATATACATACAAATTCTGTATTACCAAATATAAAACGAAATTTATTTTTGTAATATGAAAAAAATAAAAAAAAACTGTAAAAACCTTTCTTCCTTGACTACTTCTACAAAGTGATCAACCATTTCATTCGAGTTCGACGTAATCTATGGGATTCAAAAGATAAATATTATCAGAATCATGGATATATTTATCTTTTCTCATTTTAATATAGTAATCTGAATTTTGAGTGGGCCCTTAGAAGCCTTAGGCTTGTGGCATTTTGCCACCAATGCCACCGTATTGTTACGCCACTTCGGTATCTGTACCAATTGTTTGAGCTTTCCGGATGTTCAAGTGTTGGATAAACGGGTTTTATTTTGAGATTGTACGTCCTATAGAGAAATATAATAAATTTTCTAGGTTATGAAATAATTAACTGATATACAAAATCAAATCCTGGACTTAATATTTAAAATATGCAGTATTTCTATAAAGAAATATGTTTGTATAAAATATTTTGATTTACATCAGAGATTATAAAAGTTTTAAAAACATAAAGCAATTAAAAAAAGGTGCTCTCATTTTCATTTCTATTGAAAATAAACACATTATTAATATATTAGATTATGATGTAATTATTAGAGTAGAACACCATAATAATTCTGAATTGAATATGTGATTAATTTTTATGATTTTATGAAACGCTAAGAAATGCTTTTATGAATGTGAACTTTATTTTGTATCATCAATAATAAAAATATGTTTAAACCTTTCAATTCCTAATTAATTATTTAGGTCATCTAACAAGGTTTGAACGCCTTGTTATTGCAATTCCTAAAATTGATTTTTCGGAAAAAACTTCAGAAATATAACTAAAATTCAAAATAAAATAACTTCTTTAATATTGCCAATACATAACAAGTTCTCATACGAAATGAATATTCAAAAATCTACTGTATTTAGCATTTTTTATAAATATTTTATGTAGTTTTCATTATATAATATATATTTTCTTAAATATATAAAATACGTTTTATATAATATATTAATATAGTTTTATATTGATAAAAAAATTGTTTTTCAGCAAGCGTTCTCGTAACGGAACTGAAAGGGTTATATATATATTTTTTTACATAATCTTTAGCATTTCAATGACTGTATTCTGTTGTTTATAATATTTTAAACCAGGAGTGACCAACCCATACTTAACTAAATGCCACTAGAAGAAAAAACATATTCTTAAAGAGCGGCATGAAAAATGATCTGCTTTAAAACGAAATCAAATATTTTAATCAGTAATGAATTGGTAAAAAAAAAATATATTTTTAAGGAATCAAAAAATATCTTGATTTAAAAACAAAAGTACACATTTTAATAAGTGCTATAAATTGGGGAAATCGTTTAGTTGTGAACGTAAAAATTTTAGGTAAAACAAATTGGAAGAAATGAGCCAGAATCAATATGTTGACGATATGTTTTATGGGTCGTAAATTCTTTTGCAATGTGCCAGGCCTGTTTTAAACAATCACAAATACTTAAAAAGATGTTTTCTAAAAAGTACAAGACAAGCCTTGTTTTATATACAGCTTTTGAAAATGCATTCAATAGCGGTAAAAAAATTGCATTTTGAGTATTCAATTAAATATTTTTGTATGTCTGATTATTGCTAAAAAATCCTTATAGAAAGAAAATTGTAAATAACTGTTTAATTACTTTTACTTAAATTCTAAAAGAAGCTTACGAAAAGAAATTCTTGGTGCATGTTTAATGTGCACAACATATTTTTAATGTTTAGAGTACTTTGCGAGATTCACTTTTCCTCAGTGGTGGAAATACGAACGAGGGTAATCGCTATTCTTCTCCCTTTACAACCTAAGGTACAGAAATAGATTTTCAATTTAATGTCTCCTGTTAGTTATTCTGTCATGGGAATTGAGCACTAGGATTTTGGCTCTACCAGCGCTTGTCGTTAATATTCCACAGGAAAAGTCATTATTGTGATTACCTGAATTCGGTAAATATATACCTAGACACGTGTTTCGTTGACTGCTACTGGTTTCAATTGTGTTCGAATTTTCATTAAGAATATACTCTTTCGCCAATAAGTATTACATTATATATATATATTTTTTAAATAGCGTAGAGAGGATTTCGTTAATAGAGAGTGGTCTATAAAGTTTGATTCATTACATATCATTAAGAATGTTTTGGTTGGAGTGGATGAAAACTTGTCATATTTATTCAAGGGAAACAGAAATCTGATTTCAATAGAAATTCGGTAATAGTAATTATCCGGTGTCTAATTGAACTCATAAAAGGCGTAGGGTGTTGACAAAATGAATTTCAATGTGATTGGGGCTTAAACTACAGGACTCCTAATAAAGTGCCTGGTGCTGTCTTTGAGTCATTTCTGAAGTATAAAAAAAATAAATACCCCCTCAAGCAGCTGTTTGCCACAAAGGTCTGACAGGAGCCTGTCAGTTTATATGCCATAGTAGGATATCTGAGAGGATGGCAGGACTCAGCAGAAAAACGACACACACATCCATGCCTAATCCGGGGCTCGAACCCATGTCCCTTAGATCAGTAGCCAAGCGTGCTAACCACTCGGCCACGGGACGGCTATCTCTGAAATACACCGTCAAATACAAGGTCTTTTCATAGAGACCATTATTTGCTAAGGATTGAGTAATAGGGATAATTCAGAAGAAAGAGCACCTGACTTGTTATTATGTCATGGTTGGGACGCTGGTAATGTTTTTACTCTCTCAAAAACTTAGTTTTTCAACTAACCAGTGGCGAAGAATGTATGGCAAATTTTGAAGCAGTTGAAACCACGAGACTGCGAAGTTAACGCGTGGGCATTGTCAGTTATCATTGGCTGGGTGAACTGTCAATCACTTGTCAAAATCAATCAATGATCTTCAGTTATTTGCAAATCAACAAAGTTCCTCTCATAGATCATTGATTGATAACTGAGTGATAGCTCAGCCAATGGTACATAAAAGCTGTCGATGCGTCAACTAGTCAGTCTCATCGTCTCATTTGGTTCCAAAGCTGCTTATGTACTCTTCGCTACTCTAGCTTGATTGTTTGTTAGTTGTTTTGCTTCTGAGCTGCATTTTTTGTACATAATCGGCTATCTGACCAAGTCACAAGGACTCCAAACTCTCAGAGAAGTCTGGGAAAGGGGACCCACTGAACAGCTGGTAGGAAACAGATGGTAGTCTCCCGCCAAAGCCATCAATGATGTTCTTTAATATGCGGGGTATGGTTCTTCTGCACACCAGATAACAGCTTAATGTACTATTTATTGGACGACGGACTTTCCAAACCCATAGGAGTTTTCTTTCTTACCCAGGGCAGGGTGGTAGTTAGCGAAGATAAGCATCAACCCTGACACATTTGGGGTAACCCCCCATTGTCGATACCTCTTCATTTGTATTAATTTCTGTATTCTTAACTAAGTGCGTTTTCAGATTTATGAACTGAAATTTAAACATAAAAATTATTGTTTATAACCTTGATTTCTAATCTGGAGGCTTTCTAGACTACGCATACACACTTTTCGAAATTGTTTCATGATCACAGTTTACATTTTGCCTTTTCGTTGAGTTGATATGCCAGCCAGTGTATGTGCTATGTATATGTCAAGCAACGTTTTCAATCATTTTCCTGATATTTGAATATTCTGTTTTTACGAGTAACCAAAGGACACAAGTATTGATTTTTAAATCCTTACTTACACTCTACTGAAAGTCGTGTAAGGAAAATCAATTTTAATCTAATATTTCTAGCTTAAACTGTAACAAAAACACGGACAAAAAAAAGACATATACAATGAACCTTCTTTTAACTTCCTCGCTTATAAATTAATTTTCAGAGGTTATAACGAATAGTTCATCTATTATTTTTTCGCTTTCTTCTTTTCTCATTAGAATATTCAGATTTCCTCGCCCTTCCAAAAAATTAATGAAATAATTTCACTTTATATTACATGACGGAGAATTCTAAACTAAGCAGGGGCGGTTAGAACTGAAGCCTGGAGGAGGCCATTTAGGAGTGTATTACTGATTTTGTAGTCCAGAAATGACACGTTAAACTTTACTAATGGATTATTTAGCAATCTAGATACTTTTTAACAGCTTGTGATTTGGCCTTTGGGGTACTGAAGCCGTCAGGGGTCTGCCTTCCCGAATAAGAAATTGGCTGGCTGTGGAACGAAAAAATAAAACGCTTGTTAGTCTCTTAGAGGGAATCATGGCCCCCGTGGCCTCCTTCATATGACCGCCACTGAAACTAAGACTTATTGAGGTGATAGACACCTCCTAGAATGTACATGATTACCATCCTAGAATGTACATATAATCCATAGTCACTTCCTTATCTGGAGTGGGGGTTGACTCAGCCGGTAGCTCGCCAGGCCTGTGATCTGTAGTTCCCAGTTTCGAGTCCCAACTGTTCAAGACTTGAGATTTATCTACACCTACCCCACCCTGCCCTCGGTGAAAAAGAAGAGACTCGTCCAACGGATGGGACGTTAAGCCATGGCCCGCTGAGCAGGAGAGATATTTACTGCTGACGTTAAAGAACACGCTGGATAGTTTTGACGAGAGACTTCCATTTGTCTCCTAACAGCTGCCGAGTGGATCCTCTTCCCCAACCTTCTCTGAGTTCTTAGACTTGTGATTTGGTCCATTGGGTGCGAAAACAGCATCGCTCAGAGGTAAAAGAACCCAACTTTCTTTTCTGGTGGTACACATTATCTGGACTACTAAGAACTTTTTAATTAATAATTATTTTTGTAAGGGCGGTTTAATATTTTTACAAGTTGCAAGAGATTTCAACAAGATTTGAAGCACTAACATAAAATGTAGTTATCCTCTTTGTAAAAAAAAATAAACTCGGGGTATTTTATTTCATAGTGTGACTAACAGTAGCGTTTTGGACTAATTTGCATGAACTAGTTGTTACATTTAAGACAACATTTAAACTTAAATTGTGTGAAGTACTAGTTTACATTTTTTGAATGGTTCGCCGAACCGGTTGTTAAAACAATATTGGAAATTTAAGAAATTGCATTAAAAACAAACGAATGTTATGTATTTTAATTTTTTTTTAATTTCTTGTAAACTTTATTAAAATTAAACTGAAGGCATTATTAAACATTTAAATATATAAACGTACTGTAGTTGAAAAAACGTTATTGCAATCATCTGAATTAATAAATAAATTATTTTCTAACAGTTTTTTACAATGTTTAAGCTTTTTAGAATATGTTTTAATAGCAAAAAAATGTTACATAATGTAATAGGTCCTAAATAATTAAATTACTTTTTACCTCTACTTTCTTCCGTAACAACCAAACTACATCACCGATTGTACAGTCGCTCAAAAAAGTATCCGAACACTATGGTCGATTACAGAATTCAGAAAAAATATCTGGCAACGATTTTTTTAGAAATTAGTGATCTGGCAACCTTCGTGTCACGTGAACGAAGGTTGCCAGATCACTAATTCAAAAAAAAATCGTTGCTAGATATTTTTTCTGAATTCAATAGTCATCCATAGTGTTCGGATACTTTTTTGAGCGACTGTACACGCCTGGTCTTTAGTGTCTCATTTCAACGTCTCGTTATCTTAAGTATCGTTATTATCGATAAAGTTGCAGCCGAAAAAAAAAGAATATTTTTTAGCTAATGCTGCAGGTCTTTGAAAAAAATCCCCCATCATCACTGTAGTGCTAAGAACACAATAGGAACTTACGTAACGCCCGTGTGCATTGTTTAACACTTAGTTTATTCCACAGTGATAAAAGCCGTTCAAGTTTCATCATTATTTCTAAAACTTTACTTTCTTGTGCGCTATTCCTGAAAAGGATTAAATTATCAGAAATATGCGTAAAAAACTGTTTTTACCTTATGCTATATAAGGAAGGCATTGTTTCATCGTTAGCTGCGAGACTGAAGATAGGCGATGGATCCTTCTTTGACAACGATTTTAAATATTTTTAGTTTAAACAAAATTGTATATCAATATTTGCAAAGAACAATCTCGTTGAATTATCAGATGTTTAACAGGATTCTACAATAACAGAATAAATCATAATACACTGACTGCTGGGAGGTACAAAGAATTATATATTTTAAACTCAGTGTCTTTTGAAGTTTGAATAGGTATGAAAAGGTTTTCTTATTGAAAAATTCCAAAGGACTTTGTCTTCTACTCTAGAATCCAATTATCCATTGTGAAACAATTATATATTTACATTATTTTGACAATATTTTGTTCCGAAAAAAAAACGAAGAGGTAAACACTTATTGAATTTAAAATCAATTGAATCAAACTCTGTTTGAAACATGAAATGCTCTTAACACGAAATATTTGCATATACTTGCAAAGAATGCTTTTTGATGAAGCATTAGCACCTCACATAGTCTAACGATTACAACTCGACTATTTACAATAATTTATTTATATACCTCTCTTTGCAACTGGATATTATAGATTTTAAAATGCGTGAAGAAATTTGAGAGTATAGTTTGCACAAATGAAACTTTAAAAAACTGTATCTGCAACATTAAAATTACCAGTAATTTTTAATATGTTGTTACTATTTCTTTAGTTTAATACTCTTGCCTCCCTGAACGAAGATCATTTTTATTGTATGCCAATGCGTTAGCACAGTGATTTTCATTATAAGGTTTAAGTGTTAGTGCAGAGTTTTGCGTTACAATACTTAATTATCAGCACAATATTTTGCCTTGCAATGTCCAAGCGTTGGCATAGTGTTTTGTATAACAAAGCTCAAGTGTTGTACAGTGTATTTTCCATTAATCCCTGTAATGTTAGCACTTTTTTTGCATTTCAAATGTTCAAGTGTTAGCACATTGTTTATCGTCTGGAGTCCTCCTTCCGGGAAATTTTTAAGTCATTTGAAAAGTATACCAAATAGAATTGATGATGCCTTATATCTTGCTCAAAGAAATAAAATAAAATAGTTTTCAGGTCTGTCAGTCTAAATAAAATGAATAACATTCCATTCCAAATGTGTGGTATTTTGCAATGTACTGTAA
The DNA here is from genome assembly GCA_038380435.1 of Ryuthela nishihirai. NCBI lineage: Eukaryota > Metazoa > Arthropoda > Arachnida > Araneae > Heptathelidae > Ryuthela > Ryuthela nishihirai. Next base: position 18,627,948 of record JAWZYU010000011.1, read on the forward strand.
TAATTATATTTTTATTTAAAAATTTATTTAAAATTGAAATTTAGGAAAATTTTTACTATATATTTATAAGATTTCTCTACAACTAAAAATTTTCAAATCATTAAGTTAACGCAATCATTAAAGTATTATCCTAATATTATTGAAAATAATTTATGACATGCTCATCCTCTACTTTCGGTTTCAAGCGAAACTGTCTCCTCACTCTTACGAAACTCAAAATATGTTGTATATTCCTCCGATGCTATCATAACTAACATAACACTCATAAAACTTTCAAAGATAAGAGGTACTAGATAAGGAGTGACATGTATATGTACATCTCACATTTCTACACCTGCACAAACAGCACAATAGATTTTTATTTTTATATTTCTGTTATTGCAGTTCAATAAATTACAGCTAAGAATGTTTGAGTAATAAATCTTCGAAATTGTTAGCCTCTGAATCGATCTGGCCAATGTATAGGTTATTTTTTCCCGTTTTGAACTTAAATTTTATGTCGTAAGATGATTGAAGAGGGTTGAAAACTTTATGATATTTAAATCCTTGGCAATCTCGTCACAGATAAGGGTTTTTTAGGACGGAGGTTCACTGAAACTCTGTAAGAGATGGATGGAGATTTCTCTTCAAGAATATCCATTGGCTTTTATACTTGAATATGAGTTTGGAAGAAGTGCTCATTCCGTTGTGTTATATAGTAAACGCGTTTATAAAAATCATGACGATCCTATTTCCTAAAGTATTCCTATGTATATATATATATGAAGTATATCTAATGAAGGACCACACACCATATAAAGAACTATATCTGTCAGGTTTCGTATATTTTACATCTATCATTCTTCATTCCATATCTCCAAAACATATTCAGCGACCCTTTGGAACGCTACTTTGATATCTTTATTGTGGGAATTTTTGGTTTGTTTCACTACTGAGGGGCACATTTTTGCACCCAGTAGGCTAAATGGCCAGGTCACAACGACCCCGAGGTCTCAGAAAAGGTTGTGGGAAGGGGACTCAGTGGAAAACTGTTGAGAGATATGTAACCCTCCCATTAAGGCCACTAGCATGATTTTTAACATGCACAGGGTATGGCTCTCCTGCACTTAGAGCAACGGCTTTATGTCCCATTCGACTGCGGCAATTTTTCCACTGGTATTCCCTTTCTGACCAAACGCAGGATGGAGGTTCAGTGGAGATAAATATCATTGTCATCGCTAGCACAGGTAAGACTCGAACCTGAGACCTACAGATTATGAGCGTGGCGCCCTACCAAGGCCAACTAGGCCATGACAGCGATACAGTTACGTCATCCCTCTAGGGAGAACAGGCGAATGAACTGCGCTGTATAAAATCTTGTTTGCTGCGTTGGCTTTAACGGAGATACTTCATTCGCCTGTTCCCCTCCCCTCCGTCTGTGACGTCACAGTATCGCTGCCATGGCCTTGTCTTCTAGGTGGCCTTGGCCCTACCCACTAAACCAACCCCGTCCCTTTTATTGTAGGGACTGACCTACTGTTCCAACGGGTATATCCTTGCATGTTGTTCTAACTGCTGAAACAGTCAGATAACTCGATTATTTCTTAAAGCGAAACGCTTCGACCTCGAAACTATTACGGGCTGAGATTTATGACGGGTTGAACCGAAAAAGACCAGAACGACATTCTTATATTTTCTTATTTTAAATTTAGTCTCGACAAAGGGTATAAATATAATAATACCCACGTCAAACGTTTGGCGCGAAACGGACCAATAACTTTTCGATAAGTTCTTTCACGGGTTTCCACAAATCACAATTCCCGCCAAAAGTTTGGCACCAAACGTATCTCGTTCGATAACGCCATTCTGATACTACCCATTCCAAAGGTAAGCGACAGCAGAGCCCCGGAAATCTCGGACGCTTTTCGAGGGATTACTTCCGACCCACGGCAGCTAGGAACCCCATCTGTCACACCAAGTGGGTCAAAACTAAATGGGACCAACCCATCAAATTCGGGATCGATCGCTCATGTAGCCGCGGAACCACGGGAAATTGACAGTATCCGCCACCGATGACGTCATACGTGTCCGCCCTCCCATTCTCCCGCCCGGAATTATCTCTATTACTAATATAAGATACTGATATATACTGATATATTTATTAATATAATATGCTGATATATACTGATGTATTTATTAATATAAGATACTGATGTATTTATTAATATAAGATACTGATGTATTTATTAATATAAGATACTGATATAAAGATACTGATGTATTTATTAATATAAGATACTGATATAAAGATATCTATGTTGTGCAGCATGAGCTCAACAGAAGAATAGACTTTGATGCTGCAAATTTTAAGAATCTACGCAGAGTGTGGAAAAATAAGCATATGCACCTTAAAGCTAAAATTAAGCTATATAATAGTTTATTCCTTTCTAAATTTTGTTATAGTAGTGAGTTTTGGACACTTTATAAGCAAGATAACTGGAAATTTGTTGCCTTTTATTCTAGATGCTACGCAGTATCTTAGGCATCAGGTATTTTGACTTTCTAAGTAACATTAAAGTTCGGTTACTTTTAAGTAGCATATTGCATAGAGAGAGACTGCATTGTTTTGGCCATGTTAATGGTATTCATAATACTGATTGACGAATAGAGTTATGAACAGTGTGTCTAAAGGTTTCAGGAAACTAGATGAGACCTAGGAAGCACTGGGCAGACAATGTCAAACAGAACTTTGTTAGAATTGGCGTACATTGAGCAAATGCAGCATCTGTAGCTCAGGATAGACGTGTTTGGGGAACAAAACTGAACAGTCTGGTTGAACCTATCTGGTGATGACTGTTTGAGGATTTCTTATATATTATATATGTACAGGAGAGTAGGGGGTGAGCAATAATAAAATAAATAATTAATATAATAATATCCCAAATTTTAGTCTTACTGACAAATTCTTTTACTAGGAAAATCTACAAAACTAGGATAGTTTTAAAGTTTCTCCCCTTATGTCACTGTACCTCTCTTTTCACCACACACTCATTTTGGGTTGTTGGGTTGTTTTACCTCTGAGCGGCACTTTTATGCACACCATGGGCTAAATGGCCAGGTCACATGGACCCCGAAGGCCCAGAGATGGTTGGGGGATGGGACCCACTGGAACAGCTGTTGGGAGACAGATGGTAGCCTCCCGTCAAGGCCATCCAGCGTGTTCTTTAACGTGCACAGGGTATGTCTCTCCCGCACACGGGGCCACGGCTTAACGTCCCATCCGACGGACGGCGGTCTTTCCAAGCCCATCGGTGTCCCCTACTGACCGTGGGCAGGGCGGAGAATTTTGCGGAGATAAATCTCAACGCTGACCCAGCTGGGACTCGAACCTAGGAACTACAGATTACGAGCCTGGCGCACTACCGACTGAGCCACCCCCGCCCCACCCCACACTCACTCTAAGAATACAATAAATATGTAAACAAATAACGATAATGTGTTCAGGGATTTAATGCATCATAAGAATATTATGCAATTAAGCATAATGTTCTTATGATGCTGTACGGTCAGGCCCGTACAACAAAAACTTAATGAAAAGTCACTAGGGAGAACTTATATTCTTAAAGAGCCGTAATAAAAATTCTCGTCGTAAAAAAACAAAACATACACTTCTACTGATTAATGAGTTCTAAAAAGAAAAATTATTCTAAAAACAAAAATTTAACGAATCGAAAAAAATCTTAATTTTAACAAAAAAAAATGCATTTTTTACCGATGATAGGTTTTTTTATGAATTGACAAAATCGTTTACTTATGCACCTAAAAACATTTTATCGTAAAAACTGGAAGATGTGAGCCAGATTCAGTATATTGATTATTTGCTTTATGAGATGTCAGTTCTTTGGCAATAAGCAGCTTATTGGATAGACCCGGTTTAGATTATAACAATGATTCAACTTGGGTTGAGATATGACAAACAACACAAGGTGTTTTTCGATATTACTTAGAAGAAGCTGGTATTTTAGAAATCATGGCTAACGTCTATGCACCATAATGAATACATAAAAAAATATGACCCAAAATCTCCAAAATGTCATAAAGTAGCCTCTAAAAAATTAACTGTAACGAACTGACTATTAAACGGCAGTTAAAAATTAAAAAAAAATCATTCCGAAACACATAATGACGCCGAAATGTTTATGCTAAATCAAAATCGCTGGAAAAACATTCCGTAGCTCCCATCTATCTGTTTAAGAGGAAAGATGAAGTGCTATAGCATTCGCTGTCTGCTGTTGTATTTACACGCGACAGCTTAAGCACAGAATGTACCAATTGTTGACAACTGATGTATGCGGCAGTAATGCTGCTACCCATTTCCTGCAATTTTCTTATCCTCTCCGCTATTAATTCGTTTTGTGGCTCTGTATCTAATACTTTGAGCAGAAGTAGCAAGTGCGTTGCGAGAGACGAGAAAGGAAACTTTTTTTATAGTTGCATTACGTACACAATTTTTCTTAACTTCGATTAATTATCTCTTCTTTTTCGCTCACTTGCTATATTCGTAATGATATCTGTTGGGTTTGGCAATGTGCCATGTAAATGACGACTGTGGCTGTTGCTATACACTCTCCCACAATATCTACCTTTGTAGACTTATATTTTTAACGTACTATATTATTAGGTGTTTTTCAAATAACATATTTAATTCAGTTTGTTTTGCAGCCCCTCAAAATACTCTTGGCTACCAACCAAAATTTGTTTGCCGTACTCTATAATATTAATTTTCACTATAAGACCGTTTTTTCTCTTTGTAAGAAAGAGAACACGACGGGCTTGAAATGGCCGCCGTCCATCAGATGGGATGTTACGCCGTTGTCTCGTGTGCAGAAAGGCGGGACGGGGGTGTCTCAGTCGGTAGCGCGCCAGGCTCGTAATCTGTAGTTCCCAGGTTCGAGTCCCAGGTGGGTCAGCGTTGAGATTTATCTCCGCAAAATTCCCCGCCCTGCCCACGGTCAGTAAGGGACACCGATGGGCTTGGAAGGCCGCCGTCCGTCGGATGGGACGTTAAGCCGTGGCCCCGTGTGTGGGAGAGCCATACCCTGTGCACGTTAAAGAACACGCTGGATGGTCTTGACGGAGAGGCTACCATCTGTCTCCCAACAGCTGTTCCAGTGGGTCCCCTCCCCCAACCTTCTCTGAGCCTTCGGGGTCCATGTGACCTGGCCATTTAGCCCATGGTGTGCAAAAAAGTGCCGCTCAGAGGTAAAACAACCCAACCCAGAAAGGCATTATCTGTGCACGTATAGGACAGAGGAGATGACATTAACAGAAACCTTCCAACCATCTTCTAACAACTGTCCAGTGTATCCTCTTGCTCACTTTTCTCTGAACCTTTTGGGATCTTTATGACCTGACAGTTTGTGGAATGCATGCGTCATAGTGCCGCTCAGACGCGATTCAGCCCTAAGTTAACCAATAGGATGATACAAGTATAGTATGTATGAAATGAAATTAAAATATTGCAATATTTCTTTTAGAGTATTTCTTAATTCTTAACTGTTAACTCGTAAATCAGCGTCGATAATTTTTTGCCTTTTGTTCAATGGAAATAATAGACACGTTATTATGTAACTTATTCAGAGACTGATCATCTTCCAGTCTAATGCTGCTTATATAGTGGTGCTACCTGTAACAGTGCGGAAATGCTGAAACAAAATATATTGTAGAGTCTGACGCCATTTTCCTGTGGGCCTAATCCACTCTGCTTCTAAGATAACCCAGATTACGACATAAAACACTTTCCACTTAACGGTTAAAAACAGAGAGCGTGACTTCTCTTCGTTCATAATAATTTTGTAATTTTAAAAGTTTTAATTTTTCAGGCATCAATATTTCATTAAAATTTAAGCAGCACTTATATGCATGAGTAAGAAACTATACCGAGTTTTGTAATTCTTTAACTCTGAACTATATTTTTAAACCCATAAAACTACACGGAAAAGTCACAAAGGCTCCACGGCTTAATGCCAGGCAGAGGACGGTGTTGGTTGCTTTACCTTCGAGGGACATCTTTTTGCACACAATTTGGCTAAATGAGCTAAATGGCTAGGTCACAAGGACCACGAGAGGTTTGGGGGGAGGAGACCCACCGGACAGATGTCGAGAAACACATAATAGCCTCCCGTCAAGTCCATCCAGCGTGTTCTTTAACATGTACATATATGGCTCTCTGCACACGGGGACCACGGCTTAACGTCCCATCCGTTGGACAGCTGCGTTGGATTTCCAAATCCATCAGTATCCCCTATTGATCGAGGGCAGGGTATAGAGTTTTGAGAAGATAAATGTCAACGTTGGTCAAGTCGGGACTCGAACCTTGGAACTACAGATTACGAACCTGGCGTGCTACAAGGGGCGGGGGTGGCTCCGTCGGTAGCGCGCCAGGCTCGTAATCTGCAGTTCCCAGGTTCGAGTCCCAGCTGGGTCAGTGTTGAAATTTATCTCTGCAAAATTCCCCATCCTGCCCACGGTCAGGAGGGAACACTGATGGGCTTGGAAAGGCCGCAGCCCGTCGAATTGGACGTTAAGCCGTGGCTCCGTGTGCGAGAGAGCCATACCCTGTGCACGTCAAAGAACACGCTGGATGACCTTGACGGGAGGCTACCATCTGTTTCCCAATAACCGTTCCAGCGGGTCTCCTCCCCCAACCTTCTCTGATCCTTCGGGGTCCTTGTGACCTGGCCATTTAGCCCATTGTGTGCAAAAAAGTGCCGCTCAGAGGTAAAACATCCAACCAACCTGGCGTGCTACCGATTGAGACACCCCCGACCCCAGAGGAAGGGGATTCAGTAGATAAATATGAGGCGACAGACCGAAACTTCCCATCAAGGCTTCTGTGTTTCTTCATCATGAATCGGTTATGGTTCTCCTGAACAGGGCACACGACTTAAAACCACATGAAATGGACGGCGACTTTTCCAAGCCCATCTATATTACGTTCCTCAGTGAGAACAGAGTGCGAATTGCCAGAGAAGCAGACACAGTGAAGGACTCGGATCTGGAAACATCACATTACCAGCATAGCGCGCTACAAAGTGAACAATCCCACCATCACTAAACTGCGCAGAAAAAGAAAATAATCTGTAGGTGGAGAAATTCAAACGAAGATATTTTAAAAGGAATTTCAAATCAAAACGAAGCAGTATCTACAAAATATTTAATCAATAATTCATGTCTTTATGTTAAAGCAATAAACCTGAATGTAAAGCAGTCGAAAAAGAACCATTTCTTATCATCACCAGAAAACATCAGACATTCAGCCTTATCGGAAACGAAGAGGGAAACAAAACTCGTTATTTAGTTTTGAATTTCTCGTTGACTCCTTTTAAGGCAAAGAAAATGCATTTTAATGCAGTTAGTTTCAGCAATTCCTCATTTTCTACCACAAGAATATTTTTGCTTACTACCTAAATTCGAAAAAAGGCAAACCCTATTACTGCCACCATGAATCAGGGTAATAATCTGTCTGGTCCCCCACAACAGCTGGTGGAGATAGTAAACTACCCATAACACTACCCAGCCACCTCTGCAAGACATTCGCCGCATCTGCGTTCCTCTGGCTCTTGCTTCTCGGTATCGTTCCCCATCATTTTTCTCGAGATGCCAAGTGTTAAAATTTACACTCCAGCTATCCTGTGTCCGAAGGTAAAGCCCATGGCAATTTAATAACAGATTGTGCGGTTCAACTAATCCCCTCTGTCACCTGGGAGTTCATTTATCTCCTAGAGGACGAAAGGAAAAGCGAAAAGAGTGGAGGAAAAGAAAGAAAAAGACAGGAAGAAGAACTAAAAGGAAAGAGAGTTGAGAATTCAGTCATTTTCTTTTTCAAGGAAGAGGATGTTGACGCAGATGCAGCAAAAACCGTTAAACTAGAACGGATTTTCGGACTTTTGCTGTTTTGTGGTCGAGAATGAAAAGTTACATGTGGCGCCGAGTGGGAAAAAACATATTTTTAAGAGGAATGTTGCTTATATTAATGAGAAAGCAAATCAACCATTTAAGTGGGTTTCGAAATGTATTACTACAGATAAAGTTTAGACAGTTTGTTAAACTATGTTGTTGTTTTTGTTGTCGGTGCTGTTTTTTATTTTCCCTTTTTTTTTTGAGTGGTCATCTGTTTTAGTTTACAGAAAGTGTATATTGCTTGTCAGAAACTTTGGATTTTTTTTATGTTATTGATAATCGTTTTCGAACCGAATATCGCAAAATATGAGCAAATATTTTTCTCATTAATGAAAAGTAATGCGAATTATAAAATTTTTTTATTGATACCTTCAAGAGGTGACCATTATGCGCATGAAGTGGCCACCTCGATCTCCCTACCTAAATCCAATTGAACATATGTGGGATACTCTAGGGAGACGTGTTGCTGCTCTCAATCCGTCACCTGAAACAAAGGGGAGCTTATTACTACTTTAAAGGAACAATGATCATTACTCCCTACTGAGCTGATTCACAGCATCATAAACAGCATGGAACAACGCTGTCGTGCCTGCATTGCAGTAAGGGGTGACCACACTCCTTATTAAAGAACTTTGCCCATTGCATTATGACACTTGATTTTTGGACAAGTTCCTGTAAGTGCTTTTTTTTTTACGAAAAATGTTTCTAGTGTAAAATGTTTTATGCCATTTTGAAACTAGCATTGTAATTCATGCTTTCATCAAATTTCATTAAAATCGTTCATATAGTATTTTGTTTATCATAATCTTTCTGAATTTTCCTTAATTTATGGAAACCAGTTATTTACGTCTATCAGGATTTATTAGTGTCATCTTTAACGTTTCATAATATAAATAAATATTTGATAAAATATATTTATCTTCTCTGAGTTAAATAGTGTTTAGAATTGGATTCAGCACTCTCAAAAACAAAAATTAGACAAATTTTTGGATGGGAGGAAAAAAAACTTTTTTTGCAGACCAGATGATCGAATTCTATGAATTATATCGCTAATAATTGTTTATTTATAATGCTCTCATGTTATAATCATTAACTTTCCTTTTTCTTCTAAATTTTCCCGATCATTACTACCTATTTCTATTACCTTCTTTAAAATATTTCAGCCATTACAGTAATCCAAAAGAACTGACTGTTGAGATGAATTATGCTCACTTTGACCTCATGTAACAAGAATACCCTTGCGCAACCTTCCATGCTACTTTTTAACATTTTTTTCTCAGAAGGATGCAGTTCATAAAATGTCATTACTAATTTTCTCAGCACGGTAAAGACAGCAACGCAGGTGCAAAAAACGAACTGTCAACTTAATCCTAGTCAGCTTAGATGATACGGTTTTTTCTAAACCATTTTTTCTAATAATCATTTTTTCTCCTCATTTTATTCTTGACATGACTACATATAATAAGACAGTAAAGAATACTAGAGTTACAATGTCAAAAGGAGTAGATGGTAGATGGTAATTGGAAACAGTTCCCCCATTTCCTGACTGATCTATGACCTTAGTCAATAATAAAAAAAGGACTTAGAATTCTCGCAATTGAAATTTGCATTTATTTATTGCAATGTTTTCCGGCACCCTAGTCTCTCCAAATATTTTAAGCCTTGTGTTCATTATAAGTCCGACTGCCATTCCTGTTGTTTGAACAGATTAGCTTGTCCAGGTTTCGTGTGCGTCCTGTTAACAAGTTGTTTCACCTCCAGTAAGCAGCTCAAATTTCAGGGCATCACACTTGGGTTTTTGAGGTCGTTGACCAACCTGTTTAGACATGGGAGCTCAAAATAGATGTTGAGATTATCAGCAAACATTTCTACTCTCTGGAATAATTTGTGCTTCACATTTCAGGAAAGAGCTGATTGCCAATTTCCTACAATTGATTAAACAAATCATTATATAAATTTAAAGCCGTTACTTGAGAATCGATTAAGAAACATGGGCATTCAGATAACTGAAAAGACCAACACATACATTAAAACGAAATTCATGATTATTAACATTCATTATCATTTTCTCTACTGTGCTGTATGTGACAAAAACCTACGCCAGAGATTATACACCAGAAAAAAAGTTTGTTCCATTCGAAATTAGTCTTAACTGCTGTGCTGTACGAAGTTAGTTAGAGGTCTCTTAGTTCGGGGGTCAAGCACTTTGACCGTTTGGGACTATATATATATTATTGAGCTTGGTCTCGAAATAACAGACAACTTTAGGCTCGAGAGTCTCGTGATCAATCAAATTTTATTTTTTGATTTTTCACGTAATTATGGAAAAAAGTAAGAACTACATTTCTTTTATTAATATTTCGACCTGAATCACTTTTGGTAAATAAAAATAAGCCCCAGTCAATATTCAAATTATTTTATGCATTCCCCCTCTTTTATTAATGAATCGCGCTTAGCGTTTATAACGATTCTACTCAAGAATTTGCGATTTCTACGAATTATGTACTTAGTATATATTTCCAAGTAACATTAAGAATTTTAATTTTGACAAAATAATTACAATTGTTTTATAGTTGTAATAGCATAGAATACAGAGAATTAAAAATGATTTAGCGGCATTTGCCACATACATTCTTCTATATATTTTTTACTGCGTCTCGTAGAAATTCCCTCTCCCCTCCCTTGCCGGCTTAATAAATAATGAAATGTTTCCGGAACAAGTGAACTCTGGCTTGAAATTTTGAGTACAATCTCATCTCAAAAACATATAGATATTTTAATACTACAGAAAGTTAAAGGTATGAATATAAAGAATATAGAAATAAAAAGTACGATAAAGGGAGAAATTAAAAAAAAATAAAATAAATAAATAAATAAAAAAATTAAAAAATTTTAAAAAATCAAATTATCAATTGTAATCTAACAGATCACAACAGTGGTATTTTGGCATCACTAAAATGCTAAATATTTCAAGTTGGGTAATAGCAGGAGATAGTGAAGCAGCGCGAAATAAAAAATTCTATTTTAATGTAACGTATGTTAATAAAAAAATTATTAACAATTAAATATGACACAACAGTCATTATTTTGTACCAATGCAAATGGCTAAATTGTTTAGAGAAGGGTAATAGTAATAGGTAGTTTTGAAGGATGAGATAAAAAATTCTAATATATTACTAATAAATAAATATTAATATTCTATGATCACGATAATAGTTAGCAATGCAGAGTGTAATTAAAAAGAATTAATGATCACGATTTTTATCGAAGACATTACTAGTAAATAACAAAATTGACTCATATATATTTATTTTTATTAATTTGATGTTCTATATACTGTTTCTACTGTTTTGATTATACTTTTCTTAGTTTATGTTTCGTGTCTTGATGATCTCATAAATACGCACAGTAAGGTATGAGGTAAAAAAAACTGTTGCCGTTTCTTTTTCATGTGGCTCTCTACATGGAGTAGCAAAAGTTGTTGTTGGGTTTGAGCGACACTTCTTTTGCACACAATGGGCTAAATGGTCAGGTCACGAAGACCCCAGTGTCTCGGAGAAAGCTGGAAGAAAGGATCCACTGAAGAGCTGTTAGAAGGCAGATGGTAGCCTCCCGTCAAGTCGATCCAGAGTGTTTTTAGTGTTCACAGGATATGGGCTCTTTTCTACAAGGTGCCACTGCTTTACGTCCCATCCTAAGGATTTTTTTCTTTGATTTTTTTTTATTTGCAACATATAGGACAGAGAAGAATCCTAGAAGCTACTCCTAGCTTAATACAGGCCTTCTCATAGAGGGACATGCCCTACTAAGACCGAAGTCACTGCTGACCACTGCCTTAGTTAGAGCTAACACAACACACAAAGTTTGCCTTGCTGGAACAATCGCTAGCTGCCTAACCACTATGCCATTTAAGGCATAGTGATTGGTGTCCCCTTTCTAACCGAGGGAAAAGGTTTGGCGGAGATAATCTCTACGATAGCAGAGATGGCACTCGAATCTGGTATTACGACATAGTGCTTTCCCGACTGGAGCCCCAACAATGTGACATTAATTAGTAACAGAATCATGATGATCTTTTTTTTTATCATGCTAGAATGTCGTTAAGATACACATCGAAAGTCACAATTCTGTGTATCTTAACGACATTCTAGCATGATTGAAGGAAGCTAGAATGATGTAAAAGGATTCAAAACACACCTCTTTTATTTTTATTATTTTACATTATTAGGGCAAAAATAAAATACAGTAAACTCCCTTTATCCTGTACTCAAGAATCCGGCATTCTTATGCAACCAGCATAAATTTCAAATTGAAAATTAAATTTCGAAAACGGACAATTTTAATGCATGTGGTAGTTCTGGATGTCACTGGCGTAGTCTTTCACACACCGTTACTTTCACGCTAGTCCATTACAGCCATTAAAGTATCAGATAGTTGAATTTCTGATCGTGTTGTTTCGTTTATCTGAAGTTTTTCACCCCCCACCCCCTAATTTGCAATACTGTCAAAGAAGAATACCACGCAAAGACTAGAGCGAAAACGTATTGTTTTGACCTTGAAGCAAAATATTAAAATATACAAAAGACTACAAAACGGTGAAAATCGCAGTGAGCTGATGCTGGAATTCGATGCTGGTTCGCCAACGATCTATGACATTAAAGCGCAAAGTTTCAAGAGTTCTTTGTGAAATCCGAGAGTGATAAAGCTTAGAACGGCTTCATACCTCTAACCTTGAAGACTTGGATAGTGCACAGTATGAATATCTCGTTAAAGAGGTTGGCAGACGCATGCAACTCAGGACTAATGCTCGTAGAAAAGGCGAAGGAAATTTTACTAGAAGATGAAAGTACATTTTCTCACGGATGGCTTAAATATTGATAAAGTGTGCAAATGCTTATAAAAACAATTATATTTTAGCCAATTATATTAACGGCATTATACTTTATTTTTGTTATCGTTATTTTTAACTGCATTTTTATTTCTACTAAGGCTTTAATGTAAGATTGTATCTACTGTATTTGGTTTCTATAAAAATATTTCTTATGCAACCGGCATATTCATCTAACCGGCAATCCCCATTCCCCATGAATACCAAATAACTGGGAGTTTACTATACTGATATCCATTTCTTCAAAAACACCCTTGAAACAATCAGTCTTAACGTTGCTACAGTTTAAATCTTACTTCTTGTTTACAACACCCAGTTAAAATAATAATAGCTGAAAAATTAATGAGTTTATTACGAAACACTCTAAACTTCGCGCTTCTTAAATATAGTTAAATATTCTGCATGAGTTCGTGTGTAATTGTTTCGCTGAGTAAAAGTGTAACAGCGATACATAATTAAACAAGAGGTTCATTGGTGCTGGAATTATTTGCCCCACACCTGCTATTCCTGGGAAACATCTCAGCACAGACACAAGGCTTTTCAGTTCTCAGTTCGTTCTCTCAGACCTTCTCTTTTGTACAGCCATTAACTGTGCTTTTCTACTTTTTTAATTAGCAGTCAACGTTTTGGAGCTGATTAGTAAACTCAGAAACACTGGCGAGTTATAAATTTAGTTTCAGAGAATGCAAGATAATGGCTTACGTTGGCTGATACATGAGTTTAACACAATGCGGTGCTAATGACAACCTCTCTTCACACACGCTATAGCTCTCACCGGGTATCGCCTTTTGATATTTTGCGAAGGAATCAAAGACATTTCGTGAAAGAAATCGATTTAGAGTATGTTCAAAGTAGTAAAAAGAATTAGACACGCATTTATGTATAAGAATGATTTATAATGCGGCATGAAAAAGGGAAATATCCATTTATTATGCGAAAGTCTACGAACGTGTAAACCTAAGTTTACTACCTCTTGTCATTTAGATGAAAATTTTAATTTTCATTTAGGTGATATCGGACTCCAAATTTGATAAATTTACAAAAAAAGGAGAATTGGGTTGTTGTTATATTTTTGAGTGGCTCGTTTTTTTTAATACAATGTGCTAAATGACGAGGTCATAAGGATCCCAAGGGCTCAGAGAAGGTTGGGGAAAGGGAACCACAGGAGAGATGTTAGGAGAAAGTGTAAAACTCTGTCAAGAATGTTTTAAACGTTCACGGATATGGCTCTCCTTCACACAGATTCCCGACTTTATGCCCCCATCAGAGGAATGCCTTTCCAAACCGATTGGTGTCACTTTCTTACCGACGGCAGGAAGGGAGTTAGCGGAGATAAATGTCAACCCTCGCATAGCTGGAACTCGAAACATGGAACCACAGATTACAAGCCCAGTAAGCTACCATATGAGACAACCCCCGCCCAAAAAGATGGAGTAACCGCAAACTATTTCCTGAGGGTCGTTATGAAATTGTTTATATTTTATTGCTGTAGTGTAAAGAATGTGTATTCTCACATTACTACATGTTTTTTTCGTACATACTTTTTTTTTATAAGAAATGATTGCAAAACAGAAATTCTTAAAGAGAGTGTCAAGACGTAATTGTGTGTATAGGAACACCCTTCCCTTAATGCATATTAATGTACACCCTAAATATCCTTGGCAAGCACTCTTCCAAATCTTCTTCGCAACTTTTCTGTCAATCTTTCATGACTTTAACATCGTGACTACTATTAAGGGAAATACAGTTTTACATATTTTATGCATTTCGAAGAGGAGAATTTAGGTCAATGGTTAATGTTTTTATTGATATTGAAAATATTCAAATATTTATGCCAATGGGGAAGGGTGGTAACGATGTTCAAGGTAAGATGCTCTCGCTTTTTTATTAATATTTATGCTTGACGCATTTATTATATTGTTTGACGCAAATGACACATTAAAAGACGCTCTAACACATCTTTAAGGCTATCCATCTGTTTTCATTCCGTAATCTTTTCCTTAGTCATATGGTCCCTGTGACCTGGCCTTTCCCTTAAATGTGGTATTGCGTTGAAAGCGGTGTGCAAATGCGTGTGAAAGGCAGCGTGACTAAACTATTTCTATGTCTGTGTTTTTCCTGTGAATTTGGATGTTTCCTATTGAAAGACACATTTTCTATCACTATAAATGAACATGGGTTCGAATGTATGGGAGACGTTTGGTTTTCGCCTTCGTAGTGTGCATGAGATGCAAATTGTTACATTCTCGGAATTGTTATCATCTTTACCTCAAATATAGGAAGAATTGTGAACTTTCTAACATATGGCTTTTTTGCGGTTGGACCACTTAATCTCTAATTAATCAAAATATAACATCGATTTATTAAACCTGAAAAATATGTATTCAACAACACATCTTTAACTTTTACAATATTGTAATAATTACTTTTTCTACGATATCGCGAATTTCTTCGTGACTATGCCACTCCAGAGAATCTAATTACATAGTTCCAGATATCAAGAGTTTTCTATTTTGCCTTAACTTCTCAATATTTTAGTATATATATAATTTTTTCAATCGGAATGAATTAAAATAGTGAGGAGTTGACAGCCATGAGCAATAATTACGATCTGTTGAATAAGAGAAAAGATTATGATATAAGGAGAGTATCAAATTTAGTAATAGGGAACTTCCTGATATTTTTAAATGACCCCAGTTATCATGTTATATACATATATATATATGAGTGATAACGCTTAAACAGGGATTTCTTTTTGAAACACCACTCTGAATAATCAATTTTGGTTTGTGTTGAGTGGTGAGATCCTTAACTTCTGATGGTTACATGAAATAGATTTAGTTCAATCAGAGAGACTACAGAAAGACAAAGAGACTTAATTAACACTTCTATAGTTCTCACAGATCATGGTCTAACAATCACCTGTCAATCAATATATGATCTATGAAAATTGTCGAAACGTCAACTGGGAAATATCATAGTTTTCCCAATTCCCCCACACCATGCTGTCTAGCCAAGGTCTACATTTTCGGTCCTACTTGTGTCCTGCAGATATTAACTTAAGCAAACCCATACAGAAAGGGAGGAGAGGTCAGAAAAGCCATTTGGCCAGACCTCAGGCCTAGGGGACACAAATATAGAGATCATATTATATTCATACATATATTATCATATTGTAAAATTATATATCAAACAATTATAAATAATGTGGAAATTTTAAACCATTCTAAATAATTTTTACTATGTAATTTAAAATTTGTTTTATTTGTATTTTTTATTTTGTTTTTTTTTGTTATTTTTATTTTGTATGTAATTTAAAATTTGTTTTAACAAATAATAGAAAATCGTAGTTTTTTAAGGTATATATTTAATAAATTCATAAATATTTTTGGCTTTTGGAGTGGGGCGGGGCCCTACATTTGTAACTAGCTGGGGCCCCATACCACTTTTGTCAGGCTCTAATCATTCGATATATGAGTATAAATTATAACAATGCAAAAATATTACATTTTGAGTGTCATTCTGTTCCCCCTCTTTAAATGCTTTGTGAGGTCTATCACCAATAAAAGAATGGGACATTACCACCTACCTCATCTCCTTATATTAAGCAGAGAAGTCCCATACTCTCAATTCCCCTCAGACGCTTAACCGCATTGCTGACGCTCACGGTAATTACATTAACGCCATGACTTGCGTTTCTAAACGCTGCCAAGAGCAAAGACCAAAAATGAGGACAGACGACCAAATTTGACACGTTTGAATGACAGCAAAAGCAGAATAATCGAATGCCAAATCGTCCCTTAACTCTCACAGCGCCCGAGAGAAGCTGGCGAGATCATATTTCACCTAAATCTCACACTCTTCCAGCATGTGTAAATATGATTCGACAACCAGATCACATCCAGATAAATCTCGCAACATCTCAGACGGCGAGAGTGATAATGTGTCGGAAGCAAAAGCCGCATCGGTACCGCGAAGCATAATAATGTAGCATTTGGCCCTGCACTCTCTCTCAACATTGGCTGCGTGGTCGTCATCACACTAATGGAAAGTGGTTGACATCCCCTCAAGAGCCTCTCCGTGCACGTTTAAAGATTTGCGAGCTTTTGTACATGGGCAGCAAGTGATAGAGAGAAGGTAGAAGGGAATACCCGATGCTAAATTTAGTCTGCGTGACAAATACCCCTACCATTAAGTACAAATTCTGTGCCCTCGTTACCTCGTTGGGGGCTGTACGGCGTTCTTCTAAGCTCGCTCTACCCAGCTGAACAGGTAATGATCCAATCTCAGTGATCATTTATTAGTGGCCGTGAAGATTGCCAAGCGTGCAAACGATCACCTCTGGTTTCTACGCTATTAATCTGGAAAAGAACTTATTTGCGTTTTGCTTCTCATTGCTTGAGAGGAGATGATGAGCATATATAATCGTTAGAGCAAGGGAGGTGGCGGGTATTTGTAATCGATGGAGCAAAAGATGGAGGAAATGTGTAATCGGAAGAGATAAGGGAGAGCATCGTTGGCTAATATAGGCAATCAATAAAGGAGTGGTTGAGATATCTTGGTTAAGGGCAGTCGATGAAACGAAATCTAATGTCAAAAAAGGAATGTTTCTTTGCGGTTAAAACGATTTAATGAACGTTTAAGGAACCCTACCTTTAGGTTTATTTATCGCCATCATTTAGCTGAAGTGTTTCTATTTAAGTGATATATATATACACTCTGTTAAAGAAGAGAAAGACATTCGAGTTTTCTTTCTCACCTAATCTATCCTGTTTTATATGCTAGTGTTCTTTATATTGACTGAGTGATGTGCGTATATGGTCTGTGAGTCTACTGAAAATTTCTCTTTCGATTCTCGTTTATGTTTGTGGATGTTGTTGTTATTGCTTTGCCTCTGATCAGAACTTTTTAGTACACATCAGCTAAATGCAATCAGGTAGCCTAGGAAAACTGGCAAGTAAAATGCTAATTTCAGAAATTATTATTCAAGTTTTCGACAGAACAACCTGGATTAAAATCCATCCAACTTAAGGCGGTCATTTCAAGTTCATTTGTGCATCTTTCTTAGCGTGGAAAGGCAATGGAAAGAGGAGATATTACGAATATTAATTTGAAGTTGGCGTAAAATTGTGTTTAGCCGGGTAGAATACAAAACCCTGACCACCTGATGGCATGACAAGTGTTCCATCGCTAAGTAGCGGCTGCTAACAAGAGGGCTATGAAGAAATTTAGAGACTTATTTGTCAATTTCTTTAATCGGATGGCACGGGATAAATTCAGGGTTACACAACAAAACATCATTTTTGTAACTTACCACGTTAACCTTGGTGAGGTTTGACTTTCACAGATCTTTGCTCTGCACAAGTATCATAACTTTCTTTCACACCTGCTCCCAAGGTCGGGTCACAAACGTACCAGCTTTGAGATTTACTCCTGAAGTCACTCTGTTTTTAGCTGAGAAAGGGAACTCTAATGAGCTTTAAAGACCGCCATTTTGTATTTAGTACATAAGAGCCATAATCTGTGAGGAATCCAGCAAGGAAATCGTTTCTGAGCACGTTAAAGAACACGCTGATTCTGGCAACAGGACTTATATGGACTTGGAAAGGCCACTGTCCATCAGATGGTGCGTAAAGCCGTTGTTGGGTACTCAGAAGAGCCATACTGTATTAACGTTAAAGAACACGCTAAAGGTCCTTCACGGGAATTTTCCATCTTCTCTTAACAACTGTACAGAAGGACCCATTCCACATCCTTCTCTGAGCCCTTGGGGTTCTTAGTGAACCCCAAGGGCTCAGAGACTGACTTTAAAAACTGACTTTAAAAAGAGGCTTCGATCTGACTCTTAATAATTGTCCAGTGGCTCTCCTTACTCATCTCTGCTTTGAGCCCTTATGACCTAGCCATTTAATTAACACCTCCTTTATAAAGCGTATTAACAGACTTTAATATCATTCTGTTTCAACTAACCTATGAAAATTGACAGGTAAAATGCAAATTTCAGTAATCATTAATAATTATCAGTATTAACTCTAAAAGCTTTGACACTGCATACTTCGTACACAAAAGTGCCTTCATTGGTAAAAAAAAAAAAAAAAACATTATCCTCTCATACCTCTGTGTCAAATGGACTACTTAAGATTTTTTACCCTGCGTCTCATCTATAGATAAAAAGTAAATTATATTTAGAAAAGTTCTGATTGAGTGTGATACTAACCCGTGATTCTGGGATATCAAGTGAACATCCTGACACTTCGCTTCCCCAGAAATTTGCTGGAGTCACCGTAGGAATTTGGTTCGACTATCCATTCTTGAATCACCCGTGGAACTCGTACCTCCTCCCCGTTCAGCTCAGAGAGTTCGGGGCGGAATGTTCGCTCTTCCTTCCAAATTTTAAATTGAATTGCTCTTCAAGCAGCCCCACTTGACATGGAGGCCTGACAGGTGCCTGTCAGTATAACACTCCTTAGAGAGAAGAAAGCGAGACCTCAGTTGGAAGACAACACACATACATTCCATAACACATACATACACACATAAAATGCTACGAAAGAATACAGTTCTAGGACAGGTCTTAAAACTCAGGTTTTTTCATTTGAAAGATAAATTTTACGTAAATTTTAGTGATGCAATTCAGTATCACTGGTAATAAATTTTACTTTTGAATTTCTAGTATTCTTTTTCATCGTGGAAAACAGTTACGATCTATATTCATTTTTTTAATAATATTTTTTTTCACTTCCATTTTATTTTGCAATACAAAGATGTTATGCTCGTTAATATAATACAATTCAAATAAAACAGAAAAGGGACACTCAGTTAAAAAATTCAAGACTGAGCACCCTAACTAAATTATATTAAACCATAAACTCGTGGCAAATATCTACTGTATGAGTAGATTAAAAAAAGTAGACTAAAAAAATTTTAAGACATATTTTTTATACATTATAAAAGGATATTTTTGAAAAAGAAATGCGATTACGATAAAAGATCTCTCTCCTCTTTCCCCCAAAACCTGAAATCGCTTGAATTATTTCACCTCCGAGAGGCACTTTTATGCATTGATATTCACTAAATAGCAGATCAGGTCACAATGCCACATGGACTCCAAGAGCTTAAAGAAGTATGTAGAAGGGGACCCACTAGATAGCTATTAGGAAACAAATGAAAGTCTCTCCCTGAAAGGCCATCCTGAGTGTTCTTTAACCTGCACACGGGACCACAGCCTTACGTCCCCCCCCACCGAAGGACGGTTGCCTTTCCAAAACCACCAGAGTCCCCTTTCTCGCCGAGGAAAGCGGTGGAAGTTTAGCGGAGATAAACCTCAACGTGGATACCTGAGAACTGCAGATTATGAGACTTGCGCTACCGACTGAGTCACTTCCACCCCCATTAAAGAAGGGATAGTGTTGAAAATGGAAATACGATTATGTTTAGAGGATTTCCTCTTCCTGCCCTTCCAAGACCATAAATTGGTATTTCACCTTAGTTTATATTAGAGTTTATATTAGCTGCTCCCCCCGTTTCATTAATGATTATTACTTCTAGAAACTCTGAATTCTTTAGAAACCGTTTTTAAAATATCTGGGATAATTTCTATTAGAAAAATAATAAAGCAATCGTTACCCATTCTGTTCAATCACGAAAATGCAATTATCACTCGTGTAGGCGTTTATGATTTTCGGTAAAACTAATCAAATCAAATTAAACCGTCTGCGCTGTTGAGACGAAAGGCAGAACTTGGAGGCATCGAGCAAAATAATTATTTCGGTGACGACGTTTAAATGCTGAAGTTCACAAAGTTGTTCGCTTCGGTACGTAAAATGTAAATATTCACCACCTCTTTAAATGAACTTAAGCCTAGTAAATGGATCGTGAAATTAATTAAGAAATGCCTAATTAAACGGTTCGGGCGCAAACAAAGGCACACTTTATTTTGCCACCCACCCAGCTTGATTAGACGCATGAAACAACGTGATAAAAGTAATGTTGTTGACTATGTACTACTACGAGGCTTTCATTAACAGAATGAAACTTCACTTCGTTACACATGAGCAACTGTATGTACCAGTTACAGAGAGGATAGCCTCGATTGCTGCGTAACTGAGGAACTTCTCTGTCAGCAACGTATGGTGACGAAAAATATTTCCTTATGAATCTCTGGTTACCCTTTTCATTTTTTAAAGACCTACATTTTTTTCTGTCGTCCAGCTATGAAGTTATTTCAATTAAAAATTAGCTGTTGTTGTTATTATCTTTGAGCAACAGATTTTTCGCACAATGGGCTAAATCCAAGGACTGAGTTAGACAGGGAACTCACTGGACAGCTTTTAAAAGACAAATGGAAACCTGTTGAAGCCATTATAGTGTGATCTTTAAAGTGCACAGGGTTTTACTCTCCTGCACATGGGCATAACGATTTTACTGGGAGACATCGACAGGCGGCGACCTTTCCAAGTCCATCGGTGTGTCCCCTTTCTGACTGAGTTGGAGTTAAGAGGAGATAAATATCAACTCTGGCATAGTCGGCACTCGAACCTAAGAACTTCAGATTACGAGATAGGTGCGTTATTGACTGAGTCAACGTCCTCCCCAGTGAGAAATGGACCACAATATTTGGTATCGTTCGAATGTAACATTAAGTCACAACAGCCACTGGTTCAATCCCACCTGACCCAGCATTGAGACTTGTCTCCGCTAATCCCCATCCTGCTCTCGGTCAGCAAGGGCACACCAATGAGCTTGGAAAAACCGCCATCAGTCGGATAGAACTTTACGCTATAGGCACTTGTGCAGGAGAGTCATATCCTGCATACATTAAAGAACACATTGGATGGCCTTGAAACGAAACTTCTATCAGTTCCTCGACACTGTCTAGTGGGTCCCCTTCCCTCAACCTTCTCTGAGCCCTTTGGTCCTTGTGACCTGCCATTTAGCCCATTGTGTGCAAAAAACTCAGAGGTAAAGCAACTCAACCTTTTGGTTAAGAAAAGCAATGTACACATCAAATCCCCTTGGTTGCTGTCTACGTATGGCTTCTAAGCACCTGCCCATTGGGCCCAATTCAGACTTTGCTCTCAGCTTTGAGGGTCTTTGCGACTAGGGCACTTAGTCTATTGCGCGACAAAAAAAAGTGCTGCCTAGGGCTGAAACAGCCAAACCCAACTTGCTGAAAATATCATGTTTAATCTCGGTACACCCGCATTTCAACACTGAAAAACGTTTGAACAATCATCCACTTATATTAGCTTGCTGGCAAAGTTTCAGCAAACTTCTCTGGCAAACAACATCGTGAGACGAGAGACAAACATCCACTCGATGCTTATCGTCGGCACAGGTGTTGATCGTGACATAAGATGTACGTAGGAAAAATAAACACATTGATGTTTTTATTTTCTTTTAGTAAAGTTTCATTATCCAGATGTTTTTACACACGATGTTTCCTTAATTAAGCAGAAATAGGTTATTAGCTTCTTACTCAGCTTTTAGAAAAGATTCCAAGTTTTTTTTTACAGTAAGGAAATTAAACCTCAAGGTAGATTAAACAACACAAGCCAAGTCTCATCCTCCAATCGATCGAATCTTGACGCGTTTGAAGTACTCTTTCAAACACGTTGAGTTATTGTCGTGCTGACACTTTTACGTTAACAAATGGCCTATCTATACTTGTATTATGTGTGTCAGCAGCTCATTTAACGATGCAATATAAATAATTAAAAACACTGTCTTCAGACAGCGCAGCCTGGTTCTGACGTTTGACGGAAATCTTTGGTTATTTGCTACAAAGTACCATGATGAAAGCTAGAGATCATCATGTTGATAATATAAACATCAATTATTAAATATTCTACCGTGAGTCACTTTTTCTCTTAACCAAATACACCTGTCCCGGTGATCGAGTAGTTAGCGAATTTGGCTACTGATCAAAGAAACCTGGTTCGAGGCTGGGTAACAACATGGATGTTTCCTTCTTATAAAGTCTCGCCTTTCTCGCAGATCTTCTCTTGAACCTGCTGACAGAATTGCTCCACTTTGTTCGGGTCCAAATAAAATGATTCAGAATGCAAACGATTTGGTGTGAGGGAGCTCGTTTACATCTGGGGTGACGTCACAGGTGGCGGACTTTTTCGGCCCCTTGCATTCCTAATATACTTGACTGATCGGCCCCGAAATTAGTGTGGTGGTCCCATTTACGTTTAGAGATCGTGTCGTAGCTGCGATGGGTCGGGATTAAATTTGCCATATGTGTCCAAAATCTCTTGACGCGCTTCCATCACCTAGCTTATAAACGGAAAATATGGATGGAATAGTATGATATCTCTGCGCATAATTATTATTGTACAGACGTTTACAGGCCATTTTATTTGGGGGGGGATAATTTTGTGGGTCGAAACCCTGGCAGTGCACTACGTTATTTGGAGATGGAGCTGTAGACGACGTTTGGTGGTCCTAGCTCTGGTCATCGAGGAGGAGATGTCAAACAGACAGATTGTCATAAACAGACAAATAGAGAGACAAACTCTAAAATATATAATAGGTTATAGTGCCATGTTCTTGTCAACCCTTCGTGACAAGTAGGTGCTTGAGGAGCAATTGTTTTAATTTAAATAAATGATCACAAAAGGAATAACGTTTCTAAAATATCTTACATAGCTCGAGATATGCAAATTAAAAATGAGAGAGTATACAAGCATTACCATTATGGATAAAAAGATTTAAACCATATATTGAAATATATTGAAAAACAAATGACTGGCTGAATGTTGCCAAACTGAATTATCGCAATACTACTGAATGTTTAGATTATACTTTTCATCTAAAAAAAAATCGCGCAAGGTAATAACTTGGCTTTCACTACTTTCAATATCACCTCTCTTGAAGTATAATAAAGCAACGGCTCTTGTAACCACCGCCTGCCAGGAATGAAGAACTGCTCATTAGTTTTACAGAAATGAACTTAATATGCACGACGTGACATCGCTGTGAATAATATAGTTTGCTTTCCATTGCTTCATTTCCACTGGAGAAACTGAGTGTAAACTGAAACACATGCTAATGCTCGTATAATGCCATTCTCTTGGGTGCTATGTGTCCTGCAGTTATCCTATTTCTAAAAGCGTAACACAGCACTTGTTGACTGATTTAAAATTACATATGAAGCATGCACTGCGTAATATGTGAATGCTAAATAAGTAAGTAAATTTTCCTTGAGTGAACCTACAATTTAACAGAACTCGGAAGTATTTTACCTTAACGGTTTGTAACTGCTGTAGAACACTCAAAAGAATTTGCAGCTACTGCATGCTATGGACTTCAGTGGAAAGCCATATTTGAAGCTTTGTTCCCTTTAAATAAACTTTTCATGGAAAAATGTCGCTCGAAATTACTTCAATATTTTAATGAAATCTCTCCAACAACTTGACTTGCGATATCTGGAATACCGCAAGTTAGGAATCTCGCAGTTTTTGCAGATCATAAGAATTGAGTTTCGCAAGTTGTAAGAATTGAATTTTAAAATTAATTATATCACAAATAATAATGGTAGTAACGAATCTTTTTTTAATTAACAGAAATTGAAAATATAAAGAAAGTAAAATTGGTATTTTAAGAGTTTATATAATGGATTTTTAAATATCCTAAATTTTAAAGAGATTATTGGATTGAGAAAAAAATATATATGTTATGATTAAAATAACAAAATGTGCTTTATCGTAAATTATTAAGGTCTTAACATATAAATAATTATTTGGGTTTCATTAATTTCAAAAATATAATAATAATAATAGTCAAAATTAGCTGAGAAATGAACTGGACATTGATATCTTAAAGGTGTATAGTGTAGTGGTGAAAATTCCATCATGTAACTGGGAGATGTGGGTTCGAGTCCCGCTCTCAATGAAACTCTTTTTTTTTCAGCAAAATTATTCCTTTTGCTCTCTGTCAATAGGTAGTCTGTGTATATGCAATAGATTGATCTTTTAATATTATTAATAAAATATGGTTTATTCGTTATTAATTTCAACTCAATTTACACTTTAGTCCATAATGAATTAGCGCTATAAGAAATAGAGATTTGACAAAAAGTATGTTTGAATTTCGCTATAATGAAATCATTATTAGATCTGGTTGTCACAGAATGATGCTCTTTTCTTCTCTTAAATTAATCATCAAATACGAATTTTAATCATTTTTGTCCTTATAAAAATATAAATTTATGAAATTTAGGTGTTACAGTTTCAGTAATAGATGAATGTTTCAAAAATTAAATTTCAGAAAATGTTTTATTTTATTTGATTAAAACAATTTGAACATTATACATTATGTATATTTATCTACTACTACCTAATTATTATTATATATATAAATTATTTATAGCCTAATGTTGACTATTTTTCCCTCCCAATACCTAAAATTTAAACTGTCCTTTAAAAGACTAGTTGTTTCCGAAAGCTGTTTCAATAGTTAAAAACATCTGAAAAAAATTATCGCTGACTCTGCGAGAATCGAACCCCCAACTCTCTAGATACATGCTAAAGTGCTCTAACCATTAAACCGCGCATCAGACTCTGAAATCTTCCGGAATAAGACCAATAAATCTTTCACTGACATGTGGCAGATCTTGCGCCATTTATACTTCAGGAGAGGCAACTTTTCCAATTGTTGCTAATGATTTAGATGTTAATGAGGAGGTCAATCATGCTTAAACATTTATTATTAAAAATCCATCCATAAGTAAATACACAGATTATATGTAGAAAGAGACTTCAACAATATTTAAAAACATTTCAAAAAAAAATTATCGTTGACGCGGCGGGAATTGAACCTGCAACTATCTAGATACATGCCAGAGCGCTCTAATTCAGTGAAAGATTTATTGGTCTTATTCTGGAAGATTTTAGCTTCTGATGCGTGGTTTAATGGTTACAGCGCTTTAACACAATGAAAGATTTATTGGTTTTATTATGGAAGATTTTAGCTTCTGCTGCGTGGTTTAATGGTTAGAGCGCTCTGACTTGCATCTTAAAGAGTTACGGGTTCGCGTGAACGATCATTTTTTCCAGATGTTTTAACTTTTGTTGAAGTCTATTTCTATAGGTAATTTGTGTATTTACTATGGCTGTTTCAATGTTCGTTTTACCGATATACACAATCCTGTGTTATTTTTGTTTGCATAAGTCTTACGAAATAGGGCATTTTTGCTGTAACTAGATGTTTACGTGATGTTCGAATTAGATTAGTCACGTCATACACATGAAATAGTTCTCGAGAATAGAAAGGCACGAAAGAAGATTGCCGTTGTATCACAAACATGGCATGCAAGATAATTTCAGTTTTTAGAATGTTGGTAAAGTCAACTATACTTATTAAGCATTAGCATGTACTGGATGTTGGAACGTTAATGAGATGATGTGTCTATGAACGTTTCGCGAAACAACCGTAATCTTTTCTATACCTGAATGCAAATAAAAGATGTGGAAATTGTTATTGAATAGGTTTGACTGCTAATGACTTCCTTCACGACTCTCAGTGAATATTTTTAAGAGTTAAATACACTCGTCGACTTTTTGCACCCTTAAATGGTGGATATTAGAAATAATAGATACTTCAGAACATGCAAATATTATTTTTAGTGCCCATCTAACACAAAAAGTATTCTCATTCGTCGTTCAAACCAGTTCGCACCTCCCCGCTGAGGAAAAGTGTCAAACTGCTACTGTCAATGCAATTCCTTTGACCACCATAATTTTCCACAACAACCAAAGTTTTAGTTTCTAGCGTGAATAGATCGTTTACAACAATTGTTTGTAATTTTGCCATTTTACTCTTTTCGCCGCCTTCTCTTTAGAAGGCGGCGAAAAGAGTAAAATAAACGAATAAATGACCTTAGATGCAATTTTCGTTTGGAAATGAAAACTTGCTAATCTTAATATTTCACTAACCTATCCAATCTAAAAATAATTTTTTCTGCGATCCCTAAAATCAAAAAGGGTTGAACCTTTTGAGCTCGTTTTCAGCGAGCTAAAAAGGATATTTTAGCCCTAATAATAAAAATGCCGTATTAGATGTAAGTTAGAGTACGAATTGGAAAAGTAAATATTCAGTTATATTGAATTACTTTATTACTGAAACGAAATGTTTTAACTATTGTTTAGACATAAGTATCTCAATTAATATGGCATTTTAATTTTTAGAAATCTAAATATTTACACCAAAGTGTTTTTTTTTAACCTTTTTTATTTCAAATTAACTGCTTTCTAAACTTTTAAAAATTTCAAACAGTTGGATTAAATTTTTAATTGCATTAAACAATAAATGAAATTTATGAAGGTCATGTCGTAAAAAATTAATTTTGTCACGACCATTTCGTTACTCAGCATAGAATACTTTAAAGAAGTACAGAATATCTCCATAAAATAAAAAAAAAAATATTGAAAAGTGTTATTAGAATCTCAATCAATTAATTCAGCTAATATGCGTCTTTGCTAGAGTAAACGATTTCTTCCCACAGACTACAAAGTTTGAAGTCTACAAAGGAGTACTGCAAGGTATGTCATTCAGATACCAAATTTTACTTTCAACGGTTGAATTGTCTATAAGTGATGACAACACTTATTGTTATGAGAGAAGACTCAATTTTCATTTGTTTTTGACTGGAACACCCATATATTCTATCTATTATAAATAATAAAGCCAATGACTAAGAAGGTGCTATCGTCCTTCGGATGGGACTTTAAATCGTGGGCCCGTGTATACGAGAGCCTTATCTTGTGCACGCTTAAGAACACGCTGAATGGCCTTGACGAGATGTTATCATTTGTCTCCTAGTAACTGTTCAGTGGGTTTCCTTCCCCAACCTTCTCTGAGTCTTTGGAGTCCTTTCCCAAAGACTCATAAAAGAATAAAATAAATAATTTATGAATAATAGAAAAAAGAATTTATGCAGTTTAATATAGCTTGATTATCTGCAGATGAATTCTGAAGTAAGATGAGAACCACGGCGATTTGACTCATATCAAACTCTTTTGTTTCCTGGAAATACTGATGACGATTTAAATGACGAAATTTTTAGGCTTCTAAATTCATATCAGATGTAAAGCCATAGGTTGATTATTTTGCTTATATGTAAGGGCACCCATGGACGTAAAATGCAAATGTTTTACATAAAGGTATATTTAGTGAATCTCCTTAAAATATTCAGTGAAACTGGACTTTGACTCAGTGCTATTGTTCAGATTCTCATATAAATATAATTTACACTCTCTTATATATTATCGCATAATATTTCTTCATAGTAATAACGAATAAATGACCTTAGATGCAATTTTCGTCGGAGCTCAGAATAATTTGCTGTTACGTGATCTGATGTTAATATTGAACAACAGAAACTACAAAAATTAATCAATAATAAAGACATAGATTTCCTGCCAACGGCTATACCAATACTGAATAAGAATTCTAAGAATCAATCAATAGTAAAGGCATAGGCAAAAAATAAACATAGAATTCAAGAAATAATTTTTCTGAAAAAATTTTTTGTCCTGACTGGGATCGGAACCCACGTCTCTCCTAAATACATGTCAGGTGTTCTAACCCCTCAACTATCAGCGATTAGTTAATTTTTCAGCTAATTAGGACCATAAATCCTCCCGATCTTTGTTACTCGTGGCGCCTTCTATGATCGCGAACATCGGGAACATCATCATTTATGGCAATGAGAAAAGCTGTCGTTCCCGATGATAGAGGCGCCACGAGCGAAAAAACCTGAAAGATTTAGAGTCACAATTAACTAAAAAATATACTAGTGGCTGATAGTTTAAAGCAGTAGTTCTCAAACTTTTATGCTTCACGTACCCACTTGAAATGTGTATGTAACTGGCGTACCCCTTGTATAAATATATAAAACTAGAGTTATAGTATAACAATGACTATTTTTACTTTGTTACTAGATCTAGTGACAAAAGGAGCTCTCATGGCGTACCCCAAAAAATTTTACCGTGTACCTCACATTGAGAACCCCTAGTTTAATGATTAGAACATCTGGCATGTATTCAGAAGTTTCTGTAAGTTAACCGTTTCCTTTCAGCTATTTGGCGAATTTAAAGTTCGGAATACTTTTATAATTTGCTAAATCTTGTTCTTAAGATATACGAATGAAAATGAATGGATGCCTGACCTGGAAGTTTTTCTGGATCCGGATCTTTCTTTAAAAAATAAAGAAATATGGATGAATGGATTTTTATGACTGATGTGTTAGTTTTCTAGTCATTATACCATGGAGTTAGTCATTGTTAATGCGAGTTGGCTAAAAAAATCAATATTTTTGCGAGTTGGCTCAAAAAAGTAATATGACTCTAGATGTGGCTGGTCGTATATACTAGAATGGAAGGTTCCTTCTAGATCAGCTGCTTAATTACAGTCAGACAGAACAATGACTAACTCCATGGTATAACGACTATAACGACTAGAAAACTACAATGCAATACTCTGTAACCAAAATTTGTGACCAAGCAGAGACTTCAGACAAAAGGAAACAAATGTAAGAAGAAAAAAAAATCATATCTTTTTTTTTTGTGGGGAGGGGCGCGGTTGTTGGCCAAGCACACTAAACACTCTGCCACTGAGATAGTGTTAAAACACTATTTTAAGAATGAAATAACCGCTGAAATGACTATAAGTTAAACAATTTTTCCTATAATTGATCAATATCACCTACAGTGCTTACCTGTGATTATATATTATCCTTAAAAAAATAATATAAATAAATACCCCCTCAAACAGCTGCTTGCCACAGAGGTCTGACAGGAGCCTGTCAGTTTATATGCCAGAGTAGAAGGTCTGAGAGGATGGCAGGACCTCAGCAGAAAAACGACACATACATCCATGCCTTACCCGGCCGGGGCTCGAACCCAGGTCCCTTAGATCAATAGCCAAGCCTGCTAACCACTCGGCCACGGGACGGCCCATATTATCCTTACGCTTGATAAAAGACGATTTGGCTAAAAAAAACTAAAAAAATTAATACGTGGCTGGTCGCATATACCAACAAGGAAGGTGCCTTCCAGATCAATTGCTTAATTACAGTCAGATAGAACAATGACTAACTCCATGGTATAATGCTTAAAGCCACCAATTGAGGATGATCGCTTGGCGGTAGTAGTTCAAGAGTCAGATCATATGACATATTGTGTGGGGGTGGTTCGGATCCCACCCGCCTAATGACAATTGTTCTTAACTAATTAATCTACATTATTGTTTGTTATATTCCTTTCTCTTAATTGTATTTTCTTTTTCGAAGCGATTAAAAGTGTGTAACATGTTTCAAATGTATATTTGCCAAAGATGTAAGAGAATTTTAAGAATGAATGTGATCTTTGAAAAAATATTTCCACATTATGGATGGAGCATCTTTTGGATTGCAAAAATGAATCAATTAAATATAACTAACGAGTTTCATGTCACTAGCTTTCTCGTGTTCAATAACTGCTCTCAAATTAAAAATACTAATCAATATTGGTCACTACAAAACCAAATGCGTATTAGAATTTTGGATTGATGCAGATTCTAATGCACTTGTAAGATTGATATATCAACTATTCATAAGCTGAGAGAAATTTTGCTACAGTATTAGGCAGATGAATACTATGCAAGTTGCGAGGTCAATGAACTTAATGAGGGGTGCTATATTTTTTACTTGTATCTATTTCAGAGGTTCTAATTAGTTCATATGATTTATTTTGACTCCTTTATAATCTAATTTTGGTCATAGAGTTTCCATAAGTAGATCTACTTTTAAGAGAATTTAGAGAATATTTACTAACGTTGCGTTATCAATAATTTGAATGTAAACACCTTGCCGTTATCACTTATTAGTCGATTTGTTTTACCTCTGCGGGCCGCTTTTGTGCATACAATGGGCCAAATGGCGAATAATTTAGAAAATATGTTCATAAAAACAGATTTCAATTGAAATATTCTTTTTCTTGTGATTATAAAATTTTAAGTTTTAATATCAGAATCCTGTGATATTGTATTAATATTTTACAATAACATTTCACGATGCTTACAACACAAATTTTCAAGTGAAATCTTAAAATAAAAAACCATTGTTAATGTAAATAGCTGTCCAAAAACAAATCCTGAATGGATTTAGAGAAATGGTTTGTCAAAGATATTCACAACTTATTGTGATTTCGAAAAATCGGAAAACTCTACCATATATAATAATCATGCAAGAAACATTTCGGTAAAATTCTATCCCATCTCTATCATTATCAACGACATTTTTCATGCTTACAAACACATCAGTCAGAAAAGTTCGCACATCCATATTTCTTTGCGTTTTCAACTAGGGGGCATAAATCTCACAAACTATGTGTCTGACACAAATACGACACCCAATTTGCAGATGTATTTGATCCTTATTGCATACAATGCACACGTTCCCCCTCTCAAAAGCCTGCCTGTTCTCTATACTCCTTCGACTGAACTCTACACTCAACCTATAAATCTCTCTCAATCATCCATCCGTCTTCGAACTTTAATAATTGACCTTACCCATGCTTCCTTCCTACGGAACGCTAAAACAACATACACGCCGAAAGAAAAATCTCCCCGAAAATCAGTTTGTGGTCAGTCCCTTGCCTTCTTCGCTGCAGTCGTGAATACTGAAGCAGCTGCTTGCACAGCAACAGACCTGCGGTCGTGCCACACGCTAGCTCATTAACATGCGGCACCGTGACAGCACTGTTCCGTCACCCAGTCTCCGGACTCTGCTTTATTGCTGCCTCTCGGTGGGCGCCATCAGCTCTGTTACCGCCTTTGAAATTTTCTTTCCCACGCCAGTTGGATCTGCCAATAAGCTAAAGGTAACAGGCGACTACGAGAGGAAGCAGCGAGAAGAATCCAAGCAGGGAAAAAATATGTAGTAGAAGATGAAAAATATATATGATAAGGAGGGGGGGGAGTACTTATAAATAAAATGTTAACTCTAAATATTTCATGCATTTATTTTGAACTGCGCATCTGTGTTTATTTATTTCGCATAAGTTTGAGACTTCGTTATCATTAGTTATTCATAAAATTCTCAATATATGCATATTTAAACGTTTTGTGCATAGGAATAGCGTTAAAAGAAAGTTATATTGCATAAGTTGATGCATTTCTCCGTGATTTCTACTTTAACCTCTGCAATATTCAAACTATAAGAAATATTTATTAGTTTTTATCTGTGTTCTTCATTTCTGAAGACAGATTTTTTTGCATATTTATAATCGGCTGATAGAAATGAATATATATGTATAGAGAGAGATGAAGATCCATTGATATTATTCATCTTACTTGAATAATAAAGAAATTAAATATGGATGGATGTATTTTTGTGACTGATGTATTAGTAGCAGAAGAAGTGCAACTGATGTGTTAACATTTAATAATAAGCGCGGCTTTTCTGAATATGTAAGATGGACAATTTCAGAATATCAGATCAATATATTGATTCAAAAGTTTTAATTTTTTTCTCTGTTACATATTACAATGATTATTGGTAGATTAGTGCACATATGCATACGTACATACATATATATACGTATACAAAGCTGTTCTTTGTTTGGGAGGGATGCTAGTATGGGTAATGGACACCAAAACTTGTACTTTTGCATATTTCACGCATTTTTCAATAATTTTTAATAATTTTTTTTAAAACTTCTAAAATGATGGCGACTATGTTATACTGTAATGGAAATTCAGTTTTTTCAAACCTTTACCTTTCTCTGGCTCGATTGCATCCCTTGCCTCCCCCCCCCTTAATTTTTTCTAGATCCGGGCATACATCACACACAGACACATGCATACGTACATACACACATGCATACATACATACATACATACGCATACACACATATACATACATACATATCACTCACAACTACATTCATACATGCATACAAATAGCGTTTGCATGGGGGAGACAAAAATGGACAGAAAAATTCCCCCCTGGAAAAATTGATCACAATTTTATTTATGTTGAATAATATTTGTTATATAAGTATATATGAATGAATTCATATAAATAATATTTATGATTATCATTAATATTCGAAAGTTCTAAATTTAGGAAAATAATGACGCATTAATAATTATAGAATTCAAAATTGGTAATGGCTTCCCTCCGCCTGTGAAAACATTTTCGCCGACGCTCTACTTTGCATTCATCGCCGTAATGAATGCAAGGAAGGTGAGGGAATCAAAATACCGCTTTTTATTTCGTTTTCAAAGAAAACGAGATAATAGTTGCACTTCGTCATCTGTCCGTCTGTAAACATCATTTTTTTTTTGTTTACAGAGAAAAACTAAAAATTATTTTTGTGTTGAATAGGTATTGATGAAATATTACGATATGCACTTTCCGAATCTCTCTAAAGCTATAATTACGTCCTCTAGCGGTGAAAAAATTTCAAAATTCCAAATTTTCAAACGAATATTGCAAACGATTTATCTACGCTAGAAATTTCAAATTTTGGTGGTGGAATGTGAAGGTTATGAAGTTTCCACTGCCAACAATGAGTTGACCCCTTAGACCCGGAGGGGGTGGGAAAACATACCTTTTTAGTTTTAGCAAATAATTGTTTCTTTTTAGAGATAAAACAATTCTTTTTGGGTTAGACAGGAATTGATAAAATATTATGATTCGCACTTTTTAAATCATCCGAAAACTATAAGTGCGCTTTCTAACGGTGGAAAATTTTTTAAATTTCAAACAAATATTGCAAACCACGTATTTAAACTAGAAATTCTAAATTTTGGTGGTGGAATGTGACCGCCATGATGTTTCCATTCGCAACAATGAATTGCAACGTTGACTTCTTAGACAATTTTTTGTTTTAGCAGATAATTTTTGTATTTAGGGATAAATAAAAAAAATCTTTTTAGGGTTAGATAGGAATTGACAAAATATTTTGATTCGCACTTTCGGAATCTTTAGAACACTATCATTGCGTCCTTTAACGGTGAAAAAGTTTGAAAATTCCAAAATTTCAAACGAATATTGCAATGATGTATTGATGATAGAAATATGAAATTTTGATGGTAGAATGTGAACACCATGAAAATTATAATTAGAAAACTCTTTTTTAATTTGATTGGTACTAATGAAATATTATAATTCGCATTTTTCAAATATTTAGTAGTTTTAGTATATATATTTACAGATTACGGAAATGAAACGGCAGAGCTGTTTACCCCCTTTTCTGAGAGAAGTGTGGGAAATGCAAGTTTTTACTTTTAAGAATTAAAAGACGACTATGGGACCTGAGTTCGAGCCCCGGGTAAGGCATGGTTGTGGGTGTTGTTTTTCTGCTGAGGTCTTGCCATCCTCTCAGACCTGCTACTATGGCATATAAACTGACAGGCTCCTGTCAGATCTCTGTGGTAAGCAGCTGCTTGAGGGGGTATTTATTTATTTTTTTATTTATTTCAATTTTTCCCATCATCCGTTAGCTCAAATTAAAACTTTTAAGTAATAAAACAGTAGGTAAAGGAAAAACTTCTTTCTCTTTGAAAACGAGATTCTCAAATGCGCCAGAGGCGATATGCATCCTTCAAGTTCTTTATTCGGTGTATTTATTTAATTTTATTTTTTGGATAATCCTCACTGGTATGCTCGATGATAATATGCTTTGTTTCTTTTGCACTCAAGATTATTTTTTACCTTTTAAATAAGCTTTGGGGAATTTAACCGTTTCTGAACAGTTATCAGAGTTGGGTGATTTTACCTCTGAGCGGCATTTTTTTGCCCACAATTGGCTAAATGGCCAGGTGACAAGAACCGCTAGGGCTCAGAGAAGGGTGGGGGAGGGCATCCACTGGACGGTTGTCCGGAGACAGATGGTAGCCTCCCGTCAAGGCAACCCAGCGTGTTCTTTAACATGCAAAGACTCCACGGCTTAACATCCCATCCGACGAACGGTGGCCTCTCCTGGCCCATCGGTGTTCCCTACTGACCTAGGACATGAAGCTGTGTCGAGATAAATCTCAACACTAGCCCAGATGGGACTCGAACCTGGGAACTGCAGATTACGCGCCTGGTGCGCTAACGACTGAACCCTCGTCCCTCAATTTTTAGAGATTTAGAAAAAATCTTAATTGTTATATACTCTAGCTTTTACAACTCTTTAAGACCTGAATATACAGTGTTGGAAGTTACTTTATTTTTCTCTGTATATACAGTAAAACGACAACAAAAAAAGCTCAATATTTGCGAAGTTAAAGCCTCGAACTCGGATTTCAATTGACACAACAGAGAAAACGAAATAAATAAACCCAATCTGTCCAGTCACAACAAGGCTCTGCTAAAAAGCTTAATTCAGTTATCCTCTTAGCTTTCAGAATGGCCAAGTAACTAAACACTTAAAAAAATAGACTGAAGGCTGCCGCCACTGTGTATTTTTAGTCTAACATCATATATTTCCTCTAATTAACTCTTTTTGCTCCGTTAAATCACTGAAAATGCATTCGCCGGCAGTGTTAATATTTAATGTAGTCTCTGCTCGTTCCCAAAATAGAAGAGACCCTGAAAGTGACCATCACTCTCTTACTATTGTTCCATCGCCTCTGGGGCCCTTCACCAGACGAGCATAGCCATCACGCACGGACTGTGATTTGCATATTTAAACGCGTGAACTGTTTTAAGAAAATTAATGTACAGGTATAAGGTATGTTTTCAAATTAAATGCCATAATTCGAAAGAAAGAAATTCAATTAATTTGCGTAATGATATTATGTTTGATTTGAAACCTTTTAATAACATTTAAATGTAAATTATTGATATTAAGATCCTACTGATTTCCTGATGAATTCTTATATGGAAAGGAAATATTACAGCTTTAGTGTTTAATATCAGCCTTTTTTCTGTTATCTTACCACCCTGCCCTTGATTAGAAAGGGGACATCGATGGGCTTGGAAAGTTTGCTGTCCATCGGATGGGACGTTAAGCCATGGCGCGATGCGCAAGGGAGCCATAATCTCTACACGTTAGAGAACACGCTGGCTGCCTTTGATGGGAGGCTACCATCAGTCCCCTAACAACCATCCAGAGAGTTCCCTTCCCCTAACCATCTCTGAACCTTTGGGGTATTTGTGATCTGATTCTTTAGCCTATTGTGCACGAAAAAGGATGTTCAGAGGTACAAAAAACATTTGTTAAATCATTGGTCTTTAACAAATATATTATTATTATTTGTACGGCAAGAAAATTCCTATTAATAGGAATCGAATGAGATCGTATGATTATTTTTTCTCATCGAAATAGAAAAAAGTACATTCGTATCGTCTCAGAGTTTCAATTTTCTTCGCTAACGTGATATTTTCAATATTGAAGATAATTTATCTGGCAGAACATTAATGCCCTGTATTGCTTAATTGGTATAAAAACTCTAAAACAATAGTACAACTTCGTGCAACTTTTATGTCTGCAAATTAATAATTTAATTCGCAAGTTTCCATTTAGTCCCTCTTTAAGAATAAACATAAACTGATTTAGACTGAATTCTAGTTCTCATTTACGAGAAAATGAGTGAGTCCAAAAGATAATAATGGGGTTCGAGTACCAATAACTAGGAAAATAATGTACATATTCAAAGTATTTTAATTGGAAGCATACCTGAAATAGTTTTGAACACAATGTGCACTACATATGTCGAATCGATATTCCACTTCTTGCTCTACAGTATATCTCTTGTTACTTGCTCAGGTGCTTTTCTTATTCTGACTTTCCAATGATTTAGGTCTTGAATTTTGTCCATGAAAACAATTCTTTGCAAAGTCCCACAAGAAAAATATAAGAAGTGTCAAATCGGGACACCTTGGTGGCCGTGGAATTGGATCACCCCGGGCAATTCATCTGTAAGTAAATGTTGCGCTAAGAACTTCCGTAACATCTCTTGAGAAATGTGGCGATGCGCCTTCTTTTCTGGTGGCTGCCCGTGAAACTGTTTGAGTGGTGGAATGTACAGGTAAAATATTCATTGTGATGCCTTTTTGTGTATTTGAAACCAGTGCTTCCCGAAACCCCACCATTATTTGCCCGACACCCTGTACAATGTACATCTTCATTAACACGACAGACCAGACAAAATTGCTTCACTAGCTGGATCCAACCCTTGAGCCGTAGTCTTCATCTCCCATTGTTAGAACATAATGGAAACGCATAAAAATCTGAATTAAATTTTTAGTTGTTAGTTTATTTTCAGGCATGAATAACACCGGTATGACAGAATGAAAATTTTAAATAATCTCACTCTCTGATAGATTACGTTTTAAGTTTGTTATAATGTATTTGATGATTATTATAGTGTACTATGAAGATTATTACGCTATATTATGTCTAATAGTATTGATATGCTAGATATATCCCGCCAAAAGTTTGGTGCACAGAGTCCCGTTCCGCGTGTATATTACCATTGACAACGTACTACTCCGTTCATAACTTTCAAGATAGCCGAGACGACGGCAGTACCAACAGGATTTAAAACATTTTCAGTGGGTTTAATCCCGACCAACGGCAGCTAAAAATCCGATGTGTTAACAAAACACAGGACGACTCAAGGTTAATCAGCATAGCAATTTGGAATCAATTGGCGAAGTATGTGCAGAAAATAGGAAAGCGAAAACTGCCGCCTCACAATGACGTCATCACGGACGTACAAGAAAAAAAAAACATGATCGCACACCCATGCGAATGTTCGGAATACTGCTATTATTATATATCAGTTGCAGCCCACGAAACATTTGGTGCTAAACGTTCCATCCATAACTTTTCCCCAAAAGTCTGGACGCATATTTCAAAAAATAACTTTCACAAGCAGTCGAGGCGACAGCAGCGCAACCAGATCCCGACATTCGGAGAGAAATTTTAATCTCTTTCCACGGT
This sequence comes from Ryuthela nishihirai, assembly GCA_038380435.1. Classification (NCBI taxonomy): domain Eukaryota; kingdom Metazoa; phylum Arthropoda; class Arachnida; order Araneae; family Heptathelidae; genus Ryuthela; species Ryuthela nishihirai. The sequence continues at coordinate 18,665,703 of JAWZYU010000011.1, forward strand.
AGGTAGGGACCCCAGCTCTACACCTAACAAGGGGCAACACAATGGCATCCTTATATATATGAATTTGTGACCAATCGGTCGAGTATCTGTGGAATTACAGGGCATCGAAATGTATCGATAACAGTTTGAAGCTCGTGCACACACATTCACGTCAGAACACAATATAAGAAACACAGCTATTATCTGTGTCTGTGGTGTCCGCTGACCACCCTGCTTGGATTACCTCTGTTACTGTATATGAAGTTTACCATTATTATTCCTGATAAATCGTATCTTCTCGAATGTAAACTGATATCCTTCTAGGAGGAACAAGATTTAGAAGTAAGTTTTAAAGTGATTGCAGATAATTTTTAATTGTTTTATTATATATATTGTCGGAAATGATAATCAATATTTAGATTGAAGCGTTATGTTCTATCTGTGAGAAGCAAAACTGCATTATATATATATATTATGTCATGTGTATTTTTGGTGCAATAGAGTATTATACTTAAATCAAAACACGAATATAACCTGTTTCTTCTGTTTACCAAAATATCTACCTTAAGACTGGAAAGGAGGAAAATTATAAGAAGAAAAACTCTTCTTTAGATTAGGCAAAAATGGTATCATAATCCAAAAAATAAATTAAGTTGGAAAAAAATACATAAAATTGATCCTCAGCCGTGAATTTTTTTTCAGTGAGTCTACATTTCAACCGAAGGGAACATCAGACCGAATAAATAAATCCCCCCTCAAGCAGCTGCTTGCCACAGAGGTCTGACAGGAGCCTGTCAGTTTATATGCCAGAGTAGAAAGTCTGAGAGGATGGCAGGACCTCAGCAGAAAAACGACACACACATCCATGCCTTACCCGGGGCTCGAACCCAGGTCCCTTAGATCAGTAGCCAAGTGCGCTAACCACTCGGCCACACCTATTCAAAATACTCCTCTTTGCTTTTGATATTGACATCGATTTCCTACTTGTTTCTGTTATTATGACTTTCATTTTATTCTAGTTTCTTTAGTCATAGCTTCTTTATTCCGCTAAGCTAATCTGGACAAATATCTAATATTTTAGATGTTATTGCTAATTTTTTTCAAATTATTATTTTCTGTAGTAATATCCATTAAGAAACGTTGACGAAATGTCGTTCAAGTAGAATCAGCCAAGATCTACAGAAAAAGGGCTGAATGGGAAAAAAAGAATTTAAAAAGAATAGGATTAATCCTGAAAGAAGCTTCTTTGTTTTGCAATTTACTAAAAGGAATATCTGAAACCCCCAAGATTTAAGTGCAAAACGTCATCAATGCCATTCGACATATGATTTAGCGTGCAGAAAAAACAACTCTCACCACAAGAGAACACAACGTAGCTAATAATGATTAAATGAAATTTTTTTCAGTTTCGGTTAGACGTAAATGATATCTTCAAACAGATATTAACCTGGCTTCGTATTGTAATTCAAGGAAACCAACAACATAGGAAATGTCGTCTAGTGCAGTGCTTCTGAAACTTGTCTGATATGACCGATCAGCAATTCTTTCATGTTGCTGACCAGCAGTTTTTTTATATGGTTGACCAGCAATTCTATCATGTGGCTGATTAGCAATTCTTTCATATGGCTGACTAGCAATTCTTTCATGTGGTGGATCGGCAGAAAACTGCTTCTGAGATCCGTTGGCTTTGCATGCGCCTGAAGATTCTGGCCGAGTGTTGCCTCAAGAAACAAGTTATGTCTGTGCACATGACACTTTCCTCGACTCGCATGACATGACGACAACTGGAGCGGTGGAACATAGGAACTGTGACCCTATGGCAATTCAGTGTTATGCTTCTGAAAACATATTTCGTTCCTGGCAGCTCTCTGCGGACCAGCGACTGATGGCTCGCAGCCAGGCACCAGTCCGCGGTCTACCAATTTGCAAAGCACTGGTCTAGTGATTAGTTCATTCCCTTGTAAAGCTGACTTCACGCTAAATGGAATATCATTACTGATGGCTTTATACATAAACTGTACTTCTTCCTTTATACTATCTTTGCCTCAGACCGATAGATGTCTCTTTCTCTCCCTGATCAGGTACAACTGTAAAGTTTTTAACAAGAAAGGAAGAGGAAGTTAGAGCAAAACAGAAAAAGAAGAATTTTGACCATTGACGGGTTGTCAGAATTTTATTTGAATTACGCTTGTATTTGTTACTAATTAATATTCATTGACTCCAAAATTTCAGTTGGATTGTTTTATTTCTGAGTGGCACTTTCCCTATGTGGCAGTTCACAAAGGCCCCGACGGCTCAGAAAAGGGTAGACAGATGTTAGGACACCAATGGTAGCCTCCAGTCAATGCCATCCACGGTGTTTCGCACGTGCATGTGGCTCTCCTGCACACGGATCATGGCTTAACGTATCATCCTGTATATCCTCTGCTGACCGAGAGGCAGGGAAGGGAGTTCTGTGGAGATAAATCTCAATGTGGGATCAGGTGGGACTCGAACCTGATGCGCTACCGACTGAGCCATCCTCGACATTAAAATTTTGTTTACAATTCTATATGATTTAGATGCAGCTGCTATGGAGGCAGGCTAATTCCAAACCTCCATAATTATATTTCCTCTAAAATTATATATTTTTATAAAAACAAGTGACTGAATATAAATTAAAGAGCTGAGTCAAGTCTATCTACAGTAAATCTCGACTCCGTATATCCAACTGGACTTTCCAATAGATCTCCATAAACATCTAAAGCTACTACTATCACACTTTTCACTGTAGACCAATTTCGAAAAGTTCCTTTTGATATTGTTCACTCATCTCATTCCAGGTCTTAAACCTTTTCTGAAGCCTTTAGACACAGTTCAAAACTATTCGTTAATCTCTAATGCTGCATGCTAGCAAGCAACACGAAACCAATGCAATCTCTACCTACACAAGATACTGCTCAACGGTGGTTGATGACTCCGTCTAACCTTATTAATTTCTTTGCCAATCCTCCTAATGCCCAAGATACTGCTTAAGAATATGCAATCAAAGACATCACATTTCCTGCACCTTGCTTGGAAAGGTTCAAGTCTTATTACTATAGCAAGGGTTAGAAAGAATTAAACTGTTATAAAACCTAATAAGAATAAAAAATTTAATATAAATAATCGTTCAAATAAGAGACTTGAAATTGTAAAAACTATATGAATATTTTATCTAAATGGAATTTCTTTATATTTGACAATATTTTAATTTATCATTTAGTACTACGAAGGCACGACTGTGGAAAAAAATAAAGGGAATAAAGAGTGAAGAAATTCTATCACAAAAGGAAAAGTAAAAGATGCTGCAGCAAGAGACTGGTTTTCCAATGCAGTATAACATTTTCCCTCCGTTTTAGAGGTTTTTAAAATATTTCTTGAAACATGCATGAAATATACGTAGGTTTAATATTTTTTGCCTCCAATTCCCTTACTAGGATTCTAACTGCGGGCATCGCCCCTTTAACCCCCACTCCCCGAATCCGGCCCTGTATTACATATTTAGGTATTTGGTCTCTTTGGCTTCGCTTGTGTCTTTAGAGTCACATTGTATCACTTCTGAAGTTTTACCTCGCACTGTAAAGCGTTTTAATTCTTATTAGGTTTCTTATTAGGTTTTAATTTCTTATTAGGTTTTATAACAGTTAATTTAGAATATCTAAGAATTCACTTCTTTCTTATATCGTTACAAACATTGTGAACCTTCTAAATGGAAACTCTTAAAACTTTTTTTACATGAAGTATCTAAAATAAAGAGACAGTTTATGATACCTATACTTATAGGATCAGAACATGTTTTTCTTTTCAAGATACGTGGTTTATCATCATAAATATTCTTTTCACATGTGATAGAGTAATTCAAAGTTTGAACAATGCCGCATAAAAGGGTTGGGTTGGGTTGTTTTACCTCTGAGCGGCACTTTTTTGCACACCATGGGCTAAATGGCCAGGTCACATGGACCCCGAAGGCTCAGAGAAGGTTGGGGGAGGGGACCCACTGGAACAGCTGTTGGGAGACAGATGGTAGCCTCCCGTCAGGCCATCCAGCGTGTTCTTTAACGTGCACAGGTTATGGCTCTGCCGCACACGGGGCCACGGCTTAACGTCCCATCCGACGGACGGCGGCCTTTCCAAGCCCATCGGTGTCCCCTACTAACCGTGGGCAGGGCGGGGAATTTTTGCGGAGATAAATCTCAACGCTGACCCAGCTGGGACTCGAACCTGGGAACTACAGATTACGAGCCTGGCGCGCTACCGACTGAGCCACCCCCGCCCCTTGCCGCATAAAAATACTGGTAAATAGGACAACACATGGAAATATAAACTATCTAAAATATCGACATTTCTGCAACCAACTGGTTGATAGTTTTTGACACACGTGTATTTAAGTGGGCGGTAATATAATAATAATTCAAGGAGTATCCGATATTCTTGGAAGATAGGACGGGCGTATAGCATGTTTTCACAAAGATAAAACTTGGGTATTACAGTGCAAAGCGTGTGATAAATGTTATATATTATATATCGCACGAATTAAACTCCACTGACAATAGCATTGTAATTTAGGGCATTTGCAATGAACCATCGCATGGTTTGCATCTCAATCTCCTATATCTCACATAATATCCATAAATGGATATTATGTGCTCAAACTCCTACTCATGAAGCCGTATTTAACCAAAACAATAACGAAAAGAAAGGAAAACAGAAAGTTTTTATTTAGAATAGCATCCATCAGTAAAATGAAAACGCAATTGCATTCATATCAAACATTCTGTAACGTCAATATTTTTCATTTCATAAAGTATCCAGGAATAAAGTCAACGGACTTGTACCAGTGCAGAATACGAAACAACTTTTCGGTTACCATGGCAATGCATTTTCATTTATTGCGTCTCGGTCTCACGTCCTGTACAAGCGGAAGAATTATCTGCGGGTCGGCCTTTGAATGCTAATGTCAAGACCAGGACACAGGTTACTACAAATCTTAATTATTTCACGTAACTTTAAGAATCACGCGATATCCCGCCACGTAGCAATTACTAATGATAAAATAACGCGCGGTGTCCTTTTGATAATCGCAATTAATTCTAAATTACTGAGGTATTCTTGGGAGTATTACAAAGAGTTGGAATTGTCTCTCGTAAATTTAAACGAATGCAGAACAATGTACATTTGAGAATAATTTATCAGAGCATTGTTAAATACGAATATTAATTAATCGTACATCATTGAAATGATTCGATTTCATTTACCATAACTTCATAATTTAAAATAACACTAGACAACAAATTTAACTTTTATTTATAACATTGGTCAAATAGGATGTTTTTTTAACTAATTTTGGGGTGCTGAATTCAAATACGGCTGTGAAAAATCTGCAGCACGTACAGCTTTTTTAAAATTACGGATTGATATATTTCAAATTTCAATGAATACGCATATCTGGGAAATGAAAATAAGTGTTACTATTTTATTAAATTGCAGCTTAAAACTCATTAATTAATTACATGATTACAGTGAAAAAAATTAGGAACATCATAGTTATAGACCACTGAACATAAAGTAACAAATGAAATAATATTTAAACGCAAAATAAGAAAACATGGGTAAGGATCTTTTATACTTACAAGAAGTTCATTTTTGTCATTTACATGCTGAGTTATCTTCCTTCTGCAAGAACCAGCAGTAGTCACTCATCATTGCTGGGTCCCACCTGCCTTGGTATCTCTCCTCCATGGTTCGGGTATCCTGGTGAAATCTTTCCCCTTACTCACCACTGACAGCTCCCAAGTTCTTGGGAAAGAAGTCGAGATGAGAGTGCAAGAAATGGATCTTCAAAGACATTCAGCATAGTTTTTGTGAAGATCTTCAATGAGCTGATGGTAGTTTCCCTCTTTGTGATTCCCTAGAAAACCCTGGACCACAGATGGTAAGGATTTCCATGCAGCGCGCTCCTTTATATTCAGTTTTTCTTCGAAGACAGTATCATTCAGTAGCTTCCTGATCATGGGACCAAAAAAGATCCCTGAGTTTGGTATCACTTAGTTTTGAAAATTTTTCCTTCAAGTTCAAAAACCCTTTAACAGTTTTGTCCATTGCCTTTATAAAGTTTTTCATAAGCCCCCGTTTGATGTGATATCAGAAAATTGAACCGAATATCAGAAAGGTCAACTAGAGGGTTATACCTCACATTACACTTTCCAGGAATAAAAACATCTCTTTTGGGCCAGTCTTTTGTTTTGTAGTTTCCTTTCTGGCCCTACTGTGCCACAAACACAGAAAACAGAAAAATTTTGTGAAGCCTCCTTGAAGCCCGCGAGCAAGAGAGATATGACTTTTAGGTCACCACATATTGTTCGCTTAACCTGGTCATATTTTATAGGAGTTAGTATTTTTTCCAAGCTTTCATAAGTTTCCTTCATTCCCACAGCGTATGTGCCACTGGAATGGAAGGTGTTTGGTTTTCTTTATGCAAAAGGGCAGCTTTTAAGCTGAATTTTGACGAATCTATAAATAGATGCCATTCCTTAGGGTCGTGAGTTGTCCCATTTCTTCCGTCAGCCCTAAAATATCTGTGTAGAAACACAAACCATCTTGCATCTCGTAATAAGCAGATAAAGCCAAATTTCTCTTTCTGAACAGAGAAACACTTGTACCCTTGGCCAGAAGATTCCACTCTTAAAGTCTTGAACCTAAAATCTCAGCTTGTTGTTTCGAAAGTCCTAGGTCTCAAACAAGATCATTTAGTTAATTTTTTCTGAATCAGATGAGACTCGTCTAACTTTTTAGGGGGTATATAGGATCAGGATTAGTATGTGCCTCAAAGTTTCCCCCGTTGAATGTGAATCCATCTCCTCCCAGTTGGTTGGAGGTGTTGGTATGAAGAACTTCTCCACGAGGAACTGGCCTTATGGCTGAAGGGCACATTTGGATATTGTATTTTGCTTTTGCTCTTTTTTGAAAGGCCCGACACTTTAGTTAAACAAAAATAGCAATCATGCAAGTGATTAGTTTGCTCATGCCAAGCCATTGGAAGTGCAAATGGCATGCATTTTATCTTACCATTCACTCTTTCAACCATTCACTCAAGTCAACAAAGCACGAAATCAGCACACATGTAGAGCCCGTGTTTTGTCCTGATCTCCAACATGACATTCAAAATACAAGTTATAGGCTTTCTTCACAATCTTTGTCAAAGAACGATCCTGGGATTTTAAAATATAATTTACAGACACATAACAAATCTTATCTGGCACATTAACACATTCGCAACGTTGCCTTTGTGCCATTTAAGCGCCAAAATTCACTCTTCAACGTACAGCACGTTTTCCTCCTACAATGAAAACAACAAGAATGGCGGTCTGAGGTTACGTTACTATTGCATGTTTTGTCCCACTTGGCAATCAGTGTTGTCAGCCACAAAAAGTAAAATATCGAGTATCCTCACAGTTGTCTGAAGGTGTTGGTATAGGAAGATTTTAATAGGAGTCAAAATTACCAATAACATAAAAAGGTGACGTGCTAGACATTTTTAAGGCCAGATCTGAAATCAACACCTGAAAAATAGTTAAAGGCAGCTACAATTGTTCATGTTATAAAAACCCTGTAAACAATGTAATCTGTTGTAGTTTAATATAAATATGCATTAATGAATTGAAGGAATGCAAAAACATATACGTAGAAACTTTTAAACTTGCCGTGATGACGCGAATTCAAGAATGTATAACACGAGTGAAAAAACAAATGAATAAAGGGTGAAGGCTGTCATGACATTAAAAAAGTTTTTTATTTGTGTCAATCAAATGGGAAGATCAAAATGGGAAATTAGTGAAAAACTAAAGCGATGTATTCTATACTTCGATTAAGAAAAAAAAATTACAACATTACATCTTATGCTACCTAAGGAGTGGACAAAAATATCATTACAACAGTTTCTAATTGCGAAAATTAAGAGATGATTAATTCCATTTAGGTCCTGCTATATAAAAACAAATAGGGTGTGGTATAAGAAACAGGTTGTTGTTTTACCTCTGAGCTGCACTTTTTTTACATACAATGGGCTAAATTGCCATGTCGAAGGACTCCAGAGAAGGTTGAGGGGAAGAGGACACACTGGATAGTTTTTAGGAAACAGATGGTAGCCTTCTGTCAAGGCAAGTCAGCGTTATCTTTTAAGGGTATAATGGCTCTCCCACACACAGGCAACAGTTTTGCGTCCCATTTGATGGACGACAGCTTTCTAAGACTCTCAATGTCCCCTTTCTGACCGAGGAAGGATAGGGGTTTAGAGGAGATAAATCTCAATGTTGGTGCAAGGGGGACTGAGACCTGGGAACTGCACATTACGAGTCTGGAGCGTTACCGATTCAGCTAACTTCCGCCCCGCAAGAAACATGTTTGAACTGGAACAGATTATAACTCTGTTTCAACTTATTCTTTTTACATGGATTTTCATCGCCAGTTGTAAATATATGTGTTTTCCTTCCGTTCCCGTGGCCCAGTGGTTAGCGCGCTTGGTTACTGATCTAAGGGACCTGGGTTCGAGCCCCGGATAACGCATGGATGTTCGTATTGTTTTCTGCTGAGGTCCTGCCATCCTCTCAGATCTTCTACTGTGGCATATAAACTGACAGGCTCCTGTCAGACCTCTGTGGCAAGCAGCTGCTTGAGGGGGTATTTTTTTTTCTGTTTGACTTTAAAAAGAAAAAATCTGTAAAATATTTGCATATTGTTTTCTTTTGTTTTCGTTTCTAAAATTCTTTAGTTGAGAAATGGAATTTTTAGCTCTCTTACCTTATTCCGCCCCTAGATCTGCTCTGATGCCATGAAATTAATTTAATATCACGACGATCACATGCTTTTACTTAATAATTAATCAATAGTTACCTTTCGACTGGAATTAATTCATTTTTATAGAAGTTAATATAACAGATGAAATGAGATTAATGAAAAAAATTACTTCAATTCTAATAACTTGCTTAGTTGACCTAATTTTAAAATATTAATGAACGTAATATTTTTTTCACCAAAACTAATGTTTATTACGCAAATTTTCGAGACTTCGTGAAAAATAAACAAAAAGTGTAGCAAACTATTTGCTTATTCACGCGAAAAGTAGTGCTCTCTTCATCTATATTTTTCCCTGCAGCATTTTCAAGTTTCGTGAAAAAATATTAAAATTTTTTCCACGAAAGTATCCCATTAAGTCTTGATGAAACGAACCAACTCTTACGAAACTCCAAAAAGGGAAAAAAATCCTACAAAGATAAAATTAAATGTAAATCACAATAATGATTTCCGAATGGCTAATAATTTATATGTACCTCACAATACTTTCAAAGCATTATTCAAATTATATTTTTGAATTAATTTATGCAAAATAATCGATGAAGATAAAGGAATTTATAAAATATAAAAGAACGGTGATAACTATAAATTTTAAGGACTTCAGTATTTCCATCCCCATGAGGGATTAGCATAAGATACTTTCATACTATAAAATTATCGCCCTTCTATTTAAAAATAATATATTATTGCATTACTTTTTTTTTAAAGTAAAAAGGTATCATAATTAAAATGAAATTTATCTAGCATCGAACGCTCATTCAACTCCTGTGAATAATACTATAAGAAAACCTTCTTTTTTTTCTTATACCAACTTAACCCATTTTAAATTGAAATTATTCAAATGATATTGAGTGCTAGTCTGAAATATACCAGGAAAAAAATTTTGTCCATTTCCAAGTGCCATGCAGTCTTTAAAAAAATTGACCTATAGTAAATTTTTAAAAGACATACTTTTCGGATTTAATGCTTACCAGTACAACCAATGTCATACCAGAAAGGCGTATCTCCTCATATCCCAAAATTTAGTATAGCAAAAGAATTTTAAAGACTAAATTTTAGAATTTTTTTCTACATACTACTTTGTTATTCTGTTATACGCAATTGGTCTGAAAACGTGTGCTAGGCATACACTGGAAGAAGGGCTGTGCCAAATCATCTATGAAGACACTCTGAACTGAATCTGCTGGCATTGTATCTAAAGTCCGATCATAAGTTCTTGTTATACAGATCGTCAATGCCTTTGAAAAGTTAATTCTCTCCTCTAAACGGGAAGGGGGAGGACTTCCAGATCTGTCTGGACTATATTTCTGATCATCTATTGCCACTATTTTACATTTTATGATTCTAGTGAGGAGTGATCATCTTCACACGATCTCTAGAGCTGTTCATTTAAACCTACATGTGTAATGATCTTCATCTTTACTTTCGATTATTTTTTATTTATTTAGTGAAATGAACAGGAGGATGCTAGGTAATAAATGTATCCGAAATCATACGGAATATCACACCAATCTTATATTTAAGAATATCATTACTTGCACCAGATAAAAATTATCTATCATGTTTAACTAAAAGTAAATAAGAACATTTTGCCTATGTTAAATTTTTGCATTTCTCAACGAAGTTTAATATATCTTCCTCCCCCCCCCCCCTCTCATTTAGAATAATTTTCTGGTTGCGGTAATTTTGCACAAAACGTTATGAAATAAGTAAAAATAATAATAAAAACACAAAAAATAGAGTAAAATTGTGACATAAAAATTCATAATAATGAATAACATTTTTTCATTATCTAATAACATTTTCAAAATCAATGTCAATGTATAAAATGTGGACGGACAGAAACATCTATATTAGGGGTTCTCAACGTGGAGTACGAGGCAAAATTTTTTGGGGTACGCCATGAGAGCTCAAAAAACGATTATCCAGTAAAAATGTTTATAATTTATAAGATTTGTTAAATTGTTTATGTAATTTTTTGTGTTTATCGATATATGTAATTTATGAATATAAAATTTAATGTGTATATATATATATGTTTTATTATATTCCCATTGTTATACTATACTATAACTGATAGCTGTCCCGTGGCCGATTGGTTAGCGCGCTTGGCTACTGATCTAAGGGACCTGGGTTCGAGCCCCGGATAAGGCATGGACGTTTGTGTTGTTTTTCTCCTGAGGTCCTGTCATCCTCACAGACCTTCTACTATGACATATAAAGTGACAGGCTCCTGTCAGACCTCTGTGGCAAGCAGTTGCTTGAGGGAGTATTTATTTTTATTTTATACTATAATTATAGTTTTATCTATCTATGCAAGGTGTACGCCAGTTACATACACATATCCAGGGGGTACGTGAAGCATGAAAGGTTGAGAACCATTGATCTAAACAATAATAATATACACTTAGACCTGTACTCATCCATTGTCATTTATTTGCAAACAAATCCAACTCGCTGTGGTATAAATGAATTAAATCACAAAATTTGCTTATGGAAAATTTCTTTATAGATTTATTTCGGCAAAAATTTGTCTTTTAGTACTAACTTGTTTCTAGAACTGAAACTTGGAACATTAAAGTTGAAAATATTCATTAATCTTATATCATCAATAGAATTATGCAATAGATTGTTGAAAAATATCATTTCAAATAAATTCCTTCTCTTTGATAGAGAATTGAAATTAAACATACTACTTAAATCAACAGTTGGTATCTCATGTAGAGAGTACCTGATATTTTTTACTGCAGATATCTTAAAAATATATTGAAAATGAACTCTTTCCAATAGCTAGCTAAATTTATTATAATAATATGGGATCCAATTTAGTGATACGGGATATCTAGATGATACAGTATCGCATTGGACATGTCCTTATATGAGAAAACCCGGACAAGCTACGATTATGTTTTATTTTATAAAAAAACAAAATCGAATACCCATCCCCAAGTAAAAATAATCTAACAGTGATAGAAAGTATTTTCTATTGAACTCTTTTCTGTTCTTTCTTTCATACTTCTCTTTTCTTCTGAGTCTTGTAGTCATTACGATAAGGTTATTCGCTCTTGTGCGGTTGAAACAGCCGCTGTAATTTAAAACAAGCCTAAATACCACAATACTCCTTATATAATTTTGCACAAAACGTTATGAAACCCGGTAGTAGCTCATTGTCTATAGCAGTTGGATAGGCAATGAGACTGCACAGTTGATTCTTCAACAGTTCTCAATAGATCATAGTTCATTAATTTGACATTTATATAGAGTCTACGATCTCAATCAAACCGATACCCACTAAGTCGCATTCTGTTCAAAACACATAACAATTCATTATTTCCCCAGCTCTAAAGATCTGATGAATATCACAACCAACTGGTGCTTTCAATGAAAGTAAGAAAAATGGAGATAGCAATAAACTTTTTGTAAATAACAAAATGCAGAAATTTATTTATTTAGAAAAGAAAAGCAAGAAAGTAGATTATTCATTAAAAAAAATACCCAAGCGCAATATTCGTAAAAATAAGGTAAGTGCTCTATGAAGAAACAACAAATTCAGTTCCTCGGTGACAAGACGATGAATGAGTAATAAGAAAAAACATTGAAGGTGTATAACAAGCGAGCTGTGAGATTATTCATGACGAGTAAAAATTGCCTCAATCGTAATTTTCTCTCCGATGGTTCGAAGGTCGTGGCTTTTCCTGGTCTCATAACGGTCAGTTCGTGACTAACCTCACAGTTCAGCAGACAGCTGGTACTCTCTAATAGAAATTCCAAGCACGTAGCAGCTAGAAATTAATACGACTCTGCGACTAAGTGCCAACTTAGGAAGCAATAGGCACCAAACTACTTAACTCCGTGAAAGTTTTCATGAAACCGTGAAATGGCGGAAAAGCTAGTGAAGTACTTTCCCACAACTACCCATCATTGTCAATCTGTTTCATATTTAACTGCCTCTACATCGGTGGGACGAGAAACTTCCTAAAACCTGTCGTTTCAAGTCACGCAGATATATGTTTGTAAATCAACAGTGCATGCTTATTGTTGGAGTAGAAGACGTTTTAAGGTCCCGAACCTTTTACCCCAGACACTCATTCCGATATTAAGAATGTCGACAAGAAGTACACAGTGGTAGGGAGATGGAGTAAATCCGAACTATTAGTCCGAAATTAATGCATTTTAGTATTTGCAAAGCTACCTACTGTAATCCAACAACTGAAGAAGATAAATCAATCTTCAAAGCAGATGCTTGCCGCGAAGTTTGACGTGATCTTGTCAGTATAATACATCATAAAAAATCGGGGAGGATAGGCGTCATCTACGCACAAAGACAATCAAGAAAAGAAACATCCGGGCTCGAACGGAAGTCCCTTTGATCAGTAGCCAAGTACACTAACCACTCTGCCAATGGGAGCAACTGAAGTTTTTATTTCACTATTCACAAATTATTTCCTTAGTTTTGACATAACACATTAAGTACACTCCACCAAATAAAAGAAGAGTTCCCAGATTATTCCATTGGAAAGCCAATTTAGAAATTCATATCTTGAAGAAAAATTTTTTTTATGGGAATTAGATTGAAGGTAAAGACTTAAATCAAGTTTTCATCAAATTATTGCAAGTTTTTACCAAATAATTATATATTGAAGTTCGTCTGATATTCCTTGAATTGAATACTTTTGTTTGATATTAATATTCTTTAAACGATGATGAATTTAGAAATTTAGATAGACCTTATTAATAATAAATTTCATAGATTTTTCCTTTGCTCTCATACAAAAAAAATATTTCTCAAGATTATTTCTCAAGATAGGTTAGAAACGAAATACATATTCGCATTAACTTATACGAATATGTATTTCGTTTCTAACCTGCTTTCACAAGAATATAGAAGCTTTACGCATCGGGATATGCATTCAGGGCGGGAAATTTCGAATTTCATGAGATAATAGGCTGAAAAAAATAGGTTTTGCCGTGAGTGGGATTCGAACCTGGAAACGTGCCAGTTATGTTAATGGAGACGTGGATCCGAATCTCACTCACGGCAAAACCAATTTTGTCCGGCTTGTTATTTCACGAGTTCCATGTCTACAGGAAAAATCCTGCGATTCTTTACTACTGAATTATTCGAATTTCATTTTTGTCGAAATGATAGACAAATGCAGAGGTACCTCTTCTCTCCCTAATGCACTAGATCAATAGAATGGATTATCCTCTTAATTCATTCGATCACTTAGATGGGATCCCGCGCTATCATCCCTCCCTCACACCACTCATATACACCGATCCACTCATCCCCACTCGCAACACCTACTCACTCTCCCCCAAACACACATACAAATACCACCCACTCACATATTCCATTTACACCAATAAAGCTACTGGAACTGAACCTCATGCACAAAAAATTATGGGATAGCCTTGATTTCAAATCTTTATTCTCATATAAGGGTTTCTGATTGTTATTTTTTTGGAGGGGAAGGAAGGTGAAGAGATTGTATATTCGGGCATTGTAAAGAATATGATGGTTGATTCTTGGCGTAGACTTATCCACTGCTTAGTTTCAGCAGTCTTTTTTTTCCAAAACTGATCCGTAGTTCCGTTTCATTGAGTCAAAATAATTTCAAAACCTCTTATCGAAGTCCATAACTGTGCACGAAATAAAAGGGCGAAGCAGTCATTTGCAGTTAAGTTATATTTTCGTATCAGTTAGTAATTTAGCGATTCTCTTTGTTTAAGAAAACTCATTAATAAATATTAATAATATATTTTCGCCAACATTGTTTTATTTGGTGTAATGTTTTGCGATGATCCGTTAATAAGGTTAATGTTTCCCAAGGAACTTAAATCAGGGAAAAAGGAGTCCAGCTACAGTAAATATTAAGAAGGGGAAATGAGGGCAAAAAATGACTAAATTCACATCTCTTCAACTTCCTATTTGATCACTGGAAGGGTTGAAGCAAAATAACTCAGAGGGGACTGCACGCAATTTTTTGAAGTATTCTTGTATTTTTACTTCAGCAATTAAGCCATGGTCCAGCCCAGATGGGGGAACCGCTGCTTTTTGCATATGTGTATTACACGTACTTAAACTACGATATGATTTTAGTAGTTTATTATATAAAAAGTGTAAAAGGAGTATTTCTAACGGTGCTGAAGCCAGGCATAAAGTTCTTAGTTTATAAAAAACAGTCACAAAAAAGTGATCAAATTGTGTATGTCTTATTTATTTTTTTTTCATATCTTTTAAATGCTAATGAATGTAACGTTTAAATTTGCAAATATTAAATCGCTTTAACTTCTTCAAAATTTTTTAAAATATAATTTTTGTTTTACTGCTCTGACCATGCATTGAAAGAGAAAGAAATCACTTTTTTTTTTAGATTATTCCGATGTCCTGGATCCATGATCATTTGCAGCCTGACAGGGACTTTAGATGGAATGCTTTTGGCCTTACAATGAGAAAACGTTCCCCAATCCTGTTCCATTCTTTTACTTTGTCTCATCTTATCCTTAACCTCTTGAGCACATAAAAGCTCAACATTTAGACTGCTGCTTATGAAAACGAAATGCACCTCAGGGCAGAATCTTTTTCAGTAAGTCACAGAGAAGCAGTAAAGTTAATTACATTAATGCCACTGTTATTATCAAAAGCGTTATTGTAGTTTACTTTATCATGAAAGAAAGAAGATAGGAAAATAACAAACAAACATTTTGGTATAAAAACACTTCATTGAGAATAACGCCTGCAATTTGTAGAAAGGGAAAGAAAGTAATGTAATAATAGAGAGAAAAACAAAAAGATAGGAAATAAGGAAATGGTATAAAGAGCAACTTCATCGACTAATCTTATATATCAGTATTTTGAATTTTTTTTTTGGAACATGCGATTTCCCTTGAAACAGCTGATGAAAACCAACTAAATTATGTGCGCTCTCAGTTTTTTGCAGCCATTTGCATGCGTAATGCATGCTTTTCAATCGTTACTTAAGTAACGAAATAGCATTTCAGCAAAACATGAGAGCGTTCTTGCAACTCCAGCAATTGTTTTTCGTCTGTGGATCATTTTCTTTAATAATAGATGTTCACCGAACGAAAACTATTTGCATTAGTTGGGAATAAGCATCAACAAGTCACGATAAAAATTGCATGAAGCATTCTTCTTTATTATTAAGGATATATCATCATTTACCACGCATCCATTTCTCTTGATTCATCATTTCTATCCAATGTTCGTCATTTTTCCATCAATATGCAATGGGGCTGCATTATTAAACTTGACTATTAAATTTTTCAATGTTGTTGTAATGGTGGTAGTGGATGCCCTTGATGTGCTGCTGTCCCTGCTTCTCTTTACAGATTCTGGTAAGTTCCTGGTGATCTGATTAATGAAGGAGACGTTAAAGTTTGCGTCGTAAGATTATCCCCGAATGCCAAGAGCTCCAGTCTGTCGTTGCAGTTCATTGACTTAATTTTTTCCCCATCGCTGGTGATGTACACGAAGACACTCGTGATGGGGCACAGCTGTTGTCTTCTTTTTACCGTCCATGCCACCTTTCTTTCAGCCATGAAGACTACGACCCTTTGTCAATCAGGGAACAGAAAACTGTAAACTGAATAGTTCCCCCCCCCCGACATATTAAATTTATAAATTCATTATGATCGTTTTTCAGATCTATATTATATTAATCTACCTTTTTTTCTAAACAAACGGTAAAAAAATAATATTATGAATTTGTAGATCATATAACCGTGAAGTTTTTTTTTATCGTCATAATGGTTTCCTTTTTTCATTATGGATTTTTTCTGTAGGTAGTCCCGCTGTTGTTGTCATAGAGGCGGTTCTTGGTTGTTGTTAATGAGGACAGTGGTGAAAATGATGGAAATGTTGATGAGGGTAATGTTTTGGTGACTTAGTATGGATGATGACGATCATTTTATTGCTGTTTTGTTGATCAGGTTTGTAAAGAAGGTTATAGAGCAGTATACGCGGTATGTAGTACTATGGAATGTATGTTTAATTTTTTCCCTTGAAATATTTGTATCTATCCTATTTTTCTTTATAAAAATTCCTTTTCTTGTTGATTTTTCTCATATGTCTTTTTCAACTTCGAAAATTTTTACCAGATGAATGAATGCATGGCGGATAGCTATGTCTTCTGTAATCAGAGAAACAATATTACATATAGGATTTAAAGTTATTGCTTTACATTAATTTTTATCGATCCATGGTTTGTGGATAACTAGTGGTCAGCGTCATATTATTTGTTAATCATCTGTCGAATTAAAACATTTCATTTACTACCCGACTCCAAATACAAAATGATGAGAACAATAAGATTTTTTTTCTATCATTTACATAATATTATTCAGAATCATTATATACATTTCACTAAACTCAAAACAAAATTAATTAATATTTATAAATTATTATTATTATTAATTAATATTTATAAATTATTATTATTATTAATTAACAATATATAATTTTATTATTAATTAATAAAATTAAGTGTCACCAAAAAGTGCAGCAAAATTTAGGCAATATGACGACTATATAATAGATTAAACTGCATAACCAATATAGAACGCTGAGCGATAATGTGGCTAAAAAACATGTTCTCATTTTCATACATGTATTTATGGAAGTCTGATTTTTTAACAGTAACAGTGATAATAATTATATAAGCAACGTAACAGGCTCTTAATTAAGCGCACCTTTCGTTTATCTTTGCATTTATTCAAACCAGTATATAAAAACTTCTGGCTGGTGGGCAAGAGTGTAATGCTCCAGTTAAACTGTTGATGTAAGAATTAAAATAATAAAGCTTAATTAACGACCTTTTTTAAAGGTCATGATGTCACTGTTACATGTCGAGAAATTTACTAAGTAAATTACTTATAAAACCTTGGACTCATACGTTTTTCATTGCTTATATAAAGGTGGTTCAAGGTTGACCTGGACTTTTTATTGTAACTCTCCATGTTATGTACCGATTGCTACAGAATCCGTACGGTAAATACATGTGAACCTCTCCTTCACGTCAGTAGTAGTTTTATCTATGCGGCGCATGCGAGGTGCGTTGTGGGAAGCATGAAGTCTGTAGATGTGTCAGTGAGTGTGGAGCAGCATTGTATTATTAAATTTCTTGTGAAGGAGACGGTGAAACTTGCTTTAATTTTGCGAAGATTGCAAGCACAGTATGGGGATAAAATGCTGTCAAAGGCAAGTGTCTACGATTGGAGCAGCAAGTTTTCCGAGTGCCAAGGATGAGTAGCAAATGAACCTCATGGACATGTGTCGATTATTGCTGTGACAGAAGTGAACTTCGATCATGTGCAACAGGTTAGTTTGGAAAACAGGAGTGTACGGGTACGTGATATAGCTGCAATAGTCAACATCAGCGTTGATAGTGTGAAAAAAATCATCCATGAGAACCTGCTGTTCAGAAAAGTGTGTGGTCGATGGGTACCAAAAGCGTTAATATTTGATCAGAAGTCGTTTCGTGTCGCCATTTGCACAGAGCTTTTGCATCGCTTTAAGCTTGAAGGAGATGCATTTCTGCAGCAGATTGTGACCAGTGATGAGACTTGGGTTTATTATTTTATTCCAGAAACCAAGCTAGCCAACTGTGAATGGCTCCACAAAGTTCCCCATGGCAGAAGAAATTCAAGTCAGTACCGTCTGCAGGAAAGCTAATGGCTATTGTATTCTGGGATGCAAACGTAATAATCCTAATGGATTTTCCTGCACGGGGAGCAACAATGAATGCCCAGTATTACGCTACCATCGTAAAAGAGAAGTTTCGACCAGCCATCTTCAAGAAGAGGCCAGGAAAACTGTCGAATGACAACGTTAGGCCACCTGGTCATCCTGTTGCATGACAACGTTAGGCCACACATGGCTTCACCTGACAACGACAACTGTGACATCAATAGGCTGGGAAATAATCAGGTATCCTTCCTACAGTCCTGACTTGGCTCCAAGTGATTTCCACTTGTTCGGCCCAGTAAGGAGCATTTAGGAGGGAAGAAATTCACTACAGATTAAAAACTACAGTACATGAATGTGTCCTACTGTGTCTACGTCAGCAAACCAAATCCTTCTACATGGCTGGAATTTAGAGTCTTCCACGAGGGTGGGACAAGTGTGTTAATGTTAAAGAAAAGTGCCTATAGAAGGACCCATAGTTTGGTAATGTATTCCTATTCTTTTCTTTTGTGCAAAGTTAGAGTCTTCCACGGAGGTGGGACAAGTGTGTTAATGTTAAAGAAAAGTGCCTATAGAAGGACCCATAGTTTGGTAATGTATTCCTATTCTTTTCTTTTGTGCAAAAAAAGTCCAGGTCAACTTTGAACTACCTAGGTATATACGTACCAGATATGATATTTATTTACGTTCACGTTTTTGCCTGTTTTCTACATTGTATTCTAGGGGATATAATTTATTTTATCTGCCAACAATCAGGGATTTTCGCAAACGTTTGGATAAATGGGGGAATTTTTCAAATATGGATATGTCTGTATGTATTCGTTATCTATTAATGACTTTTTGTACAAAAAGTTGGCAGGGGTAAGGGAAAAAAAACTAGACAGGATATAAGAGGATCTGACAAAAATCTCTGCCAGTAGTACACCAATACTTAACATCAAGGGGAAATTATATGAAATGATCTATGGTGTACAAAAGTCCAAGAACAACTCTATCTTAAATCAGTAGTCGTAATAAATGTTTTGTAGCATAACGCATTCCTCAGTAGGGAAGATTTAAGATGCTCCACTCTCTATCAAAGCGTAAGTTTATTTTTTCTTGTTATTTTTTAATTACCCCTTGTTTATTACATTACCTTGTTATATTTATTATTTTTTAAATTTTGTAATTTCTTTAATTTCATGAATTTTTAAGGAAAAAAGGGTGCGGGATGCCCTCCAAAAATTATGTATGTGATCCAGGGTAATTTTTTTTTTACGACTACGATATTGTTGATGGTGATGCATATATAA
Source organism: Ryuthela nishihirai (assembly GCA_038380435.1). Classification (NCBI taxonomy): domain Eukaryota; kingdom Metazoa; phylum Arthropoda; class Arachnida; order Araneae; family Heptathelidae; genus Ryuthela; species Ryuthela nishihirai. The sequence continues at coordinate 18,685,551 of JAWZYU010000011.1, forward strand.
TAATGTAATCCGATTTAGTCATTCTGCTTATCATTATAATTTGCAATATGTAATGATTACGGACTAATAAAGAGAGATGGACAATGCGAAATATGAACAAAGGCGCATTTGACTAAGAAAATGAAAGGTAAATGAGTATGTAATTGGTTCGTGAAATGTGGGACAAAATTCATTAACTTCACGATTACTATGTCAGGTTAATTTACATATAACACTGGTCTGCATAAAAATCCCTCCTCGTGGGAGGACGTTTCTTGAGAAAATGATGTTTTATGTGAATATATATGATTTTATTCGTTTTCAAACTACTGGAAGCCTCAGTTTTATTATGTGGGATGAGATGAATAAAGAGAGTGATAGATTTGCTTACTTAAGGCGAAAATTTTCACTGATTCCGAAATAAATTAAACTACAATGAAAATAGAGCCTGCGATGCATTCAGAAATGTTTGCCACAACTTTTAGGTAATGTAAAGGCAGATATCTACGAAGAAATCGTCAAAGAAATACTTTCTTCATATAGGTTATTAGGATGTAATATGCCACTAAAGCTGCATTTCTTGCATTCACACCTGATATTTTTTCCACAATTGATGGGAACGGTCTCGGGTGAGTATGGAGTATGGAGAAAGGTTCCATCAAGACATATCCGAAATGGAAAAGCGATATAGCGGCAAATGGACCAAGAGTATGTTGGCGGACTACTGTTGGACCCTGCAGCGAGAGTCTCCAGAGAAAAAATATAAGCGACAGAAGACAACAAAATATTTTTTGTGTAAATATTTATATGTATCAGGATTTATTAATGTCAGCTTGAACTTTATATAATGTAAATAAATATTTGGTAAAATATATTTATCATTTCTGGGTAAAATATTGTTTTTTTTCTTTAATTAAACCCATATCTCTAGAAAACGGCAGGTGATGGAACAAATCGGCTGTCAGATTCGGATTCAGTATCCTCAAAAACATAAAAATCAGACAAAAGTTTGGAAGGGAGGGGAAAAAAAGTTTTTTTTTTTGCAGACCTCTGTAATTCTTTCTTTTTTAATCTATTCTTTATAGAGACTCCAATAGGTCAGAATTTCATTTCAGTGCCTTTGGAACGACTAATTTGTGCCCTGAAAATAAAAAGGAACAATTTAGCTAAGCATCAATTACATTATATTTATTCGTTTAGCTTCAGGTCACTAGATTGAATTCAAAAGCTATATGAAATTTTACATAGAAGGGAACTTGAGTATCTTTATTAACTCAAATGCCACAGCAGTGGTATGGATTCTCAAAAATTAAGAAATGTAAGTAAATATCTAAAACTTTGCATTCCAACAAATAATACACGATATATTTAAAGAATTATACACTCTACTACTTATAAAACCATTGAAAGATCTTGAATTAATAGGTTCTCGTTTTATATTTTAATGTAACATTTTTACAGCACTGTGAATTTAAATTAATGAAATAATAAAGCAAACTTGATTCGATCTAATTACTCATTTCTAATGAAAAATTTGCGAGAATTTTTACCCTACAGATACTCAAATACCCATCGTTGGGAATAATTAAAGAAAACGTTAGAAATCTTTCGCAAGAGTAATATTAAAAAAATGCAAATTTAGAGTTTTAATCCTGCCCTTTAAACTTCACCCCACAAATTTAAAATCTCTGAACGACTTTCACTGCAACTGAAAATCAAATAAAACTAGCACCATTCTTTCCAGTTCCTCCCTTAGCGTGGAAATCCCAAATGTTCTCTTCACCACTACAAAAGCGCTAAAATCTTTGAGTGCATCTTCCTTGACTTCCGACGAGCCAAGGGACTTTAAATTTGTTATCTTTTGCTTCTTCCGAGACTATTTGTCTGGGTTCTTTTCTTTTTTCTCTACTTTCTCTTTTCTCACTTCCTACTCAGAATCACGTCTATAGTAAAGCATGATAATCTGAGGAACGTAAAGTTCCCGACAAGGGCAGGGAAAAAAAACAGAGTGAGCGGGGAAGACGTAAACAATATTACATGGTCTCCAGTGATTTCAACTGTTCTGCTGCAGAAGTCAAATTGCAAGAGAATGACACGTCAACTTTAACGATGCAAAGGGTTCTATTGAGAGATCATAGAAATAATGCTTAGAAAAGATCTTAGACGAATGAAACGGACTCTTTTATAACAATAGATCAATTGTTTCGCTTCAAGTTTTAGATTGCTTTCTACTAAAAGAGCACAATTTGTCTGTGACTATCAAATTGAAGGAGTTTTCATTACTAGACTAGAGGCAGAACTTTTTCTTTTGTTCTTTTTTTTGTAATGGAATAGGAAAAATCTGTCTTTTTTAATTAACAAAGCAAGCGTTCAAATATAATTTGGAACAAAACGCACTAGAGGCGAGATCCGTAGGGACCAAGGCAAATATTTCGCCTACATGAAAATTCGATCCTCTGTCAGTGTGTAATATATATATATAATGCATTTAAAATTCAGTAATATTTATTTTATTCTTTAGCACATAGATTAAAAAAAATAATTTTGATATACTGTACTAAATGATAAAACAAACATAGGGGAATGAACAATGGAAAATAATAAGCAAAAATCTTAAATAAACTTTAAAAAATCTTGGATTACTAGGGAGTTGGTTAATATGTTACAATTAAGAGATAAATTGTACATGAAATATAAAAAAAAATCCACATAATCAGTTACATGAAGATAATCATTTATAAACAAAAGAAATCGAATTAATTCCGAGATTCATCAAAAGAAAAATAATTATTTTAAATCTGTATTCCTTAGATGTTCTAATGAGAGCAGAAAACAAAGGAAATTTGTTAGTAGATTCATTGATAATTCAAGGAAAAAGAATGTTGAGCCTGTTAAGCTTTATCCATCTAATAATTTGAGAGAAATCAAAATAATGCTCTGAAAAATTATTATGTTACTTGGATTAATAATGCTATGTTTTTATTCCCACATTTAGTACAGAAATTAAAAGTATTATTTCCGGTTTGAAGCTTAATAGTTCTGATGGTTTTGATGGGATTTGTGCTAATAGTACAATTAAGCAGTGTCAGGACTATATACCTGAACCGCTGGTTTGGATATATTATTAAGTTATCTTTCAAACATGATATCTTTCCCAAAGATTTGAAACACTCTGTCATAATTCCAATTTATAAAAAAAAAGGAGATAGGAATAATTTTGCAAATTACAGGCCGATTTCTCTTTTACCACTTTTTAGTAAAATATTTTAAAAAGTTATTAAATCTAGATTACTAAATTTTTTAAATAATTGGGAAAATAAGAAATATAGTATTGTTATATGCAGTACTGAAATATCAAATGGGTGTTCAACCGGCTGAGACCCTATTCAGGTTAGTAGAATAAAAAGTATTAAGAATATTCAAAATATAAATTTTCTTAAAGAATAAAAGTGAGTGGATTGAAATTTATGTACTAACTTTTTTCTGAAAAACAATTTGTTTTAGAGTAGGTCTTGATATCGAAAAAGCATTAGTGAGTTTTATTAATGAACTTGTTAATTATATAAATAAAAGTCAATTAACACTTTCTGTGTTTCTTGATTTAGAATAATTATTTGATACAATACATTTTTAAAAATAACCTTGAATTACTAAGCAGTTGGTTAATATGTTACAATTTAGAGATAAAATTGTACAAGAAATATAAAACAAAATCACATGATCAGTTACATGATCTTGATCTGTTTTAAGTCCGATATTGTTTCTAATACTTATTAATGATTTTTGTAAGTTGCTGATGATACGGTTTTGACCTTTAATTTTATTTCACCTTTAATGCTAATACTTTTGAAGAATTGCAATTTTTTGGTAAATTCAGAACTTGAAAACATTGCAAAATGATTCTATGATAATAAACTATCTATAAATGTTTGCAATCTAAATATAATCTGTTCTTTTAAAAAAATTAAAAAAATGTAGATTTTGATAATATTTTGATAAGTTTTCTACATAAACCAAAATGTAAAGATGAAAAAAGTTTCCTCGTCATAAAATTGTGAAAGATTGTAGTTTTCGATATCTCAGTGTTTTAATCGATTATAATTAACATGGAAACCGCAATGAAACATCTTACTGATAAACTAAGATTAATGTTAAAAAGGGTTTACTGCTTGAAAAATGATATAGATAATAATATGTGCAAAATACTTTATTTTTCGTGGGTACAATTCGATTTCCAATATGGTATTTTAAGTTGCGAAGGTACTTATATTACAAATGTAAGAAGTATTGTTTCTGTTCAAAATAGAGTAATTAATGTTATAATAAAGAGTAACGACAAAAATTTTGTGAAATTTGAAAAATATTGTAATATAGATATTTTCTCGCCTAGACATATATACATTTTTAGAATGCAAAATGTTTTCTACTCTAACAATTCATAGGCTACTGGAAAATAGTTACATTATAATAGTAAATTTAGTGGCTTAAGATATACAATTCCAATCGAGAAAAAAAAAAGAAATTATGCATAAACACTTCTATTTTCTTGGACCAAAATTTTTTAATTTGTTAGCTTTATATATATACGAAATGAATCGAATGCCTATTATTTTAAATGTCTACTTAAAAATCTTAAAATATTTGCAATTGTAGAACAATTTCTCGCTATTTTACAATGATGTAAAATAATCTAATTTTTATTTATTTTTATTTTTTGTCTCAAAAAGTTAAATATATATATATTTACTGTTGCTTTAGAGATAAAACTTAATATTCACTCTTTTAACCTAGATGAGATATTGCTCTTGGGTTATAAATATCACTTCACAAGCAAATATATAAATATTACATCCATCAGCATAAATGTACAAATATATATATGTATTCCTTCTTCATTTGCATAAGTGTAAAAAATATATATGTATATGTAATAAACTTTGATTAGATTCGATTTAGGAAAATAACAAAAAATTTGGGATAGCAAAAGATAAACTATTTTTAGTCATGGATAAAAAAAAAGGTTTCTACTTGTTAGCTTACCCTCAGTATCTAAAATGTGCATTTTCCTAATATCAAATATTAACTTTTTCTAGTTAGAAAAAAATCGAGTTTCTACTCTAAGCAGATTCCCCTCGGTATTTAAAAATGGTTTTTCCTGGTATCAAAGGATAAACTCTTTCAAGGACCATTGTTTGCACTTTCGTCATTAGGCAACAGACCATCTTGTCCATCGGATTGTTCAGTCGAACGGCTTACAGCGGAATCTTCTTGTCACAAGGTAAGACGAAATTGTTCCAAGGGAAAAGAAAAAAAGAAAATTTGTTCACTATTTTTGAGTAAAAAAACAGATCGATGATTCGCAGCTGGTGCCAATCCATCAACGTCTAGATATGTTTTGATATCTATTTCGGGTACTATGTCAACTGTTTCTTGTAGCTTATGCACAATTTTCCTCATAACGTATAAGAAAGAGCATGGTTTTATATGTATTAATATGTTAGAAAGCATTGATAAGATCCTTGCTATAAAATAATTCACTTTGGTGTCTGAGTAGTAGAATGGTTATTGTACTCGACTGCAATGCAATTTGAAAATCATATAGAGAATGATTACTGAAGTGGTTTTTGTTTTATGATATCTGCGTATGAAATATCAGAAAGTATTCACTTTTTTAAGTTGTTTTAATGTGCTCGGTTAATAGACTAAAACATTTTGTACTTCGTACAGCAAGTAATCATTGGATTAAAAAATTTAAAATTATTTACAGAAGATTAGGTTTTAGTTACAAACTCGTATATGTAAAATTAAGAACCTTTTTAGAGGACACAATTTATTCTATTAAAAATCAATTACAGATTGTGATAATTCTTGGGACGAAATAGAGTATTTGAAGAATTGAAAGGTCCGTCTGTCTTTGAACTGGGACGCCTTTGTCCCTCTCTCCTTTGAATTTTCTGATACTCCCACGATCTCTATTATTTAAGTTTTCAAACATATGTACGTTCCCGTCATCCAATTTTACATATTTTATCCAATAGTACATTTACTACTCGTAAAAAAATATGTAACATTATTGCTATAATACTGAAAGATTATTTATTAGTAGAATTTTCCATGAAATATTTAGCCACGATGAATTTATGAAATTCCAAAAGTTACTGTAGATCGATATTCAAAAATAATTTTGATGTAGATATTATCATAAATCATTTTATATAACTCAAGAAGATCTTTTTATATAACTAAGAATGTTATATGCTTAGGAATAATAGTTTGCACTCAGTACAACTAAAATTTTTTAAAATTAAAAAATACTCTTTAAATTTAAAAATTTTAAATTAAAAAGACTGTTTAAATTAGAAAATATACTTATTTGTTGACCTGAAACTGCTCCTTGGGGGTTTTTACCTTTGAACGGCTCTGTTTTGCGCACAGTGGGCTAAATTACCAGTTCACAAGGGCGCCAAGGACTCAGAGAATGTTGGAAACCCACTGGTCAGCTGTTAGGAGACATGGTAACCTTCTGTCAAAGCCATCCACCATGTTCTTTAAGGTGCACAGAGTATAGCTCTCCCGCAAACGCAACGTCCCACCCGACGAACGGCGTCCTTTCCAAGCCCATCGGTGTCCTCTTTCTGCCCGAGAACGAGTGGGAGTTTTGCTGAAATAAATCTCAACGCTGGAACAAGTAAAATTCTAACATGAGAACTGCAGATTACGAGTCTAGTGCGCTACCGATTGAGCCACCTCAGCCCCAAAACCACTCAATATATTTTACTCTGGAAATATTCACGTTTTGAGCGTCATACCCAAGGATTTTCTAAGTAGTTCCCGATGGTTTCTGACCGAAGTTTGTCAAGCTCCAAATTAGACTCAAAAATGTCCCTCTTCCAATTTGAAATTTTTGGCTACGCCACTGCATTCTTATTTAGGTAAATAATTTGGATTTTTCAAAATATGACAGTTAACGGATAAACAGCTAAATGCGGTCATGAATAAATAATAGATAAGAAAATTTTTCTGAAAAAAATATTAAAAAACTACTGCTTTTAATTTGTGCTTGTTAATACAAAGATTTACTCCGGTTGAATAAAAGATCAGGGCGAAAGTACAAAATCAACCAGTACTGCTATGCATAATTTTTACTTATCAAAACAATGTATTCAGATTTACTCATGGCCGAGTTCTTAATGTTGGTGGCTTTATCCTTCAGTCGGTGATTTCTTCGTTTTAACTTAGGTCTAGAGAACGGAAGGATAAGTCGATAGTCACCCCGGAGGCCAAGAGAAGGCAAATGAGATTCAACTTGAAGAGGCAGGTTGGGAATCCTCTCGTCTCTACAAGGCAGGAATAGATAGCCTTTGGTTGGGACGGTTTCGATTTTTTCAATAAGAGAATGGACGACATCAAGGACATCCAGGCTATAGTATTCCAGTTTAAAACGTACCATGGCAGAATAAATTTAGAGTAATTGGTCACAAGAGGACCCACATCAGGCAGAAGCTAAACATTCAGCAGATTTAATCGTCTCTTTCCTATCGTACAGAAGTGATCAATGTGCTTTTCCCGAAACGGTTCTTTTTTTTATCAAGAATCACTACTAGAGAATCTGTGGAGCTAACAGCACTTTTAAATGTAAAATTATTTCGAAGGTTGAACTTTCAACATTATTGCTCACAGACAGAGAGCTCAATATTGAAACTTTTTACGCTATTGAACAAAGCGTGTCAGTTGTCAATTGCTTAAATTGTTCGTCCTTTATAATAGAAGTCTTGGTGCTTTGACATCGTTTTTATTTAGTCTGTATCCAAAAAAGGATAAAATTCCCTTCTTCAGTTCACTGATATATGTCCTAGTTACACTCAGACTCGTTAAATTAAATTTCATCTTAATTATAAAGAATAAGTGCCTTTTTTCAGACCAAAAAATATTAAAGTAAGTCTTGTACTGGAATAATTCACGAACTCTTATTTTTTTTAGTGAAAATCAAAGTTGTCTCACATAATTTTCGCATCCATTCCCCAGTGTAAAAAATGAGGGCGATGGAGGAATGGATTAAACCGGAGAGAAAGCGCATTTCCGGTTTCTTTTATTCATTCATTAGTTTTTCTTTCAGAAATAATTGTTGTCACAAATCTAGCGATCTTTTAAAAAATTTTTAGCAAAATATGTGGGATATATATTTATTTATAGCAGACGTGCATAAATTATGCTTGCTGTGAGCCAATAGTTAGGAGGAAGGTGAAATGAAAAGAACAAAAAGCAAAGCTTAACTTTGTTTATTACATTTTACTTTGATATATAGAAAATAATAAGAATAAAACATAAATATTAATATAAATTTTATTTTAACGTGAAAACTGTAGCTGTCGATGTAGTATGTGAAGGATAGGACTGGATCGCAGAAACGAGTTACTGAGCATTCGGCTTCAATGATGCTATAACTAGTTGTATGATGTTCTTTAAAATTTTCGTCTTATTAAAATACTCTTCACTTTAGTAGAGCCAGATTAAAAAATTATTTAATATTTCTCAGTTTCACAAAGACCGCATAAAGTTTGTGCACACCGAATGGAAGATAAGTAGTGCTTACTCCAGCCCAGAAATAACTATAATATATAAAATAGCAACATAATGTATAATATACAAATGATCAATAACACCTAAGGGGGAAAAGATATTAAGAACTGTAAGAGTAAAATATAGTAATAACATGATATTAATATTAAAATTTAAATCGGATAAAGAGACGAGAAATCCAACCAAACACAAAAATATTGAATGAGGAGATGAAAAATCTCGGCAGGAAAAAAAATTTCAACCTCTTGCAGATCGACGCAAAAAATAAATCTAGTTACGTTTCCCCATAAGGATCTCAATGCATAAGGAATATCTTTTGAATTCAGTTTGACAAAGTTGAACATAATATTTTCAGTGTGGAAAAATGTTCTTCTGTAAATGATCTTGTAATACACTATGTTGAAAAAATGTGTCCCGACACTTCCATGTTATGTGAATGGGATGCCACTTTCAAAGCTCCCCAGCATTGAAAATAAACCTTTTAGCAAAAACTGTTATTGGAGATAAATTGTAGATGTCACTCAAATCTCTCTAAATATATTTCCCGCAATATTCATTTAATATTTAAAGAATTAATGGAAGCTGAAGCATTTATCTGCAACTTTTGACACTTGTGAAAAAATACTTCAATAGATAAAACACAACTCTTGTAACAATTTGTTCACTAGCCATAAATTAAATATCTGAAGTTTGTATGACGATTTTTTTAAGATTTCATCAATTTGGAGACAATGTGACAGTGTCAATTTTCAACAATCTTCGATCCGTATTTAAAGAGTCATTGAAGCTGAACCATTTAACAGCAGACGACACTGTCACATTGCCTCCAAATTGATGAAATCTTAAAAAATCGTCATACAAACTTCAGATATTTAATTTATGTTAGTGAACAAATTGTTACAAGAGTTGTGTTTTATCTATTGAAGTATTTTTTCACAAGTGTCAAAAGCTGAAGAGGAATGCTTCAGCTTCCATTCATTCTTTAAATATTAAACGAATATTGCGGGAAAAAATGTTTAGAGAGATTTGAGTGACAACTACAATTTATCGCCAATAACAGTTTTTGCGTAAAAGGTTTATTTTCAATGTTAGGGAGCTTTGAAAGTGGCTTTCCATTCACATAACATAGAAAGTGTCCGGACACTTTTTTCAACATAGTGTATATTTAAAGAGCAATAAAGTAGTATTAGGCCTTCTCCATTCCAAAGAAGAAGTAAAATTTTAATCGCTGATCATGTGAAATATTACAAAACACTTAAAACGCTTAGCAAAAACCTAATCAAAATCCAAGCCCGGTTTTATATGTCACTAAAGCAGGAATAAAAGTAGTGAATTGTTTTATCTCTGAGCGTCACTTTTTTTGCACACAATAGTTAAATGACCAAGTAACAAGGACTCCGAGAAGTTTGGGGAGGGGACCAACTGGAGAGCTGTTAGGAGACAGATAAATAGCCTCCCGTCAAGGTTAACCAGCGTGTTCTTTAAAGCATATAGGGTTTGGCTGTCCTGCAAACATGGCTTTATGCACCATCTGACGGAGTTTCCAAGCCCATCGGTGTCCCCTATTGACAGACGGCAGGATGGGAGTGTTCCGGAGATAAATCTCAAAGCTGGCCCAGGTAGGACTAGAACCTGGGCACTGCAGATTATAAGTCCCCCCCTCGCCCCTAAATGCAGTGGTATAACATATTGAATAATATTTATGAATCAAAAATGTCGTTCTACTTGATGACTCAGAAAAAATCTTCATAATATAACGAAAAAGACTTGTAATGGATGTCTTTAATTCCAAGATCAACAACAGTAGTATCGCTGTTCAAGTATTCGGAATGAAGCTGATGAGAACAGTGAACGTTATTAAAAGCAGTGAGAATAATGAGAGTTCTGGCGCAATGTTAAAGTATAGGGAATATTTTCTCAAGAAAACCTATAATTTTATCTCTTTCACATACTTCACTTTCCGAAAATTAGTTTAACCCCTCATCCCCCAAAACTTCCCCCATAGGTTAACATGGGTTTCCCTATACTTTAACATTGCGCCAGAACTCTCATTCTTCTAACTACTACTGAATTAATAACTGAGAATTTAGAAGTAGAAACACCAAATTTGTTCTCTCGCCACAAAATTATTAATTCATCACAAGCCATCTGTGGTACACTCTACAAGTGCACTGTGAAAAGTCAAAGGCAACAGAATAAAATTTGATATCAATGTCATAAACACATGGCAGGCAGAGAATGTAGCGGACAATGAATTTACTTCGAAAGCACAAAATATTTTGGTTTGCGTTATTAAAATTTTCCATGTGGGGGAGCTTGTTTGCCCTCTCCCTTCTAGATCTGGTCCTTTTATCAACTCATTTCTGCTTATAAGGAAACATGTGAACGAGTGTTACTCGACCATGAATATGGGAAGATAGGAAGACAGGTATAAAGGGAGACATTTATGTCCTTATTTTTATGTTTAGTCTCTTTAGAACGAATAGCATAATATTACACTCTCTTTACGAAACTTTATTATTCTCTTTCCGATTTCGCAGCAATTATACCTAAATTTTCTTATGATAATCTTTTCAGAATTGATTTAAAGAAAGGAAAAAACGAAAAAGACCTAAGAAAGCCACAAAGATGCCTTTCAAACTATTATCGATGAAATGCATATTGAAGGATTTCGTTGCGACATTTATGATTAACAATAACGACGATTCTAAACTCGACACTTTAATATCCGAAGCAAATAACAAGACGAATGATCAAGCATTTTATGAGATCATTAAAATGAAAGTATGCTTTGTGTGAAAAAAAAGGCGCTCCCAACGTAAAGAAGCAGCTTGTTCGCATGTAATCAAGAACATATGAAAACGGCAACGGACAATAAACCAAATAGAGAGTACTGAGTCGTGTAAGCGATGTCTTGTCGCGGAATGACAGGGAAAACATTCTTTTAGGCATTTTCTTACAGAACCCAACTAAGTGCAAATAAAGCGTTTTTGCATATGCAATAATGCATCACGAAACGGTCTTAGAAAAAAAAAAGTAAAATTCTGAAGAGACGTTTATTTTTTCTTTGAATGGGCTTTTCCTTGGCTTTCAATATCACTTTAAATTGAAACCAGCGTTCCAAGATATATCAGGCATAAAGCTTTTGTACTTCAAAATTTCCTTCCCAAATTCAAATAAGTCTTGCATTATTTCTGTACAGTAGAAAGGAAAGGAGAAAAAAAATACGATCTGAAGTAGAGTCTGCTGAATGAATGAATAACACAATCGGTGTGTCTTTCAAGGTGGTTAAATTTATTTATTTCTGTTCACGATTTTTATGCGATGGCATTGGTTTTACTGAATTCTTTCAGATACAGTTATAACACTATACTCATGTATAAGTCGATTTGTAAGAAATTAAAGCGCTTGTGAATAAAATACTCTCATCAGTAAAATTCATTTTGGTTTTCTTTTTGCGATGAAAGTCGATAAATTTAAAGCTATTTCATTTGAATATCGAGCCGTTTTAGCACCGACAAATAGATTGAAAAGATAGAAAGTTCAAATCTAATGGACTGCAACAATGGGAGGTAATGTTAATTTTATTAAGATCTTCGCTTTCTTTAACATCGAAATGCAAAATATTGATTTAATTGTTCTACAGTAAGATTTCCAGGTGGTCCAAACATTTCCTCCCCCTTAACTAAACGCGTTTCCATATATAAAGCATTACTTAGACTTTTACTATTCACATATTATTTTCTTAATTTTAAGATGTAAATATTCCTAAGAGTATGTATAATCGGTGACCCTTTTTATTTGGAGATATATTGTATACTCCTTTAATTCTCTGTTTCACGAACGGCAAACCGTTTTTCTTTTAGAGAAAAAAAAAGTCCCCTACTAAACAGTGTGAAAACCTGAGTATCATGAAAGACTAGAACTGTAGAGATAACATTGAGTTGAAATCAAGACGAAGTAGAGGTTGAATTACAAGAAATGAAGAAGAATCTGAATCTTTCAGATCCATTTAAAAAACGCGTATTAACTACGATCATGTGCGAAACTGAAAAAAGTGTAATGGGAATATGATGCCTGAGAAGAAGTATAGAAGCCATTCCAGGAATGACAATCCTCTTTAACATGTCTTGTCTTCAATGCAATCATTGGTAACTATATAGCTGTAAACCTTGAAAAATTCTACGAAATTCTGGCGTATCTTATGTGTGTATTCGTATACTGTATATACTGTATATGTATATCACTGGATCTTTGCGGTTAGAGATTGTCACTTGTGTAACGAAATGCAATCTTGTGACGTGGTTTTTGATATATAAACGTTTTTTATGTAGCATCAAGTTAACTTTAGGGAAATTTTAATTTCATTAAATGAGTTTTTCAGCGGTACTTAAGAGTGAAATAAGCTGTAACGATAACGATGTCAAAAACACTGATAACACCAGAGGGGACGACAAGGCAATCGCCCTGTCAGTTCCTGAGAATATTAAGAAATGGATTAATCGTTAATAGTTTTGCCAATGTAGGTAAAAAATGCGTCGAACAACAACCCCCCCTCCTGTATTCCCCTAAAGAAATAATCTGAATACGCCATTAGGTCGAAAAAATATATATATTTCTGATTTTCAATATTAAAACATCGGAATCTGACAAATATGGAATACGTTCAGCTCAATATACAGTATGTATAGACCTATATAAAAACTTTATCAATCTAAGATAATTTTCAATATCAAAATCTAGGATTTTTTTTTGTAGTTTCATACATTATGTTAATATCGCTGTTTGATTGATTACAAAAAGAAACTTTCAGATCAATTTCATTGATCATTGATTGATTTTTTTGATATCATTGATTGATTTTTTTTTTTTTTTTTTTTTTTGAATTTACTTATTGAAATTTTGGGTTTCCAAACTATTTTGACTTCAGGACCATTTTTCTATTTTTTTTGCGGACCCACACAGAAAAGATTACACACAAAAGTGTATTACATCATTGATAAATCGGTTATGTTTGTTTGAAAATAAAGTCAGGAATAAATATATATTGATTGGCTTTTAGCTTGGCTGATGTCCTATTAGTATGATTCCTTTAAAAGACACACATAAAAGACTATGATAACCTAGGAGCTCTATTATAGGTAATATATCCCTCTAATTTATTTATTATTTTATTTTTGTTGTTGTTGTGTACACTAACGAGCCAAAACATTATGACTACCTACCTAATATGATGTTGGTTCTCCACGTACCGCCAAAACAGCTCTTACCCGGTAAGGCATGGACGCTACAAGATTTCTACGGGTGTCTTGTGGTATCTGGTACCAACACGTTACCAGCAGACCCTTTAACTCTTGTAAGTTACGTGGTTGAGCCGCCGCAGATGGATTTGTTGTTCCAACACAAACCACAGATGCTCGATTCGATTGATGTCTGGGGAATTTGGAGGCCAGGGTAATACCTGTTAGCCTTCCTCATGTTCCGCGAAACATTGTCAAGCAATCAGGGAAATGTGGCATTATCATGCTGATAGACGCCACTACTAGAGGGGAAACCATTGCCATGAAATGATGTACCTGATGTGCAATGATGTTTAGGTAAGTGGTAGATTTCATAGTTTCCTGCAGATGAATGACTGGCCTCAGGTTTTCCCAGCAGAACATTGCTCAAAGCATTACACTTCCTCCACTAACTTGTTTTCGTCCCACGGTGCATCATGGTGCCAACACTTCCCAGGTAAACGATGTACACATACCCGGCTGTCCACATGGTGCAACAGGAAACGAGATTAATCGGACCAGACAACCTTCTTCCAATCATTCAAGGTCCAGTTTTGGTGCTCACGTGCCCATAAGGCTTAGCGGGTAATCTATGTATATAACCATACTAAGGCATAATGAAATTATTATTATTTAAAAAAAATGAGGTTAACATGGGAACTCGGTGCGGCCTGTAGCTATGCAGCCCCATTTTCAGCAGGGTTCGATGTACTGTGTGTTGTGACACATTGCCCCCGTCACTAGCATTCAAATTACGGGCGAGTTGCATCACAGTATCCCTTCTGTTGGCTCGTACTATATGGGATAGCCTTCACTCACCTCTAGCATTGATGAACCGTGGTAAGCTCACACCTTGCCGATGGTTCATGGTTTTTCCGTTCTTGGACCACTTTTAGAAGGTACAAACCACGGCTGACAGTGAGCACCCCACGAGCCTTGTCATCGCGGAAATGCTTTGGCCTAATCGTCTGGCCATTACAATTTAGCCTTTGTCAAACTCATTAAGTCCACTGCCTTTCCCATCTGAAGAACAAGAATAACACTTATTAACATAACTCAATATCAGGTATTATTTATACCGTTTCATGATTTTCACATGCACCACTGTTTACCTGCAGTTGGTTCGATTTGCATAAATACGCGCTGGTCATAATGTTTTATCTCATCGGTGTATATATATATATATCTGTGTTAAGTATATTTTTGGAAGTGTTGAGATGGGGATGTTACTCGTGAGTTGTTATTCGGGTCTGTGCTGACTGGCTGCATATGCTCACAGCAACGAGAGTGCTTTTATGACAAACCTGAGGCGTGAGTGCGAATGAGGGAGAGAATCGCGTTAACAAGGAGGATTAGTCTGAGCTTCGCTGTCAAACTGGAAGGACATTTGATGTGCGTCAAGGGGACGCCACTCTTTAAACCCTTAAGGAGAGGATTCAGTTCTATGTGAACCAAGGTATGGTTCTATGTGAACCAAGGTATGGTTCTGTGTGAACCAAGGTACGTATATTTGAATGGTACGTAATCGTATATTTGAATGGTACGTAATCGTATATTTGAATGGTACGTAATCGTATATTTGAATGGTACGTAATCGTATATTTGAATGGTACGTAATCGTATATTTGAATGGTATGTTTGAACCAGGTATATATTTGAAGGTATGTTTGAACCGGGTAATAAGCAAGGATTAAATATCCTCTCACCGAGTTTTGAGGTCGGTAAAGCGATTTCTGCAAAGCGCAGATTTCCACCTCATTGTATGAATGCTTGCAGTAGCAAAGCAGCATTCAGATTAAATTTGGGTAGATTGGAGGGAGTCCACAGAACATCTAGGGAGCCGAATCATTCAGATCTTCAGCGCAGCGAAGGCCCTCGGAATCAAGCGCATCCCCAGCACCTAATTATATGAGAAAGTAAATAAACTGTTTCATCCATCAATTACTCTCGCTCTTGGATTGTCGGTTATCTGTCTAGCAAGCTTTTCAGCAAGTCTGAGGCATATGTCAGTACGGGCATAACAACCCCTCGAACCTGTGATTTCATTTAAGTGATGGTAAATGTAATTAAGGGAGTGATCGAACTCCTCTATTAACGGTTAATTCATTTATGACCCCGTCCCACAAAATACGAAATAGACTTGTCCCTACAATACACAAACACTTACCCGAAGACATGCTCTGTGCTTTAGGAGTCAGGTACGCTAACCACTAGACCAGTTAGGGCTAAATTTTCATGATTATAAAAGTCATCTACGTTGCAGACTGGTATTAAAGATTCCCAAAAAGCTCTTTTTTTAAAAAAAGAGGTATAAAGGGTTGGGTTGTTGGGTTGTTTTACTTCTGAGCGGCACTTTTTTGAACACCATGGGCTAAATGGCCAGGTCACATGGACCCCGAAGGCTCCGAGAAGGTTGGGGGAGGGGACCCACTGGAACAGCTTCGGGAGACAGATGGTAGCCTCCCGTCAAGGCCATCCAGCGTGTTCTTTAACGTGCACAGGGTATGGCTCTCCCGCACACGGGGCCACGGCTTAACGTCCCATCCGACGGACGAAGAGGTATAAAGGGATGTAGCTCAAATCGACAAGACCTAATCTCAGTTTACGATTCTGTGTATGATATCTTAGGACTATTTCAAGGAACCCTTGAAAGTGTAGAGTGCTATTTCTACCCTTCTAATCTTGAGAAAGATGCACTATTAAATGAATATATGTTTCTCTAGAACATGAGAGTCACATTAAAAAATAGTTTCCATCCATGATAGTCACGAACATCGCATCCGTATAGCTTGTAAAAATTTGAACAATTTCGAAATAGGATCGTTAAACACAAGGTAAAAAACATACTCCTCATTTGTTTCGTGTTGGAAAAGCTTCAGATGCTTTCTTTTTTGGGCATTCATATCCCCGACAGAATGGGTTTCAAGAATGCTTGACGCAGCTGTACGAAGCAATGTATCACGGTAATAATAAACTACCAGCAGCTAACAATGTCAACCTGATCCATTGTTAAGGCAGTTTTGCGAGAAAGAAAGTCTGCAAAAATCGTTCTTCGATGAAGCCAAGAGAATTTGTTGCAACGCAAACATCGAACTTTTTCCCC
This sequence comes from Ryuthela nishihirai, assembly GCA_038380435.1. Lineage (NCBI taxonomy): Eukaryota > Metazoa > Arthropoda > Arachnida > Araneae > Heptathelidae > Ryuthela > Ryuthela nishihirai. The sequence goes on from JAWZYU010000011.1 coordinate 18,702,492, forward strand.
CGTTTGTTTGGTCTCTCTCCACCGTTGTTCCGTGTGAGCACTCTACTCCTCTGCAGTTAGGTGCTGTTCTCTGCTCGTTTACACATACGTCGCTTTTCTGATGTTGATACTGTTTCTGTGGGAGTTCCGTTGAGATGTTTCCGCCAAGCTGACGGTAAACACGGAGTTATCAATTTCGCCATTGCCGTCACGCAAGACTTCTGCATTATCGCCACTGAGGCAAAAGTCACAATAATTGGAGTTAAACGTTTAACATTTGCGTGATCGAACAGATTTGTATTTATTTGCTGTTAGGCTAGGAAACGAATGTTTCTCTTAGGGCAAACAGTACAAACGTAGGCTCGTAAAGATATGTTGTTTGTTTTTGTTTTTACACTACACTGAGAGCAAAGAATAAAAACTGATATATTATTGCAAAAAAGGACTACGGTTAACTCATCGATAGTTATTCAGTCGGCACTGCGCCAGGCTTGTAACCGAATGATCTCAGGGTCGAGGCTCAACTGTGTCTGCTTTGAGATTTTTCTCCACTGCTCCTAGGGTGAAGGTTGGTTCAGTCTATAGCTTGCCAGGCTTATAATATGTAATTCCCAGATTCAAGTCCCCCCGTGCCAGCACTGAGATTTATCTCTGCTAAACACTCTATCCTACCATCGGTCAATAGTGGCGCTGATGGGTTTGGAAAGACCGCTGTCTGTCGGATGGGAAGTAAAGCCGTTGCCCTGTGTCCTAAAGAGCCATACCTTGTGCGCGTTAAAGAACATGCTGGATATCTTTAATGGAACGCTTCAAGTCTGTCTCCTAACAACATGTGAATCCCCTTCTTCTAACCTTCTCTGAGCTGTTGGAGTCCCCTGTGACCTGGCCATTTAGCCTAATGTGTGAAAAATAAAGTGCCGCTCAGAGTCAAAACAACTTAACCTTCAGTGAGAAAATGCATATCATGCTCTTGCAAAGGTCGTCTTCCGTCGGATGGGACGTTAAAACATGCTACTTCGCAAGTTAAAAACATGCTTCACGGGATTTGAAGCGAGGCCATCTCATCAGCTCCCATCTGTCTCCAAAGAGTTGTCTAGAGCAGTGTTGTCCAACTTCTCTAAGACCGCTGGCCATTTTTACTTTTGCCAATATTTCGCGGGCCAAAAACAGAATAGGATAGGATAGGTAATTAAGAAATCAATTCATGTCACCTCAAAAAATTATTTTATTTATACGAAAAATAATTAGTAATAATTAACCTAAAAAACCTCAAAAAATTATTTTATTTAAACAAAAAATAATAAGTAATAATAAACCTCAAAAACCTCAAAAAATTATTTTGCTTATACGAAAAATAATAAGTAATAATAAACCTCAAAAACCTCTAAAAATGATTTTATTTATACCAAAAATAATAGGAAATAATAAACCTCAAAAACCTCATAAAATTATTTTATTTATACGAAAAATAATAAGGAATAATAAACCTCAAAACCTCAAAATATTATTTTATTTATACGAAAAATAATAAGTAAAAATAAACCTCAAAAATTTATTTTATTTATACGAAAAATAATAAGTAATAATAAACCTCAAAAATTATTTTACTTATACGAAAAATAGTAAGTAATAATAAATCTCAAAACCCTGAAAAATTATTTTATCTATGCGAAAAATAATAAGTAATAATATACCTCAAAACCCTGAAAAAAATTATTTTATTTATACGAAAAATAATGAGTAATAAATAATAAACCTCAAAACTTCAAAAAATTTTATTTATACCAAAAATAATAAGTAATAATGAACCAATATAAATTTTCTAAACCTTATCAAATATTTAATAAATTTAATGGGAGCATTGTGGCCGTAGTTGTTGGGCAATAAGAATACAATGAGTAAATTGAAATAATACAATAATAATTGCAAATAGAAATAGTAAGTTGAAATAATGCAATAATAATCGCAAATAGGATGAGTAAGTTGAAGATTGCATATCAAGTAAAGTAATATAAGTTGACGAAGAATTATAAAGTGGATTACAGATATTTATTTAGAATTTCAAGTAAAAACTTAATTTTGTTCGCGGGCCACAAAAATCCTTGTGCGGGCCTTATACGGCCCGCGGGATGCTAGTTGGACAGCGCTGGTCTAGAGAATCCTTTGAGCCATACACTTGTTGCACACAATGGGTTTAATAGTCGTATCACAAGGACGCAGAGAGCCCAGAGATGGGAACCTACTGGACTGCCGTTAGGAGACAGATGGTCTCTCAAAGCCATCCAGTGTGTTTTTTAGCGTGCACAGAGTATGGCTCTCCCGCACAGGGAGCCACGGCTTAATGTCCCATCGGACGGACGGCGGCCTTTCTAAGCCCATCGGTTTCCTCTACTGACCGAGGGCAGGGTGGAGAGTTTTTTGCACATAAATCTCAACACTAGTCGAAGTGGGACTCGAACATGGGAACTACAGATAACGAGCCTGGCATACTACCAACTAAGCCACCCGGCTCCCATTCAAAGTAAAACAACCGAACTTTAAAGTGTACAATGCTCACTTTTTTTTCGATGTCTTCAGGCATATTAAATCGTAAAGAATAGATATCGAAAATATGGATATTATTCCAGATAGAGTTGCAATTTATATTATATAAGTTGTGCGAATACACTATAAAACTTCATTTTTTGAGAAATAATCGATAGAAAAATACTCCAATTAAAAGAAACTTGGTCTCTTTTTCAATTACCGGGACCTTCGACATCGGGAGTAAGAAGCCAATCCTGTCTTTCCTGCAGGAATGAATTGACCGAAAGGATAAAATGCAATAAAACTTTTTATATCTAAAAAAAATCATGTTTTCGGCTAGTAGAGTGTAGAGTAATGTTTCTCAAGTACGGCCAGCAGACAGTTTAGATGGGGCCACCAGAAGATTTCAGCTACTGAAATAAAAAGTAAATATTAATGTAATAATAATATTACTTATAGTACAAATTTCTCATAAAAAATAACATTCGCAAACAAACGTAACAATATACTACATTCCAACTTATTTGTTGTTTACTTATAGAAACCGTTCCTTTAACCAAAGTCGTAAAAAGTATATTAATTTGTCCTTACACAGTCTGAGGATATTTAGTAATTCACTAATTATATGTTAAAAATGAAAAATAAAGTTTTCATATTCCAAAAAAAAAATGCTTTTCTATTAGTTTACAAGTTTTCACATATAAACCTTTTAAAATTGATAGCATTTCATTTAATTTTTCTTAATTCGACCACAGTGATTTATAGTGATCGGTAATTCGGCAGCAAAATACTTATATCTTTTGAAGATCATGGATGTTTAGCGAACCTGACTACAAGGTAATTGGTAAGTCCCTGTGAAAATATTTGTATGCTGTATTTGAAACCAACGCCAGAGAAAAGCTTACTCAACTCCTTCCTTGAAAAATTATGAAAAATAAAAATTGTTAAAAATAAAAGCGTAAATCTGACAAGTATAGAATTTTGGGAGATAAACGCTATTGCAGCTAAAATTTTTTTTGAATAATCGATAAGCATACAAATGAGAAAAAAAAATCTTTTTTAGATGGCATCCTCAAAAATGGGATTTCGTCATCATAGAGAGGGTTAAAATCCCATCGCATATTACTGAACAAAAAAAAAAGTACTGTCCAGAGGTGTCGTGAACTCATGATTCACAGAACTGAAATCACACAATGGACCCTCGTTGCGATCAGAACATCAGAGTTTGTAGTCCGTTTCCATCCTCTGGCTTTCGCACGAACCCATGAGTCACCTGCCGTAATTTTTGCGCCGCACCCAGAGAGAAAAATTATTTCCATTGTTACGAAAACAACGGTGACTAAACGTTCGGTTACTCACCTCTCTGATCCTATTTGGTTGTCTGCGCTGGAACCGATCTATCGGAAATGAGACTTATATATCAGTGCTTCGAACCTCGCAGAGGAGGAGGAGGACAAAGTATTATGTACCGGCCCTTTCGCGATTAAGACTCTTTGATCTACAATTTCCGGCGTTCTTGCTCTCTCATTGACTCTTATCGTGCGTGAGTGTTGCCATAAAAAGAGGGCTGGGCTCTTGTTTTTTTGACATGAAGACAAATAATTTCTAAAGAGGGTTTTCGTGCAGCTTTTGGGGCAATACATATATAAATGGGATAAACGGGTTTGCTGTGTAATTTACCTTCATAATGATCTCTGAAAGGTTTTTTGAGGAGTGATATTTCTTGGTTTAGATTAAATAAATCTAGAGAAGAAAATAAATAATTTTCCGATTTTATTTTTATTTATTGGCAGGCTGATTCTCCTTGGGGTTTTCGTATTTCGATCCCGTTGTTTGTTTTGAGAAATAACCATCATATTGTTACACGGATTATTCTCAATTTGAAGAAATAAGTTCTTTTAATGAATTGAAGATGGGCTAAATCGGTCTGTTAGATCAGAAACTGCAATAGCAATCGACGGAGATATACACAAACAGTGGTATTGTTCTGTCTAGTTTCGCAGATATTCGGTCCTGATTAACATATCTCGTGTCGCTGGGAATCGATTTCTAAAGAAACAATAGTATTCCAAGGGTCGAAGAATTACGATATAAATAGAACAAATTGGGCTACCACTACAGTGCATTAAACTTTAAGATGATGCCTAAAGCGTACACGAGATATGTATTATCTATTCCACTAGTTTGAAAGGAAGGTGGTTACTTAATTTTTATAGCGATAAGTATATACTTTTCTGCGGTAAAAAATATAACTTACCCCTCAAGCAGCCGCTTGCCACGGATGTCTGACACCCCAAGAGCCTGACAGTTTAATTCACCATAGAATAGAGAAGATTTGTATGGCGAGATTTTAGCAGATAGACAGCACAAGTCCATTTGAACAGCAACCAAGAGGCGTCGGCCACCATGAATGGTTTTTGGTGAGAGTCACTGATTTTTTTTTTTATTATGTATCACATCATCGCCTCTGCGGCTATGATGTGAACCATGCTTACCTTAAACTTCAAATTCGTTCAGATCCGGCTTCAAGTTGAGCTTAACAATCTACTTACGGTTCACCGGACCCCTATTTAACTTGAAAAATACGACGGACCACAGTAGAGAGATCCGCTATATTTTACCTACTTAGACGCCTCAAAAATGAATTTCTTGCGGACTCCCTTAGATATTACCGCGGACCACAGGTTGGGAACCGCTGATTTAGGTGACTGTTAGATAGATCGACGAAACAAATCTAGACAGTTTGAACCTGACTTTCAACTAGACAATTTTCAGGTTGTATTGCATATTTTGTGGGATAGTAGCGACTGAGATGAGTTGGCTTTAAATTTTCGAGCCCTTTCCTAAGTAAGTCCGAAATTCTGCATTTTATAAGTTAGTAGTTCCTGTTTATCAGCTATTTAATCATTTTTATTTTTCCTTTGTCTTGCAATGTTTCATAGATCAGTATTTTGTAAATTGCATTGCAGGAGTAAATCATTCCCGCCATTAAAAAAATTACCACAGATGCATTGTCACGTGGTATTTTTGGGGGAAATAAAATCTTTCATAATACCTATTCGTTGTGGAATAATTTTGGCAATTTCTATACGTATAGACAGCGGTATTCGACGCTTACTGCCTAAACTTTTGATGCCCAGGAGGGCAAAAGTTAAGGAATCTAGCCATGCAAATATAAGTAAAGCAAACCGCTTTCAATAATACTCATTTTTCGTAAAACCTTTTGCTGCATTCGTAACGTTCCGATGTGTTTGAGAATGCACTTTATAAGATTATTTATTGTTTTTTTGCATATATATATATGATATTTTTTACACATATATATATACATATAGATATACATATATATGTATATCTATTGAATCAGCTGCCTATATTGAGATTCATATGAAGGTACTTAAAAATTATCAGGGGGGGGGGACAAACTCGAAATTCGGAGTTGCCAGATTCGAGTCCCAACTGTGCCAGTAGATTTATCTTCGCTAACCTTTGCCTTCGGTAAGATAGAGAACACTGATTGTCTTGGAAAGGTCGCCATCTGTCGAATGTGACATTAAGCCGTGGCTCCATGTATAGGAAAGCTATTACCTTTGCACGTTTAACAACACGATGGTTGGCCTTGAAGGGTTGAATGGTTGGCCTTTGGCTCCTAACTGCTTCCCCAACCTTCTCCGAGGCCTTAGGGGTCCTTCTGACCTCGTCATTTATCTCATAACATCCCAACCCTTCAATTTAAGGTGGGGCGTGTGCAGAGATTGAAAATGGGCACTTCGGTCCTCCCACCCACACACATACACACAAAACAAACAACCTTACATGAAACTGGAAAGAAAACAACTACCGTATTTTATGCCATATAAGATACAGTCCATTTCAGCAGAGAATAATTAGGAAAAAAAACTTTTTTAATACATCGAAGCATTTAATGTTTAATTTGGGTGACATTTTGAAAATATCGCGAGCCACTCCTCCCCTCCCTCCCACAAAAAATTCTGGCGCGCTTGTATTTAAGTATATCATAATTTTACTTCAGGAACTTCAACTCTTACTTTTCAGTGCATGTAATCTTACGTAAAAATGAAGTGTCTATTAAATTCCTCGCCACTTCTCAGTTTCAGTTCAAGCAGAGTGTGAACATGAGATCCGTCTGATAAACAGACGTGGTTAAAAATCCATCAAAGCGTAAACCGAGAAAGGAAAACGACAACCAGTCTCGCATTATTAGCACTCATCCCGTTAGCAAAGAAAAACTGTTTATGTAAAATCTGTCATACGTAACCAGGATGAAAGCTGCATGGGAAGATGAAACGAGCTGTGTAAATCTTCCTCCCCGACACGTGTTAACAGATATAGGTCGCAAATAGACGCAGTTAACAGCGAAGGAGTCGTGAGCATGATTACCAGCACTCTTAGCTGCGACAGAGGCACGCCTGAGAAAGTGGGAAAGCTTATGCAGATGTATCGCTTGATATTAGTCATTTTGCACTCGATATTGATTCGTGTATATACAGTTCATCAAACATTCGATAGATTCAGGACAATGCAGTCAGTCTCTGCACAACAAGACCAGTGAAACATAAACAAGGGAATATGTTAATGATGGTATTTTCCGAAAAGGTCTGGAACTCTGAGGGTATGTATCGACTAGGGGCTAAGCTTCAAAATGCCAGTGAGGTTATATCCCGACATAAAATATAATGGTAGTGCATCCCGACATAAAAATACTTATGCAAGTATATCCCGACATAAAAATACGTATGCAAGTATATCCCGACATAAAAATGCTTATGCAAATATATCCTGACATAAATATGTTTATGCAAGTATAACCCGACATAAAAATGCTTATGCAAGTATAACCCGACATAAAAATAGATTTGAAAATACATTTCGACATAAAAGTGAATGTTCAAATACATCCCTACATAAAAATGCTTAGGCGAATTTATTTAATACTTGTTCAAGTATATCCCGACAAAGTATATCGGCTTTAAAATGCTGATGCGGATGGATATATCCTGATAAGTTTCAGAACTTTAAAATATTGATTCTGGTATATTCCAACAAGGAATTCAGCTTAAATATACTTACGCTTGATCAAGATACAGATTAAATATGCTTACACTTCATAAAGACGCAGATTAAATATGCTTACGCCCCATAAAACTCAGAATTTTTATACTTTGTTGCGGATAAATTGTGTTAGTAGACCTCATAACATTAAATTTAAACCTTGTTTATTGCCTATGATTTTCTTCGTAGATATTTTATTCTAAAATTTTTTCACATAAGATGTAAACTGTAGAGTCGCTAGCATGCTCGATCGTAAATTGAGGTATGCTTTTTCGAGTTCATGCTGTGAAGTAAAGATTTTTTCGTTTTCTTCCTTTACTGTTGGGGAAAAATAACACGCTGGCGAACGGAAAAAGTCGCCGTCCATCATATAGGATATCATGCTGTGTAACTGTGTTGCTCGTAAGAACGATCTGACTGAAATTGTGTATTAATGAAATTTACGCAACCCAGCTCATGTGAATTAAGGAAATTTATTTTTTGGGAAATTAAAATTGGAAAGCGTATAACACAAAATCATTCAAAATCGTCAAGGCCATCCAGCATATTCTTTGAACGTGAACAGAATATGGCTCTTCAGCACACGGAGCCACGGTTTAACGTCCCACCCGATGGGTGGTGACCATTCGAAGTCCATTGGTGTACACTTTCTGAATAAGGGCATGGTGGGAATTTAGCGCATATAAATGTCAAGTCTGGCACAGGTGGAACTCGAACTTTGGAAAGACAGATTACGTACCAGGCGCGCTACCTACTGAGCTACTCTTCTCCCAATTTATCAGTAATCATGTCTTTTATTGTTGTTGTCAATGTTCAGCGAAACACTGATGTCCCAATTAAAAAGTGATTTCTTTTTTATCCGGATTACACGAACTCTTTTGGTATCATCCTGGTGAACCAGTTGTCAAAAACGGGGCATCATGACCCACAAGAATTGTATTCTAGCATGTTGGCCATTTGGCTTCTGACAACCAAATCATCCGACTCATTTCAAATTCCGTCAGCTGTACATGACATCAAGTTACGACTGTTAAAGGCATTGAACACTCTTCACAGGATATTTTCTAGCCAATTTGTTTTCCCTTCGTACACCTCTGCCAGGAGATAGGCAACAATAATAGGGGACTGAGAGGCCGTGGTCAGTGAATGTCCTATCATATCCGAAAACTTGTTTGACTGGTGGGTTGTTTTAATTTTGAGCGGCACTTTTTTGCACACCATGGGCTAAATGGCCAGGTCACATGGACCCCAAAGGCTCAGAGAAGGTTGGGGGAGGGGACCCACTGGAACAGCTGTTGAGAGACAGATGGTAGCCTCCCGTCAAGGCCATCCAGCGTCTTCTTTAACGTGCACAGGTAATGTCTCTCCCGCACACGGGGCCACGTCTTAACGTCCCATCCGACGGACGGCGGCCTTTCCAAGCCTATCGATGTCCCCTACTGACCGTGGGCAGGGCGGGGAATTTTGCGGAGATAAATCTCAACGCTGACCCAGCTGGGACTCGAACCTGGGAACTACAGATTACGAGCCTGGTGCGCTACCGACTGAGCCACCCCCACCCCTTTGACTGGTGACAGGGAAAGTGCTGGTCAAGGAAGCATATACATATCACGTAAGCACTGTCACAACATGAGAGCCGTATGTGAGCTAGCACTGTTCCGCAGAAAAGTATCATTTTGATGAGGTGTAGAAAAGGCAGAATGATTCTAGATGGTGACCCCGGTATGACATTACCTGATGCGAACTGGATTACCAATGCCCCCAAACTGTCTCCAGACGTCCTGGATTCAAAACAGAAAGGGAATTATTCATTAAAGACGACACGATACTAGTCTTGTCCTCAAACAGCTCTCTCTTTTCACCACTGAATACAGAGACGACGATTGGATGGGGTAGACAAATCAACAGATGGCGGCGCGAATGCAGCCCGATTATCGCAGTTTTCTTCTAATCATGTTCCCTGCCCCAGGCGCAGACAGGGATGGTGTTAAAATCTTGGAAATGTGGTGACTTATAACAGATCTGTCTTATGTCGCTAGTTGGTGAATACATCGATTCCTAGTCAATTCGGAGGATTCTTCTGATGCTCGCTGCTTTTACGACATGTCCGGATATCTTCCTGTACCAGTTGTTGCCAACAGCGTCCAACGGTTTGTTTGGGCATCACGACCCGCAAGAATTGTGTTCTAGCTTGTTGACCATTTGGCTTCTGACAACCAAATCATCCGACGCATTTCAGATTCCGTCAGCTGTACATAACACCGGCTTACGACTGTTAAAAGCATTGTACACTCTTCACAGGTTATTCTCTCGCCATTTTGTTTTCCCACTGACGTTTACCCCCTTTTTTATAGTCCCTTCAGATTCCTACACTTCAATACGTGTAGTGCCGGACACATTTTTGGACATTCTGTGCCCTAATCGACAGTGGCGGTTTTAAGCATACGCAACCTAGGATTTTGCTTAGAGCCCCTCGCTTTTAGGTACCTGTGAAAATATTATGTTACTTCAAATGAAACTTTTTTTCGTATTATACGTATATTTGTTGCACTATGACTTAATATTTTACCTTGGTAAAAATCTTCGTTTCATTGTATCAGTATGTGCTCATTGTATTGTTATTTTGACTTACATAATATAAACTTGTATATATAAGAGGCTTCGCAATCCAGCTTGCCTACGGCCTCCCACATCTTAAAGCCGTCGCACTTGATTGGCTCAACATGCAAATCATTTACGCTGATATATACCACAACTCTACATACAAATTATTAAGTCACTCAATCGATTGGGGGGCTGAGGAGGCTCAGTCGGTAGCGTGCCAGGATCGTAATCTGAAGTTCCCAAGTTCGAGTTCCACATGGGAGAGCTTTGAGATTTATCTCCGAAAAATTTCCCACCAGCTCTCTGTCAGTAGGAACACTGATGGGCTTGAAATAAACTGCAGTCCGTCGGATGGACCGTGGCCCTATGTACGGTAGAGCTATACCTTATGCAGATTAAAGAAGATGCTGGATGGACTTGGCGGGAGGCTAGAATCTGTCTCCCAACAGATGTCCAGTGGGTTTCCTTCCCCCAACCTTCCAGGGTCCTTGTGACCTGGGCATTTAGCCCATTGTGTGCAAAGCGTACTGCTCAGAGGTAAAACAACCCAACCCACTCGATCGATTCTTTCTACAAAGAGCAATTTCAATGACGAGCATTGTATATTGCATACTGACCGATGATTTAAACACCTCTAAAACCTTAATTCCTTTAGTTTCAGGAGTGGGGTGGCTCAGTCTGTAGCACGCCAGACACGTAATCTGTAGTCCCAGATTCGAGTCCCAGCTGGGCCAGCGTTGACATTTATCTCCGCAAAAATCCCCGCCCTGCCCACGGTCAGTAGGGGCACCGATGATCATGGAAAGGCCGTCGGATGGGACGTTAAGCTGTGTACTCGTGTGCGACAAAACCATATCCTGTACACGTTAAAGAACTCGCTGGATGGCCTTGACAGGAGGCTGCCATCTGTCTCCCAACAGCTGTTCCAGTGGGTCCTCTCCCCCAACCTTCTCTGAGCCTTCGGGATCCTTGTAACCTGGTCATTCAGCTCATTGTGTGAAAAACAGTGGCGCTCAGAGGTAAAACAATTCAACCTTTAGTTTCATTAATTATCTACTATTTTACATGGAAATTACATACAGCAATACAGAAAAACTAGCACTGACACAATATATTATCACTATTCTGCACTTCTCCAAAGTATATAAAGTCATCTTATTTGAAAAAAAAAAGAACTAAGCAAAAATCATATGGTATAAAAATTCTTTAAACTATATATTATAAAAATTACAATTTGATATTACTATTAATTGCAATTAATTATATTGATATTAAGAAAACGATAATTTCATCAATCGCATTCAAAGATGTGTTTTTATAATCGAGCACTGATCTGAAAAAATGTCTCAACAGATGGTGCAAGCCTCCTCTGCATTGTCGTTTGCGAAAAGAAAGAGTACAGTCCCAGTGCAAACGTTTTTCAGCAAATGTAAAAGCCTTCAGCGGCGCTGTGCGACCGGACGTTTATGCTGGTTTTAACGGTGTTGGCCTCCACACTAAATATAGCGCGCGATCCGTGGGTTATGAGGACACCGGAAAAACTATCTTCTTTGTGAGGTACGACTACATCCGACACTTGGGGTTATGCTGGAAACGCAGACAGCTGTCTTACGAACAAGAATACCGTTATTTGGAAGTATGCGATTCCTACATTTTTGTTGATGTTTCACTGAAGGCGATTTGTTCATAAACTGACTTTGCTAATAGGTGGCGAATCTTTACCTCTGGAATCTGAGCACTTTAGATAAACTCGCCGAAAAAAGGACATTAATATATAGAGTATTTCAAGACGATTTGATCTTAAGTATTGCAAGATATATTACAGGGAGTAACCTCTTCTTGTAAAAAAAAAACTCTATTTTAGTTAAAATATAATTTGTCTTATAAAAACAATTTCCTTTGGTAACTTTTTTGGTGCAAGTTTCCCTTTTACACTTTAACCTGGACTGGTTTAGTTCTTTTCTGAGCTGCGCTTTTTTTGCGCATAATGGGCAAAGTGGCCAGGTCACAAGGATTCCAAGAACTCAGAGAAGATTAGGAGAAGGATACGAAATGGACAGATGTTAGGAGACATATGATAGGTTCCCATCAAGTCCATCCAGCTTGTTTTTTAACGCGCGTAGAGTATGGCTTTCTTGCTCACGGCGCCACGGCTTAATTCCCCATCTGATGGACGGCGGCCTTTGCAAGCCCAAAGGTCTCCCCTTCCACCAAGGGTAGAACGGGGTTCGCGGAGATAAAATCCAAACTCTGGCACAGGAAAGTAATCTAAAGCAAGACGCACCGGTTTCACCTGCACACCACTACCATCATATCGGGAAATGCCCTTTTCGCCGCTAACTACGGTCGGGGACAAGACTGCACCATATAGATGCAGCTCATTCCCGACTACCCTATGGCGAGCAGTCCTATGGAAGGAAAGCTCATCCATCGGTCAAAACCTAAATTTACTCTGTTTCCCGGTTAGCCACAACAAGGATATATAGATCCGAGTTGAGTCGGCTCCCGGGGTGGGAACTCTTAGTTGGACCCAGATTTTGAAGAAGGGCCGTAGCCTACTAGAGGTCTCAAGTCGTTCAGCAGGGCCCTGAACTGCTCCACAGAGCACCTGATTGAGGTCTTAGCACCGTCCAACCGGAGTCCAAACCGGTCAGCGATACTTTCGACCTCGAGATGGCCTTAGCTAATCCAACCGGGCACCACAACACCGGTCGGAAGAGCCTTCGACCGCACTGGGCCACAAGCCCTCCCCCCCCCCCCCCCCACCACCACCACCGCGACAAGGTGGTTCCCTGTCGAGGGGGAAACTCTGGCACAGTTGGGATTCGAACTGGAAACCCCGAACAATTTTAATAAATAAATCAATGATTGACAGATAACGAAATGTCACACGACTCATGGCGCTGTTGTCCCCTTCAGAAACGGAACCACATTTCATTTGAAAAAGAAAAAGAAAGACGACCCGAATAGCAGTCCCCTTTTTTTTTTAAAAAAAAAAGGTCATAAAACATGGAGAGTAGAATCTACGGCCAATGAAACTGCTCTTAAGCATATGTCCATATAGAGAGAAAATTATGAGTGAGAGATTTTTATACTGGGCTTTCGCTTAATATAATAAAAAAAAATAAATAAATACCCCCTCAAGCAGCTGCTTGCCACAGAGGTCTGACAGGAGCCTGTCAGTTTATATGCCATAGTAGAAGGTCTGAGAGAATGGCAGGACCTCAGCAGAAAAACGACACAAACAGCCATGCCTAGCCAAGACAAATTAACTTTTTGGGAAATTAAGGCTTGAAAGCGTATAAAACAAAATCATTCAAAAGTCCGGGTAAAGTTCGTCAAAATGCGTAGATATGTGCATAAAACAAAAATTAATCGATTGTATTTATGCGCTAAAATAATTTAAAATTCAAAGTATACAAAAAAAATACATTTTTTTTCGGACAACTATGGGATGCTGATTTTCAAAAAGAATGAAATGCTCCATTTTCCGAATTTTTACACTCTCTGTCAAGGGAAATTTCAACTAATAGATCATTAGGGAATGCAAATATTTTATTAACACTTATAAAACGCAAACATAATTTTTCCGTTAGCTCTTAAAATGAAAACGTTGAGTTTTTTCGCCCACCCACATATTCAGAGCATGGGATTCGTTTGAAATCTGACCATTCCTTAACTCTTTTCACCGCTAAAGAGCGCTGCTAAAACTATTGAGGGATGGAAAGCGCGAATCATAATGTTATGCCAATGCACATATCGAACCCAAATGGAATTTTTCACTTATATCTAGAAGCAGAAAACCTAAATCCTAAAGAAACCTATCTAAAAAACCAAATGGAATTTTTCACTTATATCTAGAAGAAGAAAAACCGAATGTCTGTTGATGGATAGACGTGAAAGTGGAAACAATAGCTTTTTTTTTTCGTTTTGCTTTTTTTAAATGGGTTAAAAATGAAAAAACTTGAAACGAAATCAAAAACTTATTGTGATTAATCAATAGCATTGTGTTCTGTTGTTTTATCATTTTCGCAGACTATTAAATCTGACCTTATATTAACAGGAAAAACTACACATCGCCTCTGGCGAATGTAAGATGCTCGTTTCCAAAGAGAATGAAAATTAACATTTTCAAACATTTGCACCCGTTAACCGTGATAATTGGAATTAATAATATGATTGAGAAAATGCAAATGGTAATATTTTATTAGTGCTTATAAAACAGAGAGAGAATCTTTCATTTATCTCTTAAAATCCCCATCCTTCTGAGGAAAAGGGGGCAAAACGTTAATATTTGCGTAATGACAACACAGTCTTACAATCGAAAACATTTTTTTGAAAATTTAATTTTAAAATTTTGAAATTTTGCGTACTTAGTTCCTTGTAACGATGGAAATTAAAAGTATCTATGGATTCTAAAAATGTAAATCATAATATTTCATAAATACATATCCAATTCAAAAAAGAAATTTCTCTTATCTTTTATAATATAAATGTTGTGTTCTTCCATAACAAAATTTCAAATTTGTAGCAGAAATTCCTCACTTGAAATATTCATTTAAAGGTTTCTATGGGCGGGGGGGGGGGGGTGAGATTTATCTCCGCAAAACTCCCTGCCCTGCCCTCGGTCAGTGGGCAGCACCGTTCGGCTTGGCAAAGGCCTCCGTCCGTCGGATGAGACGTAAAGCCGTGGTCCGTGAGCAGGAATCATACCCTATACACGGTAAAGAACACGCTGGATGGCCTTGACAAGAAACTGCCATCTGTTCCCCAATAGTTGTGCAGTGGGTCCCTTTCCCACAACCTTCTGTTATGGATGTTACTGTTTCTGATTTTGGTTCGGATGATGTTCGTAGTATTACAGATGATGATGAAATTGAAGAATTGTATATGATAAACGATTATTATTCCAATGCTATTGAAATTGATAAAAAAATGTTTATGATAAAATTATTTTTGTTGGGGCTGTGGAATAAATATTATACAGGGAAATATAAGAAGTCTGAGAAAAAGTTTTGATCATTTTGTGATATTCTTAAATTTAATTGAATTAAAACCAGAAATTATAGTACTTACTGAGATTTGGGTAAGAGAAGAGGAAATAGCCTTATGAAAATAGATGGATATAAAGAATACTATAAATGTAGGGAGAAAAAAGGTCAGGAGGAGTAATTGTTTACATCAAAGAAGGATGGGGAGTGAATCTGATTTTAAAACTGCTGACTTAGTGGAATTGCATATAAAAACATTCAATTGCGAACTTGGCCTTGTTGCAATCTATAGAGCGCAGGAATTCAGTAAATTAGAATTTATTTATGAATTCGCAACATGGCTTAACTGTGTTAAACGAAATAGTATGATAATGACAGGAGATTTTAATTTGGATTTATTATCTGATCATCCACACAAAATAATTTTTTTATAAATGATAAATTCAAATGGTTTCCATTCCTGTCATGCTTCTGTTACTAGGGTAAGTAGTAAAACCTGCCTAGATCATCTTTACATTAGAAATTTTAGATTAGATACTGTAACTATATATATTGTTAAAATTGACATCTCAGATCATTTTTTTGTTGGAAGTAATATAAAGTATGGTTTTTATAGAGATGGTTCTACAGAAAAGCTTTCTACAAATTTTACTAAGATTCAATATACTAAATTGAAAAAGTTAGTGTCAGAAAAATCATGGAATCATGTCGAGAGACAGGTAAATGTGAATTTAGCATTTGATGCATTTCTAAGGGTATTAACTCTATTAATTAAAGATGCGCAGATTAAGTACTCTAGATAACAGAAGCTATTGCTAATTCAATCAATTTTAAAAGAAATTTATATAAAAGATCTAAGTCCAAAAAATTGGATGAAAATGACTACTATAGAAGATATAAAAATATGTTAACTAATGTTATTAGGGAAGCTAAAAATGATTATTATAAAAATATTTTTATAAAAAATGGAAATAATTCTAGAAAAAATTGGGAAACTATCAATGAAATGTGTGACGGAAGAAATGTAAAGGGCAATTCTCCTCAAATTATCACGGATAGAAATCAATTACTTCGGTTTGATGAAAAGCCGCAGGAATTTGTTAATAAATTTAACAATTATTTTACTGGGGTAATTTCTTTATTATGTAAATAAAATCTACATAATAAAACCAAAATAGAAGAGATAATAAGTTTTTTAAAATGTAAAATGCCTAATTCTATTTTTTTCCCTTATATACCAGAACAAGAAATTTTTGATACTATCAAGGAACTAAAGGAGGGAAAATCACCTGGTTTGGAAGAAATTACAGTTACCACTATTAAAAATATTTTTCCGGAAATTAGAACTATATTTTGTAAATTGTAAACTTTTTTTTTGTAGAAGGTGTGTTCCCTGAAAATTTAAAAATTGCCTTAATTATACCAGTGTTTAAAAATGGTGATACTAAGGAAATTGAAAATTACAGACCGATTTCGCTTCTATCAATTATTTCTAAGATTCCTGAAAAAATTTGTAAAAAAAATTGTTAACTTTTGAGATATGCACAATTTATTTGCCCCAAACCAATTTGGATTTCGAAAAGGTTTGAATACTCAAACTGCGACTTTAGAAATGACTACGCAAATTTACAGAAATTTAAATCAAAATGTTAAAACAGTTGTTGTTTTTTTTTAATTTGAAAAAGCTTTTGATTCAGTGAATCATGATATATTACTAGAAAAGTTAAAAACCTGTGGTGTTAGGGGAAATTTGCTTTCATGGATTAAAAGCTATTTAATGAATAGGAAGCAAAAAGTAAAAATTGTAAAAATATATTAGTGAAGAAACAAATGTACAAGTTGGTGTCCCTCAGGGTTCTGTTTTGGGACCTTTGTTTTTTTTTACTTTATATAAATGACTTCTGTACATTGGATTTGAATGGTAAAATAATTTCATTTGCAGATGATGCTGCACTGATATATTCTGGAGAATAAAAGCAAATTTTAGAGAATATAAATAACGACTGGATAGAAATAGGAACGTGGCTAAAATTTAATAAACTCTTTTTAAATACAAAGAAGACGAAATATATTTTTATTAGACCAAGAGAAAATGAGATTGATTTTCTTTTCGTGACAGGATCATTTTCCACTCTGAAGTTTGTGCTGGAAAAAATTGCAATTGTGACAAAATTGAGGGGATTGAATGCTATAAATATTTGGGTATTCTTATTGACAGAAAGATGTCCTGGAAAATACAAATATCTGATGTTGTTAAAAAGATTAACTGCATTATACCTAAAATTTATTATATCCGGAAATTCGTAAATTTATCTTTATTGAAAATTATTTACTTTTCTTGGACTAAATCTTATTTGCTCTATGGTTTATTATCGTGGGGTGGAGTATATTTGACAACAATCAAACCGTTACACTATGTGCAGAATCACATAATTAGATGCATGATGAAACTAAGAAAATTTGAAAGCGTTGCAAATGTATACAATGAATTAGGTATTTTACAAATAAGGAAATTATATGTATTTCAGGTACTGAAATACATAAGGATGAATTTTAATGTTCAAACTTTACGGACATTTGAAAAGAATACTCGACTGTCAAAAAACCTTTTCTTACTTGATTTAAAAGCGAACAAAACTATTGTTGAAAATCATTATGTTTATTTGGCGCCAAAGTTTTTTAACTGCTTACCAGAGTACATCAAAGGAATAAGAAATGATAACTTTTTCTACAAGGAATTAAGAAAATGGATTTTGAATGTGGTAAATATTGAGACTATGTTTTAGAAATAAAAGAGATTTAAATGTAATAAAATTTCATTTGATGCTGAGTTGCCCTTAACGTGCTCAACTGAACCACTTACTAACGCACAGTTCAATATAGATTTTTATATTTTTTTCTGTTTTTCTACCCAGTAAAGTATTTTTAATTTTTTTTATTTCATTTATTCTTAATGATAATTTTCAAACTTATAAATTGGTTAAATATTTACTTAGATTTTTTGATCAAGCTAGCAAAATGTGAGGAAACGTATAACTGAAGCATGTTGCCTTTTCATTTTTATTACAATATAACTGTTAAATTTCTTCCACAAGCGAGTTTTTACTCTCGTGGAAGACTCAGCATTTTTTCTCAGATTTTTACTGAAAAATTTAGGTATAATTATAAAACACTAATGAAATAAATATTTAAATTTTCCTTATATATGGTATGAATAAATATATGATTTTTATTGGACAAACTATGTATAACGAAGAATATATTAGGAAATGTAATACTTTAAAATTGTGTATCTGAGATATACAACATTATATATATTTCATTATAATTTCAGTTCTAAGGTAAAAAACATGTAAATGTAAAGTACTGCATATTCTGAGAATAAATTATCTATCTATCTTCTCTGAGCCTTCGGCGTCCTTGTGACCTGGTCATTTAGCTTATTATGTGCAAAAAAAAGTGCAACTCATTGGTAATACAATCGAACTCAAGTTTCCAGTTTTTAACATTTTTCCACCGTTAGAGGGCGCAATTAAAACTTTTGGGAGATTCAGAAAACCCAAATAGTAATATTTTATAAATACTTGTTCTAACCCATAAATTTTTTTTTAATTTATCTCTATATTTAAATTCAATGACTATATGCAGAGAGGACAAAGTTACAACATTAAATTTCTTAAAAAAGAAGAACTAAAATTGACACATATATTTTTGTTTTTTTTTATTTAGATCAACTTTGTAAAAGTGAAGCTCAACCTCATTGTCTTCACGTGACGAGAAGCTTCATTTTTTTCTGGGTTGGGTTGTTTTAGCTCTGAGCGGCACTTTTTTGCACACCATGGGCTGGGTTGGGGGAGGGACTCACTGAAACAGCTGTTGGGAGACAGATGGTAGTCTCGTCAAGACCATCCAGTGTGTTCTTTAACGTGCACAGTGTGTGACTCTCTCCCGCACACGGAGCCACGGCTTTACGTCCCATTCGACGGACGGCGGTTTTTCCAAGCCCATCAGTCCCTTAGTGACGTGGGCAAGGCATGGAGTTTTACGGAGAGAAATCTCAACGCTGACCCAGCTGGGACTCGAGCCTGGGAACTGCAGATTACGAGCCTGGCGCGCTACCGACTGAGCTACCCCCGCCCCCATTTTTTTCTGTTTCCATATTTTAATTCTATTCTTTGTATATATATATACAATATTTTATGTCGAACAGAATCTGTAGACAAGAAATGCAAATATGGAATCTATGTCATCGAAAAACAGTTCAATGATTATAGAAATAAATAAATTGAAACTCGTATAAACCCTCAACGCTTCAGTTGCTTTTGGGCTTTTAAAGCCTCTTTTCTCTCTGTACAAAAATTCCGAATCTGCAGTGAAAAGTAAATATTCTATCAACGTCCACACAGTCCGTAACATCTCTCGAGCAATCGTTTTTCTCTGCTAACGCGGAACAGGATTAGCACAGAAGTCATTAATAATTTATCAATCAGCACGTGATCTACGTCATCGCAGAAGATCTTCACCAGTGTTCCGGCATAGTCGATGCGTAGCTTCCCTGCATACAAAGTTTCTGTAATTTGCCTTTACTGCCAAACTGAGTCTGAATGTTGAAGCACGGGTGGGTTAAACGTCTACAACATTAATACATCAAGTGTGCAACTATGACTTGCAGAGGAGAGCTGTACTATTTGGGGGTGGCGCTGTTAATATGGCGACAATGCCTGTTACACCCACACATACATAAATAAATAAAAATAAATAAATACCTCCTGAAGCAGCTGCTTACCACAGAGGTCTGACAGGAGCCAGCAAGTTTAATACGCCGTAGTAGAAGGATCTGTGAGGATG
Organism: Ryuthela nishihirai; assembly: GCA_038380435.1. Lineage (NCBI taxonomy): Eukaryota > Metazoa > Arthropoda > Arachnida > Araneae > Heptathelidae > Ryuthela > Ryuthela nishihirai. The sequence goes on from JAWZYU010000011.1 coordinate 18,722,513, forward strand.
GAGGGTCCTCAGCAGATTTTTTGCCAACTGCACGCGGTCACCCTCCCAGGTACTGATCGCGCCCAAAGCTGCTTAGCCAAATGCACGCGGTCACCCTCCACAGGTACTGACCGCGCCCAAAGCTGCTTAAATATTCTGTGATCGGAGAGGAACCGGTGTTTTCAGCTTGGTGTTAGCCGTCCCGTGGCCGAGTGGTTAGCGCGCTTGGCTATTGATCTACGGGACCTGGGGTCGAGCCCCGGGTAAGGAATGGCTGTTTGTATCGTTTTTCTGCTGAGGTCCTGCCATCCTCTCAGACCTTCTACTGTGGCATATAAACTGACAGGCTCCTGTCAGACCTCTGTGGTAAGCAGCTGCTTGAGTGGGTATTTATTTATTTTTTTATTTACTGCCGGTGACATGAGTATTATTATTTTATTACTTTATGACATGCTTTATTTGTTATCATTTTATTTTATTGTTGCGTAAAGTTGTAGTTTGATATTTAAAAATTGAAATATTTTCAGCTTAGTACTGCAACTGGAGTCCTGGAAAGTATTTATTAGACTCTAATTTAGAATTATTTACCGCCTAATTGAATAAAGACTTTAGGGATTAAATTAGAAAAATTGACAACAGCCTACGATTGGGTTGTTTTACCTATGAGCAGCACTTTTTTGCAAACTATGGGCTAAATGGCCATGTCACAAGGACCAAAAAGGCTCAGAGAAGATTTGGGGAGGGAACCCACTGGAACAGCTGTTGGCTTCCCGTCAAGGCCATCCAGCGTGTTCTTTAACTGTACAGAATATGGCTCTCCCGCACATGGAGCCACAGCTTAACATCCCAACCGACGGACGGTGGCCTTTCCAAGCCCATTGGTGTCCCCTACTGACCGTGGGCAGGGAATTTTGCGGAGATAAATTTCAACGCTGACCTAGCTGGGACTCGAACCTGGGAACTGCAGATTACGAGCCTGGCAAGCTACAAACTGAGTCACCCCCGCCCCAATAACAGCTTACGAATCTAGTAGGTAGAGCCAATGCCCGGTTTACTACCGATACCAATGTACGTATATTTTCAGGTTTGGAAAATTTAATTTTAATTTTTAACGAAAATGGGAGACTTGAACTTAACAGAGATAAACAATCAACTCTTGATGTGCAACCCATTAGTATTTATACATATTAAATTTCGTGCAAAAGCACACAATGGATATCATCTATAATTTCACTCAAACAATCCAGAAGATTAAATTTCTTATTGCATCTGTTGCGACACAGCTTTCAGCGAAAGAATGCATACTACAAGATTTTGCTTTCATTTCTGGGAGGCTGGTGAAACCCACACGAGAAAGAAACTGAAGAAGCTTCGGCCTAACATCACACATCACATAAAAGAAGGTAGCTCAGAAGGAGACGGCAAAGAAAAGCCTGAAAAAACTAGGTTAAAACATTCTGATAAAAGCAGTCAGATAAAAAAAAAGTGTTTTAACCTAGATTGTGCCTGACGTGTGCGGAGGTTTTTCTTCCTCGCCCTTTCAATCCTCTCTCGCGTTCGCCTACCGTTTGGTTTTATTCACAGGAATAGATACCACTTTTTTGTATTATTCTGAAAGCCAGGAACGTCTTTCCGGAGTGATTCACACCTTATGTACCTCATATTGAATTCACAGTTAAGTCTTGCTTTCTACGAAATGTTGATAAGATAAATTGCAAGAGAAAAAAGTCATTGAAGGTATAGCTAGAGAACTGCAAACCGATGGACAACCCACAAATTATTCCTCAGAGCGATACTTTTCCTGCACAGTGGGCTAACTAACCAAATCACAAGGATTTCATCGGCTCAGAGACCATCACGTCAATGGACGTGTATTTAACATTATTACTGGTATACAGTGATGAAATGTAGCTCTTTCTGTGGTCATGCTCTCAGGAACAAAAGAAGCCAAAGATAAAATAGTATACGATGCACTTTTAAACTGTTAAAAGAGTTTTACTTTTCTGCAATTGCGATTAGACCTATCCCAAAGGGGGTACTCAGTCGGTAGCGCTCCAGACGCGTAATCTGCAATCCTAGGCTCGAGTCCCGCCTGTTTCAGCGTTGAGATTTAATACCGCAAAACTTCTCGTCCTGCCCTCGGTCAGTAGGAGACACCAAAGGACTTTGGAAAGGCCGCCGTCCGTTGGATGGGACATTAAGTCGTGGTCTGTGTGCGGGAGAGCCATACCCTGTGCACGTTAAAGAACACACTGGATGGCCTTGGCAGGAAACTTCTCATTTGTCTCTTAAAAGCTGTCCAATGGGTTCCCTCACTCCCCCCCCCCCCCTCAACCTTCTCTGAGTCCTCCGGGTCCTTGTGACTTGATTATTTAGCACATTGTGTGCAAACAAAAAGTGCTGCTCACAGGTAAAACAACCTAACCCTATTCCACTAATATTGAGCTTCGTGAGACTTCACTTGCGATGCTATAACATGGGATGAGGTTAGGTCGAGTTGACTAAGTGAGCTGAATTACATTGTAAATACTGCACTTTGTTATCTTTAGCATTGGCCGCATAGGAAGAGCGGAGGTCGATGTACTAGTGTTTCTCTGCCTGACGGAAATAAACTCTTTAAGTCAGTCAAGGCCATGTTCTGGTGTGTCGTGGTTAAATAATTTTGAAAAACACCAGGTCTTCAGAAGAAATCTATTTTAGAACCTTCTGACTAAAGGCAATCGTATTCACTGAATATTCTCTTCGGAATTTCTAAAAGTAAAAATCAGGAGTAAATATTGTGAGTAAAAAGTAAGAGAGAATCTTCAGTTTAAATGAAGAAATATTTTTTAAGATAATGCGCGTTAAGCAGAAAAATCTAAATGACTTTAATGAACAAAAGAAAATTGAAAGCCAAAACACTTAGAATTCTATAAAGCAGAAAAAATGTCATAATAAAAATTGGCGTCCCAATTGTCATCTTGATACAGATACGTTTTTAATTAAAACAAAACGCTGTTTTGAAATTTTGACGTTGATAGTTCCCGTATGGAGAATAATTGTTGTGATTCAGTAGTTATCGACTCATTTCCCACTCACGACAAAACCAATTTTTTTCAGCTTATTATTTCATAATTGTTGGGATTTTTAGGGTTTAGGGTGTTTTCCTTTAAGCGGCAGTTTTTGCGCAAAATGGTTAAACGGTCAGGTGGACCCAGAGAAGGTTGGGGAAGGGGATCCACTAAACATCTGTTGGCAGCCTTCCGTCAACACCATCCAGCGTTTTCTTTAACATACATAAGATATATTTTTTATGCACACCGCACCACGGCTTAACGTCACATACGACTGCTTTTTCAAGCCCATCGGTGTCCCCTACTGACCGAAAGCAGGATGTTTTAAGGAGATAAATCTTAACGCTGGTCAAGGTTGGACTCAAACCTGGGAACTGCAATTATGAGCCTGACGCGCTACCGATTGAGCCAATCCCGCCCCTGACTTTGAGAACATATTTTCGCTATTTTAATACGTACAATAATATAAGCAGTGGTGAAAGTAGAATTTATTTCTTACCGGTACGCTTCAAAGCATAGCTATGTGTGGAAAATCACACACAGGCGCTCATTCTACTGAAGTCGTCTTACAGGGATTAATAAATTGAAGTGTGTAGCGACGAAAGTACAGTGTTCTTAGATTTACTCATTTTCCATGTGTTTTCACAAATAGTGAAAGATTTAGGGATTTTTAATGTGAAATAAATATTAATATTTTTAAATACTTGCTGATTCCCTTGTATTTTTGGATTTCAGTCTTATGGAAAAAATAATAATATGATTTAGATGTTTTTAAAATTATTTTAGTAATTAAAGAATTTTTTTAGAAAGGAAAATTAACGTTTCATTCGTATTGCAATTTTGAATACTCAACTTAAATATTTTAAACTCAGAAGTCAAATATAACATTTTTTAGAATAACATTTATCGCAGATTTGGAATAGCCTTTAAAATTTATAAAGCTTAATCAATTATTTATTTATTTATCATGATTACATGACACACGGAAATTTTGCTTCTGACTTGGTGCTTTCTGATAGGTGCAAAATTGCAGCGTTTTCGCATCCAAAATGAAGTTGGAAAAGAGTGACTTTTGTCAAAAAAAAAGTTGCGAGATGATTTTTTTGAGCGCTTTTGTGTGCCAAGCAAAATCATCTAGCTTTCCACTGTTGTCACGAGTACTCTAAGGTGTCCATACCTGCAGCAGAAAAATTAATCATTTCACTTTTACTCGTGATATAGGTATTTGTTGGCACTCTTAACTTTACATATGATTTGACCTCAATATATACCTTGTCTTCACCTTAATGAGAAATGTTTAGCGATTCAGCAACGCTAATACCACAGAGTGAAAATGGCAACTATTAGGTTGGCCGTGCGTGCATGCATTTATCGTTTGGATACCATCGCAGCCGATATGCAGAAGAACATTGCATCCCAAACTTTCCTCATTTCTCATGCTTGCTTCCTTTCCCACTTAAGAGGTAGCCGCTAATTGTTCATTTCAATTCTCTCATAATTCATTTCAGTTAATAGTGTGAAATAAATATCAGTACCATATTTTTGTGTTTATGTTAAAGTCACTAATTAATATTTTATTTTTGTCATTCGTAGTTTTTTTTACCCATTTTTCCATATTGATTATAGAATACATTTATATCACTACTTATTGATCTGTAAATAGCTAAAATACGATGCGTAATATTATTTTTTTATGATTGATAATAAATAGTTTCAACTAGAAATAAATTGTTATAATCACCCTTTTGTATTTTGGGGTGGTTGATTGACGTTAGGGGCGATCTTATAAAAAAATGAGGGGACTAGGAAAAACAGCGTTGTTCTTTCGATTCAGGAATACTACACATTAATAAAATAAAAAAAATAAATAAATACCCCCTCAAGCAGCTGCTTGCCACAGTGGTCTGACAGGAGCCTGTCAGTTTATATGCCACAATAGGAGATCTGAGAGGATGGCAGGACCTCAGCAGAAAAACGACACACACATCCATGCCTATTCTGGGGCTCGAACCCAGGTCCCTTACACTTCAACAAAATCACTTAACTATAAAAAAACATTTATTTATCTTACTTCATTAATAAAAATTCAAAAACATTTTAACACAGAAAAAAACAGATTTGCTTGACTCATTTTGTCAAGGAACTTCCCATCAGCGAACTCATCGCTGTTCGATCTTTCAAAACTTTCCACGGCCCTAGGCCAAACTGTTCAAGCGCATACTTTAAGCACAATGTTCGTGCAGAGCCGGCTCTCGCGGGACACTTGGCAGTGACACTTTTAAGCTACTTGACTTCTGTCAGGCTAGAGGCCTTTTTAGATTTTTTTTGTTCAGGCTGTGTATATTTATTTTGGATTTCGCCAAAATAGTCATATGCTACGGGGAGGCCTCTGTCCTGGCATCTGGAAAGTTAATTGAAGGGGCAGTGCCCCGAGGGACGGATGTCGCCCAACTGCTAGCGGACGGCCCAGGTGGTCAGGCAGCGGAAGAAAGAAAAGAAAAGGGTTTGGCAACGATGAGAACAGGAGAGCCGGTCTAGTTTCGGAAGGAGACGGAGGAGAATTGGTAAAGCGGGAAATGCCGACTGGTAATAGCGGCATTGGCTCTGTAACTACAGCTGAACAGGCATAGTAAGCTGGTGTTGTTGTAATCCATGTAATTGAGCATATGTCCTCGTCCAGCAAGTACGTTGGAAGGTTAAATAAATCTTTGTTATTTTTAAGTAAAGCCTGAAGTTGGACTAATTTATTGGGGAGGAGCCTCAGTATCGAGTCTCTGCAATTGTGAATAAACCGTTTGATTCTATCCGAAAGACTCTTTCACCCGTCGCGTATAGCGATCGAACCGAGGGACCGACAAACGAAGAGTTAACATCACAACTTCGGACACCAGATCAGAGAAAATTGACCCCTTACCTCTCTACTGATGGGGGCGAGAAAAACGCCTTTGCCCTCTGCATGCAGCACGCTCCAGCATACCGTCCAACAACTTAGCACCTCGACGGTCCACTATCGTTCTTTTCACATAGTCGTGTGTCCGATCTCGAGTGTGGCACCGGACTCTCGTTTGTCCGTCCTACTTCAGCAAAGTTCTAGACACAAGTGACTGCTTTCCTCACTTTGGCCTTCTCTCTTCCGAGCTAAAGATCACCATCTGTGGGATCGTGGCCTTCTATCATTGGCGGGTGCCGTCGAGGTGCGAATCTTTCGAACCCAGATGGTGCCTGTTTACCAGTTTGCAGGTCACGCATGCTCAATCATCCAGGGCCCATGCTGACCACGCTGACCAAGGGATGTTACCGCCACATAATGCTGGTGGCGGCATCCTCCTTAGTGGTTGAATGCCGAACGAAAATGACGGAAAAATGGACACTTAATTTGTAAAAATGGCGGACGGGGCTCGATCACCATCAGCACGTCGTGTCCACATTTTTACACAAATTGTGAGCACGACAATATAACAAAATCTTATTTCAACGTTTCTTTATAATATATATAGTTATCCTCTTAATTTCCTATTTATAGTAACATTTGTTATTTAAAAAAACTCTATATAGTATAAATTACATTCTAAATTATTTAAATTAGTTTCTGTTAAAATTAAAGAATCAATATGTTCTAAATATTTCTCAGTATTAATTTTTAATAATTCCCAATATTTCCTTTGCCTTCTTATATTCACATGGAAAAATTCCTAATTTAGTTTTAGAGTTTATAATTATGCACCTCTCACGAAACCAATCATCAAACTTTGTAGATGTATTGAGGTATAAATTAGATAAATTGTTTTCCAAGTCTTCAATCGATAAATCAATCATATTTAAAAGGAACTTTTATACGGTTATTTCACATCTGTATAATAAATCACATTTTATTAATATCAGTGAACATGTTGATGTGAATACTTTTTTCACCATCATCTTTTTCTCAACAATAACTTTCGTTTGCTATACCATACATATTTATATTTTTTGATTTTGGCAACAATTTTTGTTTTCCAAAATAGTTCTCGGTTAATTACTGTTAGATTTTCATTTATGAAAATAGGTGTGTTCATATTATTTATGTGAGTATTAGTTGTTGTAACTATTTTCTTCTTGTTTTAAATCCATTGATCTCTTTCCTGTCTTGAAGTAAATTTAGCTATTATAATAGGGATTTTATTTCTGTTTCTATTAGATAATCTGTGAATGGTTTCAAATGATTTATTAGTAAAATTATCTATATTCAGATATATGAAAATTTTTCCTATTTTAGTAGTCAAATCTTCTTCATTTTTTTCCCTTTCCAATGGGACACCATGTATTTCAATTATTTATTTCCTCTATATTGTTCTAAATCATTTTCACTAATCCTAATTTGATTTATATCTTTAGTTAACATATTAATTTGGTTTTCTAGATCATCTAGTTTTTTGGTTAAATGGATTTCATGTTTTTCATAAGTTGAAATTCTTTGCACTAACTCATTATATTTGATTGAAAAAATTCCAACAGATTTTTTTAAATCTCTTATTTCTGATCTTAAAGATCAAATTTCTATTAACATTATACTCATATCATTATCTCTGTAAGTATGCTGAATGGTATTTGTATCACAAGTATTATTATTAGCTGTTGATTCATTTTCAGATCCTAATCTGTAATTCCCAGGTTCGAGTCCCAGCTGGGTCAGCGTGAGATTTATCTCCGCAAAATTCCCCGCCCTGCCCACGGTCAGTAGGGGACACCGATGGGCTTGGAAAGGCCGCCGTCCGTCGGATGGGACGTTAAGCCGTGGCCCCGTGTGCGGGAGAGCCATACCTTGTGCACGTTAAAGAACACCCTGGATGGCCTTGACGGGAGGCTACCATCTGTCTTCCAACAGCTGTTCCAGTGGGTCCCCTCCCCCAACCTTCTCTGAGCCTTCGGGGTTCATGTGACCTGGCCATTTAGCCCATGGTGTGCAAAAAAGTGCCGCTCAGAGGTAAAACAACCCAACCCAACCCATTTTCAGATCCAGAGTCCGATGTAAATGATAAATCTTCTTTATGCTTTAAACTGTGTAACTAATGATGAGGTTAGGCAAAAGAGTTTGCAACCTCTTTTAAGCAGCATATTGTGCAGAGAGAGACTCCGTTGGTTTGGCCATGTTGCCCGTATGAATAATTATAGATTGGCGAATAGGGTTATGAACAGTGTGCCTAAAGGTCTCAGAAAGAAGGGGAGACCTAGGATGCGGTGGGCAGACAATGTCAAACAGGACCTTGTTAGAATTGGTGTGCAGTGGCCAGATGCAGTAGATCTAGCTCAGGATAGACTTGCTTGGAGAACTAAATTGCACGGTCTGGTTGGACCTCCGTAGCCCATGGCTGCTTGAGGAGGATGATGATGATGATGCTTTAATATAAAGTCTGATGTTATGATAAATGCTGAACATTTGATTAACTTATTAGCATTCACAGTTTGAGATGAAGTTGAAACATTTAAATTTATTTCGTATTTCCCTCGGCACCTTCTTATACGTTACTTTTGTTATTTATGAACGCTTTAAGTAGAAGTTTTTTGCATACACCATTGCAATGAATAAAGTTATTTCTAGAAGATAGCTGATTATTGCATGTTACACAATTCGCCATAGATGAGCATTGGAAAAAAAATTCTTAATATATCACTAAGCAATATATTGTAAGTAAATTTCAAGTTTATACGAAGATAGAGAAATTGGCTGAATAAGAGTTAAAGTTCCAATAATGCCATGGTAACAGCTGGACCTACCGTTACACAATAGTCACCATAATATATCATTTTCAGATCAAATTAAATTGTAAACTAGGAACATTTAAAAGTCCAAATAGCACAATAAAAGAATTAATCAATTTATTAAAACAAATACTATAGTAAAAAAATAAAAGAATCAATATATATAACTAGAGAACGAAAATCTTGTTTACAACTCACGCAAAATCTTGTTGCCAGTTTTTAGAAACGTATGGTTTCGTTTTTAAGTAGAGAATTTTCCTGTGGCTCTTTAGAGATATAATTTCTTTCCTAGCAGCTCTTTAATACGTTTGGGTTGGACGGACCTGATTTACAGTATTTTGTTAGAGTTAGAAGTAATTTTTTGACGTATTACTATTAATTGCAATGGCTAATTTTTTTTACCAAAAAAGCTGATTATTTTGCGGAAAAAAAAAGAAAAGAAAATGTCGAGGATTGGCTCTCCTGTATACGAGTTTTTCAAATTCAAATTTATTTGGAAAAGTATTATTTATACAATTATTTTGAATAAAAAATTTTCATTAAGCCGAAGCTTATCAGCGAGATTGTATATGGTTTTGATAGATATGATCTAGATTAAATCAATATCATTACATAAAATGAAGGATAAAAAAAAGAATAAATAAAAAATGAAAACCAATAAAATGATAAAAGTTTCCGAGTAAAATACATCCCTTTTTCATCAATCACTCAAATTATTTTTATTTAACATCAGAAGTTTTATTTAAGTTAACAGCTTCTGTAGGAAACAAGTTAAATGGGTAGGGAATTTGATATTCTTTGGAATTTCGTCCATAATTATTATAAAATTTTGGTTGTTTCAAAAAAAGCCTTAGCTTTTCTAGTAAACGAATACTAGAAAATATTTAGCAATATTGGCTAATATTTAGCTCATAGCCATTGTTGAAGAACTTACTGATAACACAAACAAACACCTATAAACTTTCAATAGGCAAAATTTTGAACAAATTAAATATATCATTTTTTTTGTCGAGGAATTTTTAACTTCTGAATTACACAATCCTTTTAGTAGATCGATTTGTATTCTTTTAATATTATTTATTTCTATCTTATAGGCTGTCCCATAAATTTTTATTCCATATCTAATCATAGATTCAAAAAGAATTATATACTAAAATAGTTAATTGTGTATCAACAAACAAGTTAAGTTTCCTAATTTTATATGTTAATAATCTTGTACATATTCCAATCAATACGTTTATTCCATTTCTTTTTTTGGATTCATTTTCAAGCCTAGATAAATTATTTCGTTTACTTCTTCTATTTTAGGACAACTGCATATATCAGGTAATAAACCATCCAACGAAGAGCAACTGATTTGATGCTTAGTAATACTTTTATTAAGTGTACATTGCTTAAACCAATACACATAAATCTGGTTTTTTCTCGTTTATACTAAGTTTGTTAAGAGCAACCATTTAACTGATTAATTAAAATTATTTTGTAGATTGCAAATAATGGTTTCTAAATCAAAATTGAAGTTGATTAGCATTGTGTCATCAGTATAGATATGTAATTTACTATTGAAATTAATAATAACCAAATCATTTATATATATAATTGAAATAGCATAAAGCTGATAATACATCCTTGTGGAATTCCAAAATTGATCTGAAATTTATCACTATAATTATCATTTATTTTCGTAGCTGTTTCTCTATATAATAAGTAGCTTTTAAATCATTCAAAAAATGTTCCCTCTAATACCAAGTAAATGTAAGATAAAAAGTAAAGTTCACGAGTTAACATCCGATCCGATAGACTGCGACATCTTCAAGCCCATTGGTGGCCCCTTTCTCGCCGAGGACAGGATCAACAAATAAGTGTATGCAGAGCACATATGTGCGTCATTAGCTGAATTAAGACTAAACATTTAGAGATCGTGTAATGAGAACGGGTAATTTAGGTTTTAAGCAAAAATATTCTTTTCAAATATTTCAAAATTGTGCATTTTAGATACTACACATAAAATTTCATATTTTGTGCAGTTTATGTAGAAGTAAAACTTTTCAGTTGGTAGTGCGGCAGGCTCGTAATCTTTATTTCCCGAGTTGGAGTCCCACATGGCCTAGACTTGAGATTTTAATGAATAGAACCCCCACCCTGCCTCGGTCAGTAGAGGACGCCAATGAGCTTGGAAATTCCGTCTTCCACGGTGTGGAAAGTAGAGCTGTGACCCCATGTGATGTGAGCCATACCCTGTGCGCCTTAAAAACACTCTGGATGACCTTGACGGGAGAATCTCATCTGCTTCCTAACAGCTGTCCAGTGGATCCCCTTCCCCCAGCCTTCTTTGAACCCTCCGGATCCTTGTGACAAGCCCATTTAGCCTATTGTCTGCGGAAAAAAGTTGATCAGAAGTAAAACAACCCAAGTTTTTTCTACGCTATTACTTTTTATTTCGACTTTTCCTGAATTATATTTATATTCAGTTAATTGGATTACTTTTAGATCATTTATTCCCAAATAATCGGAGATCTGCAGTAAGATAAAATAATGTTACTGCTTTCATTCATATAAAATTACTATTAGGTATATTAGCACTTATTCAAGATCATGTTCCGAAGATAATTTTTAATCAGTTTAAATCTAAAACACAGATTTTGAATTGATTAAACACTTATTTTGTTGAAATATCCACGTACACAAAACGTTTGCACAAAACCAAATAAGTTTTATACATATCTTCCCCGCATTTCTCCTGTATATATTTACATCTAAAACAGCAGAACTAACCTTTACTGATACGAACAATTCAATATTATTCCTCAGCGTTTTGAATTCGCCAAACTCCCATGAACACAGAGCACAACAAAACCTTGTCCTGAGCCTTATTTCTATTTGATTTTGTAAATGGAAAGAATTTGAAATTTACTCACGAACATCGTTTCACTTTTACGATCAGTGTGACGAGAAACAAGCTTGAAATAAAAGCCTTACGTGCGTGCAAGGAACGATCGAAGGCCTCTCTTGGCTCTTCCTCCCGATATGGGGCTGCATGGCAAGACGAAGTAGTTAAACTCAATAAAGCAGGTGTATGTACAGCGTCAAAACAGGATCGTTGTTTTGTTTTCGAGGCGAATATTACAACTGCTGGGAACCGTTGAAGAAATTGAGTTAGGCTCCGAATACCAGGAGGAAAACAACAGAGAAAAAGGGTTGCTAGAAACTCACCTTTAATGAATGAACCTCCGGCAAAGCTGAAGCGTGTACTAAAAAAGAATTGAATCGTCTCATTTGAACTGCGTATTATGCCATAAGGTGTTCTCTTTTCAAGTGTGAATGTTGAATAAAATGACTGCACCCTAAGGGATACAAAAACGAACAAATTTCCCCTCGAGCAGTTGCTTGTCCCATAAGTCTGGCAAGAGATTGCCGATATTAAATTCCGTAGAGGAGGTCTGTGAAAAAGGTCAGACCTCAGCAGGAAGACAACACAAAAAATAAATTAAATTTTTCTAAAAATACCTATTTTTCCATATGTGCCCTAAAAAGTAGAAAACAGAACTAAAGCATATCGATTGTGCAATCAGCCACTGAATTCGTATTCACTTCAAAGGAAGATAGGGCGCCGACAATCTTGCTGGGTAGATAAATTGGCGCCCTGTCTACCTTTGAAATGAATTCGAATTCAGTCACTGATTGGACTCCGATATGCGCCCCGAAAAGTATTTCTACTTTTCACAGATATATATTTTTTAATTTTTTTTTATTTATTTATATTTTTTTTTGTCACTTAAAACTAGTACCTTCAGAAACTTTCATTTGATATATGACTCATAAACATCGAAAACATTTTTCCTTGCTCTGTTTCTGGAGTCAGTTGTTGTTGTTGTTGTTTTACCTCTGAGCGGCACTTTTTTGCACACCATGGGCTAAATGGCCAGGTCACATGGACCCCGAAGGCTCAGAGAAGGTTGGGGAAGGGGACCCACTGGAATAGCTGTTGGGAGACAGAAGGTAGCCTCCCGTCAAGGCCATCCAGCGTGTTCTTTAACGTGCACAGGGTATGGCTCTCCCGCACACGGAGCCACGGCTTAACGTCCCATCCGACGGACGGCGGCCTTTCCAAGCCCATCGGTGTCCCCTACTGATCATGGGCAGGGCGGGGAATTTTGCGGAGATAAATATCAGCGCTGGCACTCGAACCTGGGAACTACAGATTATGAGCCTGGCGCGCTACCGACTGAGCCACCCCCGCCCCCTGGAGTCGTGTTTGAGGTAGCGCATGACATTGGAGATTTCACAGACTTTAATTTGAGGTAAGGTCCACACCAGCGAAAATCCGCCTCCTTTGCTAGTGGGAGAATGTTGGAGGGGGAAATTTAAAACAGTCTACGACAGTTCTCATATGAGCTTTCATTTGACAATTAACTCGTATTGTAGACCCTCTCGTTCGCAAGATAAAGAGGAACTATCGTTTTCGTATTTCCTCTTTTTAGGAGGAAAAATAGGGGGTATAATTTCTTTTAAAGTGTATCATTTTCCATGTCGCAAGCCTTCATTTGAAGCATATCTTGTTACTTTCACCCCTTGCGTTCCGAAGATATAACGAGAACAATAGTTTTCATACTTTCCCTTTTTCAGGGGAGAAGAGAGCATAAGGGTCATTTTTTGTCGCCTATGGCACTCGTGTAATAAGCTTTCACTTTACACATAAATCATTAAGTGTGTCAGTGGCGTTCAAAAGATATAGTGTAACAACTGTTTTGAGAGATCCAAAAACCGACAAACGACGAGCGAAAAGCAATAAGAAGATACGTAAAAATAATTCATACCTTATCTGAGACTCGAACCCAGGTCCCTTTGTCCCAAACCAATAATCCTAATCACTCGACCACCGTAGAGAAAACATATTGAAATGTTTATGTTATTTCAATAATTCGTAAATTCTGGGAAATTCTTAGTTAAACTGGAGTGATTTTGGAAGAAATTTGCATTGTAGTTAGATATTCAGATACTAGATACAGTTTGGCAAAAGTTTGGCGGGGATTTCTCCTCCCCATTAACAAATTGCAGAATTGCTGGCAGACTTTGGCCAGAAACATGTCCCTGTGGAGAGAGCGGGTCTTGGAAGGGGGAAGGGGGCGTTGCGCACTTAAAACTGAGTTTGAAAATATTATACTGCAATAGGAATACAGTGTCTTGCCACTTTACCTTTTTCCGGCTGGATTAAGTTTCTTGCCCCCTCACCACATATATTTTTTCCATCGTGTTATCCGTATAGGGCACAAAAAAATGTCGCTTTATTGGATAAGGGTTAACGGGTTTCGCGGAGAGGTACAAATGTTTTTTACTACTTACCAATTCCAAATGCGAGTACTTTCTCAAATGGAAGTTAGTGTAATTTTAGTGTTTAGAATGTTGTTTCTATTGTTTCTTTTTTAATTCTATTTCAAGATCTTATAAATTTTTTATGAAATCTAATGACTAAGGCAATGGAAATATATATATCTGCATTGTTGAATAAACTGAAACTGAAGTTTAAAAAATGAAAAATAGCTACTGCTGTAAGAAAATTGCAAAAAAAAAAGGAAGAAAAAAGTATATTCCGTTCCATATAAGATTTTCTTAACGAAACATCTACTTTTTTTTAATGGATTCTCCGTTTTCAACATGTTTTTTTTTTGCTCACTACAGTACATAGCTTGTGTTTCGGTGTGTATTACGAGCAGGTGTATTTCTCTACATTCAATAAAACTGTTTTTCTGCCAGAAAGGCATAAAAAAAGTGACCAAAATCCCCGTGTTAGGGGTCACAATTTCAGGTTAGATGAAAGAAAACAAAGAATGAAATGAAAAGAAAAAAAAAATACCTATTCGGAATCAGTCGTCTACTACGATTTGAAAGTCACGCTTAGAAGAACACGGAGCCGTATTCAAGTTCTGGCTTCCGGACTGAACAAAACAAGGGATCTCTTGGATACTTCGTGTCCCGGATGAGAAAGAAAGACGCTGACTGAGCAAGGGGGAAAGGCAGCATCAGCAGTGGCAGCAACTTGATTACCGAATTTTTTACCGGGGAGCTGTTCGGGCGCGTGGGATGCTCGTGCCATCGCCTGGATGAAAGATTCAGTTAGGGAAGCCTGTTATCAGATGGGAATCTGAGAGATATGATCTCGAGTAGCAGCTGGATAAAGGACGATCATCTCTCGCGTTGGAAAGCATCCAAGGGAAAGGAAACATGAAAGAAACGATTTTCTTTTGTATGCTGATGTCTTTTCGTACGAAGCAGTAAACACGTTAAAATGTCATCTTTCGTTACATAAAAATTGGTCTAATATTGACTACAGTGTGTAATTCAAAGAAATTGTCTTTTTTGGGGTATTGTTATAGTTTTTGTATATGAAAATGAGGTAAAATGAACTCCCATTGTAGCTACTTTGTCATTGAGTTGTTGTTTTTCCTGGAAATAATGGTTTAGATCTAAATACCCAGGTTACAAGGGATACCAACAAAAGCCCCGAGCTGTTGGGTAGAGAAAGATAACCCATTGAACAGCTGCCAAATGGAATCCTCACGTCAATACCATTAAGAGTATTCCTTAGCGTATATTGTATTATCTCCAGCACAAGGGACTGACTTAACGTCCATCCGAAAGACGATTGCCTTTCCAGTCTCATCGTGCCTTTGTTCTCACCGAAGGCAGAGAAAATCAGAGAAGATTTCATTACTGATTAAGTGGAGATTTGAACCTGGGAATCTGAGCTTCTGACTGAGACATGTTCTTAGTCTTACTGGCAAAAAATGGTTAAAACCAAGCCTGGATGTAGGGAAAGAGGGAAGCAAGGATACCATTCTCCTTCCTCATTTAAATATACTAGTAGATAGAATGGAGACCAAAAAACGCATTTTTGAAGAAATTTCTTAAAGACCACTAACACGGAGAGAAAAGATTTTGTACTGGAACGACAATCTAATCACTTGGCCCTCCCTTTCATTTTTTTCTGTCTCGATCCAGTAACTCTGTCCACCCCATTTATTTTCCGTCTCGATCTAGTTAGTCATTTGACCCACTCCTTTTATTTTTCCCTTCTCATCCAGTCACTTGGTCATCCTTTTTATTTTTCTCCTTTTCTATCCGGTCACTTGGCCCACTCATTTTACTTTTTCCTTCTCTATCCGGTCACTTGGCCCACTCATTTTACTTTTTCCTTCTCTATCCGGTCACTTGGCCCACTCGTTTTACTTTTTCCTTCTCTATCCGGTCACTTGGCCCACTCATTTTACTTTTTCCTTCTTGATCCAGTCAGTCCACCCCCCACTCCAACCCCTCAGCACCTTTAATTTTTCTGCATTCGAGCATCGTTATAACCAGGCTCTTTTTGTTCGACACCAACCAGGGAAGGTTAGGGGGCAGGCTATCCTAATTTTTCCTGGTTGATGCAGAGAAAGAAGAAGCCTGGATATAACGATGACAAACGCGGACCAAACAAAAGGGATTCTAACCCCCGAAACTCATTTTACGTGCAAGATAGGCTACTTGCCTCAACCCTAATCTTACTTAAATAAGAAGGCATAAACCATAACAGAAAGAAATGAAGAATCCTGAATATGCCAAAAATCTTGCTTATACCAGCTTACCATGGGAAGATACGACTGCCAAATAGGTCAATGATAGTAAAAGTTTTAAAGAACGCAAAATTTAAATTTTACCTCCGAGAGTCTTACACAGACATAAGTTCTTTGAAGGCAAAATTTTAAGAGATAGACAAAACATACTGAAACAAGATCTCTTTGCTTCGATACCGAAGACGATATGCAAGTTTTGGTTGTTTTACACATTTTTCCATACAATGGGCTAAACGAACAGGTCGCAAAGACCCCAAAGGCATAGAGAAGAGAAGGTTGGTGGGAGGACTTAGTCAGCTAAGGCGAAATAAATAGGGGGATGCAAGATTGACATTTTTAGCAGTAGGACCCTTTCGCCTAACAACAGAGCACCAGCAACGGATCTACTTTGGAGTGCGGGGTGAAAATTAACTTGTGTTTTTGAAGCCCCAACTCCACCGAGCTGGGTTCAACAATGTTGATAATGGCCCAGTGCATCTAGTCCACGTCCCATGTCTAAGAGACCCTAGTATCCACAGAAAAAACAACACGTAACCACGTCTGAGGCTTTTTTTTTTTTCCAAATGAGAGAATTTGGAAAAGACATTAGCCTTTCCTGAAAAGCATTTTACCGTACCTGTTTAGAATTGGAGAAGGGGATCTACTGGATGCCTGTTAGGAGAACGGTGGAATCCTTCCATCAAGTACATCCAACGTGTTCTTTAATATGAACTGGGTATGGCTCTATTGCACACGGGAGCCATTAACATACTATTTAGTACTGCGTGCATGCAAACTGCTGAAGTAGTCATAAGTTAAAATCGAAACTTATTGAGCAATGTTATTTCGACATATATCTGATTTGCATGATTCACCTGATTTGAGTGACCTGCTGACCAAAGGCTATTTCATCATAAGGTATAATACAGTGCAGGAGAATGTATGTTTGATTTAGACGGCCTGCATTGAGGATTTGTGAAGTTTATTACTCTTCAGCAGGGGTGAAAAAAAAAGGTTAAAAATGGCCAGAGAAATCGAGATCAGTAAATGAAACCGATTTGGAAGCATTCCACTTCCGTCCTCCTTTAGGAAGAGAATATTTCTATGAAAGATAAAACCATGTTTGAAATTTTGACGGAAACAAAAAACAAACTTTTATCCTATCATTTGTTGAGTTTTGATTGCAAAGACAATGGAAGTAAATGATTTCAAATAATTTATTTATTAAGAATTTCAATCACATTTGCTTGTTTTAATCGGTCTCGCAACGTTTCCAACAATGAATTCCATCTTTTTTATTTGCAATAGAAATGTTGATTACAGATAAAAATATATAGAAGTTAAAAAGCGTCAAATTTTTTCCAAAATATGCAATTGTGGCCAAGCTATTTTTTTTTAACTTTTTTCCTCAGAAAAACTACTGAACTTTGGAACTTTATCCTGCAATGACTAATAAATATATATGTATACTAGCATAATTGCCAGGCGTTGCTCGGGCCTCGATAATATGTCAGAGAGTATTCATAACGGTGCTCGTACACGTCCAGGGTGACATTACCGGTGGAGAGAAATTTCGGCTCCCTGTTATTCCGTAGCTACTCGTCCCATCGCTCCAATTTTGGTGTAGTGATCCCACTTAGTTCTGTCTACATAGGGTTCTGATTGCTAGTTGCGGTGGATCGGATTGAATCTCGGAATGCGTCAATCCTCGACCGATCTGCGTCAACCTTATGAATGATGAGTAGAAAGTTATGAATGGAGTTATACGCTATTGATGCGCCAATTGATCAATGGACAGACGTTTTGCGATCAACTTTTGAGGGAGGGCCAAATTTTCTGGAGTCGAAACCCCGACAGTTCACTAAACTGTACTTAAGTTCTGGTGAGATGATGTCACGGTTAGATGAAGCTGTAGGCGAAGTACGGTGGCCCTAGCTCTGACCGTCTAGGAGTAGATGTCGAACCACCATCTCTAGGATCAAATGTCCATTACCACCATTAACTTCCTAAATATATGTATTAACTAGACAGACAAACAAACAAAATTTCTATTTAATATATATATACTTATCATGAAATATGCCAATACATGCCGAATTTCTTGCTAACGTAAGTGTTCTCGATTACTACGAAGTGCTATAAGAGCTGTAAAGGCATAGTGGGAAGCAAAGTCAAGTGCGACATGGGTAAATAGGATGATCTGATTGACTTGAATGGCAGTTAATCTTCGAGTGCGATGGGCAGGAGCATCTATAATGGAGGTAATGGAACTTAGCGAAAAATCACGGGGGCAATATCCCAAGTGTATGGAGAATGGCAATGGTCTCCAAAAAAAAAAGTATGCCAATCGTAGCAAATGCGGTAAATAAAGGCCCTGATAGAGAGGGAAAACTACCACATTTACTGTAAGACAAAGCAGAGTACAACATTTTATCAACAAAGAGAGATGCCCGCTAGTAGTATTTCAGAACCCATTTCAAAGAGAATTGAAAAACTATACCATGATACATAAGACTGAGTATTAGGTAGAGTTTATAATAACTTTTCCGCGCGGTGTATATAGGACATGCTACATAGTAAATGAGAGAACATGAGTAATAGAAATTCCTATTAAAATAAAGGCTACATAGGCCTAAATATACCGGTAAACTATATTTGAACACTAAATATTAATATGTCGGTACAAAGTCCGAAATACGAAAGGAAAGCTTTAAGATATACATTAATCGGTAAACAACAGAAGCCGCGAACTTTAAAACATTGCTTTGATATTCTCGTAGCAGCAATCCATTCTTCTAGTTTGTTATTCCCCCGGCGTAAATCCATTCTCTTATTTTACTTCCTCCTGGTCGAAATAAAATCCATTTTTGGTTCCCCTCCCCTGGCCGAAATCCGTATTTTTATTTCGTTTTCCCTCTTGGTTGAATTTTTTTTTCTACTTTCTCCCTGCCAGAAATGCTGCCAGTTCTTGAAACAGACCGATTCCCATTGCAGGCGAGCGAAGCTTTAAAAGTTTGCCAACAACGCCGCGAATGAAGGAAATCGAATCTGCAGCTATGGCCAAATTCAGAAGTGAAAAACAAAACATTTCTGCTTTTCTTTTGCTTTACTGTTACCTCGTTCGGTAAGACCACCATTATTAAAGAATCATTCTGCCAATTTATTCCGAACCCATTAGTGTTCTTCTCATTTAATAGTCTGAAAAGTGCTCTTGATGCTTGGGCAATTGGACCAGACTGTCATCGTGATTACACATAAATAAACTAACAATTAAGCAGACTGGACACGTTTCTTCTTTGCGGCGTCAAGCATCAGCTAGCTCTTTCGCAAAAAAAGAAAGAAAAAGAAAACTATGCAAAATAAATCGTCGTTTGATTAATCTCTTTGATGTTGGTAACTGCGTCTATTTATAAACTAAAGCTAGATGAATCTCTAGAAGCTTGCGCTACTCAGGATAAAACACTAACATATATATTGTTAACAGAGGAAGACATCTTTTCTCTTACTACTAAGCTCTGCATTAAATAATGAATAACTCACAACAAATGAGAAAGTTCAGAGAGAGCCTTGAGTGCGTTTATTTATTTATTTATTCTCTCTCCATTTATTTTTTTAAAAGGCTTTCTTCTTATTTCCGGCTTTCTCTAGTTCCTTCGTTACACTTTACTTCCTATTCCTTGATCTTCATTAAGTAACGAGAATATTCCTCGCCATGGTTAATAATAGATTATTCCTCCAGCAGTTGCTACTGGCATAGCGAACATCACACAGAGCTCTCCATAACACACACGCATGGGAAGAGAAAAAGAAAGACTCACTAAACAGCTGCCTTAACTAAATCACAAGAGTGAACGTTGATATAAGAATGAAGTTGCCCTCGGGGCGTCATCAACCACCACTGAGTGTGTGCAGAAGAAGAACAGGAGGGGAGATAGAGAAGATCTGCAGCTGGAATTCAAGTTCTTGTGTCCTCAATGTTGTAATGCAGTACATGAGCCTCTCTGTGCCCAGAAGGATGTGCCTAATGGCTGACGTTGACGAAACCAATAGATTAGGAATAAGTAACGAATGTTTATTCAAAGAACTAAATATTTTGGTAAAACTAAGCTTTACAACACCTCTGTTGCATAAACAAATGGGTTAAACATAGCTAGGGGTGTATTTCGTAGATTGCAGAAGTTCTTATTTAAGTGCAAATTGTTTTGCTCTTGGTTCAAGTTTCACTAAGTGATGCTTTTCAGTGGACTTTACTGAGGTTCTTTACACGATAGAAAGAGAAGAGCGAATAATCTGATCTAATGAATCAGACTTTTTTTTTTCTATCAGAGGTTGCTCACCTCTGAGTTTATTTGCTAAACAATTTTCTAAATAAGATGGTGCAAATTCAATTTGGCCGCATCGCATAATCATGGACTCTAACTTACAGTCAGTTTAAGGTAAGTTAATGATATTACTCAAAAGAAGTGCAATATATAACACGTGTGCATATATAAACACCCATATATAATATGTAACGTTTCCAAATTAGGGTTAGAAACCTTCAGGGTATGCATATTTTACTGTCTATCACTGCAAATTTACTGTCCATCACTGCAAACAGTCCTATGGATTTTAGTTTTAAAAAAATCTATTTTCAACCATTTCTTTTAGTTCTTTTTCTACTTATGCGTGTTTTATTGGAGAAGACCATGTTCTCCGAATTTTAATTTAAATTGTCCAAAGTCATTTTCATAACTGTTATCAAGCTCATCATAACTTTTATCAAGTTCATCATAACTGTTATCAAGCTCATCATAACTGTTATCAAGCTCTCAGACAGAGAAATAAATAAGACTTAAAATGCATTCTATTTTTCAGAACTTAACGGTTGTCGGATGTTGCAGCAGTTGTCCTAAATGGCATAAAGTTCAACGAGATTTCGGCTTTCCTTGTGCGCAAAAATTAAAACCCATCTGTCCCTAACATTTGTCCAGCAAAATGGTTATTCAAGATGGGATCTCTCATTTAACACTCACATTTCCATTTGTCCCTAAAAGATTTCCGATAAATTTGACTTTCTTGACGAGAGATTTCCATCTGTCCCTAAAACTATAGGTAATTAACTCTATTGCCTTGATGGTAGCTTATATCGATCCCTAAGAGATGTTCGACAAACAGGTGTCTTGATAGTGTCCCCCATCTGCCCCTAAGAAATATCCAATGAACTGGATTTTCTATAGGGTAAGCTCCAGTTTATCCCTAACAGATGTCCATTGGAACTCTCCCATTAGTCTGATATGTTCACTGGATTCACTGGATTTCCGATAGGATAAGCTCCTATTTATCCCTAAGAGTTGTCCAATGAAACTTTACTATTATTCTGATATGTTCAATGAACTGAAATGCATTAACTATATGTATATAGGTAAGAGATATCCATTGAAATAATTCCTTGACAGTAGGCTCCGTTTTGTCACTAAGAGATGTCCAATGAAATAGTATCTCAAAGTATGGCTCCCACTGTCGTTAGGAGATATTTAATAAACTGGATTGACTTGATGGTAAGCTCCCAGTTCTTCATAACAGTTTTCCATCAAATCTCTTTCCTGAATTCTGCTTTTGGAATGGGAATCTTGTGATCTGTTTATGACTCTACAACAAAATATGTATAAATTAGACAATAAATTTTAGAATGATTCAATATATAAATATCATTTCATAGTTTATTAATGCTACTAATTAATTTACCATTACGCTGAGGTAATATAACGGAATTTTAC
This sequence comes from Ryuthela nishihirai, assembly GCA_038380435.1. Lineage (NCBI taxonomy): Eukaryota > Metazoa > Arthropoda > Arachnida > Araneae > Heptathelidae > Ryuthela > Ryuthela nishihirai. The sequence continues at coordinate 18,744,632 of JAWZYU010000011.1, forward strand.
TGGCCATTCTGCTTTACAAAACTTAAAATTTTTAAGTCTTAGATTTCCCAACTATAGCGAAATGTAAATATTTATATCTTAAAATGCACTTACTGAAATATATTTTAGAATAATCACATATAGAAAGTATTCCTAAAAAGCACTTAAAAACGTATCACCTTATAAAAGCTAGAAAACTAGAAAAATTGAAGATCACTTTTATATTCCAGTCAATATGACCAAAAAATTGATCTTTCTATTCTCTATAAACATTGGAAGTAGTATTTGTTTTCCTACTAATAGTGGATACTTCTCTTTTTACCAAATCATATTCAAGTTTATTATGCCGTTCATGACCTTATCTTAATTATACTTACAAATTGATTTAAAAAAATGTCAAGTTCTAAGTACTGTAACTTCTACTATAAGCCTTTTATGAAACAAATAAATCTGAAGCTTATTTGAATTTTTATCTTTTAACTTTACGTTTTCTTTTTCATGAAACGTTTAACTTGGCAGTTGCGTAGTTTTTAATTTGGGTTTGCGTAATATAAAGTTAGAAGTTACCAAATAATTTTCTTAAAATAGAAAACCTGTGACTCTTCATTACTGATAAAAAGTTGTTAAAAACGTTAAAACAAAAAATAAAGCGTGTGAAGCAACCTCGCATAATTGTTGTTTCAAAACTTTCTATAATGACGTCCCATTATGTGCAGTGACAAGGAATATCAATTGTTGAGACGTGACGAGCAGACGAAGCAACGCAAAATGCAAGTGACAATAAATCACTTCAATTCGTGCAAAAGATGAAATGACTTAAATAAGTTTTTAACTAAACGGAGCGACCTTGTAGCCGCAAGGGTTGTTTCTAAAAGCAACGCACGAAACTAAACAATCTATAGCTGACATTTTGAAAAATATATAATTATTTCAAGTTTACCATAAAACTTCCCTAGAGACCCCCCCCCCACAGACAATCAGCCACTCCCATACATTGGAAACCATTGTCTTATATTAAGCCCAGTTCGCAATTTCATAAAATTAACAGCCGTAAGTATAATAATAATACTCGTAGAGTACAAATAGCAGCTTATGATTCACTATAACAGATAAGCTGTCTTGCAGGCTTCATAAATAGTGAAATTTCCTAACAAGCTGATAATGTTTTCAATCTAAAACTAAACAACTCTGTCGCAGCTGTTCTAAAGGGCTTAGGTCATCCCTTAAACCAGCATTTTTTTTCATCCGTACAATTAAATAGAAAGAAACTTGATCCCACAAAGGAGTAAAAAAAAGAAGAACAAACAAACTAAACCACCGTAACTGAGAGAAGTAGTCCTTCAGACCGACTTCCCTGACCGTGAAGGAGGAAAAGCAACCAATTTTGCCTTACAGTTAGTCCCACATCTCCCAGAGAGAAGATTCCCCTAGTCAGAGTTCGAGATCCCACAGTTGCACCAGTGCCGAGTTGTCTCGAGAATCTTTGCCTCTTCTACTAACGATAGTGAGCACTCTAGAGATACATTCCAAAGTCTTAGTTTTCTTGTTCGGTACAAACTTTCTGAAAGTAAGGCGTGCATGACGTGAAGACTGATCGCTCTAGATAAAAGTGCGCTGGATATTGGAATTGTTCGCTTGTAATGTCTGCTCTGTGTGTGTGTAACAGGCAACTGCTTCGACGAGTTTACAAGGTAAATGAATGATTTCTGCTACACGAGACATCAAGTAGCAGCAACTGCTCTGTAAAAACAAAGAATAGTAGAGAATAAAAAATAATACTTTAACTTTTGTTGAGGCTTTTCAACCCTCTTAACAAGTCAGAGCTTGCTAGGAAAACAGAATCCAGAGAAGAGCGATCGCTACCGTAAGGGGTGCCAATCGTATGGACGCCATTGAAAATACAAAATAATGTTGACATCTATATAGTATATATATACACACACATAGTCTCAAATCTAGAAAAAATAAAATACTGGGGGAGAGAGAAGGGGGAAGATCGAACCGGAACCCCATTTCAGTTTTAAAATTTTCACTCCGTTATAGTGGTCTTAAAAAATTTCTTTGAAAAATACGTGTAATATATATATGTGTGTTTTATAAATTTTAAACTCTTTTTCCTGTTGGAAACTAGTTCCTTGAAAATGCTAGTTGTTTTCCAACTAGCATTATCAAGGATGGTAAGAGGAGATGACTCCCTTACATATTTAATTCACAAAGCTGTGGTTGCACACAAATATTCCGTGTTTGTCTCCTTTTAGTCTCATAGTGTTTGTCGCCACTCCTGCTAAATAGTTTTACTTTTTGCCGAAAACTCTTATAGGATGAAACCGCTAATTTCAATTCAAACAACAATCAGAGTTGTGGATATTTTTGCCAGTGGTAATTACGAAGGCATACGTTCCTTGATATTTTTCTTCGTGCTGCAACGCTTATCAGGCTCCCATTCTCAATCAGATTAGACTAATTAAACAATATCATAATAAATAATTAGGTTTAACTTTTCTGTTTCCTGACAGGTTCTTTGTAGTATCATTTTGAGTTACATATATTTTGATAACTAAACTGATACTACTTGTAGTTATAAGCTTTACCACAACTTTTTATATAACTAACAAAAAAGGTAAGTCTTTATAGTGGAAATTATAAAGAATAAAGTCCATGGAAGAGAAATCAGTATTATTATATTAAACAAACCATTTCTTTTCTATAAAAAATTAATGAAATTCTTCTTTGCTTAAAGTATGATTGAACCTCAATGGTTATTGGTCATGTGCAGGATTGGGTTCTTTTTTCCTCTCAGTGGTATTTCTTTTTCTTTGCACACAATTGCTAAATGGCCAGGTCACAAGGACCCCAAGGCCTCAGAGAAGGTTGGGAAAGGGACCCATTGGACAGCTGTTAGGAGACAGATGGACACTACCCGTCAAGTCCATCCAGCGAGTTATTTAACCTGCACTGGATATGACACTCCTGCACACGGAGCCCCTTCTAGAGGCGGCCGCCTTTCCGAACCTATAGGTGTCCCATTTCTGATCGAATGCATGGTGGAGGTTTAGCAGAGACAAATCTCAATACTGATGCAGTTGGAACTCGAACCTGGGAACTGCAAATTACGCGGCTAGCGCCAAACCCTGCCCAAAGTCATTTTCAGAGATCGAGCTAGGGGGAGAAAGGAGAATCGTTCTTTGCCTCCGGTAATTTTTAATAACAGGAACGAAGTGGAAAAACATATACCTAGTGTCCCTAAAATGTATATATACTTTGGATATTCATTAAATAAGGTTTTATATATATACAGAAAGGAAGTATTGGTATTACATAGCAATATATATTATTTGAAAGCATTATAAATTCCTCAGTAAAATTGATTATAAACATTTTGAAGCACGAAATAACATTTCTATGCAGTATATATAAAATACATATAGAGTATATTATTCGTGCGAAATATATGTATAAATATGAATACATTATTTATATATATAACATATGTGTGTGTCCGCGTATACGTATACAAACGTATACAAATATAATACGTATATATACGTAAAAATGAAATATATATAAAATTTTATAAATCAATTTGTGTCTTTGACACAAATTGTCTTTGACACCTCTTGATTTTTAGACGTCACTGCAAGCATTATTTGACCTTGAATACGACACCGGATCTTAGAATTCTTCTTATTTCTGAGATCTGCAATCCAAAATACCCTTTGGAACCAATGTTTAGTTCTCCAGCATCGTATATCGAAATGTAACCTTTGACCTCGAAGGACCCATCGCATTTAAAATTTGCCATTTCTGAGATCTACTACTCAAAATTCCTCCATGCACCATATTTTAACCCTCTAACAGTAGTAGTTCTATATTTAACCTTTGACCTCGAAGGAGTTATTGCATCGAAATTTTCTCAACTTTTCGGAAATCTGCGACCTAAAATATCCCCAGTAACCAACCAATTTTTTAGCTCTTTAGAACTGGTAGATCCAAATTTGACCTTTGACTTAGTAGAACCCTCCGGATTCTAAATTTCGAACCCAAGCCGACGAATTTTCACGTTTCTATCACTAAGAGATCAAGTTTTGACCTCTCCGTCATAGTTAAAATAATTCCTAATGATAATGATAGTTGTATAAACACTCAAAAAATCAGCTAGTAAAATATTAAAATAACGAAAGAGGTCGGAATTGGTCTTCATTATTCCATATTTATTTATTGTCCCCGCTCTGCCCTCGGTCAGTAGGGGACACCGAGGGACTTGGAAAGGCCGCCATCCGTCGTATGGGACGTTAAGCCGTGGCACCGTGTGCGGGAGAACCATACCTTGCGTACATTAAAGACCACGCTGTATGGCTTTGTCAGGAGACTACCATACGTCTCCCAACAGCTGTCCAGTCGGTCCCCTCCCTCAACCTTCTCTGAGGCTTTTGAGATCCTTGTGACCTGGCCATTTAGCCCATTGTATGCAAAAAAAGTGCCGCTCAGAGTTAAAACAAGCCAACCCAACCCATGTTTATATTGAATTTAATAATATTATTTAACATATTTTTTGCATTCGTTTAATCTTATTTAAAACTGTTTTATATCTGCATCCATATAAAATAATACCATATATTTGAGAAGGAAAATAAGAGATTTTTCTCGGGTAGAAGAACACAGAACAAAAAACGAAAAATAAGAAATTCGATTTCGACTTCCAAGGATGTTATAGGCATTTGCTTTCTGAATAAAGTAAATATTCACATTTCTTTTTTGAAATCTTGTGTACAGAGAAGATAGGCTCACTTTGATTAGGTCTGCGGACGAGGAACTGCCTTGGCATACTTGCTGCAAATAGATCGCTCTACCTTAAGGTCTGCGAAGTAAAATATCTTATACAAACATAACCATGACCAATGAACGAATAAAAAAAATTCGAAATCTAACAAAATATTCAAACGTTTATATCGTTCAAAAAAAATGAAATATTTGTTAGGAAAGACTTTTTTTTTTCTTAAGTTTGTGTTTGCAATTCGAGATATTTCATCCTCTTTGGAGTTTCTTTTCTCTTTTCAAGAAGAAAATAAGTTTAAGAAGTTGTGAAAAATAATAATAATTGATTTTTGAAGCTCTTCAAAGACGTTTGCGAAGATAGAGAGACGTCATTTCGAAAACTGCTTTTTTGCGTTTAGGAATGCCTATTATGTATCCGGTACGGAAAAATTCGAGATCTTTTTTCTCTCTTTCAATCAATATTTCGCAATCACAAATGCTAAATTTTCGTTGATGAAGATTATTCAACGGTCTACAACGAAATGTACGTTGTTTATACCAAAATCTTGAGCAGCAAATGACATTTGTCAAATCCGTATAATCTTTTACCCTCTGCACATTTTCATGGCTTTACAAAATTGCTTTTATGTTAAACAGACATATTCGGCATATGTCTATAAAAATCTTATTTTGATTAAAAGTTTGAATTTAAAACAGGTTTGCAAATTTTAGCATTTTTTTTAATTTCGAAAATGCAACCTTTACATAACATACTACTTCATGCTTCACAAGCCTATTAGTTTCGACTTCACTCGACTTTTGCACCCATAGATGAAAAGGTCGATTTATTTCCCATTTAAGAAAAGCTTTAAACGACTTTTGAGACACCACAAAGTACCACCAATAATATTTTCCTTCCTCACTATATTTCGAGTTAAAAAAAATATACAGCCTATTTTCCGATAAGGAAACCCATTCCATTTCCTTTTCCAATTCCACTCCTCTCCTTACCCGTCCCCCCCCCCCCCACGCACATTTTTTAATTCACCATCCTACATCAGTTCGAGTGGGAATGGAAAAGTTTTCAAGTTAAAGTTCTATCTTCTCATTTAATATTTATCGAATCAGTCGGGAGGCAGATGTCATTCCTGTCTTGGGACTTTCCCGCTGTCTTCATCATCAGTAACATCTCTAGTTTAAATCATTTCTGTCAGCTTTCTCCCGTATGTGTTGTATAATGTGATCTCTCTCTCTCTCGGTGTTGCCCCATCTTCCTCCTGGAGCTCTTTTTCATCCTTTCTCTCACCCTATTTTTCCATCACTCTCTCGATCATGTCTGTGTGTTTATGAATAGCCTTTTCTCGCAGCATTCTCCTTCACCCCATCTGTATTTGATGAGTGTCTAGAGAATAGAAGAAACCGCGGAAAAAGTTCACAAAATTCATTTCTGTCAAGTGATGGTCATTGCGGTGGCCGAAGGCGATAGGCTGGAAAAACCCATGAATACGGAAACGGGGTATATATATTGTAATATATATATCTCTGTGCCAACGCGTTTACCGAATTTTTATTTCTTTACATATTCTGTCTCACCAAAGCTGTCTGGAAGGAATATCTAATTTCAAATGAGTCCTATTGCACACTTTTTAACGAATGCGGACTGCTCATGAAGAAGACAGATTTCTACTTTTTTTTTCATTTAATTTCTTTTTTGACAAAAAACTTTTCCTCTGTTGACAGTTATAGAGCTTGGAAATTTTGTGAAATATAAATAAATGTTTTAGTTTGGAAATGATATTAATCTTGGTAGCTTTCAGAAATAATTTCTTCAGTTATTTTTCTGATAAAACATAGTAGCAATGATTTCCAAACATTTTGTTTTTAGCAGCCCTGTGCAATGTGTTGATTTTCTCTACATCACTAATCTGTGCAGAACTTTCGTGGCTAAAATATATAATGCATAATTTAAAATTTAATCATTTCTAGTCTTCTATAATAGTCCATTAACCAGAATCCAAGCTGGGAAAAAAGTCTGGATGATTTAAATGATCAGATTGGAACCCAGTGAAGTTCAGTCTCCTAAAAGTAGTTGTATCGGGTTTTTTACCTCTGAGAGATAGCAAAATTCCCCCTCCCTGCCCACGGTTAATAGGGGACACCGATAGGCTTGAAAAGGCCGCTGTCCGTCGCACGGAACGTTTAGCTGTGTTACCATGTGCGAGAGAGCCATACCGTGTGCACGTTAAAGAACACGCTAGATGACTTGACAAGAGGTTACCATCTGTCTCATAACAGCTGTCTAGTGGGTCCCTCTTCCTCAACCTTCTCTGAGTCTTGGGGGTCTTTGTGACCTGGCCATTTAGCCCATTGTGTTCAAAAAGAGTACTGCTCAGAGATAAAAGAACCAAACCTTCAGAGCGGTACTTTTTTTGCACACAATGGGCAAAATAGGTAGGTCACAAAGGTTAAGAGAAGATAGGGGAAATGGAAGCCTCCCGTCAAGGCCATCCAGTGTGCTATTTAACATTCACATGATATAGCACTCCTTCACACATGAAGACGACTTAAAATCCCCTTCGAGGGACGGCGGTCTTTCGAAGCCCACCGGTGTCCCCTTTCTAACCTAGTGGAGGGAAGAAGCTTAATGAGATAAATCTCAACACTGGCGCGGGTGAGACTCGAACTTGGGAATTACAGATAACGAGCCTGGCGCGCCATCGACTAAGCCAACCCCTGCCCTTCAAAATAGTGGAAGCAGACATTAAATATCAGTAGAAGACCAAATCACTATATCAAACAGAACTACCAATCCTTCCCTTCCTTTCCCTTTCAGAGGAATGAATGCTTCTTTTCAAAACTACTAATGTCATCAAAAATCTGCAATTGCCTACGCCAAGATGGAGTCGGAATTTTGCTACTATAATTATTCGACTGTGCATCATAACAGACATCAGTTCTCCTTTCACAATAATCTTAGATCTGAAAAATTTTTTTCTGTAATGAATTGAGAATTTCTATTTAGACCGTTAGTCATAGTAATAACGATTATCATTTGTGTATTTTTAGTCTTAGAATTTTACAATACATTTGCTACAAGACAACATGTTTCCTCTACTAATTGTGGCAGAGATTAATGGAACTCGACCACCGATAAATACGAGTCTCAGAGTGGCGGGGTTGGCTCAGTCGGTAGCGCGCCAGGCTCGTAATCTGTAAATCCCAGATTCGAATTCCAGCCGAATAAAAACGTCACTTTTTCATCAACCACTGAAATAATTTTTCTTTAACATCAAAATTTTTACTTAAGTTAACACTTTCTCTAGGAAGCAAGTTAAATAGGTAGGGAATTTGATATTCTTTGGAATTTCGTCCGTAATTATTATAAAATTTTGGTTTTTTCAAAAAACCGTTAGCCTTTTTTCTAGTAAACGTATTGTGGGAAACATTTTGTTTATACGTATTATTAAAGAAGTTATTGATAGTTCGAGTCACCACTGCACCTGAATCGAAATTTTCTCTTCTAACTGACGTTTCCCTCTCGTGAGAATGAGGACTTGGAAGTACCACCTTCCTCTGATGGGACGTTAAGCCTTGTTGACCTGTTGTGCCTTACCTCTGATCGGACGTTAAGCCTTGTGACCTATTGCAGGAGAGTCATACCCAGTTTACGTTAAGAAACACTCTGGATGGCTTTGACGAAACGTTCCCTTCTGTCGCCTAATTGTTAAATAATGAATACCCTTTCCTTTCTCAGCTCTGAGCTCTGGTGCCCTAATAACCTGATCATTTAACCAGTTATGCACACAAAGTGTCACTCAGAGGCAGGTCCGGATCTAGAAAAAAATCGAGGGGGCCATGAAACACAATCGAGCCGGAAAAATGTAAAAGGGGAGGGCCAAGAGACTGGATTTCCGATGCATTTCAACATTTCCCTCTTCGTTTTACAGGGGAGCGAGAGTGGCTCAGTCGGTAGCGCGCCAGGCTCCTGATCGAGTCCCAACTGGCCAGCGTTGAGATTTATCTTTCCAAAACTCTCCCTGCATACGGTCAGTAGGTGACATCGATTGACTTGGAAAGCTACCGTCCGTCGGTGAGAACGTTAAGCCATGACTCCGTGTGCGAGAAGCTATATACCCTGTGCACATTATTAAAGAACACACCAGATGGTATTTACAATAAGCTACCATCTGTCTCCCAACATCTATCCAGTGGGTACTCTACCCCAACCTTTTCTGAGCCTTCGGGATCCATGTGACCTGGCCATTTAGCCTATTGTATGCAAAAATTACTGCTCAGATGTAAAATATCTCAATCCAACAGGTCTTTAAAAAATTGATTGAAAAATGCATGAAATATGAAATTAAGCTTAAGAATTTTTTGCCTCTATTACCATTAGTATCATTCCGAAAGGGAATGGGGGGATTGCCCGCTCCCTCCCCTAGATCCGGCGATACTAAGAAGTAAACAACTAAAAAAACTTTAAATTGTGATGGGGATCAAATTTTAAGATTGAGGTAAAAGAATTCCAGAGGGAGGGTATAGGGAAATGTCAATCTCGAGGATGGCAGATTGTTCATTCTATACGAACCTTCTTATAACTTTTAGTCAACATTTTAGTATTAAAAAGATTTATACTCTTTTCTACATTGGATTTTCGCACGAAAATTTAATAACATAACCATGTTATTAAATTTCTATTCTTTGACTTTCACGCCAAAATTCGAAAGCAAGGATTTGGAAAGGCCCTTTTCTACTCTTTGATGTTCACATCAATTTTCGAAAATATGGTTTTTGAGAATGGGACATTTTTACTCTGACTCTAAAGTAAAAATTAGAGAACAATGTTTCAGAAAGGTCCTTTCCTACTCTTTGATTTTTGGGCTTAGAAAGGCCGCCGTCCATCGTATGGGACGTAAAGCCGTGGACCCATGTGAAGGAGAGCCACGCGTTATGCTCGTTAAAGAATGCTGGACGGCCCTGACAGGAGTTTTGATCTGTCTCCTAACAGCTATCCAGTGGGTCTCTTTCTCCCAATATTCTATGAGCTCTTCTGGTCCTTGTGATCTGGTCGTTGATTCCATTGTGTGCAAAAAAGTGACGCTTAGAGGTAACCCAACCCAAGTCTTTCACTTTGCCATGAAATTTCAACAACAGTGCTTTGGAAGAGTCCTTTTGTACTCTGACTTTCATGCGAAATTTCGATGACAAGATTTTGGAAAGGCGCAACATTTTTTTCTTCCCAAGTGATTGAGAAAGAAGGTTTTTGGATCACTGCTCTAAATGACGAGATAGGCGTTTAGAAACAAACAACAAAACTGAGGATGCGAACATAAGCAAAGACAAACAAAAGAAAGAGAAGAGGGGGAAGAAAGAAAAAAAAAATGAATCTCTTATCAGATAAAGGGATGATGCTACATGGGGCTGGGAGAAGACGACATCTCTCTCTGTATTGCGGAACAAATGACCATCTGCTACTGGCAGTAAGCACCTCATATCACGCGTTGTCTGCACTGGTGTGAGAAGAGGAGCACGTGAAAGTAAAGGAGTTAGGACAGTGGGGGAAAGCGGGGGGAAAGCAAAAGTTGCCGAATTAGTGCACACTGTTATCACCCTAATACGGTCCGATGCAGCATTGATTTGCGATATCAGGTACGACAGGCTTATGACGTTCTGAAACTGACATGAAACTGAAACATTTAATGGAAGCTATAGGCCGTTATATGCACTGTAATGTGCCTATGAAAAAACTAGCACACCTTCATATTCCCTGAAATGGTTTGTCCCATTCTCTCTCGCACTTTACTTTTTCCTTTTGGCATTTCGTTCCTTTTTTTTTATTATAGATATATTTTATCGGAAGTATTGACTGATACATAAAGTCTATCGCTTCTACGGGTTCGTGAGATTCACGACGAGTACTTCGGGTCATTCGTTACTTTGTGCCGAGAGTGGAAAGTGGAAAAGTGTCGCCTCCGTTTCCTGGACGCGAGAGGACAAAATGGGAGCCTTTAAAGCACGCCTGTAAAGGTCGATAAAAATTTGGAAAATCGCTGTAAGGATCAAAATAATGATTATGTCGTATACTAAAGTTTAAATTTCGCTCCTAATCCTTAGCTGTTTTATAGTAACTTATATATATATATAAAGTACAGTGTTTTACTGCTTCTGATATACAATAGAGAAGATAATGAAACAGGAGATCAAATGTAATTTATAATGTGTACATACCTATATATATTCTGCAATTTATTCTCTGTGATTGGTATAGATGCATATAATTTGCCTTAAGTGTTTATATTTCTGTATAAAGTCAACATAGATTCCAGCAAAGTTATGGTGATAATAATGGCGAAAGAAGTCTTCCCGAGCATTAAAGAGACAACATCGAAACATTTCCAAATAAGTTTCATGCTATGCTGTGCAGAACTACATCGTTCAACACTTGTAAACTGAAAATTTTCATTTAGAGCTTTTTTTCGGAGAGATTTCAAGTTGAGGGTCGAGTAGCCGACGATTATTATTCTGGAAAAGAGGGCACTGGAAACTTATTATACTGATTATATCCGATTTCTGAGTGGTCAACTGCCTATACAGATGGGTCAAAACGATTGGGCTGTAATGCCCATATTATGTCGTGGAAAGTTGCACTAGAAGCTTCCTATGGTAAAATTTTATTGAAGATAAACTGAAGATGTCAAGAAATCTTTTTAGATCTTAATTTACGACATTATTCGTTCACTGTTTAAACATTATTAAAGCTAGAAATTAAGAAATGGAGCCTTATTACATAACAGTTTTCGTTGGAACTTGACTCTAAGTGAATGAATCATTACGCAAATTTCAAAAATCACACGACATTAAGTAAATGGTTGGATGTAAATTATTATTAATGTTATACGTTCAAATTAAATCTTAAGATACAATTTTGCGACCGACAACGCCATTGCTTAATGTTTCAGATCCCAAAATAAAAATCTGGAGAATAAGAGGCACATTTGGTTGATAAAAAATTTATAATGTGAATTTTTATTGGAATAACATTCACATTATTTCCTAATCATTTTGACCAGTGGGAACGTTCGACGTTAGAGTTTATGGGTCTGTTCGTGCATATTTATATGTCTTTTCGAAAATAATTTTCTCACAATTGCAGAGATTATTTTTGTGTCTGGATACAAATTTAAAATATGATCTGGATTTAGAAACCAAATATAATAATATATTAAAATAATTATACTTATTTGATTTCTGATTCGTACCAAACTGAAACAAAAACACCCAAAATGCGAAACGTTTGAGTAGGATCAATTACTTTGACTCCTTTTAATCAATGAACTTTTGAATAATTTTGGAGTGGCCTTTTAGATTGTTTACCTCAGTGCAGAAAAACGCTTAACAGCCTTTAATTAAAAGACCGAAAGCTGATCGTAAAGAAAAAAAATCTAAATCTTAAATAAAGTTAATTAGCATATTTAATACTCACATGTTTTTAATTACTCTAAGAAAAATTTTTCTTCTTGTTTATTCCCCACTTCTACAATCATTCTATTCCAGTGGCTTACCAACCTCAGCTGCTGCTTCTTCCTTGATTTAGAAAACGGTTATTTACTCAAAACCAATCTCCTCTATCCATCGTTCTCCTTCAGTTGCTACGAAATGCACGGATCAAACTTCTCACTATCCATCTCAGTATAAGAGCAGGTCTTTGTGTGTTTGGCTCCTTCGAGGTGAACGGTATAAGCATAAAAATCCAAATCCTTTCTAAGGTAGACAAAGAAACAAAAGAAGCGGTGAATCGAACTTGTGCCTCTACAGTCAATAAAATTTTCTGACCCTCCCTAGAAGAACGAGTAATGGTGAACCAAACTGCTGGTGCCAGCTACTTTTGGCCCCATGCCAGTTTTTGAAAAAAGAGAGAGAAAAGAGGGAAGGAAGATTAGGCTTTCCTCCTCCTTCTCCTTATTACTGTTCTGAAACACATCAACATCCGGCGTGGCTGAAAGCAAACGCCACTGCTCCTTCGTAAGATTTTTTCTTTTTGTTTTTCACTCTATTTTCTTGCTTCTTCGTAACCCGCTCCCCCTCTTTCCCCACCTTTCTCTTCGCTCGTGACCTTAATTGGTCCTATATTGTCTTTCAGACGTTGTGTGTATGTGCGCGCACGAGCGGGAGATGATTGAGTTTAGTGATAAAAGAACTTTCATTGACAGGTGTTTTCCTTTCCAGTCTCTATATCTCATTTGGGGTTTCCTTACTATTTACAATCCGCGTTTAATTGATGTCGCTATCGGTTTCGGTTTTGACAGATGAGACGTTAGAAACAGACCACGTTCATTTTTATTTTCAGTCTCCATAAGAAGCAGAAAGTGAACCATTATGTGTATGAACATCGGAAAACGAAGATAAGAGAGTACATTGCATATTTTTATGCGAAACATTCCATTAAAAATAAAATAATACTATTGAAGGTGAACTAATAAATAGCCATTCTAGGATCTCTGGCAGTCAGGCCATCTAACACTGACAAACGTATAAAGAATTCTTGAAGCAACAGGGAGCTGCATTTAGAACTTCTGAAACTGATTGGAAACCACGCATCAAAGTTTGGGAATGAAGTTTATAATAATTACTTATAATCACACTAGTAGATTTTTAGTTAGTTTCAGTTGCAATCTGCTTTTGTAAAACTTTTCTTTATCATTTTTATTGCAGCTTGCAACTGCTCTGCATTTTAAAAAAATATTGCTTTAATGAAAAAAAAATTATTTTCGAATTAAATAGTAAAAAAATATTTCTGTATAACTACACATAATTTATACACACTGCTTACCAAAATATAGAGAATTTCCAGGTTAAGTCAATAGAATCTATCTTCGAAGTTCTATAATTTCAAAAATATGCATTTAATAGAAAAGAGTGACTGAAGATAAATTAAAGATCAGAATCAAATCTATTTAAATCTAGATTTTCAACAATATACATTCAGTAGTTAAAGAGTTATGGAAGCTCGAACATTTCACAGCACTAATTTGACATAAATTTTCCTCAGAAACTTAAATTACAAGTATTGTTTCAAACCATTTAATAAAAAAAAACCTTTTAAAAGTTTGCATAATGATTATTCCAATATAAAAGAAATAAGAATGACTTTTATAAAACAAAAAATTTAGTGTTAAATATTCCAACTTCCATAAATCTTTATATACTAAAGGAATACTGTTGAAAATCGAGATTTAAATATATTGGATTATTTAGATTAATGAATCCACAGTCCATTACTAAGTATTTAATCACTGATTGAACTGTTTAAGTAACAAGATGAATGCAGAGGAAATATTTTCTTAAGCCAGGTTTCGCTAGACCAATATCCATCGTGTTACTTAAATAGCTTAATAGTGATTAAATACGTAGTAAATATTTGATTATGATCTTTAATTTATCTTCCGTCACATGTTTCCAATAAATTCATATTTTACAAGTTACAGAGTTTCGAAATTCTATTCCCATTCACATAACACTAAAATTCCCAGATATTTTTGTACAACATTGTATACACAGTCGTATCAGAATAATATGACCACCTACCATACATATATAATGGTAGGTGGTCATAATATTCTGATACGAATGTGTATATACAACGTAACAAACATATCAAAATAAAACCTTTGTTTTGATAGGACGAGAACCTTTTTTTTTGTTAGGGGAGGTCTTTGTTTTGATAGGAAGAGAAAAGCAAACAGTTTTAAATCTAATATTTATTAAGATTCAGAGCGAAATTTATTTTTTGAACAATTTGCTTTCCTCTTCAAATTTTTTCCACAAACAAATTTTCTTGCAGCTGCGTACCCTTCGCGAGCCATAGTGCGCCCACCTCTGGTATAGATGTTTGAAGATTGTGCCAAATTTGTTTCTTTACGCTAATCTGGCTTCTTCTCAGTAATTATGGGAAAAGCTTTGGCTTTGGACCTTAAATTTGAGCCCGGACTCATATGCATACTTTAAATCATAAGTTATGCCTTGTACGTTATCGTTACGATATATGTAATTAAAATTATATTTTAAAAAAGGAAAGCAAAAGAACGCCTCCTCCCCTTCTTTCAGATACAATTCAAATTAACAATAGTTATTTTTAGCAAATAAATTTGTATTTTTACTCATTATATGTTAAAGATAAGAATAATTGAATTAATTAAGAAAAACTAATTGAATATCATCAAAAATATATTCGCTTGAATCGTTCAAAATGGTGTTTGTGCACTAATCGTGAGGAAGAAACTAATTTCGCAAATATTAATATTTTCTGTATTACACTGATCATGTAAGAGCTATTGTGTTGAAATAGTGTTGAAAAAAGTGTTTTCACTTTATGTACCTTACACATGAAAATACGTTTACTTTCTTTTGCCGGTTATAGATAACCGTACTCCGGATATTTTGCAAAATGGTACTTTAATTTATTAAAAGTTTTAGAAGATATTTATTTTCTTGTGCTATCTTTCTGCTGAGGTCTCACCTTCCTCATAGCTTAAGCTTACAATTCGACGATATTGAGTTTCTTTATGCACTCTCTGGCCAAATTAATATGAATACTGCATCATGCTCCAGGTAACATGAAACATGCTAATGTATGCAAAATTTCTTACTGACATAAGAATTCGACGTCTTTACGAAGTCTTATAAAAGCCGTAAAGGTATGATGGAAAGCAAGTCAAGTGCGACATGGGTAAAAAGACTGATCTAATTGACTTCGAAAGGAGGATCATCGTTGAAGCGCCATGGTCAGGAGCACCTGTAACACAGGTGATGGAAATCAGCGGAAAATCACGGGGCACAATATCTTAAGTGTATGGAGAATGGCAACGATCTCAGAAAAATGTCCGACAATAGTGGCAAATGCCGATGCGAAATTGCCCTAACAGACAGTAACATGTG
This sequence comes from Ryuthela nishihirai, assembly GCA_038380435.1. Lineage (NCBI taxonomy): Eukaryota > Metazoa > Arthropoda > Arachnida > Araneae > Heptathelidae > Ryuthela > Ryuthela nishihirai. The sequence goes on from JAWZYU010000011.1 coordinate 18,760,301, forward strand.
TTTGACGCCATGAACTGTGCTACAAAACAAAACTGTGAATTGAAAAAAAAAACAGTTAAGAGAGCTACTGCGAAGTTTAACACTAAATTTTAAGCTATCTAAACCCTTTATTTAATAGTAAAAATAAAAAAAAAAACTGATGTTTGCTTTCAAAAACCTGCAAGGTGCATAGCAAATCTGCATAATCCTTGGACATTTAATAGCAAATATGAAAAACAGAAGGGAAATCCAATTACACAACCGGACTTTTTGTGAAACAATGAAAATATACTACATGCTGAATCAAAAACTGAAAAGCTTTCTGATAAAGTTTGAAACAAGGAAAATCCAACTACACATTAGGAACAACGTTGCTCCGAAAAACTGGATTTTGGCAATATTCTGCAATAGTGTTTAAAGATATTTATAGCCATGTATTTAGCCAATGCATACCTTCAAACTGCCCTACAGCTTTAATAGTGCATTATCGCTAACTTGTCTAAATATTAGAGCTGCTATAATTAATCAGCTGAGATAGATAACCGCTAGCAGTACTTCAAAACTGATTTTAACGAGAACTAATGCGGAGAAATTTGAAAAGCTGCAAATTTGGTCATATCATAATACAGCCGATTATTATACGAGAAAATGTATTATGATACGACGAAATATTAGGTAGGTGGTAATAATAATTTAGACAGACAAGGTACAGCTCATTGTTCAACTATTAAATAATTTACAGAATAGAAACAAACTTTATGATAAAAGGAATATCGATAATTGTTACATCAAATGCTTTGTAAATTCTCATTTATTACAGAAGGCATAATCTGAGTGTTCTTTAGAAATAACACGAGAACTGACTTCCGGAACACGCAGTACGACCAACGGCTTGGAAGGTTGTGGGAGGAACAGATACTTGTTTGGCTGTAGGCCAGAGAAAACTCGGTTTTGGGAGGAATGAACCAAAAAGATTAATCAAGTTCATTTCTAAAAGTGCTCCTCACTTCTCTCCATAATGCTGTAAAAACAGTAATTTTGAAATGTTTATATGTTTTAAAAAGAAAATGTCAATCAAATTATACATGTTCTTTTTCCTAATGTTCTTCATGAGTTTAACATGCAAAGAAACATATAAACGAGAAAGGAATATAGTTGAACCTTTCTAGTTTGCTTTTTATCATGTTGCAAATTCGACTGTAATTTTAGTTTTCAACCCTAATTGCGCTACTTTTCATGCATTCTTCATTGTGTCTTCCTGTGTTCAGAAATGAGATATTATTTCTGTGACGCAGACTGGCGTCCATGAAAGAGAGCATTATATAGCATAACTAGTCGGTTGTGCGCCAGGCACGTAATCTGCAGTTCTCAGGTTCGAGTCCCAACTGTAGCAGCATTGATGGCGTCAGGGGCGCCGAACGCAACTTGCGGCTTTATATCATTGTTTGTGACGTCCCAGGACGAAGATCATATTTAGGTTTTGGCGAATGCTGGACTTTATTTTTATAGTACTGTTCAGCCCCGACGGTGGATAGTGGTAAACGTGACATTTGCCTAAAAAATGTAGTGCAATCTCTGAATTGCGGAGCACTGGTTTTGTCATAACTGGATTTTGTCATAACAATACCTGTACCAGCACTGAGATATATCTCCACTAACCCCTATCATGCTCTTAGAGAGAAAGAAGAGACCTATGGGCTTGAAAGGCCGTCGTCCGTTGCATGGGACGTTAAAGCCGTGGCCCTATGTGCAGGAAATCCATACCTTGCGCATATTCGGAAACACGCTGGGTGACTTTGACGGCAGCCTAAAATGCAACTCCAAAATCAAGCTACATCCTCAAGCCCAATCTATATACGCTCTGAGCCAAGCCACACATATCGAGAACGATAATGCAACCCCGAACGTAGAGCACATTCTCCACATCAGCAGCATCATTGCTACTACTACACTCCCGAACTTTGGCAACTGTAGATTTCGAAAGTTAAATTAAAGCATTAAGTTTAAGCTACGAAGCTACACCACAGCTAAAGAATACCTTAAAAATGATGGAAAAAATCACATACGATACAAATATACTGCAAACACGAAGAATATAACATAACCTTATGCACAGATATACCTTCACCATCTTCTCTATCCTTTAAATATTTCTCCATCCGAGTCACAGCCAATGAAAATCACCCTGAAGTGCCGACAACGGAAGACTAAAGGAAGATTAGGAAAAACATCTTGCAGCCAATGAGCAAATAAATAATCATATCAAACTAGAAATCCAACGTATTAAGTGAAAACAAAACAGAAGGTCCCATAGGCCTAACGTTTGTTGGGATAAAAATTAAAGCGAAATAGTCAAAACACATCAGAGGGAGGAGGAGGAAATTTATCCAACCTCACTGGAATTTCGAACCAGATTATTTTTATGAATACTAGTCGCAAAATTATTTAAATTTTGAACTATGAAATCGTGCTTCTGCCCCTTACTTCCCATCGATAAAATCGATATTTTGCCGGAAAAGCAAAACAGAACCAGTTTTCCTCTTTTATATCTCATAAAAATCATGCGGACAAATAAACGAAGTCTGGTGAGCAGCTGTTATGATGATTTTATGCAGTGAAAAAATATTCCGACAGAATTACATTACCCTATATGTGATCATATCGGAAATCTTTAAACTAGGAGTTTTACTTACAAACATACATGTTTGTGAAATCATATAAAGTAATTAAAGAATATTCAGAAAAACATTTCGATTATAAACAAAGCATGCCAAAATCATAAAGTTAACTGTACGCAAACATTTATAAAAGAATCCAGCAGTGAAATAATTCAATATAAAAAATTGTCTGTTTTTAATAAGATTATAGGAGCTGAAACATGTTATCTGCATTGGAGTAACTCGCCGTTCGTTAAGGAAAAAAATATTTATTTGAATCATTCTGAAAGAATGGAAGACGATTTCTACAGCAAAATAAAGACCGATTTAAAATAGAAATAATATTTAATAAGGAATATAAAAATACGAAGGGATTTTGCCTATCGGTAAGTTTGAAGGTAGAAAATAAAGTCTATTATGAATATTTCCGAGATCATAATGAAAAACCCAAATGTAAAACACGTGAGATCACGAAGATCTCATTTTATTATTAACATTTGATATTGAAATATTTTACACTCATCTAGTAGTCAGCGTTTATTTTTAACAAAATTACTTTAAAAATTCTTATCACAATCATATGAATTTTTATAAGTTGCTTTATGCCCTACTGAGTGTAAACTTTGCAATCAAAACGAAAGTGATACTAGCGCCATATTATTATCATGCCACAAAACAGCCACCATGATAGCTTTATTAGTAGCTGTTATCTGAAATGTTGAAACTTAATCTCCGGAATATTAAAATCTCAGGGTTCGTTTCCACTAAACATAGTATTGTTTAATAATTACAACAGTTATATTAATATTGTACGGTATATAATATATGCCGTCCCTGGCCGAGTGGTTAACACGCTTGGCTACTGATCTAAGGGACCTGGGTTCGAGCCCCGGATTTAGGCATGGATGTGTGTGTCGTTTTTCTGCTGAGGTCCTGCCATCCTCTCAGATCTCCTACTGTGGCATATAAACTGACAGGCTCCTGTCAGACCTCTGTGGCAAGCAGCTGCTTGAGGGGGTATTTATTTATATTATTTATTTATATAATATATTCCGTAATAGACAACTTGTGTACTAGCCATATTGGTATTATTAAACTCCTACGCCATAGCTTGCTGCCATTATTGCAAACTTCAAATTATTTAACTGCGTAGTAGTAATAACTCATGTAAACTGAGCAGAAATATACGCCATAGTATAGTATTCTAATGCAATTCTGTAACATATTAATTACTACATAATAAATGGTTACTTACCAGACTCCACAGTCTTAATACAAATGAAATTCATATTGGAGTTCGCGAAAACTAGCTTGATATCACGGTCAAGATTCGATGTGTTACCGCTAAAGCTCGAAAGCCGTTAATGTGCACATTACCTAGCTAATCTGCAGATTAACTGATTTGCTCCGTTAACGTGCGGAATCAAGAGTTTTCCGCATTTTACCTAGGTAATGTGCACATTAACGGCTTCCGTATCGTTAAAGTTCAAAAGTTTGTTTCTCTCATAGTGGTGAATCTCTTGAATATGAATCTTCGTGTCACGTGATTCACTCGTCCGCATTATAGCATTATAAAAAACGCCCCGGATGAGCTGAGGCCAAGTGAGAACGAATCGGTAAAGTGATTCATTCTTGATAACGAATCACTAAAATGATTCGTTCTCACTTGGCCTGCTCATTTTGGGGGCGTTTTTTATAATTCGGACGACTGATTCATGTTGACAGAGGGATGACCCTGGTTTCAACTCTACTCTCGGACACTAGATAAATAACATTATGTTAATTTAAGCGTACAGAAACGTTCCTGTTGTTCCAGCAAAGATCTTATTTTCACTTTAACGAGTGCCTAGTAGGTAATGTGCAGATTATCCAGGTAATTTGCAGATTACCTAGGTAATTTGAGAAATGAAACAATTTTCCGCACGTTAACGGATCACCCTAGTTAATCTGCACAATACCTAGATAATCTGTAGAATAACTGATTTCTGCACTTTAGCGGTAACAGATGCATTAAAATGAGCAAAATTTATAGAAAATAAACTCCAGAAGATTCACACAATTATCTTATTAACGATGAGTAAAAAAAATACCTCCTCAAGCAGCTGCTTGCTGTAAAGGTCTGACAGGAGCCTGTCATTTATGTACCATAATACAAGGTCTGTGAGGATGGCAGGACCTCAGCAGAAAAATGATACAAACATCCATGCCTTATTAGGGGCTCGAACTCGGGTCCCTTTGATTAGTAGCCAAGCTCGATGAGTAACCGGATGATAAACGATGAAATAATAGTTGCAGAATAATCCAAGACCACTAAGAAAAAGGACGACACATGACCACTTCGTTCTCCAACATATCGCTCAAATCATTTGTAACAACACTCGGAAGAAGTTGCCAGTGCAAATCGCAGGAAAATTACAATTTTCGTGTCGCATCGCAGCTGAGTTGAAATTGCTGCTGTGTGCGGTACTTCAGCCTTGTACATGCATTTTTAAGATGTAACTGGAATCGCCGTCGTTGATTAGTTCGTTAGCCAGCGTTGGTGGCTTGGGTTGGGTTGTTTTACTCTGAGCGGCACTTTTTTGCACACAATGGGCTAAATGGCCAGGTCACATGGACCCCGAAGGCTCAGAGAAGGTTGGGGGAGGGGACCCACTGGAACAGCTGTTGGGAGACAGATGGTAGCCTCCCGTCAAGGCCATCCAGCGTGTTCTTTAACGTGCACAGGGTATGGCTCTCCCGCACACGGGGCCACGGCTTAACGTCCCATCCGACGGACGGCGGCCTTTCCAAGCCCATCGGTGTCCCCTACTGACCGTGGGCAGGGCGGGGAATTTTGCGGAGATAAATCTCAACGCTGACTCAGCTGGGACTCGAACCTGGGAACTACAGATTACGAGCCTGACGCGCTACCGACTGAGCTACCCCCGCCCCGCGTTGGTGGCGGTCGTGTTTTGCGAGCTGTGCCTTTTGCGATTGATTTTTATTGTCATTTTAAATTTAGAGTTTTACTTCAAGTTTTTACAAATTTTTTTGATCTATAAAGAATTCAACTGATTATTGGAAAAGAAGATTCTGCTTCATTTTGGATGAAGATACTGCCAAAATAAAATGAAGAACGGCACAAAAAAGAAAAAAAATGTCTCCAAGCACTATTAAAATTAGGATAAAAAGAAATAAATCATATAATATTACTAATAAGAACTTGAAGGAACCTAATATATCGAAACAAGGACTTTTCAATTCTCACAGAAGACAAAAAATTCAAGCGACTCTGAAATTTCACCAGTTAAATCAATCAAAGAAAATGAGGAATCTGAAAACATCTCACCTGTCAAAGACCATGATACTTGAATAAAGTCTAAAATTCAGACGCGTGATAAAGTGGATAATCAAAATAATTTAAATACAGCAACTGATTCAAAGATTGAGACTTTAATATGGAACAGGACAAATGTAATTATTCCGATAAACCACTGAGTGAAATTAATGAGGCTGATATAGGACATGAAAAAAATATGCTATAATTACCTCTTTGGATACGGCTAATTTCAAATTACCTGAGATGATTTCAGAAACATTAAAAAATTCAGAAGATCTTTCACTTCTTCTCACAGGTGTTAATGGAGACATAAATGCCTTAGATATTAAAAGTCACCTCGTTCTTCTATAAGTTATTAGGAGAGCACATTGATGGAAATTTTTATCTCCATGGGGAGATTACTGGTCTTTCCGAAGACTAGGGAACAGCATGACAAAATTCTTAAACTGACTGAGATTTCATCAATGAAAATAATTGTTGAACACCCACAATTTAAAATATCAATCTTGGGATCTATTATTGGAATACCGACAGATATGTCTGACGATGAATTACTTGATTTATTAGAGGATCAAGGGGTTTTACGCTTGAGACGAATGTTGCATTTCGAGCAAAAAATTGATAATCGAAAAGAAACTGTTTGTACACCTACCCACAAAGTGATATTGTAAATTGAAGGTGACAAACTTCCACAATTTGTGTATGTGGGCTTTAGAAGACACTCTGTTAAGAAATATACGCTGCCACCGAACCTCTGTCTACGTTGCTGGAATTTTGGCATGCAGTCTCTACATGCAAAGGCAGAATCACTTGTAAACGTTGTGGCGGCAAACACAGTCACCGACAATGTACTGCAACTAAACTGAAATGCCCTAATTGTAGCGGACCCCACCCGCAACCTGGGCTTGTTGTTTGGTTAGAATAATCGCCTGCAGAGCTCGAGATATACAACTTGATGAAAAAATATCTTGAAATCAAGCATTCACCAAGGCAAAAATTTACATGGAAAATAGCTAGAACTTACATTGCAATAACTGGCATAAACATTCTCCTGAAACTACCTCTCAAAACGAAAGTACAGATTATAGGATTGAAAACCATCTTTCTGCCGACCTGGGTGTGTGCTCCACAGAAAATCGAAACGTCAAAGTGGATGAGGATTTCCCTGCTTTTCCGTCCACTTCAACTTCTGAATACGTTCACACAGAAATGCCAATATCTTTGAAACAGAAACAGTCTGTAGATTATACAGGTTCTGTCAAAAAAATATAACGGGAGTCAAGAACTCTAATATTTTTAAGAAACAGGAACAGACTTTATTTAATGAAAGAACTGAAGTTCATAGTCATGATGTTTGCGGATGTTCTGTACAGTCTTCGACTTCAAAGAGTCACATCGTGGAATTCTTAATTAAACTTTTGGATCATATTCTGCCATGTGGTCCCGAACTTAATCTCATTAAAGGCATTTTACTATCTTTGTTGAACAGTGGTCCATAGGGAGAGAACCGATAATGCTTCAATGGAACTGTCGAAGTGTTAATCATAAAGCACAGTATCTTAAACATCTTATTAAGATGAATAATTTCCAGATTATATGCTTGCAAGAGACGATAACAGGTAAGATTCCTAAATTAAATGGTTTTGTAGCATACCAACAAAAAAAAATGAAAAATCGCGTGGTATAGCCACTTATATAAACAAAAATCTTCCACAAAGTAGAATAGATATACAAATTATTGATGACTATTTAGAAGTACTTATCATCCAAACTAGGCTAAATAATCTAAATACTTTTATAATAAATATTTACAATCCTGGCAAAAACATTAATTATAACCAATACATGAAAATAATAGAAAACCTGAAGGGAGAATTAATGATATGTGGGGATTTTAATACACATAATAAACTCTGGAACTCATTAAAAAATGAAAAAAAAAAGTGAACACTTAAATTCATTGAAGATAATAAATTATTAATTCTTAATCAAAAATTAACCACACATAAAACTAAATCTAATGTAAATTCTATTATTGATCTTTCCTTTTGTACAGAAAAACATCGCAAAAAATTTAGATTGGTCTATTATAACTAATAGCTACGGCAGCGACCATTTTCCTATAACTATCAAATTCACTAATTTTATTTCAATAAAACCTAACATAAAAATTATAAATTGGAAAAATTTTTAAGAAGACATTAACCTAATCACAGAAGAATATCATGACTATACTGATATAATAAACTTTCTAAACGCTAAAAAAAACAAATACTCAAACAATAATTAAAAAAACCTAACAATAATATTCAAACTATTTTCATTAATAAATAAATAGCGATTAGGAGGAAAGCAGAGAGAAATATGAATAATAAAAAAACATTTCAAAACTGTCTTAATTTCAAACGAATTGAAGCAGCAATTTCAAAAAAAATTACAAAAATTAAATTGGAAATTATTCACAGAAAAAATTACACCACAGACCTCGATATCAAACCTTTGGAAAATATATAAAAGTCTCTGCAACGTAACAACACCTAAGAATACAATAGAAGCTTACGCATTAAAAAATAATAAAAATATTCAAGAGACAACAGAAGATCTAGCTAAGCACTTTATTAATTTATATCATAAACCCAATAATCAAGCAGATTAAAAAATAAACAATTGCAATATTTTTCATAAAACAATTGACTGCAATAAAACTAAATATTTAAATTGACCTTTTACCATGTTTGAATTACGAAATGCAATTAAAAGTTTAAAACCAAAAACAGCTCCTAGTCCAGATGAAATAACGAATAAATTATTAAAAAATCTTCCACCGAATTGTTTAAAAAAGTTACTAAATTTATTTAATAAATTCTGGAGTTCTAGACAATACCAGATAGCTGGTTTGATAAACATATGATTTTTATAAAGAAAATAAATACCTTCAGAAGAATTGAATTCGTATAGACCCATATGCCTGAGCTCGAATGTTCTAAAACTATTCGAGAGAATGATTATTTACAGATTAAACTGACGTATTGAAAAACATAATATTTTAAGCAAAAATTTTTTTGGATTTCGCTATGGTCGATCTATTAAAGATTTGCTACTTAATTTCATCTCAGATGCGGAATATGCCTTAAAACATAAGCTATATAAGGTCGCCGTAGCAATTGACATAGAAAAAGGCTTTGATTCCATCTCTCACAGTGTACTCTTATCAAAAATTAGAGAATTAAAAATATGTGGTAATTTATATCAATTTCTTTTCCGATTCATACAAGAAAAAAAATTCAAAGTCAAAATTGGAAATATATATTCTTCTGAATATAAATTTAATAACGGAGTAATTCAAGGAGATATTTTATCTCCTTGTTTATTTAATATTTTTCTAAAAGACATATATAAAATCTTTACTTCTGACAGAAATTTTGGAATATACGCAGATGATTTAATATTCTGGACAATAAATAATGATACAGATTTAATACAATAAAGGTTACAAGGCCCATTAAATAAAATAAACCAATTTTGATTAAATTATAATTTAAAAATTTCTACAGAAAAATCTGTGATCATGTATATTTATAAAAAAAAAGAAAATTACCTAGAGATTTTAATTTAAATTAATTAATAAAAAATATAAATATTGTTAATAATTTGAAATTTTTAGGAATAACATTTGACTCAAAACTATTATGGAATGAATATATTAATAAAGCTAAAGATATATCAAATAAATTGTTCAATTTTTTGAGACATCTTGGCACTTCTAAATGGGGATCTTCGAATAAAAATTTAATCTTAATATATAAATCTATTATTCTACCAAAACCTTTATATGGTACTGAATTATTAAATCAACTATCAGCTACAAAACTTAAAACTTTAGAAACTATTCAAGCAAAAATTATCAAATATTGTCTGGGTCTCTTGCAATGCTCATATAATCTGGATATATATGCAGAAACTTTAATTCCAGCTTTAGAATTTCAAAAAAAAATCTTCTCTCTAATTTAATTTTCAGAATAATATTAAAATTTATTAATCATCCTATTATAGATAAACTTTTAAATAATTATCAAGACATATCCATAAATAATTTTATAGAAAAATATCAAACAATAGAAATAATCAAAAAGAATATAAGTGGAAACTACAATCCAAACTTCCCATACTCGATTTCAGTTACTCTAGTTATACATAAAGATATACCTGGTATTGCATCAAAAAAATCAATAGATCAAGACAATCTAAAAACACTTTCTGAACATTACATTGATAGTAAATATAGAAATTTTACACAAATTTGCACTGATGGTTCTCTTAACTATGAAAAAACTATTTCTTCTGGGGCCTTTGTATGCCCAAGTCAAAATTTTGAATATCAATTTAAATTTAAAAATTATAACCCAGTTATAATTACTGAATTATCAGCAATCATTTTAGTAATTAACTGGGAAAAAAATTCTCTAACAAAAACATAGTTATGCTTTCAGATAGTAAATCATCTTTAGGTATTTTATTAAACAATCGACATAAAAGCAACTTTAATTCCTTATTAAATGATATTTTTATTTTAATTTATGAACATTTAAACTTAAATAATATAATTTTCCTACAATGGATACCATCACATTGCAATCTAAAATTTAACGATTTAACAGACAATTTGGCAAAAAAACGTTAAGGATTTGAATATTTCCATTGATTCTCCTTATTTCTTCTTTCTACATAAGAAAAGCAATAAACAGAAAATCTTAGAAGATCTTCAAAAATTTTATGAAACCAAAGCTACTGATACTCATAAATATACAATTTCTCAAAAAATATCAAAATTTCATAATTATGGCTTACAAAAGAAAGAAATTACTGCATTATTACGTATTAAATTAAATTGTGCACTAACAAATGTGATGTTGTTCAAACGGAAAAAAATTGAATCCCCAAATTGTTTTTACTGTAACTCTCCCCATTCCATCGACCACATCATCTTCAAATGTGACCACTTCAAGGTTGAAAGAACTGTCTTTTATAACAAACTGAAAAAATATAACCTAAATCAGATTAACCTTAAAAATATATTAGAATCTTCAAAATCTTCACAAAAATCCATACTTTACCATATACTGATTTCCTTTCTAAAAAAAAAAATTGAAATTTTAGATTCATTTTAAAACCTTTTTCAGGTTGCAGAAGAATCATGAAAATTTGTCTGAATGAGTCTGCATTGAGAAAACTAACTCTTTGCAGGAATATTCAAGTGTCGATTTGTTTTCTATCTATCTGGAATCGCCGTCGCATTGCTGTTACAAATTGCGGCGGTGTGCGCTTTCCAAAAGAATTTCATACCCGAGCAAAGGGCAGATAAATCTGCTAATATATTATAAATACCTAAGTATGGAATAATATTTTAGTTTTTTAACTCCCTTAGTGTTGTTCAATATAAGCAAAGTATTTTAAAGCATTTAAAAACTGCATTGGAAATCAAATGTACTCGGTAAAATCAATTTTAAATACTAATTTCTTAAAACATCTTACTGGTAGTCATTAAATAAAAAAAAAATACATTTTAGTGGTTGAAGGCAGGACTTGCTGATGATTATTTTGCAGGGGATTGTGAATACAGACATTGAGAGGCTGAAGGCTATTCTGCTAACCTCGATCGTACGCAGTGTCGTCGAGGTATACCAGTGTCGTCGTCTTGTGATGGTCCACCCATTCACTTTTCCTTAACCAGTTTTGCTTAATTTACGTTATATTTATCATTTTGGGAATTATTATTTCATTTTGTGGACATTGCAGTCCTCGTTCCGAGCGTAGGAGTTGCGCATGCGTAACTCTGACATTCTGAGGGGCAATATTTAATTGTTTGTCTCAGGGAGCGAGCTAATCTGGCGACGGCCCTGATCGTACGTATCTCATCTACTTTCTTGAAATATTTGTCAAGGTAAAGTTGGACCCATGCCTTCTTTTCCTGGTAAAGAAGTGTGTCGCAAGATGAAACTCTCTCAACATCTCTGCGGACTACCGAATTCTGCTTTAGGGTCTTGATCCCAACGTTGGCTCAGTTTGTTTTGTTGGACCAGGGAGCACGGCATGCGATGACTCGCAAACCTCGTTTGTCGTTTCGCCGATATCCGAGAGATCGAGAACCAAGTCCGAAAGTCCATTTAAGGTGCCAATTTATAATGTCCGAATGCCAAGTGTCGGAAACTCGGAAGATTGTGGATAACTCTAACGGTTATTATAATTGATAGAAGAGAATATAGGGTCACCTAAAATCAATCATCACATACCGAAGACCTGCTGAGATTTATCTCCGCTAACTTGACGTTCATCAAGCCACTTGAACGTTTAAATTAATATCCAAAATTACCTGTACCCTTGTTTTACTGTAACCCCCTGAATGCATTATTATTATTAATAATCTTCCATCCTCCCCTAGGTTAGAATAGGGACACTGATGGACTTGGAAAGACCGCCGTTCATCGGATGGGACGTAAAGTCATGGCACCATGTGTGGGAGAGCCATATCCTGTGCACTTTAAAGAACACGCTGGATGGCCTTAACGGAAGGTTACCATCTGTCTCCTAACAGCTGTCCAGTGAGTTTACTCCCCAACCTTCTCTGAGCCTTCACGGCACTTATGACAAGGCCACTTAGCCCATTGTGTGCTAAAGTGTGCAGCTCGGAGGTAAAACAACCAACTGATAGAGTTATAACTGGGCAGCACTCTATATAGTAAACGTTCCATGTATAGATCTCACCATATTCAAATAAATATGACCCTCCTGATTTTTGTCTTCTTTTTTGGTTTACGGTGCGTTTTTCGTTTCTTTTCCGTTCACAAAGCAGCACTTTTGATACCCAAGCAGGATAATCTTTCCAGCGATAATCTATTGTGTGTATATATATATGCCATGATAATGAAAGTAAACAAGCTAAATATAAATAAGTTGTTGAAACAAGTCAAAGATCTTGTCGTGTTGAGTTGTTTTACCTCTGAGCGGCACGTTTTTGCACCCAACGGGTTAAATGGCCAGGTGACAGAGGTAGAGGGCTCAGAGAAGGTTGGGGGAGGGGTTCCACTGAACAACTTTTAGGAGATATATAGTAGCCTCCCGTCAAGGCCATCAAGCGTGTTCTTTAACGTGCACAGGGTATGGCTCTCCCACACACGGAACCACGGCGTCATCCGATGGACGGCGACCTTTCCAAGTACATCGGTGTTCCCCTACTGACTGAAGGCAGGGTGGGGAGGTTTTCGGAGATAAATCTCAACGCTAGCTCAGCTGGAACTCGAACCTGGGAGTTGCAAATTAGGAGCCTGGCGAGCTATCGACTTAGCCACCGCCGCCCCGACCTTGTCGTGACTAAAATTAATCAAACGTATTATATCTTACTTCTTCCCTTTTCTTTCACACAAGTTATTTCAGTGCTGTCTCAATTCTGTTTCTCTTCTGTCGTTTTTAGGTGTTTCCTTACTCATTGCCTTCCGTGTTTGAAAGCTACTAAGGTCACTTGAGCACGCACCGATGATTCCTTTTCTTGTTGATTCGTAATTTTTCTACCCGAGGACAGCGAGGTATTGGCCTTAAAGATTAAACGACAGGGCAAATTGCAGTGTGCCGATCATTTTCATTTGATTCCTTCCGTGTTGTTCCGAGAAGCCTATATTTTTGAAACGAAATTGCTCTGCCAGAAACCTTGGGCTTTAATTGATCACGCCATTGATCCACGAGCCAGCTGTGGAATGGTGTTTGTCCTGAGCAGGTCGCTCGATATCAGAGCGTACACGGATATTCATCCCCCAGATATTGGAATATGACGCTCTTAATAACGGTGTCCATTATTTGATGCAGGATAACGATGACAGCATCATTGCGCATCACTGGGCAGCATTAATCAGATGGGCAAGGGCAAGGGAAATGATGGAGAAACAGCCAGAAGTTGGTGGATGTTTGTTCTACATCCTTTCACTGTATCCTCTTTTTTTCTTTTCATTGGTTTGTTAATGTTTGGTGGTTAAGTCCAAGAATGCTGTGTTTCAGTGGGTGTTAATGGGCAGTTGCAAAAAAGATCGTTACATATCTGAGTTTTCCGCTTTCTCTTTGGAATCGTTGAAAGCTCACTAAACCCACAGAGGCGGGGTTGTCTCAGTCGGAAGTGAACCAAGCTCGTAATCTGTAGTTACAAGATTTCAGTCCCAACTAGAACAGCGTTAAATTTTTTCTCGGTTAACTTCTCTCTATGCCCACGGCAGGAAAGGGGACACCGATTTGTTTTAAACTGCCGCCGTCCGTTAGGTGGGATATTCTTTATGCATGTTAAAAAACACCCTGGACGGCCTTAATGCACCGTCATCCACACAAGGTCAACTCGCCCAATTAATAAGACCAAATAGGTTCGGCAGCCAGATCCTGACAGCCATACCCTGTGCAAGTTAAAGAACACGCTGGATGGCCTTGACGGAAGGCTATCATCTGTCTTCCAACAGCTGTTCCAGTAAATCCCCTCTCCCAATCTTCTCTGAGCCTTCGGGGTCTTTGTGACCTGGCTGTTTAGTCCATTGTATGCAAAAAAGTGCCGCTCAGAGGTTAAACAATCCAGCACACGCTAAGAACATACCAAGATGCGATTACCAGGGAGACATTTTTATTGATATCTTCCAAAATAGAATTTTTGATTGTTTAATCGTTAAAAATTAGTAAGAACGCCGAAACTTCTGGTCTTATTGCGAAAAGTTAGATTTTAATACATCGTTGCCTAACTCAGAGTAGGTAAGTCTGAAGTCGCTGGTGGGGATGGAATTCAAAATATTCGTCGGGATTGATGTAAACATTTCCGACCTCATCCAAAGAGAAGCTAGATATAGTGAGATCTATAGAGGGTGGTTCTTTTAAGTCCCACTTCGGCGATCATTGAACCAACTTCCTCCTTCCACAAAACACATTTTTTGCGAATTGATTTGCCGCTTTCCCCCACTCGTTCAATAATTATTTCTCTTTACGCTATGATCACGAGTTACAGAGACCGATGAGCCTTTCAAGCTCAAATACGTGGCTTTTTTTTTTCTCTAAGAGATCAGATTTTCTAAGTTTAAAAGTATCACAAGCAGTTGCACGTGAAGAATTCAGAGATGTCAGACTTAGATAATTATACTTTTTTTTATATATATATACCCAACATGTACTATCAGGATCATTAAGTTAAAGTTAGAATAGCAATATTAATTCATTACAATTACCGTTATAATTATTACCCTATTATGCATATGAGGTCGACATTACAAGGAAACACTATAAACAAAAAAAAATCCACAATGAAATGAAAATCATAATAAAAGTACCATTAGCCCTCAAGTCCAGGGATCCAGCTAGTCCTGAGCCCTCTAGTTCCAGCTAGAAATGCGTTAAGTTGTTTTATCACTGAGCGGCAATTTTCACACACAAAGGGCTAAATGTCACGTTACAAGGAGCCCAAGTGCACAGAGAAGATTAGGGAAGAGGATTCATTAGACGACTATTAGGAGACAGATGGAGGTCTTCCGTGAAGGCCTCCAGAGTGTTCTTTAACGTGCACTGGGTATGACTCTCCTGAACACAAGGCCAAGGCTTAGCATCCCATTTGAATGAAGGCGGTCTTTTCAAGCCCAATGGCAGAGAAAGGATTAATGGTGATAAATCTCAACGTTAGCGCAGTTGATATTCGAACCTGAGAACAGCACATTACGAGACTGCTGCGCTACCGACTGAGTCAACTAGGAAATGCGTATGATAGATAACACACACACACATATATTATATATCTTATTTCCACATTATTTATTACATATATATTTTTAAAATCAAAACATGTCTACGCTTTTCAACAAAAAGTTAATCTAAAAGCTGTATTGAGCTTTTCCCGAGTTTCTCCTACAGCATGTAATCATTTATGACACGATAATTGGCTTAGCAGTTTACAATAATAATTGCTTTTATTTTCCATAATTTTTTAGTACAAAATTAAATCCCACGAAGCTAAAACCATTCTCCGCAGGAATCCAAATAAAATATGCAATAAACACTTTTAATTTTATAAAATAAACTCAATATTACATTTAAAAGATACCATAGAGTAAACAGTTTTTAAGTATATTCCAAAAGCCACGTCCTGAAAACATTTTTAACGTCTCAATTTTATGAAAATTAAATAACTCCTCAGGGATACTGTTGAACACAGAACACACACTACCTTCCATATTATGGGTGTGGAAAGTAACGCTTCCTATTTCAAATAAATTTTTTAAGGAGCAATGTCACAGACATAATTTCAAGATCTCATTAAGGTATTCCTTAATCACAATTTGGAACTGGAACACTTAACAGAGACGCGACGGTTGACTCGTAATCTGCAGTTCTCAGGTTCGAGTCCCACCTGTGCCAGGGCTGAGATTTTTCGCTGCTAAATCCCCTCCCTGCTCTCGTTAAGAAAACGGACAACCCTGGACTTAGAAAGGTGGCTATCCTTCAGATGGGACGTTAAGCCGTAGCCCCATGTGCAGGAGATCCATACGCTTGCACGTTAAAGAACATGCTGGATGGCCTTGACGGGAGGCTTCCATGTATCGCCTAACAGTTTCCCAGTGGATCCCTTCTCCCTAAAATTCTCTGAGCTCTCGGCGGCCTTTGTCCGAAGAATCATAAACTAGACTTCTAAAATTACAGTAATTTTTTTGCGCTTATTTTAAACAATTTGATGTAACAGGTGTTGTTTGTGCTTAATGAACTTTAAAGATAAATCCTTTTGGTTAGTAGTACGCTTATTAAATGCTGAAGCTTCAATAACTCCTTGAATTGCAAACGACATACAGTATTGTTCAATAGAGATTTAGAGAGATTTGAGTGAGATCTTCAATTTATCTCTAGAGACATTTTTCCGTAAAGGGCTTAGTTTAAAAGTTAGTAAGCTTCGAATGTGGACTTTCTCTTTGCATAACATGCAGGTGTCCTGATACCTTTGCCAAGAGAGTCTATATTTTTAAAATTCAGAAAACGATTTATTTAATTAAAAAACTCTTTGCGTCAAAAATCCGATAGTCTAGTGGATCACGTAGTTTTCTTCTGAGCAGTGCTTTCTTTGCTCTCAATGTATTAAATGGCCAGATCATAAGGACCCAAGAGCTTAGAGCTGATAAGGAGAAGGAAATCCTCTCTACAGATCAAAGGATCAGGAAAGACGAGAAGGAGAGTCACAAGACAGCTTTTAGGCTATAGATACAAATCTCCCGTTAAGTTCATCCAGCGTGTTTTTTAATGTGCACAGGAAATAGATCTCCTATACACGAAGACACCGCTTAACATCTCATAGAACAGAACACTTGCATTCTAAATTCATATCAATAGCAGGTGCTGACAAGCAGACTCATATTATCGAGTGATTAATATTATGACTCGATAATATTAATATCAGTTTCACTTGTCGCTGAACACAGGTTTTGTACATTGTAAAAAAAATTACGCTTCATTTTTGCTTCAGGAATTTGTATTATTTCGCGAATTTAAATTCTGAAATATCTGGAATAAATTAGCATGAATCAGAAATATATATAGAAATATATATACGACAGAGTATATATATGTATATATACATAATCAGAAATATGGGGTTTTCCAAAAGGGACTTTAGGAGGTTGTTTTGTAATAAAAAGGAAAATACATGGAATATATCTGATTTGTTTATTGTAAATTAAAGTTTCATCGATTACAATTAAATATGAAAGATGATGTCATTGAAATGTCCACCACGGCTACGTTTACAGGCATCGATACGAACATCATAATTTTGTAAGATATTCTCAATCTTTGAGGCATTAATCTCTCTTATGACGGCTCGGATGTTATCTTTTAAATCTGGTATGTTATATGGTTTATTGATGTAAACTTTACTTTTCAAATAGCCCCAAAGAAAAAGTCCAATTGTGTTAAGTCGCAAAATCTTGGCGGCCAATTCACATCTCCATTTCGTGAAATTACACGTCCAGGGAATTTCGTGCGTAATAACTCTACGTTCGCTCGTGTTGTATGGCTCGTCGCACCATCTTGTTGAAAATAAACATCAGAAAGGTCAATTCCATCAATTTCAAGCCACGAAAATTCTGTAATCATCGCATTATAACGCTCTGCATTCACCGTAACAGCATTGCCATGATCATTTTCAAAGAAAAATGGGCCAATGATTCCTCCAGACCACAAACCACACCAAACCGCACATTTTTGTGCATGAAGTGATTTTTCGTGAATAATTGAGGATTTTCTTCCTCTCAAAGTCGACAATTTTGTTTATTGACACTTCCATTTAAAGTGAAATGTGCCTCATCGCTGAAGATGATTTTACACGAAAACTGACGATCCGTTGCCCTTTGTTCTAACATCCAAGTAACAAAATTTCCATCCGTTTCCTTCAGTTCCTGCTTTCCAAATGGTCCGTTTCCTTCAGTTCCTGCGTTAACTGAATCTTATAAGCGCAAATGCAAATCTTTATGCAAAATTCGCCATAAACTGGTTTGAGCAATTCATAATTCTTGACAACGTCGTTGAATTGATGTTGAGTGGTCATTTGCGATACTTTCACGTACAGCAGTAATGTTCTCAGCAGAACTTGCAGTTTTTGGTCTCCCTGAAGTTGGTTTATTATGAACAGATCCAATTTCTTCAAATTTCTTCATTAAATTTCGAATTGCTTGTTCAGTAGGACGATTGAATGCGCCGAAAAAATCACGAATTTTGCGATGTGTTTCTTTTACTCAACATTTATTTCCATAATAATCATTGGCCCATTTTTCTTTGAAAATGATCATGGCAATGCTGTTACGGTGAATGCAGAGCGTTATAATGCGATGATTACAGAATTTTTGTGGCTTGAAATTGATGGAATTGACCTTTCTGATGTTTATTTTCAACAAGATGGTGCTATGAGCCATACAACACGAGCGAACATAGAGTTATTACGCACGAAATTCCCTGGACGTGTAATTTCACGAATTTTGGACGTGTAATTTCACGATGTGTTTCTTTTACTCAACATTTATTTCCATAATAAGTTTTAATGATTTCAATGCGTTGTTCTTGTGAGAGAGACGCAATAATTAGACTTGCATATGACTGGAGTTAGGGTATATGAAATTCCACCTGAAAAAAAAATAAGTTAGCGGCATTCAAAATCCTAAAATCCCTTTTGGAAAACCCTGTATATGTTGACAGAGAGTGGATATATACACATAATCAGAAATATATTTATGGGAGAGTTAGGAAATAAAATGCACTCGTTAAAACATTAAGAATGTACCTCTCAAAAGTAATTGTAATGAAATATATACACCGAAGAGCCAAAACAATATGACCAGCACGTCTTTATGCAAATCGAAGCAACTGCTGGTAAATGCCGGAGCGTGTGAAGGTCACGAAACGGTATAAATAACACCTGATACTGAGCTCTGTTAATCAGTTTTATTCTTGTTCTTCAGATGGGAAAGGCAGCGGACTTAAGTGAGTGTGACAAAGACCACATTGTAATGTCCAGACGACTGGGTCAGAGTATTTCGGAGATGACAATGCTTATGGGATGCTCATGGTCAGCCGTGGTTAGTACCTTCAAAAAGTGGTCTGAGGAGGAAAAAACCATGAACCGCCGGCAAGTTGTGGGCCGACCATAGCTCGTCGATGCTAGGGTGAGTGAAGGCTATTCAGTATGGTACGAGCCAACAGAAGGGATACTGTGGTGCAACTCGCCTGTAATTTGAATGCTGGTGACGGGAGTAATGCGATAACACAGTACATCGAACCCTGCTAAAAATGGGGCTGTGTAGCTGCAGGACACTCTGAGTGCCCATGCTAACCTCGGTTCACCATCGAAAATGTCTCAATGGTCATGCGAGCATCAAAACTGAACCTTGAATGATTGTAAGAAGGTCGTATGATACGATGAATCTCGTTTCCTGTTGCACCATGTAGACGTCAGCGTACGTGTGCATCGTTTACCTGGGGAAATGTTGAAACCAGGACGCACCGTGGGACAAAATCAAGCCGGTGGAGGAAGTGTAATGTTTTGGGTAATGTTCTGCTGGGAAACCCTTGGTTCAGTCATTCATATGCAGGAAACTATGACGTCTACCACCTATCTAAACATCATTGCTTCCCCAGACATCAATCCAATCGAGCCTCTGTGGTTTGTGTCGAAACAACATATCCGATCTATGGTGGCTCAACCACGTAACTTACAAGAATTAAAGGACCTGCTGGTAACATGTTGATACCAGATACCACAAAACACCTTTAGAAATCTTGTAGTGTCCATACCTCTCCGGGTAAGAGCTGTTTTGGCAGCACGTGGAGGACCAACATGATATTAGGCAGGTGGTCATAATGTTTTGGTTCATCGGTGTATTATACCAGCTTTTGTTTGGAAAGTTCCAAGTTGGTTATCTGGTTCGGTTGTTTTATTTCTGAACGGCACATTTTTTGCGAACAATGGACTAAATGGCCAGGCTACAAGGACTCCAAGTACTAAAAGAAATTTGGGGGAAAGGGACTCACTACAAAAGAGAGGAGAAAGATGGTAGTTTGCCGTCAAGACTCTCCAGTGTGTGTTCTTTATTGTGCACATGGAGCCACGGTTTTACTCCCCAACGACGGACGGCGGTCTTTCCAAGCCCACCAAAATTCCATTATCTGATCAAGGACAGGAGAGGATACTTTACAGTACGTTAGCGGAGATACTTTATCTATCGGTGTGTAGTCAATTATACATCTGTAGACCTTCTACTATGGCATATAAACTAACGGGCTCCTGTCAGACCTCTGTGGCAAGCAGCTGCTTGAGGGGGTATTTATTTATTTATTATAATATGTATTAGATACCAGTGTGAATGCCTAATGAGAATATTCAATTCTGTTTTATCACTACAAATGATCCATTAATACAAAAGAAAAAACAACATGTAAATCCAATTTCTTCACCAACATGTAAATCCAATTTTTTCAAATGCACTGTAAAAAGTCTCAACTGCTTGAATTAAATTCCGTGTCTTAATAATACCCTTTATTAAACTGCAAGCAATGCGATTTTTTTCGGGACATAAGAGTTAGGGATTATTAAAATATTAGTAAGTTGTTCATTCCATTTATATTTATTCACCCCACCTATTCCCGCTTTTCTCGCCTTTTGTTTTGGAGACAAAAATAAAACGAAACTTTCATCCTTTTGTGTTCTGAATTTAAACATGCAGCTATCTTCTAAACGTTGAGAACAACAAGAAACTAACGGAAAGAAGCTCCCGACTCAAACAATCAAGACCAGTACTCTCCAACCTCGTCGTGTTTCCCCCTAAGACATCTGCCAACAAGGTTAGCAGTAGTGAATAATTGCATCATCATCAGAAAACCCCTAATGCAACATTTAGTAGCCTGGATCTTCCGCATATTTCTTTTTCTAGCTATATCCTTCTTCTGCTTCTCCTGCCTCCTCATCCTCTTCTGCAGTCTCTACCATCACCATTCTCTCGTTTTCCCTTAGGCCTAGCCAAGTACGTTCTCCCGAAAGGTATGACTAAGTCCTCTATTCATCGCCTTTGGGGACACGCGGACAGGGCCCTGCCCAACACCTACCCCTGGGGAACGGTAGTACTGCAGGCGCAGTCCAATCACCGTTGATTATATGGTGTAGTGGGGGCGTGATAGAAAGGAACGAAGACAACGTGCTCGTGCTGTGACGTATGCGCGAGGAAAGACGCGTTCAGAGGAACAGCACACTGGCGACGGTATGTCCGCCAGCGTAATTCCTTCCTCGGGCAATGTATGTACGATCTTGTTCTGTTCCCGCCGTCTGTCACGCCTAGATCAACGCCCGCACTCAGTTGACGTCTTAATTAAACGAAGGCTTATATGCAGAGACCTTCTTACTGCATCAAGCTGTATTTGTCTAACGGTAAAGTAGGAAAGTGCGGGAGGAAGTCGAATAAATAGAAAAGGTGGAAAGTAAAATAAGGAGGAGAAAGTGGTCGAGGAAGGATAGAGCTGGCGAAGGAAAATGAGGTCGAAGGTAAGAGAAAAGTTGTAGAGGGAATGTTTACGTTGCCGTGCTCTGCAAAGTTTGGTTTATTTATAAGATTGGCAGCGGTGTGCTTTAGAAAGATGATGGGCTCTTGAACAACAAGGACACATAAATCATTGACTTAATGAAAATTTGATAAGTGTTTCAGACAAGCTTCTCTCATATACACACACACTTAATGTATACTTTATACCAGTGGAGGTTGTTT
Source organism: Ryuthela nishihirai (assembly GCA_038380435.1). Taxonomy (NCBI): domain Eukaryota; kingdom Metazoa; phylum Arthropoda; class Arachnida; order Araneae; family Heptathelidae; genus Ryuthela; species Ryuthela nishihirai. The sequence continues at coordinate 18,782,551 of JAWZYU010000011.1, forward strand.
TTCATCCATCACTTCAATATCACGCACGGCAAGTTGATGCAGTTTCGCAGAGAGTACTTGAATGATAATACCAATGCAGAAAAAGAACACAGTGAAAAAACGAGACATGCAAGCAAAGGGAGAAGAGCGGATATATGAAAAAAACAAAGGAGGTGAAGAGGAAAAATTCGATATTAGGTGTTGTTGCCAAGAAGTTCAAATCCCTTTTCAACTTTCAGGAAAGGGGAAAGAGATGAATTAGTTGGTAGCACCCCAGGGTCGTAATTTGCAGTTCCCGGGTTCGAGTCCCATCTGGGCCAGCGTTGGGATTTTTATCCGCAAAACTCCCCCCCCCCCACTCACATCAATGTCTTCTACTGCCCTTGATCATAGGGGACACCGATGGGCTTGAAAAGCTGCCGTCCGTCAGATGGGACATTAAGCCATGGTCTCAAATGAGGGAGAGAGCCACACACTATGCATGTTAAAGAACACACTTGATGACCTTGACAGGAGGTTACCATCTGTCTCCAACAGCTGTCCGGTGGGTCCTATCCCCCCAACCTTCTGACCTTGCCATTTAGCCCATTGTGTGCAAAAAAGGGCCTCTTAGAGGTTAAACAACCCAACTTTAAGGAATAAATATGCGCCATTATATTAGACTTTTTTAAAGCGATTGTATTGTTTGACATGTTAGGTGAAAGGTTGTAGTCCTGAAATAAGAGCATCCTGTTTAATAGATCAAAACGCCCAAAAATTTATACTTAGAATAAGTTCGTGTAAATAATAGCGACAAAAAACTAATTTTAATATTATAATTTTAAAAGTTGCTCTAGTGATGTTATTAGACCTTGATGGTTTCAGCTGCCCCGTGGGTAAGAGCTCTAGAAGCATTTTTAGCAGCAAAAGAAAAAAAAACCGTTGAAATTATGTGTGGTGCTTCACAAGCTGTTGTGTATTTACAGTTTAAGCATTTATCTCCTTAGCTGCACATTGAGTTATTCATTCACACGAAAATAATGTGTTGTTCCTTGTGGTATTTGGGGCGGGGGTGGCTCAGTCGGTAGCGCGCCAGGCTCGTAATCTGTAGTTCCCAGGTTCGAGTCCCAGCTGAGTCAGCGTTGAGATTTATCTCCGCAAAATTTCCCCGCCCTGCCCACAGTCAGTAGGGGACACCGATGGGCTTGAAAAGGCCGCCGTCCGTCGGATGGGACGTTAAGCCGTGGCCCCGTGTGCGGGAAAACCATACCCTATGCACGTTAAAGAACACGCTGTATGGCCTTGACGGGAGGCTACCATCTGTCTCCCAACAGCTGTTCCAGTGGGTCCCCTCCCCCAACCTTCTCTGAGCCTTCGGGGTCCTTGTGGCCTGGCCATTTAGCCCATGGTGTGCAAAAAAGTGCCGCTCAGAGGTAAAACAATCCAATCTAGTGGTATTTTTTTCAATAAGTTTAATAGATACATCATAATCATTATTAGGTAGCAAGATGCAGGTGCAGAGTATCAAGGGGCGTTGAGCGTTCTAGCTTCTCAGACCCCTGGGACTTCATTTTCAAGTTTATTTTCATAGAAATTCTACTTTAAAATCTATCAACATCTAAACAAAGCAAAAGCTTGACTAGGTTGTTGTAGTACATGTTACATATTAAAGTACAATAAATAAATTAAAAAATCAGTTTTAAGGATGAAAAAAAATGATACAAGACAATAATTATAATTAATTAAGAGTCGAAGTAATTAGTTACGACTACAAGAGCAGTATAACAGAAACAATTAACATGAAACATTACAAATAGGCAATATGCGTAATGTAGCAGAGTAGGTAAAAAAAAAAGGTTTTCAATGTAAGAACTGTAAACATATGTATAGAGGAACAGGATTATTTTAATAATATTAATTTTCTTACATAAATTCCGCAGAATCGAGGAAAACCAATTTTAAGCGTTAATTACGAAACTATCAACAGAGTAAGTATTGAAATCTTGAAAAAGAGTTTGAATTTTTATCGCAGCCCGGAGACCCCTGCTACAGCTGCGTCCCTGGAAAAAAAAAATGCCAGTCCGCCCTTGATGAATTGAATTTTCTGCGTCACAGTTGGATAAATAGGCTCCTTATTAGGAGCTAGGTGATATTCCCTAGAAATAGTAGCCTCTTACACAGAGTTTTTACACAAGTAGTCTCCTGATAGCCAATGGTGATCATTGCACCATCTTTGAACCGGTGAAGAATTAGACTGAAAAATTAGCAATTAGCCACTCGTAATCTATGGATCGTTGTTCATGTATATATATAAACAAATATACAGATAGACATGCCTTGATTCAGATTAATATTCAACCATCATGCAGCTGCAAAATAATATCTAGCCAGCAGAGAATAAAAAATAGTAAATAAGATGTATTTCAGTTAAGCAAGTTTTTTTAAAAGTTGAAATTATTCCAATAGGAACAAGTCCCTGATAAGCAAACCTTATCAATACTTGGCATCTGGTTACTTACATTCATCTATTCATTTTAATATTTTAAACTTTTTTTAAATCTTATTTTGTTCTCCTTTTTTATACGTGACATGCCTGATGATGAACGAGTATTTTTACAGCTCTAAGTTTAAAAATAATGGCAGTAATGCGTTCAATAGATAATGACTGTTTTTTTTTTAGTCACCTATAAAAGTTGTTGGTTACCCTAAAGATTAAGTGGATGAGTAAGAATTTTTCGCTGAAATAGGAGACAAAAAAAGTGTAAAGATTTGTTACGGGAAATATTAATACTTTGCTTTCATTCGTTTCTTCCTAGTATCCAGTTGTTCGTTGGTTGATATAATCTGCAAAGACTTATCCCACGTCACGCATTTCATACTTAACGAACACAAAAACTGGCCCACCATTGGTCATCTACATTCAGGTGTAAGCCTCAAGGGAGAAGGTTGTGACGCCATCTCGGCTACAATAGGGTTTCCCGGAGTTGATGATTCATTCTCTTCGTCATCGGACCCTGCGCCAATTTAGTTATATTGTTGCCGCAATTTGTTGCCGTACCGAGACATAAAAGAGATCATAAAACCGGCGCTTGATAATGAGAAGTATGCCAGGTAGGGGAAAATTCTCATTTAAGGCTGGCACGTGACTTTCTGAACATAAACAAAGGAGGGATCAGTAGTGCATTGAAAAGGTGGGAGTCTAAAGTCGTCCAGAAATGTTTGGTGCAAGTTGAGAACAAAGCGATAAATAGAATATTCTTGTATTAATTGTAAGAAAATGCGTTCAGAATGAAATTGCTTGATTTTGAAATGTAGTTTGAGTTTATCAAATTTCGGAGGCAACCGTTTGCTTGTTTCTAGTTTTGGAGGAAATAATCGGTTTAGTGGTTAGCGCGCTTGGCTACTGATCTAAGGGACCTGGGTTTCGAGCCCCGGATAAGGCATGGCTGTTTGTGTCTTTTTTCTGCTGAGGTCCTGCCATCCTCTCAGACCTTCTACTATAGCATATAAACTGACAGGCTCCTGTCAGACCTCTGTGGCAAGCAGCTGCTTGAGGGGGTATTTATTTTTGCCGTCCCATGGTCGAGTGGTTAGCGCGCTTGGTTACTGATCTCAGGGACCTGGGTTCGAGCCCCGGGTTAAGGCATGGTTGTTTGTGTCGTTTTTCTGCTGAGGTCCTGCCATCCTCTCAGATCTCCTACTGTGGCATATAAACTGACAGGCTCCTGTCAGACCTCTGTGGCAAGCAGCTGCTTGAGGGGGTAAATGAATCGGAACAACGTTTCGAGCAGTTTCTGTCAAATATACTATACAGAAAATCTGTGAGGAAAGTGAGATATCAAAAACAGTAGAAGAAATATCCATGCTCAAAACCAAATCACTTTGTTCTGCAAGCAAGCAGTCAGCCACCAGATAATAAGGATTTAAATTATGCTGCTGTTTACATATTTTCCTCCCTTGTTCGACATTTTGTTTTTTGCAAACAAAGGGCAAGTGAAAAACATTTTTACTGACAATTATTGTTTTCCGGTTACGTATTCAGAATCTCTTTAGATAACAGTCTATTGATAGAAGATCACTAAAATTAATAATAAATAGGACTGTATGTTCATCACCGACTACATTTTTATGTTTGACTATATAATGCAATGCAGTTGATTTATGATTATCAATATCAATTTGAAACTATCATTGTGCAGCGTAGTAAAGTGTGTTCACTTTTATTTTCTCAAAAACAAAAATCAAATTTAAAATTAATTTTATGTCTACAACTCGTAACAAATTGGGAACCGTGCAAAAATGTATCTCTAGACAGGAGTTGGGAATTACTGAATTGGAATCAGACAAACTCTTCATATTTTGCATTCGTTTCCCAATAATTTTTAAAGCTCAATGGAAAATATTTCCAGCTTCTTTAACAACAAAGTTGCCAAAAGAAAAAATATAAAAAGTTCAACCTCTTCAAACATGTTCTTGCAAACCAGCTTCTGCAGATTATCTTAAAGGATTTAGGAGAAAACAGCTATTCAGTAGGAGCTTGCGAAAGTACAAACAGTACCTAAATAAACCGATTACTTCCTAATCTCGACAAATGGAGTGTCTGGAAGAATCCACTGCAATGTCAGAGCTCAGTTTGCTATAGGGGTGGGTGGGAAACAGTGTGGAACATTTGCAGTGTCGCCAAAAGCGGCATATGCGGTTTTGTCTGACCATCTCTTTAAGCTCGAAGCCAAGTCTCTGATCTAGCTACAGCGCAAAGCAAGACCCCTAAGGAGTTAATGGCAAAACGACTTAATCCCTTACCTCTCTCTTATCCTACCCAAGACTCTCCCCCCACCCATCCGCCCTAACACACTTCGATTCGCTTCCGTCTCTGGCGACTGCCCGCACGCCAGTCAGACGGTCGCCAGGGTACATCATCCTTCATTCACCCACTCACTTCATCAAGCTGAATGACGAGGTGGAAAGGATGGCACGGTGGGCTATGTTCTCTTTTATCCCCGGCCGATGTTAGTGTCCGAAAGGACCAATTAGGAACCGCCGATCGTTAATAGCGAGGAGATAAGGGACAGCGAATGAATAAAACAAAGAACGAAATCACTATAGGAAAGTAGATCACGCGAAACACCAAGACGACGAAAGAAATGTTGCTTTCCTTCCCTCTTTTCGGATTCGAAGAATTGTTCCGAAGAGGGTTAGAAAATATCAAGCTTAATTTCTTAATGATAAAAGCGCAGCGATTTTGTTTTTGGTTCGATTTCAGTCTGGATAAAAGTATTAACATAATGAATTCTAAATAGGGTTGGATCTAAAATAGGAAAGTTGGGAGGTAGTGGCATGATACCTCCTTCCTCCCCTGTATGTTCTTGTGAGTTTTTAATTTATTTCTGATTTTCTTTTTTAATTTTAGGATAAGTTTGCAAATACAGATTTATACAATGAACATGTAAAAATTATTTTCTTCAGTTAGAGAAATGTTCAATAAACTTTTATCGTAGTGCTGGAAAAAATGTTGATTTAAAAATCTGAAGAGTACAGTCGCTGAAAAAAGCATCCGAACACTATGGTTGATTACAGAATTCAGAAAAAAAAATTGTTGTCAGATATTTTTTCTGAATTCTGTAATCAACCATAGTGTTCGGATACTTTTTCTTTTGAACTTTTTTTTTGACTGTACAGGACAAATACCCTCGAACTCAGTACTGTGTGTTTTGTTACGTCTGAAAGAGAAATATATTTCTCGACAGGAAAACCTTAATAAAAAATAAATAAATACCCCCTCAAGCAGCTGCTTGCCACAGAGGTCTGACAGGAGCCTGTCAGCTTATATGCCATAGTAGAAGGTCTGAGAGGACGGCAGGACCTCATCAGCTCAAACAGAAGAATATTAAATAATAATAAATACCCCCTCAAGCAGCTGCTTGCCACAGAGGTCTGACAGGAGCCTGTCAGTTTATATGCCACAGTAGAAGATCTGAGAGGATGGCAGGATCTCAGCAGAAAAACGACACACATACATCCATGCCTAATCCGGGGCTCGAACCCAGGTCCCTTAGATCAGTAGCCAAGCGTGCTAACCATTCGGCCACGGGACGGCAAGAAGAATATTAATATTCATTTAATATACTATAAGATTTTCAAATTTTAAATCAGTGTACTACAAGAATTACCGTGCCAGTAGATTATTACTAAATCATACATATTTAATCTCTTTTTGGTGCAAAACCTACATTGATACTAAAAGATTATTATTACTATTAGAAAAATTCTAATTAAAAAAAGTTAGTATTTTTACCTATCTTCCTATTACTTTTCGCTTTGACATTTGTTGGTTTGTGGATTTGTCGAAACAGTTGTTCCACCATATCTTTCGAACGTGATGGCAAACTTAATGATTTACGTGTCAAATGAAAGCTTATAATGTAGAGAATGTATGTGCTATAAAAAATTTCTCTCTTCATGCTTTATCCCACCCCCACCTTAAAATGAGGAAATATGAAAAATGTTTTCATCTATATCTCCAGAATGCAATGGTCGAAACTAAGAAACTAAACGTCAAATGAAAGCTTGTGACGCGTCGAACATCACAGATTATACGAAACTTAGCCAACCTCCCCGCCCCCCCTTTTTTTTTGCTTTTTTGTCTTGTATCACAGCGTTTTACAGGTATGCACTAATTCAAAAGAAGAGCTCCTTCTAAGACGCTAATATTCCGAATGTGGCTCGTAATCTGATGTTCCCAGGTTCGAATCTCTGCTATTCCTGCGTTGAGATTTTCTCTGCTAATCCCAGCTTTTCCCTTGTTGAGAATGGGGTTACCGATTGGTTTCGAAAGACTACCGTCTGTCGGATTGAATGTTAAGCCGTGGTAACACAATTTGACAGGTTGATAGAAGGATGACAGATATTTGTCTTCCTCTGTCGTCTAACAGTTTTCCAGCACATTCCCTTCCTCTAGCCAGTTCTGAGTCTTTGGGGTTCTTGTGACCTGGTATTTGGTCAATTAGGTGCACAAAAGTGTTGGTCAGACATAAAGCAACGTATTCCAACCAGAATGTGACTATCGACTGTAGAGATTGTCTATCAGTGTTTGTAAACTCTTTTTTTATTCGTTCGGTTCCACTTTTCTTTTATCTACTGCGTATTTACATAATGATTTCACTGTGCATTGGGCTAAGCGGTCAGGGGTTAAGCACCTTTAATTATTTTTATCAGTAAGTCCACTGGTTCGAATTAAAGTTTCGACGCTGAACGTTAATGAATTTTTGCAGTCTCTTCTGCGTTCATTTATGTTTAGAAAAAGCGAAGTTTAGTAGCTTCGATAAAAAAGTTTTATCATTTGGGAAAAGAAAAAGAATTTTCCCAATGTTGGTTTTTCGTTCTTGATCTTTATGATCAAATGGAAAAAAATATTTAGAGGGAAAATATCTTTCATGTAAGTTTAAAAAAAAAGAAAGTTTAAAACTTGATTAAATCTTTGTGTAGTTCTAAAGAAAATAAGAGCTTTAAACTCAGTTGCTATCAAACTGTACCAAGAAGGAAAATAGAAGAACTAAGTTGTATTTGTTAAGAGTTACTATTTCTTTCTTTTCATTACATTTAAAATATCAGACTTTTAGGCAGCGAAAAAGAAATTCCTCTTTCCTGATAGAAACTTTTCAGTTCTTATATAGTCCATTCTATGTAGTCTCTTTCACTTCAGCATCGCTAAGGAAATCCCCTAAAGGTGGGTTTCTTTTCGAATACACAAAAGAATACAAACGCTGCAGGCCACCTCTGGTGATTATGGAGGGTGTGGTAATTCTTGGAAGGCACATTCCTTTCATCACGCTTTCCTTTTTAACAAGGTAACGGGGAATGGTTCTTGCAGTCTGCTGCAAGAACCATTCCACGTTACTTTGCTCTGTAATGACAGTTAGATATGAATGTTGGTAAAAGGTCCCCAGAATTAATAGTTAACAGCGTAGGTATGTTTAAACTGACTAAATGATTTGTGCAATTAAAGAATTGCAGATAATCTAACACCAATACATAATTAGGGAAATACGTATGGTAGAAATATACGCACCGTGGCTACTTTATTAGGTACAGTTCCGTGTTACATCATTAGTAACTCAGATACAGATCTCAGTATTTTTTCAAATAAGCTTTTTTATGAAAAAAATGTGATTGAAGATTGTTTAAACCTCTCAGTGAAACCTATTTCAATCTCGATTTTCAACAAAATTCATACGGTATTTAAAGAGTTATGGAAACTGAAAATTTAGCTCGTTCTGCAAAAATAGATAAATAAATAAACAATAACATAAAAAAAAACGAAAATTAACTTAATTAATTATTACTCGTGCGGCCTAAAAATACTATTACACATGATATAAAGTTTAGTATAACGGTCATTGCTTTCGTATTAACTTTTCAGAAACAATAATATAAAAAAATGGCGAAAATTAACTTAATTAATTATTACTCGTGCGGCCTAAAAATACTATTACACATGATATAAAGTTTAGTATAACGGTCATTGCTTTCGTATTAACTTTTCAGAACAATTATTGACATTGTTGCTGTTAAAGGTTCAATTTCGGTAATTCTCTAAATACCGAAAGAATATTGTTCAAAATCAAATAGATTTGATTATGTCTAAATTATCTTCAGACACATTTTCTCATAAAAAGCTTAGCTAAGAAGTTATTGAGTTTTATTGGATTACTAGTGACATAACATGGAATTGTACCCAATAAAGTGACCGCTGAGTGCATATACGTATATAAGTGGCATATGCAGGGGGGAATCCATGGCGTCTGGATCCTCCCCTCTACTTAAACTAAAGTATATTTTAATACTAAGATAAAAATGAATAAAAAATTAATTTTCTTCAAAATTTTTAAGATTAATGCTTTCTATTACCTATATTACTCAAACTTTACTGTCTGATATATCATCCGTTTGGATTGTTATTGATTTTATATTCGTGACTTACTTTCTAAATTTGAGCAATTCCGTCATTTCTCTCAGAAAACTGGGTAGATTATTGCTGTTAGTGGAATATTTCTTAAAAACTACACTAATTTTTCAAATTTCTATTTTATATATCTATTATTTACAAAATTCGAAAACAGTCGTGCTGTTTCATCATTTCAGTGATCTGTAAAAATATGTATTAAAACTGCTAAGTATTTGAAAAATGCGAATTATAATATTTCATTACTACCATTCAAACTGAAAAAGAGTTTTCTATTATCATTTCCATTTGTTTCCAATTAAAACTTCATGACGTTCATATTCCACTATCAAAATTTCATATTGTTATCATTAATACATAGTTGCAATATTCGATTGAAATTTTGGAATTTTCAATATTTTTTCACCGTTAGAGGGCGCAATTATAGTTTTCGAAAGATTTCGAAAGCGCGAATCATAATATTTTATTAATTCCTATCTAACTCTAAAAATAATTTTTCATTAATCTCAAAAAACAAAAACAATTATCTGTTAAAACTGAAAAGGTGCGTTTTCCTACCCCTCTGAGTCTACCAGATCAACTCATTGATGGTAATGGGAAATTCGTGACCTTCCATTCCACCACCAAAATTTCAAATTTCTATTGTAAATACATCGCTTGTAATATGCATTTGAAATTTCGAAATTTTCAAGTTTTTCCACCGTTAGAAGGCGTAACAATCGCGTTAGAGAGATTCGGGAAGTGCATATCATAATATTTCATCGATATCTATTTAACAGAAAAATAATTTTTAATTTATCTCTGTTAACAAAAAAGTTCGATATCTACAGATTGACAGACCACAAAGCGAAACTATTATCACTTTCTTTTTTTAAAAACGAGATAAAAAAATAGATTTATACTTTAATTCTTCCTTTAGTTTATTTAATGTTCGAAGCTAAATTTAAAATTTACAAGAATTTGTTTATTCGAAGTGCATATCGAATTGACATTGTAGTTGTTTTAAACTTTCTCGTCGAAGTACCAGTTTGTATTATTGAAGTATGGGCCTCCATACTAAAGGCCAGTTGAAGTCCATAAATTAAATGCCTACATACAAATATTTCTTATTTATATATGTATTTAATGTAACGAGAATAACCAAGCAAAACTTAATCACTTATGCATCCAAGAAATATTTTGGCATAAAAAGCTTTTAGCTGAATAAATTGAATTTAATACGATATTATTAAATTACCTATTCGTGTGTAAAGCGGGAATGTCATTTGTATTATTATTATTAAGTTATTAAGTATTTATAGCTTCATACGAACTTATAGGCTGCAAAGTTTGTTTTTTTTCGAGGGCTATTTCAGTTAGCGAATTCGAGATTTCTTCTTTCCAGTCTTTGTTGACATTCTTCACATTAAAGGTAGATCGGTTTATTATCATCCACGACAATTAACACCCAAAGCACCAACATCCTATACTTTTACTTTTAATTTTGGACTGTTAGGTTTATTTAATACTTTAATTAAATTTATAAATTTTTAAAATAAATAAATAATTTTTTAATATATTTATTTGAGTCTAAATATGAAACTTTTCGGTGTCACATTTACCGTTAGAGGGCGCAATTATAGTTTTCGAAAGATTTCGAAAGCGCGAATCATAATATTTTATCAATTCCTATCTAACCCTAAAAAGAATTTTTCATTTATCTAAAAAAAAAAACAAAAACAATTATCTGTTAAAACTGAAAAGGTGCGTTTTCCTACTCCTCTGGGTCTAACAGATCAACTTCATTGATGGCAATGGGAAATTCGTGACTTTCCATTCCACCACCAAAATTTCAAATTTCTATCGTAAATACATCGCTTGTAATACGCATTTGAAATTTCGAAATTTTCATGTTTTTCCACCGTTAGAAGGCGTAACAATAGCTTTAGAGAGATAATATTTCATCGATATCTATTAATAACATTTAGTCCAATATGACCCTTTCAGTGTCATAGTTAGGCTAAAATAAACGCTCCTTTAAATCACTTGTTTTCGATCACTCTCTTCCTCATGAAACAACATTGATCTCGCTATATTTCAACTCCTATTTTGAATATAAAAAAACCATCCATTATTTCATTAGCAAATATTTCACTTGACAATAATTATAAGTTGTCAGTTTGTGTAATTAGTTAACTGACATTAAGTTCACAGCAGAGAAAGCTATCAATTCTAAAGTAGCTATCAAGTCTAAATAGTACGATTCAGTTCAAACGCATTCCTTGGAACACAACCAATGTTGCAAATCCCCTATGTATTGTAATCCTGACGTGTGCCTGACATGTGTACAGTAATATCAAACTCCATCCACCACGCACAACTCATGTGGATGCTAAAAGACCGCCTTATCTTCACTCCCTCACTCTAATTACGTTGGCTACAGGCACCGAAGATGAATAATCTTGATCACAATTATCTGGGATGAGCTGTAACGACTGTGGGTCATCTATAATTGTGACTCAATAGCCCGAGCTCACGATTCAGAATTATGTCTCTCGACCACGAGCATTGCCTCGGGCTTTGTTAAACTGTTGTCTTCCCTTCTCATGTGAATCATCGCTTACCATTATGCACGGAACAGACCAGCACAGCGAACAATTAGCAGAATTGTTTTAGTCATGAGAGATATTGTCTCTTCTCCTACAGCTGGCCCAGATACTAGTGCAATGCCATCCAAGTACCCAACTCCTAATGAAATGTTTAACTCTGTAACCAGCTTATGCACTGGGAGTCTGTCGTTATCGAACTTGCTGCGTAATTGTGTGACAGGGAATTTCGCTAGTCTGGTTTGTTCACTCTCTTTATTCCCCCCTCCCCACCTCTCAATCCTCTCTCCCTCTCCCTCTCCTCGTTCTCCCGCTCTCTATCTTTCAGCTCCCCCCCGCCTCTCTCTCACACACACACTCAATGATCTAATTCTGTGTAAGGCTTAAGGTTACAACTGAGTGAGTTCAACCAGAGGATGGAAACATAAAGTAAATGACAGTGAGGTTTGCGTTGTCGTTAACCAAGTCAGTGCGTAAGCAAATTACTTTTAAAAATGGGCTTAACATCGTGTGCGTATTTAATTACAGTCAGCAGATACGAAAGATTGGGTTTGACCCAGCGTTTGCGGTGAGTCAGAAATGCGAATTGATTAATGTCTAAGTTGCTTATTAAAATTGAAATATATTGGAACTAGTACTTTATCGTCACTGAAACATCTCGTTTAGGGGGCTTAATTTAACATTGGAAAGATGCACAGAGTGTAAAAAAGAATAACGTTCATTATCAGTTTTTGAGCTTAGCTGTGAAGCATTAATGGTATATACCGTTAATCAAAACTGATAAACAAAACTGCTTCATAAAATACATTAAAAATGAACTTGTTTTCATTAAAGATAACTGCAACGTTAAAAATCAGCCATAAAGAAGTGCATATGTTTGCTTTTTTAATTCGGCAGAGTGCAATAATTACAAAAGTGAATCGGCGGTATATTTTTTCTCTGCAGAGTTCTATATAAGAAATACTTTATTTACTAAATAAACAGCTATCGATCTCTTAAAAGTATGCATTTGAACATCGCTCATAAATCTTAATCTGAATCCATTTGTATGGTTTTGCTAAAAGCCACAATATAGCAAATTTGATTTTAAAAAAAGAAGACGAAAAGAGCCATTGTAAGTGACATTGCATCTAAGAATTATCAGTGTTTTTTCCTCTTTCATCAGTTACGACGCCCAAGAAAAAAGTATAGGAAGGTGAGAAACTGGCTAAAAACAGTAATTTCTTACATTACCTAATGGAATTGCTATAAATCATGAAAAGTCATCTTTCGTGTTATTTATTTCAGATAAAATGTGCTAGGTGGTAATAGGTTTTGTGTCCAATTACTATTCAAAGGAACTCAAGTTATGAAAAACAGAAGTGTATGACAACGAGTGATGGTCTATTTTCAAGCGGCGCATCGTCATTTTTGAGGAACGTCTGACGGGTTTGCCAAAACAACACTCATCGTTAAGTAGAAACAAGTATTCAAAATTTAATTCACTTTCCTTGTTTTTACATCTTCCAAATATTTTCCAAAGAAGAACTTTAAGAGTGCATTCACTTGCATAACTAATAAAGTGTTCTGTAGATTGTAAATAATATAATTAGGGCTTCTTTTCCGCCGGTGTGCGTACTAACATCAGTGCATGCTCATCAATGCGTGTGCTCTCATAGCCCATGGCTTCGTTTCTAAACTATCGAGAGTTTTGTTTCCGTCTCGGTAAACTATGGGCCTCTGTGATTCCCGAGATACTTGATCAAATGGTCCTAAATTTCGCACGCCGGATCTCCCTGTGTGAACTCGTGTTGGGTTAAAAGATCTGTTACCTACCTGCAATGGGATGCCTTAATTTCATAATTCCTTAGGGACTATGAGGGGTCTGCCAACTGCTTGTGGTTTTCTCATGATTTTTCAATTATAAATTGTGAATGAAGAAGCTACGAATGGAGCATGAAGGAGAAAGAAATACCTTTTATCTAAAATACGGATTTTTAACGATCTATTGAACGTATCGAGTTAATATTTTGCAGTGCACATCCTCATGCTACTCTTAATCTTTTATCGAAATTTCAGGTTCTTAACTTTTTATTTGAAGAGTTATGGCGACCGCAGAAAGACAGAACTTTTATTATTATAGATGATTTTCATTATTATAGATTATTAATAAATGTAATTATTAGAAATCGTATATAAGATTTACAGTCTTATTAGTGTTCTCTATAATCTGAGAGGTATTCTGGATGCACTTAAACCTTTGCTTGGGGAGAGTTATGTAAGTTTCGATATTTAACAGCAACAACGAAAATCTTAAGAAAATTGAAAAATATCGAATTATTTAACATTATTAAATATCTTCTTGAGGGAATCCGATGTATCTAAATTTTTACGCATAAATAATGAGGTAGACCTGGATAAACTCTCAAACACATAATTTGGCTCACATTGAAGTAGACTTTGATAAATTCTCTGACAATTAATGGCAGACAATGATAATGTTGCTAATAGACTGGAAATCACTGAAGAATCTGATTTAACTGCATTTTTGGAAACAGTTTTTTGGGAATGTTTTAAATATAAATATTAGAAGTTTAGGATCCAGTGTTGAATTTTTTAAATTGTTTATAAACTCTGTAGATTATAAATTTGATTGCATGATACTGACAGAAATCTAGATTAAGGAAGATGTTAAAGATTGAACGTTTAAATTAATATCCAAAATTACCTGTACACTGGCTTTACTGTCACCCTCTGCATGAAATAAATTATTATTATTAAATAATAAAAAAATAATAAATTTCCCCTCAAGCAGCTGCTTGCCACAGAGGTCTGACAGGAGCCTGTCAGTTTATATGCCACAGTAGGAGATCTGAGAGGATGGCAAGACCTCAGCAGAAAAACGACACACACATCCATGCGTAATCCGGGGCTCGAACCCAGGTCCCTTAGATCAGTAGCCAAGCGTGCTAACCACTCGGCCACGGGACGGCTTATTATTATTAAAGGCTATAAATATATTGTAACTGTAGACAATATAATAAAGCTGGTGGTGTTATGATATATGTTAAATCTCACATTAACGTTAAAACAATAGACCATAGCCAAATATAAACAGCAGAGTTACTCCATATAGACCTCTCATTATGTGAAATATCAGTAAGTGCAATTTACCGTTTCCACAGTTATTCACCATCTGATTTTATGAATGAATTAGAGAATATTATACAGGGGTTAAACACAAGAAATATTATTATAACTGGTGATATAAATATTGATTTGTTAGCAAATACTTCCAAACTTGTAAATGAATATATAAATCTGACTGCTATGTATGGATATGAGTCAATGATAAATATTGCTACCAGAGAGGCCCATAATACCCAGTCTTGTTTGACCCATGTACTGGTTAAAATTAACAATAGAATTAATGTACAAGCTGCAGTACATAAAATGCCGATTACGGATCATTACCCCATAGTAGTTAAAATTAGACATAAGGGAAATAAAAATTTTAACAAAATAAATGATAATATTAAAGATTGCATGCTCAGAATTAATTATGAAGTAATAAATGATAAATCAAAACATTATAAATGGTAGGGGATAAGGACAACACAGGAAATTAACGTTAATATGCGTACAAAATTTTTTCAGAAATTTTGGGTAAAGTAATTAAGGATTCATCTTCTATGGAAAAAGAAACATTCAGAAACTGAAAAAGCCTTTGATCACAAATGAAATCTGGATATGAATAAGCATAGAGAAAGCTATATAAAAATTAAAGAAAGTACCCATATAACGAGGACCATGAGAAACAATTCTTAGAACATGGGAATAACTTAAGATCTAAAACTAAGGAGACCAAAAACAAATATTACATGAAAGAATTTTTGAAATGTAATGGCGATATAAAAAAAAACAATGGAAATTCGTAAATAATTTAATTGGGAATAACACAAAAGGTGAAGTTCTACCGGATAAAATGAATAATATTGAGGACTGTAACACCAACGAAATTAGAGATGCAGCAAATGAATTTCCACTTATTCTGTCGATTTACCTAGCAAAATACTTAATGATAAACCTACTGAATATGAATGCTATAAAAATTATTGTAAAACAGATAGCTCTTTCTTTTTTTACTCCTGTAACCTGAAGTATGTACAAGAATTAGATAAGACCATTACAAATCTAATAAAAGGCAAATGCCCGGGAATCGATGAAATTTCAGCAACTACAGTAAAAAAGGACAAAAATTTCATTATTCATCCCTTAGTCTATATCTTTAACCTTTTCAAACTGGGATTTTTCCAGATGATCTCAAAATCTCTATTGTACTTCGATTTACAAGAAGGGAAATAAAAACTGCCTTTCAAACTACAGACCAACTCGTTTTTGCCTGTTTTTTAACAAAATATTTGAAAAATTAATAAAATTCAAAGTATTGAGTTATTTAAATAAAATAAATTTCTTTTCGTGAAATCAGTTTGGCTTCACTGAGGGTAAGGGCACTCACTGATCATGCGTTATTGTCATTTACTAATTTTATTTATAAGTCAATTGACCAAGGAAATTTAACTCTATCAGTTTTTCTAAATCTTGAAAAAGCTTTTGACACCGTAATACATTCATTGCTTTTGAAAAAACTGGAGCATTTCGGTATGAGAGGGATTGCTCTAGAATGGTTTGTCAGTTACTTAACAAATAGAACTCAATTAATTAAATTAAAAAACTGCCTCAGCAATCCTAAACAAACTAAATATGGCATTCCTCAGAGCTCTGTTCTTGGACCCCTATTGTTTAACATTTATATTAATGAGCAACTTATTCCTAAACAAACTAAATATGGCATTCCTCAGAGTTTTGTTCTTGGACCCCTATTGTTTAATATTTATATTAATGACTTCTGTGAAATGAACATTAATTGTAATATTACTGCTTTTGCAGATGACATTGCATTGATGTTTAGTAACCAAACTTTTATAGATTTATTGTCCAATGTCAATAATGTTCTTGAGAAAGTTAATATGTGTTTCGAAAATAATAAACTTTCAATTAATAAAAATAAAACTAAAATTGTTTTATACAAGTTGAAAAATAACCAAAATGCTGTAAATACTTTTGTCATTAAACTGCATTCACCTTACTGCTATAAACATATTGATTGCCGTTGTGATGACATAGAATAGGTTGAGAGCATTAAATATTTAAGTATTTTCATAGATAATAATCTAAAATGAAAAAAACATATTGACTACATCACAGGTAAAGCACGCTATAAACTACTCAAATTACACCACTTAAAATACAAAGTTGACATTGTACTTCTCACGAATACAAGCTGCATTTCAATACTGGGAAAGCCTGAATAAGGACCTCCCATATTAGTGTTACGTTTAAGCAAGCAAGCAAGCAAGCATTTCAATACGGTATAGTTTGTTGGGGTGGAACTTTTTTCTCGGTTTTTAAACCTCTGCTTTCTCTGTAAAACAAAATTATTAAATTAATTGCAAAAGATAACACTAATATTTTAAGCAATTTCAATCGTTACTCTATGCTAAAAATTCTACCTATTAGACATATATTTGTTTTTAGAGTAATGATATTTTTTAAGCAAAATTTCTTTAATTTTCACATGCAGCCGGATTTGTACAACTTTAGAGAGAAAGGTCGAAAATATTCAGTTCCTTTGACTAAAAAAGAAATTACTAATAAGCATTATTCGTATATCGCACCTAAAATCTTCAATCAGTTGCCTCTTGAAATTAGAAGTGAAAAAAATTTTAATATGTTCAAGCAGAATTTAAAAAGCTTTCTCTTTCTTTGGAAGATGTTGCACCTATGTTAAATAATCAAGTGTAAAGTAAAAATGTCTTCTACATATATTGGAAAAATGTCACATATTGTTTGTAATATTTGTAGTGAGTACGTCGTTATTTATTTTTGTATTAATTTTCTTTGGCCATCTCATAACCGAGTGGTTAGCGCACTTGGCTACTGATCTAAGAGACCTGGGTTCGAGCCCCGGGTAAGGCATGGATAAGGGACCTGGCTTCGAGCCCCGAATCAAGGCATGGATGTATGTGTCGTTTTTCTGCTGAGGTCCTGCCATCCTCTCAGATCCTCTACTTTGGTATATAAACTGACAAGCTCCTGTCAGACCTCTGTAGCAAGCAGCTGCTTGAGGGGGTATTTATTTATTTATTTTCATTTTTTTATTTATTAATTTCCTTTAGTGGCCCAGACACACCATGTGGTTTTTGGGTTCACTCATATTTTTCTATGTTATAAATTGTGTATGATGATGAAATAAAATTGATTGATTGATTGAGGTTCTCTGAATATACATATCTTGTATTAAATGGTTTCAAATAATGCTTCTAATTCCAATTATAAATAACTTCTTAGGTAAATTCTAATATTTGGCATTGTGTTACAACTTACAAAACCTTTATATAATGTATGAAATTTTATTGAACATTTTCCTTTATTAATATACTTTTTAAATGCCGAACAAATATTCTCGAAAAATCGATATTTAGATGGTTGTTGTACCTCTGAGCGACACTTTTTTCCACGCAATGAGTTAAATGGCCAGGTCACAAAGACTCCGAGAGCTCAAAGAAGTTTAGTGGGAGGGGACAGATGGTTGCCTCCAATCAAGACCATAAAGAGTGTTCTTTAACGTGCACAGAGTATGGCTCTCCCGCACAGAGGGGTCACGGCATAACGTCCCATCCGATGGACAGCGGCCTTTCCAAGCCCATCGGTGTCTCCTACTAACCGAGGGCAGGACGGAGAGTTTTGCGGAAATAAATCTCAACGCTGAACCAGCTGGGACTCGAACCTGGAAACTTCAGGTTACGAGCCTGAAGTGCTACCGACTGAGCCATTCACGCCCCATATTTAGATGGACTTGATTGGGATATTTAAATTATCATAAATCACACTTTCTCATAAAACGCTTATTTTAGAAGTTATAGAGCTTCGGAATTAGCTTTCACTGATATAATATGAAAAGCAGTGGACATAATTCAATGGCCATTGAGTATATCTATAATAGATTATGTTTCAGGTATACAATTCTTCTTCGTATTATTATTTCCATTATCTACGGAATAAACTCCGTGTTCTTATTGTAACGACATGAAGGTTTCCCCATCTTGTGACAAGCTAGGGTTGTCAAGCGTTTCATATAATAAGCTGCATTGTGAATAGGAACTGGAAATAACAGCAACAATAGCTAGATTCGAAAAGAAACGATGTAACAATTTCTGCTCCTTTCTTTTTGCTTTCCACATTTTTCTATATATCTGTATGTATTTTTTTTAATCTTTTCACCCATCCTCTCCATTATTCTTCGCAATATTGTTATTATTTTCCTCATTTTATTGCATTGTATTAACCGAAATGCTTCTTTCTTGTTTAACGTGCTTCAGGGACGATTCACTTGCTCCCGCAATTAAAAGAAGAAAGGAACAGGAAGTTGTCGCAAACGGAAACAGACATTCCTAAAAAAATGTCATAGAAACGCACACAAATGTTATAGGATGATATGAATTAGTTTCTAATTTATTTTTTACTTCTTTTTTTTCTTTTCTAATGAATCCGGATCCCATTACCATTTGGTAAACCTTTCCTTTAATAAAGTTCTGTCATTAGTTTTATCGTTCGTTACTGACTAAAACTCAGACGATATTCAAGCTTCAGTTTTGTTAAGTATTACTCCAATAACTTTCAATTGTTTCTTGGGACAAGCTGTTAGCAATCTTTTTTCAGTTGCCGGCCACTTCAAAATTTTACCAAGAAGCTGAGGGATAACCCTTTAAAATTTTCCATGTTTATTGATCACCGTTAAAAAATCTACATGCTAATAATTCATCATTAAACATTTAAAAAAGGTTTTAAAGTTTTAGAATAAAATGCAAAATATCTCACATTTTTAAAAACCAGAAAAAAGAATAATAACAGATTATCTTACTAGAGATACTTTTTGTAGCATGGCGCTGCTGGTGACTACGGCAATGGCTTTTATTAATAAGAATCCTGCACTTGGCCTCCTGTCAAAAGTTTATCAACAATGGGCTCCAAATAAATTAACACCGGAAACATCTACTATGGCATCACGAACAGCAAAAACCGGGCAAAATGCGTATTTCTCTGCAATAGTAAAAGAGATTTTCCGTATTTTTTTTTCTCCTTCAGAAAGGTCACTTAGCAATGAGTTCTGTCAGATATCTCTCAGTTATAATATGCAGCAGAGAAAACCTGTTGAAGACACGAGACCTCAGAAAAAGACACAACCAAAAATCCTGTTTTTTTACATCATATGATCTCGGTATCTTAATCTGAAGCAAAAATCCTTAAGTTTATTCTATGCATTTACGCTAAAAGTATATTAATAATTTTTAAAATTTTAATTAATAAAAATAAATTATATCAAACCTTTCCCTGAAATGCATTTTTAAGTGTTCATCTTTTGAGTGTTTTTTTTTTTGTGCAAAACGTTTTCTGGAAGAGCTGTTTAATATTTAATTTCTTCACTCTTTAAATATTGAGAAAATATTTTCGACAATCAAAATTTTCATAAATTTCTTTCCATCTTAATATACGTTAACAGAAATAATTGGAAATATAAACTATTTGAGGCTTTAAAGGTGTAGGTCTTTTTGTTTTTTAAATGCTAAAAATACATTGCCCATTTGAGCCACAATAATAACAGCCCTTATTGATTCAGAGTCTTTTTTAACTCACCAATAAATTCTCATTCAATCAACAAACATTAAGTTTATTGTACTTTTTTTTTTAAACTTGCCTCAAATCCAGCAGCAAATCTAAGATTTATGTATTATTTCTTTTGGTTTCTAACATCCAATATTGGCCTTTTCCGGTGAGTTGATTAAGGCTGCGAATGAATGATTGCAAGCTGTAGCATGACACTAAAACTGTCAGCGTCGTGATATAAGAGACCTGATCATGAAACGTTGGGTTGGCATTGAGGTCTCTCGACGGGATAACAACAAAGCGCGTGGGACATAGCATATACATCACACGGAGACAGGAAAACTCCCTTGGGCAGTTGAATGACTCATGCGGAAAAGCTGAAGCATTAGGCAGTTTCGAAAGAACAGAGTTTGACGTAGCGTCTGACATGACATTAAGTCTCTTCAGGGAATTGGCTCGTTGGAAATATGATTGGGACAATGTTACGGTGTCGGGATAAACACTGAGGGCGAGATTAGTTACATCCCTACCACATTCATTCTGACCATAACAAGACTTATTCGATACCATCTTATCGGGAATAGGTCTTAACCTCATATTATCGTAGATTGGGAAGAAATATGGGGTAGGAGTAGAATTGCATTTTTTTGTCAATTGCACCCTAAATTTAAAAATTGAATGAAAAACTGCTATGTTCTCTATCTGTTGTATTTATTGAGAAAGTGTATACTTTCAGTTTTGTGGAATAGTAGCTCTCGAAAGAATTCATGAGTTATTTTCATTTTTAAGGAAAAAAAAGTCTTTGGATAAAAGTGAATTTAAAATGAAGATGAAGCTTCGAAGAAATGACGTTTCCTCCTCGAAAATGAACCAAATATATCTCCTATCCAGTGAAAGGCTAAATTCCACGCTTCATAACTTCTGAAACATGCAGATAAATATCTCAATTAAACCTCAGGCTCGATTTTAGGCACTATTCTTCCGGCATTTAAAAAGCCATGTAGGGTCGAATCTTCAACAACATCAATGCCGGTTCTAAGAAACGTACACTAGTGTGGAATCTGAACTAATTATTTACACAAACTTCTATACTTATTAAGCAATTTTAATTTTTTTATCGTCTGAGTTTAAATTATTATTATTGTTTGAATTACATTTCATTATTTTACTTTTTTTTTATTTCTGCACTTAATTATTTTTCTTCTGAAGTAAATTTTTATCACTGGCATTGATATCGTTAATTATTCATACATAATTTAACTGTTTGAAATATGGTAAAATATTATTGAAATTCAAGCTATAGAAAGACTTAATGTAGATCTCCAATTTATTCTCAGCAACAATTTTCTATAAACTGCGTATTTTAGAAGCTATGCAGCTACCAAATTCGCTAATAATTTAGAAGATATAAGCGCTTAAAACCACACAACCATCTGTCAGCATTAATAAAAATTATTCATTATAGAGGCTGATTGTACTTTCCTTTTACGAAAGAGTTTCATTGCTCCTCAGATGTGCACATTTCATTCAGTCATTTGTTTTATTAACTGCTGCCAGCAGAGATTGGCGGGCAAGGCAATAATATTACTCCAACGGCCTCAGATTTAAAGTTTCTTTTGAATAAATAGAACATTGTGAAAGGCCGTACTAGCGTTAACAATGTCGCGTGTGGCTGATGACGATTTTTGTTTCATGGGTCTTAAAATATTTTCATGAACTACTTAATATAAGAATAAAAACTACCAAAGTCATCAAAGTTCTTCAGGATATTGAGTAGTTTATTTGATTTTGCATTCTCACAACACACAATTCCCTCCCCCACTAGGGGACTGTATACAAAATTTAAAATCACTCCACTTCTCATTAATTACTAAATTTTTTA
This sequence comes from Ryuthela nishihirai, assembly GCA_038380435.1. Classification (NCBI taxonomy): domain Eukaryota; kingdom Metazoa; phylum Arthropoda; class Arachnida; order Araneae; family Heptathelidae; genus Ryuthela; species Ryuthela nishihirai. The sequence continues at coordinate 18,804,644 of JAWZYU010000011.1, forward strand.
TTTACGATAAGGGACCTGGGTTCGAGCCCCGGGTAAGGCATGGATGTGTGTGTTGTTTTTCTGCTGAGGTCCTGCCATCCTCTCAGATCTTCTACTGTGGCATATAAACTGACAGGCTCCTGTCAGACCTCTGTGGCAAGCAGCTGCTTGAGGGGGTATTTATTTTATTTATTTATTTAATATCAAAACATTTTATATGTTTCATTCTGGGATCATATAAGTGTTGGTTGAATTATAGTTTTTAGTATGAAGAATCTTGGTCTTCGGGATGTAAAATATTTTTGGATTAACTTTCACATAAAAACGAAGACTATATTACAGGACTGTAAATTGGAAAATTCTGGTAAATAATGTTTATAGTAATACGTGGTATATCTTGAGTATTTAACCTTGCATCCACTGGCGGATTAAAGTATCTGAAGGTCCCAGGCTCAAAAGTTTCGAGAGTACACTAACTGTCGGGAGTGCTGTGTGTGCTTGGTGAAGGGGGAGGAGACTCACTCAAAAAAAAAAATCGCGCTTACAAATGTAAAAATTTCATTCATCAGATTAAACAAATTGCATTGCAGAAAATCATAAATACAAAATTTAATATGCATTACATAAACTTCTACACACTGAAAAGTAGAAAAAAAAGTATATAAACGAAAATAAATATCCGTCCATTTTAATGTATTTAACAAAAAACACATCATATTTGGTATTAAATTGAGATGTGCACGTAAATATTATATTATAAATAATAATAAAATAAATACCCCCTCAAGCAGCTGCTTGCCACAGAGGTCTGACAGGAGCCTGTCAGTTATATGCCATAGTAGATGGTCTGTGAGGATGGCAGGACCTCAGCAGAAAAACAACACATACATCCATGCCTTACCCGGGACTCGAACCCAGGTCCCTTAGATCAGTAGCCAAGCGTGCTAACCACTCGTCCATGGTACAGATTGTAAAATATTTTACCCAGAAAAATGCTTGAAAAATATCGAGTTTTGACGCCACCATGAGTGTCGAGTCCTTAGGCAAGAGCTTCATATGGTAATCACCACACTTGCCTAATTACTACAAGTAACTATCACTGTAGTGAAATTCTTTCTTCCCTACTTCTTGATATATGAAACCAATCTTGGAGCCCATAAATTCCTCCATAACTTTACACTAACACTCCTCTTGTGGATACCTCTATGATGACAAAAGTGTATTTATAAATTCGCATTTAAAACAATTTTAATGGCGTGAGGATTAAAACCAGAATATTGTACATGGCAATTTTATATAGCAAGATTTATTTACTAATTAATAATATTTAAAAAAACTGATTGAAAAAAATAATCGTAATTAGAATAACAGTTGAGCAAGTGAATAAATATAATTGTATTATTATTATTCTCTTACTCGTCCCTATTAAACGGAAAACAAACAATCTTTAGGAAAGGGAAGAATTAAAAAAAAAAAAATACATTGAATAAATCTATATATTGCATGCAGAAGCGTAGATTATTCGTATTTGTGTGCAATATGTCAGTTTAATCCAAAGCATATCTGGAATTCTTATGCCATGTATTTATTCGGATTTCAAGCTTTCAAGCGACAAAGTTCCCCAAGTCTTTCAATTTCTGTCCTTATAGCATCCGTAGCAATTTCTTTGTCTTACATTCCTTACGAAGAAATACTTCTTGTTCTTTACGGACACGACACAAAACGTAATAAAGAATAATATATGTATATCGAAGGCAAAATTGAAAGCAAGAAAAAAAAAACATTAAAATGCCAAAAGAAAGAAAAAAAAAATACCTCTTTAACATCCATAAGTGCTTGCTAAGAAAAAGTTTTTATTTATATCAATTTCGATTTTTGAGAATCCCTTTCGACGAAGCCGTTGATTATCTGAAGGATCCAAAAGTAGGAATAGAATTTCGCCTTTGGCATTTAAGCACCCATCATTTCACATTTTTTCCTCTAGGTTCACCAATACTTCTCACTTTCTCTTCTCTGCTTCGTTTCCTCGTTCGTATGAAACAAAATTGGTTCTAGGTAATAACATTTTATTGGCACCCGTTTATTATTAAAGGCCTGGCTACGTCATTATTCTTGCTATCAACAATGCCACTCTTCACGATGATAATGCGCCACGTCTGAAGTTCCCATCAACAAAATAGCTCCCGGAGGCAAAAAGAGAATGATTTCAGAAATTCTCGAAAACCTCCACTTCTTTCGCTTCTTTACATACCGCAGATCGTTACTAAGAACGCAGCATTAGTTAGTTCATTTAAAAGTTAAACATCGTCGTTTCTAAAAATCATTTTTTCTTCTTTTATTTTTTTTTTCTCTAGTTTTTAAGTAATTTATATTAGCGAGTTGCTCTTCGGCAAAATTTTCTATCCTTTAAGAAACTTTTTTTTTTTTCATTTTCAATTTGTGTGGCTCTTTGGTAAAGCACCTCAAAGTGTTTATATACTTAGGACAAGAAATTCTTGTTTCAATAGTGATACTCAATGACGCCGAAACATCGTCAGGTCTTCAGCATCTTTAACTCCCAATGATATTTTTTTTGCAATACGTTTTATTAGAATGCTGTAAGGGCCTCTCTTCAGGGCTGGAATTAGCTCAGTTGTAACCTCGTCAGACTCTCCCCTTTCCCCAACATTCTCTGAGCCCGACTATTTATTCCATTGTTTGCGAAATAATATCAGCTCAAAGGCTGACAACACACGACAATAAGCCTCTGATTCAACTGGTCCTTTGGAATTTTGTGTTTATGGAATTACGATTTCCTTTGTATATTGTACAAATGCAATCAACATAAATATAATTGTAACTACTAATATCACGCGATTTTATATTTTAGCGCCACTTTTTCGCATACAATGGGCTAAATGACCCGGTCACAAGGATACCAAGGGTTCAGAGAAGGTTAGGAGAAGGGGACCTGGGGAAAACTTGATATACAACTATTAAAAGGAACAGCCCGGAATATTTTTCTGATGCTATAAACGATTAATAATAGACTGAACAATCAGTTTCGTTTTCACTTCTAGAAATTCCTCTCCTTGCTGCCTGCGAACCAAAACTCGTTGTCTCAAAGTCAGAACTTGGACGTGAACTTCATTATCATCAGTCATGACTGCCATGGGTGACGTTCTTTTTTCAGTCCTACTAGCGATTGCTCTCGATAAGTCCAACCTATTAACTTTTTACATTAGAAACGTTTCCGATGTTATAATTTTTTTTTAAATTTTACTTATTCAATTGCTGTTTTATGTTATTTCCTGCAATTGAAGGGTACATGAATCGTATTCAAAATAATTTAGTTGACACTAATGTATTTTAATGCAAATTTTGTTCATGCCCGTCTGAAAAAAAAAAACTGAAGCAAGTTGTAAAAATAAGTTCTTCCCAAATGTCTATTTATATATCATGAAAAATAAAATATAAGTCAGGTATTTATTATGTGCATTTTCAAAAAGTTAAAATTCAAGTGTATGATGGTGCACATTAATTGAAACAAAAGCCCCTTCCCCGAGACATTTCTTGAGAGAAGGCTGAGATTTTCCGTTACGCCACTGACGTCAAGGCTATCCGACATGTTATTTAACGTGCATAGGGTATATGACTCTCCTGTATACGAGCCACAGCTTTACATCCCATCCAAAGGACATTGGCCTTTCAAGTCCATCGATGTCGCTTTTCTGATCATGAGCAGGGTGAGAGTTTAGTGAGGTAATTCTCAACGCTGACAGAGGTGGGGCTCGAACCTGGGAATTGTAAATTACTGGCATGGTGCATTACCGACTGAAGCAACGACCTCCCCCCGCCCATATGTAATCAAGAGCATGGCTCTAAAATGCAGAAAAAATATCGACGCTGGCAAGTACGGAGCAACCATGCTACCTGGTTTGGGGCGCGTGGCTCAGTCAGTAACGCGTCAGGCCCGTATTCTGCAGTTCCCAGTTTCGAGTTCCAGCTGGACTATTGTTGAGATTTATTCCCGCAAAACTCCCTGCCCTGCCGTCTGTCGTAGGAAAGGCTGCCGCCCATTAGATGGGACGTTAATCCGTGACGCCATGTACGAAAAAGTCATAACGTGTGCAGGTTAAAGAACAGGCTGGATGGCCTTGATGGGAGGCTACCATCTATCCCCTCAAGCTCTCTAGTGGGCTCCCTCCTCCCAACCTTCTCTGATCCCTCGGGGTACTTGTGACTTGGCTATTTAACCCATTGTGTGCAAAAAAAAGTGTCGCTCAGAGCTTTGTTTACTCTTTTCCCCTCTGAATCAATACATAAACGTTTTCTTGAAAAATGCATATCACAGGGAATTTTAATAGAGTGTTATAATTTGTATCAGGCAATGCATTAAACATGGGCGTGTTTGCCATATCTACCCGAAGAGACAGATGTCACTCAAAACCCTCCTGCAGAGCTCTCAGGCGAGTTCAGTTCAACGAGTGATTTACGCCTAGCCGGAATCTCAGGAAATGTGTTACCTCCTGCTGGCGAGATTTCACAAGGAAGGATAAAATCCTGTGTTTATTTTTGGAACAACAAGTTAAAGCTCGGCTACCCCGCGACCTCTCACCTTCTCTCCCCCTTTCCCTCCCTCCCGACAAACGCCGCGAGCTGAATGCAATGCCCAGTTTCGAAGCAATTAAGCACAAACAAGCCTTCGGCGGGTGCCGTTCTCATACGAAAGGGGAAATGACAATAATTAGAACGAATGACAATGAACGATTCGTTAAAGTTGATTACGCAACTTTTCCGTTGCACGTGTCATTGTCGATGGCAGAAAATGGGTTCCGGTTCTATTTTTAGCAGCCTAGACAAGCGAATACTACTCTCGGTTGAATTCGAGATGGAGAAATGGATGCCAATGTGGTTGCTTAATAAGCATAGTAACGTTCTAGGGAAGAAGGCGTAGGAATTTCAGAGAATGAGAAGATGAAATATTAAATAAAGGTTGTAATAGGTCTCCACCAGTGGTAAAAGAAAGCCGGTACGGCGTACCGGCAAGGAATTATTTAAGACATTTTTCAGTAATGGTGCAATTAACGATTTATTTTACACTTTAATGCAGTTTTAACTGAATTATTAATTTAAAAAATTCCCTTTAAGAAAATTTTTTCAACGTTTCATTATAGTACTACAATTTGACGCCCACTGGTCAGCAACGGTCGAATGGTATTGTCACTTGGAATTGCCGTTTCCTCTGCTACCTAGCTCACTTGTGAGGATTTGCCCGCGGAATTTTTAGATTTCGCTACTTGCGCACGCATCGAAAGCAGTAGTAGTCAATTACAACTCCGTCGTTTCATTCAAAACACATGCTTTGCGTTGCATGCAAGAATTTTTAAGTCGGTGAAAAATTACTTCAAACGAATAGTTCTGATGAAGAATTGTTAATTTTGGCATCATTCGAAAAAGAAGAAGAAAGGAGAGTTAAAGAGGAGAGGATAAAAGAGATTTCGGGTGCACAATATTTGTCAAAATCGAATGAAGTTTGGGAATATGACGGTTTGTTCTGAGATTTAGTAGATGATGGAAAACAGAGAACACTTTAAAAATTATTTTGTATCAGATGCGGGATCTGTTGGCTGGCAGAATAAGATGACAATGAATGGAAGAATATTTACCCAAATTTCTTTTAGGCATAAATAGCAAGTTTTTCGGCTGTTGTAATCTAAAAAAAAAGAGCTTTTACTTTCCTTCATTTGTGTTTAAATATCAAATGCATTTTAAAAACAGCTTCTTATTTATGTTAAATTTTTTATCATTTAAATATAGGGAACATATTATATTTCAGAAAAATCAAAATACGAAAAATTCTTCACTTATTAAAATACCCTAATATTTCTGTCCTCATTGGGGACATTTTTGGAGGTTAATTACAACTGTGATCTTTGGGTATGATATATGAAAGCAATCCAAAGACCATCCTTCGATGATGATTTTTTCGTCTCTTCAGTCTTCTGAAGCAGTACTTGAAAGAAAAATTAAGACAGTAATGAACATATTTCTTACTCATGATTAACCATATTAAATAATAAAGATAACCGACATAAAGTAATATGAATTAAATAAAGGAATATACTCTATTAAAGCATATGCCTGGTTATCCACAACTTTCGTCGGGGCCCTGTCCAACATGGCGAGAGTCTAGTCAGCAGGGCCATCAACTTCTTCCATCTTAGCCTGTCCGACCGTTGCCCAATCCGGTCAGCATAGCCTTCGACTTCATTTAGGCCCTCAAGCCCCCCTCCCACACCTCGACAAGGTGGTCCCGTATCGGGGGGTGGGGGGAATCTGTTGATACTTCTCTTTTCTGCTGCACAACACAGCAACCACGGCAATCCCCGGTTCTGTTTTTCGACACTACCAAGTTATGGAAAACCGCGACTATCTACTGTCAGGGGCAAGGCTACACCATATAGATGCATCTCATCCCCAACAATCCTATGGCGAGCAGTCCTATAGAAGGAAAGCTCATTCATCGGTCAAAACCTAAATTTACTCTGTTCCCCGGTTAGCCATGAACAAGGATATATTGATCCAAGTTCGCTCGGCACCCTGGTTAGTGGGACCCAGACTTTGAAAAGGGCCCTTGCCTACTAGGGTACCACTCCGTTCTTCAGGGCCCTTGAACTGCTCCACTGAGCACCTGATTTTGAGGTCCACCGGGCCACTAAACCGATCAGCAATGCTTTCGACCTCGGTTGGTCTTGGCTCTGTCCAACCGGAGGACCAGACCGGTCAGCAGAGTCTTCGACTGGTTGCTGGGCCTCAAGCCCCCCACCCCCACCCCACCACCACCACCACGTCAAGGTGGTCCTCTATCGGGGTGGGGGGGGGGGGGGGAATCTGTTGATAGAAGTTTTTTTAATAATTTGCATATTTAAGGTAGTACACCCACTGACCTCGGCATCCGTAGAAGAAACACACGTATATTGGTGCCCGCGCCCCCAAGCCAATACTTTTATTACGGAATGTTTAATAGGCTATAAAATTCACCCAAAAATTTAATTAAAAAGTTACAACCGTTTAAAGTTTGAATTAAATTTTTGGATCAGTTCTTGTAGGCAGTAAAATATTCCAAAGTTCATAACTCTGTTTAAAATCGATTTAAATAAATTTGATTGAGATTTTTAATTTACCTTTAGATATTTTTGCATTAAAATCGTATTTTAAAAACTATTGAGCTCTGAATGTGATTCCCTTTTGAGATAACATGGAACTGTTCCCATTTTTCTGTCCAGTACCTACACAGTCGTATCAGAATAATATGACCACCTACCATACATATACTATGGTAGGTGGTCATATTATTATGTTACGACTGTGTATATATATTTTCTAATGTTTTACGTCCCTCCTAGCGTTAAAATTCCCCTGGAAGTTTCCCCCCCCCCTTTTTTGGGGGGGGTGTGGGTGGGTGGGGCGGGATAGAGGTCATTAACTTTTCTGTAGTGAAAATTTGTCACAAAAACTTTAGTTTTGCAAATTACGGAACTTTGGATTTGGCCTTCGACTGGCACTACATTGGAATCCTCCATTGTTTTCCCCATTGACTGTACTTATGCTGTTCAACTAACAAAATGTATAAAGGAAATTTTATATTTTCAGTGAACAACTATTGCAATATATTTTCGGAATTATTCTAATGTTTTCCACAAAACAAGTGCAAACAAATCAAAAACAGATGAAAAGATTATTTTCACGTTATCACTTAGAATGTAACAAAACTTCCACTTCGTCAGACTTCGCGTGACTTCATCGTATCGATGAGGAAAACTAAAAATGACGTTGCTATAGCAACCCTTGGAAATGCTCGAGCGGTTACATGATCAATGGCAGTTTCCGTAAGGAAAGAGAAACTTGACTCCATTGTTAAATTTTGTTGTCAGTAAGCAAATCTGCATTGCGGTAAAACATATTGATACGAATTTAAACAGATGAGCACTGAGCGTGAGATCAAAACATTATATAGAAGTATTTAATAATAATTTATACAAGAACAATGGGTTAGGTTGTTGGGTTGTTTTACCTCTGAGCGAAAACTTTTTTGCACACCATGGGCTAGATGGCCAGGTCGCATGGACCCCGAAGGCTCAGAGAATGTTGGGGGAGGGGACCCACTTGAACAGCTGTTGGGTGATAGATGGTAGCCTTCCGTCAAGGCCATCCAGCGTGTTCTTTAACGTGCACAGGGTATGGCTCTCTCCCTCACAGGGGGCCACGGCTTAACATCCCATCCGACGGACGGCGGCCTTTCCAAACCATTCGGTGTCCCCTACTGACTGTGGGCAGGGCGGGAGAAGTATGGGAATTTAAATATTGAACTAAATATGCAAATGAATAATTATTCACTATCTTTTATTGACAAATGTTAATAGAACAGAACGTTCCAATATCCTTAACACGACATTCAAATTTACGAATCTTAAGAGTCGAACTATCTTAATTGAGTAGCAAGCACATAATCAAACAAATCTCTGCTTAGCAACAACAGGCTACATAAATTAATTATTAGTAAAACCTACTTTACTTTGTTTACAAGAATACCAAGCATTTTCTTTAAATTATATTACGACCTTATGTCTTATTGATATCACCTCTGCCTTCTATTATGTAGTAGTACAACTTGGTAAGAAAGAACACAGCTTCAGTCCTATTCTTGAGTACACTCAATTCACTATTTGACACTGACTAGAAACATCTCATTCAAGATAATCACACAATAGTAATCATAAAACAACGCTCAAGCCGACTAATCGCGCACAATATCAAATGAACTCTTTTCTTCTTTTTAATTCACCGAACTCACACCTGAATATACTTTGAGTCAAATCAAGGTTCCAAGTCGTTGTTGCTGTAATTCGCACGCTGAAGCACACACGAGATTCAAAACGATACATCGTATGACCATTTCATTGTAGCATGTTTATCTGTCGTAACAATATTATTGAATAAATTTCCCTTCATATTAAATTTGACTGATATACAATAAACCCGAAGTGGGAAATAGCACCTTCTGCTTTGCATACAACTTGAAGTATACAACACGTATTATTTTTTGAAGCAATCATTTATTACATATAGATGAAATATATATAGATAAAAGGTCATTATAAAAATTAGCATACTTTAAATTGCTATATTTTAATAAACAATTAATAACAAAGGTAACTGTGTGTATACGTTTTTAGGTGGATTTTGTGAGGACTCGAGACCAAATCAAAACGATAACACATAAAAGAAATATCCTTACCATATCCGGAGCTCGTACCCTGGTCCTCTTGCACCAGAGTTAAGTAACACTACTCACTCGACCTACGATCAAAATCTATTTTGGAGTTTGAGGATTTAGTGTCCTAGAAAATTAATGCATTAAGGCAGGAGTGGGCAATTGTTTTCGTATCTACACTGCGCATGCGTATTGACTTGGCCGTCCTAGTGGAAAATACGAGACGAATCTTCGGTCGCGCACGTAAAGGAAATCTCGGTTCAAGGCGGATTTTTCTGACTGTCTTGGCGGGCCACAAAAAACTCTTAGCGGGCCGTTATTTGCCCACCCCTGCATTAAGGAATTATTGCCTCTGGCGCATATGGAAATCTTGTTTTCAAAAAGAATGAACTTACTTTTTCACTCCTTAAAAGTTTTGATTCGAACTAACGTACCATGAGGAAACTGCAAATAGTAGTATTTTATTAGTACTTAAACAACATAAAAAGTATTTGTCTTTATTTATTATCTTTAATCTCTTAACAAAACAGTTGCATTTTCCACCTACCCTGGATATCGGGGGTCAACTCATTGTTATGAATAGAAACTTCATGACATTTATATTCCACCACTAAAATTTCAAGCTTCGAACCGAACTGCGTCGCTTGCATTATTTATCTAAAATTTTTCCCTCCGCTAGATGGAGCAATTAAAACTTTTGAGAGATTCGTAAATGATGAATCGTAATGTTTCATCAATACATATCCAACCTAAAAAAAAAAATTAATTTGTCTTTAAAACCGAAGGAGTTTCTCCAGCCTTTCTCTAACAGCGTATGGCTCTCCTGCATACAGGGTCATGGCTTTACGTTCCATCCAACGGACCGCATCCTTACATGCCCATCGGTGTTCCTTTTCTCGGCGAATAATCTCTTAAAAGTTTAAATAATTAAAAGTTGTATATGTTGTGAGGGCAGGGTGGATTTAACGGTGATAAGACTAAATGTTACCCAGGTGGGACTCGAATCTGAGAACTACAGATTACGAGCCTAGGGCGCTACTGACTGAACCAGTTCCCGCCCCGATACGATGGGCTTGGGGATCTATTTGGTTATTGTTTTATTATTGAAAGATTTTAAGTTTATTAAACTATAAGATAAACTCGTTAAATTACAATCTTTGTATTTGTATTTTCCCCCAAATGAATACAGAGTGGTCAAAAGAATATCCATATAAGATTTTTAATAATTTTACGGTGGTAATGAGCTCTTTACGGACCCAGTTTGTCGAAAACTATTTAAAACGAAGAAGAAGAAAAAAGGGCCATGTGAGAGAGAGAGCCACCCCACCTTGGTCTCTCTTAAAAAAGAAGCGTGACAGCCTCGATATGTCCTAGAAATCTAATCGTAATCCTCGATTCCTATTCCGAGCCAAGGAGTCCTTGTGATCTAACCATTCATTCCATTATACGAAAGGGAAAAAATAAAGTATGTCATAGTCTTCTTAAACGAGGGATCAGATGAAACGAGCTTTTAATGATCACTCAGAGGTGAAAACAACATCTTGAGTCTAAAATTTCCGATAAGGTACTTCAATTGTAATCTCGTTTTCCCAAGTGGGCTTTGAATTATGAAAACCAATGCTGGATAGGATTTAAGGATATTCGATAAATGCAGCAGAAGGCCAGTACTAGATGCCGCGAAGATTTGTGATGCCAAGTTGTTTAGGTTAACAATGCTCCTCACTGGAGGCCAGGAAGTGGAGCACGTGAATAGCAAACAGCACGTGGTGCTTTGAAGGTTAAAAAAAATTCCGCAGGAACTTGGCGAGAATCAGAGGCCTGAAGGCGCAGGGATGCTGCAGGGGTGAAGAGTTGGAAGCTCGTCTTGGATTTCGTAGAAGACACAGAGAAAGACCCACGGGAGGTGAATGCTTCGCGATATTTCGGATCACGAGAGTCTGTTTAGTGGCTATTTTGCGCAACAAATCGTAATGGAGTAATTGCGTGATAGAGTAATTACAATCGTTAGTCTTTTTGGATTTGAAAATGAATATTTTTCATTTGCTGCAGTAGCTTCTCCTTTGCGTTGTTGGCTTTTAATGCGAATTTTTATTTTTAAGAGGATGCCACTCTTCCAATTTGGTTTCTGTTCTCTTAAGAACTGTAGGCAAGGGATGGAAGCAGAAGCTTGATACTGGATATGGAAAATTGACGTATCCACCAGCAACACAATCTCTTTATTATTTTATATAACGAATGTCGCATCTAAAAAAAATTAAAAATGGATGGGGTTAAGAGAAAGAGCAAGTACGAACCGAAACCTGTTTCAAAGCCATTCATTGTGCAGAAATTATTTTTGCCATAACAATCCATGTATGCTTTTTCATATCCGTTCTTTCGGATTTTTTCAAAAATATATCTGAAAAACACGTGAAATACATATTTTTAATACTTTTTTTTTACCTTGTTTTCGGTTATTAAGGTTCTCTAAGATGGATAAAGGCTGTACTTGACTTTCATCCTCACATCTACATTCGGCACCGTAATTATCTAATAATTAGTGTGTCATTGTAACCTTATAGTTAACAAGTAGTTCATTAGTGTGTTATTGTAACCTTATAGTTAACAAATAGTTCATTAGTGTGCTATTGTAACCTGATACTTATTTGCAATTAATTTTCCATAGTAACTTAATAGTTATTAATAATTTGTCTGTTATTGTAACCTAATAGTTCATTTTATATTTGCCTTTTCTCATTACTAATAATTATTTGAAATGCAAGTTCAAAGCGATAAATATCTTCTAAGGATAAGTAATCTGAGAAAATATATAAAAAAATGAAGAAAAATAAATGAGTCTGTTTTCCTCTAAATATTAATTTACTTCCACTCATTAGAATAATTAAATCTAAAGTCAAAGAACCCCTTTCCTTTGAAAATCCTCGCTTAATTTCTTACTTCAGTGATTATAGACCCAGAAACCCTAATAACAAACACACGAAAGATTCTTGCGATTTTCTGAGAAGTGTGTGTGTGTCGTTTCCTGCTGAGGTCCTGCCTTCCTTTCAGATCTTCTACTATGGCGTATAAACTGACAGGCTCCTCTCAGACCTCTGTGGCAAGCAGCTGCTTGAGGGGGTATTTATTAATTTTTTTTGTTTTAATGTAGGGTTGGGTTGTTTTACCTCTGAGCGGCACTTTTTTGCACACCATGGGCTAAATGGCCAGGTCACAAGGACCCCGAAGGCTCAGAAAAGGTTGGGGGAGGGAATCCACTGGAACAGCTGTTGGGAGACAGATGGTAGCCTCCCGTCAAGGCCATCCAACGTGTTCTTTAACGTGCACAGGGTATGGCTCTCCCGCACACGGGGCCACGGCTTAACGTCCCATCCGACAGACGGCGGCCTTTCCAAGCCCATCGGTGTCTCCTACTGACCGTGGGCAGGGCGGGGAATTTTGTGGAGATAAATCTCAACGCTGACCCAGATGGGACTCGAACCTGGGAACTACAGATTACGAGCCTGGCGCGCTACCGACTGAGCCACCCCCGCCCCTTGTTTTAATGTAACTAACATACTTGCTTATATCCCAGTAGCCTGAAATTTTCAGAGAATCTAGTTTCTTATGGGTTTATTATTTCTACAGTTTGTTCCTTTTAAAATTACAATTTTATTTTGACATTATAATTTATTTACCTAAATATAAAGGCTGCCTCGTGGCCTCGTGATCAGCGCGTTTGGCTACTCATCAAAGGAACATGTGCTCTAAAAATAAAATAAATTACCCCCTCAAGCAGCTGCTTGCCACAGAGGTCTGACAAGAGCCTGTCAGTTTTTATGACACAGTAGAAGATCTGAGAGGATGGCAGGATCTCAGCAGAAAACAATACGAACATCCATGCCTTATCCGGGGCTCGAACCCAGGTCCCTTAGATCAGTAGCCAAGCGCGCTAACCACTCGGCCACGGGACGGCTTACATGTGCTCTAGCCCCGATTAAAGATATATGTTTGTATTTTCTTTCTGCTGAGGTCTCGCCTTCCTCACAGATCTACTCCATGGCGTATTAAACTGACAGGATCCTTTCAGAGCTCTCTGGCAAGCAGCTACTTGAGAGTATTTTTTTAAAGGGTTGTGAAAAAAAAGTTAACTGAAAATGAAAGTAAATAATGAAAGTGTGTACATAATAAAATGTACAAATTCTGTAGAATTTATTGAATACTTGCATAAGAGACTATCGAAACTGGCGTGTTGGGTTGTTTTACCTCTGAGCGGCACTTTTTTTGCACACCATGGGCTAAATTTCCAGGTCACAAGGACCCCGAAGGCTCAGAGAAGGTTGGGGGAGGGGACCCACTGGAACAGCTGTTGGGAGACAGATGGTAGCCTCCCGTCAAGGCCATCCAACGTGTTCTTTAACGTGCACAGGGTATGGCTCTCCCGCACACGGGGCCACGGCTTAACGTCCCATCCGACAGACGGCTGCCTTTCCAAGCCCATCGGTGTCCCCTACTGACCGTGGGCAGGGCGGGAAATTTTGCGGAGATAAATATCAACGCTGACCCAGCTGGGACTCGAACCTGGTAACTACAGATTACGAGCCTGGCGCACTACCGACTGAGCCACCCCCGCCCCACGAAACTAGCGGAAAAGAAAGCCAAATATCATTATTTCAATTTCTAACATTTACCAGAAATTTATCTTCTTATCATATCAGTTTATTATTGAAAGAGTGATTTAGTAATTTAAAATAATAATTTGAGCATTAATGCTCTTATTCACTTTCGTATTTCGATGAAAAGCAACGCACAGTGCAGCGCATTTTGTACAGTTTGTTGGAGAAACTCTTTTACAGTTATTTGTGCTTAATTTATCCATTATAATCAACTAATATGGGAACGGGTGATCAAAGCAAGAATTATTGCAGTAGAAAAAAAGCGCAACTGATCTTTTGTAAATAATCAAATTGCGAGAAATCAATCGTGACCTACAAAGAGACAAAACCTGAAAATGACCAACATTGGATTTCAATTGCACATCCCAGTTCTAAAATGCCAAGTGACGAAAGAGACTAGTTCACTTTCTATAGCTTTAATGGAAAAGAGAAAAAAAGTGGACCCTACAATAAAAGGTTTTACTATCAAACTGCTTATACAGCTATTGTACCATAAAGTATTGGCCAGAACGTTTCTACTGAGATGCAGCTTTTTTGCTAGCGATTTAATACCATTCAATCCTTTTTTCCCGAACTAATTTCATCAGCACAGCGCATTTATCACGCAATGTCAAAGGTGATTTATAGTCTCCGTCGGCTCCTTCTTTGTCATTGGACGTCTCTGATGAATCACTTTCCCAACTCGGCCCTAAACATTCCGAAGAGAGGCTAAGAATCTGACGTCATGATTGCTAGGTAACCCTTGGTTACTCTCGTTGCTATAGCATCGGCTTAAACTACCATTTATCGCCGCTAATTTATTGTTAAAGCTCCGAATTAATATGGAAGCAATCTGGAGTCAATGTTGTTTAAATTGCTGCAATGAAAACAAAAAGTTATTTTTTTTATTTTTATTTCCCTTTGATGTACAATATGCAGAGCAGCTAAGAGAAAATTTTATGTATAGCAGGCAAACATATTTAACTATAGAAAAATAGTTCATATTTTGAATTGCATTGGCAACAACAACAAATAATAATAATAATAATGATAATAATTTTTCTTCATGAATTGTTCCCTTTTTAAAGATAATATTTGCATTATTTCTATCTGAATTGGATTATATGAAAAACAATGTCTCTAAAAAGGCGATTAATACCTAATGTGGATCAAAACCTTTAAAACTTTTTTGAAAGTTAACTATTTTTACAATTAAATCTGTAGACTTTTTAAAGGTATAACTGTATACACCCATATTGGTTACAAACATAATATAAATTCTTTTAGGCACTCATATTGAATACAGGTAACACCCGTTTAATGCGGACTCTTCACGCAGCTTCTTTCTCCCCTCGTTTTTGGTAAAATGTCTTTAAGAACTTTTTAAAATTTGGTGTACCGCTCAGCCCTGTTGTTGTAACTTTAGCAAAGTGTAGAATCGTAGAGTGATGAATTCCCATTTCATACGAATCCGTCGGCCGCATTATAAAAAAAAGCCTCCAAAAAATCTAATAAGGTCATAGAGGAAATCAGTCGAGTGTTGAATCTTACATTCAAGATTTCTCTTTTGGCAAATATTTCTTTTTTCATCATGGAAATCAGAAGAATTAAATAATTTAAGTAATTGCTTACATGATTAACAACACTAGTTATTGTTGTTACTGTTGATAACTATTGTTACATGATTGTAACACTAGTTATTAATTGCTTACATGATTAGTAACCCTAGTTACGTGATTAGCGACACTAGTATTTTTTTAAATAAAAGCTGTTAATTATAATTATTTTTGTTGAAATAAAACATCCATTATAATGCAAAGAAAAAATATTTTCATATAGATCTTTAAGATATGCAAAAGAACAAGTAAATAAAAAATATTTCCGTTTAACGCGGGGCTGCTCAGAAAGCATCGCCCGCGTTAAACGTAAGTTATTTACATTATCAAAGTCCAGTGCTTCAGAACAGCTTCCAAATGTGTAGTTGGAGTTTCCTTTTTTAAAGTGTCCTTTTATCCACAGCACTTTTCAGTTCTTATTCAAAATGCACTCTGCAGTTATATTCCATTATTTCACGCAAAAGTCCTGATGTGTAGTTGAAGCTACCTCTTTTAAAAAATCGCAGTTTTATCTCGCAGCACTGTACAGTTTATGAACTATTATTAAAGTTATTAAAGTTATGAAATTACCGTGCAGTTTTTCCGAAATCACAAACCAGTTTCTCTTTTTTAATATTGGAATAAAAGTCTAAATTGCATAAACATTAACTCTAAAGTTCTCTGTTGTTAATCATAACTACGGTTTTATTGACTGGTAATTTTTATTGTAAACTGGCATTATTTTTTGTTATTATGGGGACTATGGGTCCTAACTATATCGTTAGGACCCATAGTC
Source organism: Ryuthela nishihirai (assembly GCA_038380435.1). Taxonomy (NCBI): domain Eukaryota; kingdom Metazoa; phylum Arthropoda; class Arachnida; order Araneae; family Heptathelidae; genus Ryuthela; species Ryuthela nishihirai. The sequence goes on from JAWZYU010000011.1 coordinate 18,820,901, forward strand.
CCCTAAAACTGCAAACAATAAGTACAATGACCATGTACGACTGTGTTGAGATTTATCACCGCTAAACCTCTCCCCTGCTTGCAGTTAAAAAGGGAACAATGATAGGCTTGAAATCTTTACCGTCCGTCGCATGTGACCTAAAATCGTGGTTCCGAGTGTATCAGAGACATACCATCTGCTGCAGTTTGAAGACCACACTGCATGACATTGACGGGAGGCTACACTTGTCTCCTAACAGCTATCCAGTAAGGTTCCACAATCTTCTCTGAGCCCTTGGGGGATCTTTGTGACCTGGTCATTTAGCCCCATTGTGCGCAAAAAAGTGCAGCTCAAAGGTAAACAACCCAATCCAACTGTTTTTATGTTGTGATGAGCATAATGAGATAGAAGAAGCATTGATTCTCAGAAGAAACTAATGATAATGATGCGCTGATAATGTTCAGAATAAAGCCTGCCTGGATATCATTTGTTGCGATAACACTTGGTGTAACTGGAATAATTGAGAACAGCAAACTTTTAATCTGAATATTTAATTAAAACATCTAAGACTTTTTTTAATTTGTTCATGCACAGCGAATTTTATGTAAATTGCAATCGGGCGATTAATTTAAATTAAATTGTGTCGTTCATCGTTAGTATTTTTAGAAAAAAAAAGTACGTTTTACAGAAAACCAAAAGTGTAAAGAAACAAACACAGTTTTCTCATTAAAATTTCTTCCTCTCTCATTTTTAAAACTGAATATCATTTTCAGATTATATCACTGCAATGTGTTCGCTGAAAAAGCAAACTTTCCGAAGAAAATAAAACACTATCTCGAAACGAAGTTTCTCTTTCTGACTCTTAAATAAAGCCCAAACGCAATACCAAGTGAATAAGAAACTAAATAAACGAAAGTCACTATGAAAGCACATAAAAATGTTTCTTTGTAATGACCACCATTCGCCTTATTCTGTCAAAAGTCAACTCGCTATCTCTGAACATTTCATTGCGTGATGCATCTATCTCTAAGAAGATGTTTTTTGGAAGCGAAATGATGGTTCGAGATCGACGTATCTAGCTGTATTGGTGAGTCATCTCGTCTGTTGAAGTTATATATATATACTGCAGACAACAAGAATGTTAACTCTTCTTTATTACTTAAGATAGGATATATCCTGATACTAGATATCTAAAAAGTAATGTATTAGCTTTCTCTGATATTTAACAGTAAAATACAGTTGTCTATAGCTATAAATAAATTTTCCCATTAATGTTTCGTGTTAGATTTATCTTCGTCTTTTCTAATGTTTTTGGTTATGCTATAGATTTTAGCTATAGAAGCGTACAGCCTACTTTTTTTTGCATTATAATGACCTTTAACAAAACGCATTCCTAATGAAGTTCAGATAGTACTTTTACTTATTGATAACGAATATTAGTCCGATGAATTCCAAAATTAATTTATTCTGATGTTAGAATAACAATATTTTAATCACTATATTCCAAATATGGAATCCAACAACATATTAATAAAACTTAGTAAAATTATTGTTAACGACTTATAAATGAAACTTACTAAAACTATTGTTAACTATTTATCAATAAAGCTTACTAAAACTGTTGTTAACTACTTATCAAAAAAATTTACTAAAATTATTGTTGACTACTTATCAATAAAACTTACTAAAACTATTATTAACTACATATCTAAAAAACTTATCAAAACTACAGTTGTCCGTGAGTGGTTGTTGTTAGTGGCGGGTGTCCAGTCAGTATCTGGCCAAGTTCTACCCAAATGTCCCTAAATTCGAGTTACGCCTGCTTTCAAATGTTTTCTGCTAACCACGCTTCCTCTTCTGTCAGAAAAGGGACTCTGTTGGGTTGGAAAAGGACAGTGTCATTTGCATGACATGTTAAGTCATGGCTCCTTGAGCCGTAAACTTATATGCTCTCTGCAAGCTAAATAACACTCCGAATGTCTTCACGGTAGGTGTCCAAATATCTTCTTAACTGTCAGTGAATCTCCTACCAGAGGCGGAGGTGTCTCGGTTGGTAGCGCACCAGACTCGTAATCTGCAGTTCCTAGATCGAGTTCGAACAGAGAGTCCTAAATTTTTGATTTATCACCGCTAAACTTCCACTCTGCATTCCATGAAAAGAGGACACCTTTGGGCTTCGAAAGGCCGCCGTTCGCCAGATCCTTGTTAAGCCTTGACCGTGTGCAGGAGGGCCATACGCTTTTCACGTTAAAAATTCGCTGGTGTTCTTTAGAGCCTCCTATCTGTTTCCTAACATCTATCCAGTGGTTCCACTTCCTTCAACTTTCTCTAAGCACTTGGAATCCTTGTATTATTATTATTGTAAATTCTTATAACAAAACACAAAAGTTGCCATATATATATAGTATCTCAAAGTTTTACATATAATAGATTACAGGAAGTCGGAAATATTTGAATATATCAAAACTAGGCAGCTTAAAATTAAAATGAGAAAATTAGAATTTGAAATCTGAACTTAAAAAAATAAAAACTACAATATTGAAACCTAACATGTGGAATTGGATTTCCTTAATTTGAAGATGCTAATTAACGTTTCTTATTTGCAACAAAAGTTAAATTTCAAATCAATTCAACGTTGCACAGCTATCCAGTGAGTTGCGTTCTCCAACCATCTCTGAACCTCAGGGGTTCTTGTAACCACACCACTTAGACCATTGCACGCAAAAAAAAGTAAATGAAGAGGTAAAACAAAACAAACCCAAAAATAAATCAATTACTATTGTGGACGTAGCACTCTGCCATGTAGTAGTTAATGATGGCAGCTATTAAGGCAATTAACATACCATATGTAAACATTATTCAGGTTATTTTAATAGATAGAAAAATATGGTTATAGGCTACTTCCATTATCCACATTCTATAAATCGTTAGCCCGGCATTGTATAAATCGTTAGCAATAGAAGTAGCCTATGGTTATAGACTACTTCCATTGTCCAGATTGTATAAATCGTTAGCCCGAGATGCAGCGTGCAGGAGAACCATTTTTGCGCACGTTAAAGAACACGTTGAATGGCCTTGACAGGATTCCATTGCTGAAAGCACAATCCAACTGTTCTCCATTGATGAAAACACTCGAACCATAAAGTGATAGTGATAATAAAATGAATAATTTAACCAATTAATTTATACAGGAAGACGTGTAACCGTGTAACGTAATATTAATTACATATATCTAGCGTTCATATCAAAGATTCACCATAATTTGCATAAAACGTAACCTGGCCGTTTGGCCATTTGTGTGCAAGTGTTGCTCAGAGTAAAACAACTCACATCTTTTCCCCTACCTATGAGGTCCTTATAAACTGCCCATTTGGACTATGGCGCGAATAAAAGTGCTTCTCATAGGTGAAGCAACCCAATCCAACTGTTCTCCATTGATGAAAACACATAGAACCATGAAGTGATAGTAGATTACCACAGTCTTTATTCAAAATATCGTAACGAAATACATAAGCAACTTTTTAAATGAAGCTTGAGCGGCCCTGTTTCTAATAACGAAGGTAAACTGTAATCGATACTAATGAGAGATAGTGTAAGTTTCTCGAGGGGCGCGCTGCAAACCGAATCAGGATTTATCCTGTGCAAGTGCGTACAATGAAAATGCTTATTTCCAGCGATCGACATATTTTGAAGTAACTATATGATACATCTTTCGAAGTAACGACATGATACATCTTTCGAAGTAACGACATGATACATCTTTCATCATCAAATTCCAAGACGTGTAAACCCACCCATTGAAATACAAGTGGTGTTTTACTACTGCTGTTTTTGAGGTACGATTACGATAAAAAAGAAATACTAACGAAAAAAAAGATGACGCAATATCAGTTGTTGCACAGCGTTGACTCAACTTACACCAGTAGTCGAAGACGAAGAGGGTAAAAGGGGAAAAAAAATTGGGTTAAAAACAACATAAGAAGAAGAACCGTAGTTGATGGGTGACAGAAAAAAATGCACACTTCGCTGAAGGCGAAACCACAGGAACTTGGCTAGAGAGGAGCAGGAGATAACTAAAGAGGGGCGAGGTGATGAACGAGAGCTACTACGTCCATTCAGCTCCTCCTACGGAGGCTCCGACACACAGGCGTCGAACGTCTTACGTGCTGAGATCGTGATTCACATATTCGCTGACTAAAACATGTTTGCCATCGCAAAGTGCTTACCCTTGCACTTCTTAACAGGATACCGACTTTATCCCTCTTCCTGTGTGGTTTCCTGATTCCCCCACTCCTAGCTTAATTTATGGTGAATTTCCTCAATAATAAGCACGAAGGAAAATAATAGAATTTTTTTATGTTATCGCTTATTTATATTTTTGAAGCGTGGCGCCACAGTTGGTATCGTCTACTATTCTTTGTTGACTTGGATTGTTTTATTCTTGAACACGGGAAGGGCGCAAAGGTTCGGGTCAGGTACGGGTGAAAGTAATGTAAAAGAGCGGATTTTGGCCAGGGATGAAGAGGAGGAAGAAAACGAAATAAAATAATTGATTCATTTTGGGTTTGGTTTGTTTTACCTGTTCATTTACTTTTTTTGCGTGCAATGGACTAAATGGTGAGGTCACAAGAGCACCTATGGTTCAGAGAAGGTTGGGGAACGGAACTCAGTGGATAACTGTTAGGAGACATACGGTAGACTCCCGTCAAGGCCATTCAACGTGTTCTTTAACGTGCGCAAAGTATGGTTCTCCTGTACGCTGCATCTCGGGATAACGTCCCATCTGACTAACGGAGGTTTTACAAGCCCATCAGTGTCTCCTTTCTCTCCGAAGGCAGGGTTAGGACACTGCCGACTAAGATTAGTTTACAAATCTGCCCACGAGAGGAAATCGCCTTTGTTATCGCTTATATGCTTTCCGACGGTGCTACACTTCTTTGTCACCAGATGGCACTGCCACCACACTATTGTTCAGAAAGCGGAGAAAAGTTTCTACTGTGACACAGATTGGACTTGAACCTGGGAGCTGCAGAGTACAAGCCTGGAGCGCTACTGACTGCAACAACCTCCAGCCTTTTTTATTTTTTCGGGCGATGGGATGGGGAGGACAGAAAAAAGAGGGAAGGAGGTAAAATGAAAAAAAAAAGCCATACATGTGGGTGAGGAATGGAAAAAAAAATGAATTTTTAACAGAGTTTGTCTGAAATGAAAAAAAAAATAAACGAATTTCAGAGTAGGGGCGGGGAGAAACGAAAAAAGAAATATAGACAGAATTAGGGAAAAAAGAAATTTAATAACAATTGGGCTAGAAACAAAGAAATTTGGCTACATATAGGGAATTCGTAGGAAAAATGAAAGAGAGAAAGGTGGAAAAATCCCTTTGCATAGAGGTAGTTGTCAGTTGTCAAGATAGGGAGGGGGTATTCAAAACACGTTTCGGAACTTTTTCAAGATGGAAGTAGCCTATAAACATATTTTTCTATCTATTAATATAATCTGAATAATGTTTACATATGGTATGTCAATTGACTTAATAGCTACCATCATTAACTACTACATGGCAGAGTGATAAGTCCACAATTTATTAGGAATTATTATTGTTATAGGAAATGAAAACCAGACGTTAAGATAATATGTCATATTTCATAACATATAATATGTCATAATAATATGTCATATTATAAAAAAGAAATATAGACAGAATTAGGGAAAAAAGAAATTTAATAACAATTGGGCTAGAAACAAAGAAATTTGGCTACATATAGGGAATTCGTAGGAAAAATGAAAGAGAGAAAGGTGGAAAAATCCCTTTGCATAGAATTGAAGAAGTTGAATTGAAAGAAGTTGCGTTCCCAAAGGACGAAGAGTTTCTTAAGAGTCGACCTATTGTGTCGTTTTGTACAGTTACGAAGCTTGCATCTCTTCAATGTTTAGAGAAAATTGGGAAGCAAAATCTTAAACAGCTTCTCTAGAAATCAGGAAAACAAAAAGAACCATTCTACGATCTTAGAAACCCTTCGCTGAAAAAAAGGAAACTGTATCATTGCTTTTTAATTTTAATCGTACTTCAAGAATAAGTGCAGAACTAAACAGTTAACATACTTAGGTGCTATGGTTGTATTTTCAAATGATATTGATCAACGATGGGAATGCATATATTGGGGAGGAGGTTCAGTCTTGAAGAATTGAAAGAAACACTCGAAAAACATCAATAGTGTCAATTGGAGCATTCTCTTCAGTTTTTCTGTAGAAATAGAAACTAGAATATCGAGTACTTCTTAGGTTAACAGTTACACGTGTTTTAGATCAACATAAAAACCTTTGAAATTCGTTGATCAAAATATTTGTAAATTTGTATACACTATAAATATTTTTTCAACTAATTAATATACAGAAAAAATTTATTGGTTTCCACGAAGTGGCCTTTCGGAAAATAATACTTGGTAAAATGGTTGGATCGCTAGTATGGCCCAATCGTGGAGGATTCCCTTGCTCGGAAAATTCATATCTACCACTGAAAGTAGCCTTTAAAAAAACAAATTAAACTAAAAAGAAATATATTACAAAAATGTTAACGTAATTGGAACTCTTAAGCAATGTATATGTTTAATCAGAAGCATTGAAATTCTGCTATCAAATATTTCACCATTTGTAAAGATTTATTATGGATCAACATTTTTTAAATTTAAAAAGCTCTATTTTTTTTCTCAAACAATATTTATCAAGCCTAACAATGCAAATCGATGTAGAGAAGATATGCAAAGCAGTCGAGTATTCAACGTTCAACAGTAGAGAATAATCAGGCTATATTGGGATTCGAACCAGGATATCTTTCTATTAAACATTATTACATATTCTATTAAATAGGAGAGAAGCAGCGAATTGCTTCTTAAGCAGTTGCTTGCCATTGAGTTCTGACTGAAGTCTGTCATGTCAGCGCAATGCACCATGGAGAAGATTTACGAGGGAGGCGAAATCTCAGCAGACAGACAACATAAAACACTCTATCAAATTTAAATATTGATTTCTATATAAATATAATACAATCTTTTCAGTCTGGTCATAGTACGAAAGAATAACCTAGAAATATTTCATTTTCGCTTGTTCATTGGTAATATTTTGTATAGATGCTGAAAAATTTATATTTTTAGAAAGTTCTGTTTCTCTGTGGAAAGTTTTCTTTCTATTTCTATAGTACATGCTGTTCAAATTTCTTATGCAAACGAAAAATAGTTAATAAAACTGCAATATATATAAAACTGCTACCAAAATAAAAAGCGCTGGATTCGTCTCAAAAAGTTAGTTGATATCTTTCCCCAGTTTGATACCAAGAGGTTTCAGAGCGAGTGATATTTTGAAAGCTGAAACTTGGTGAAAAGCCTGCTGTTACCAGTAACAATAATAGCGTGAAAAAAAGATAAGATTTTTTTTTCTCTTTGAAAAGCGTGTGCGATATTCTATTTCGGAATGTTTACGTGAAGAAGATGAGTCGGTCACTTCGCCGTATAGGCCTGAAGGGAAGAAGTGGAATTAACTTCTTCCATGGATGTAGGAAATGGAATGGCAAACAGCGAAGATGCTGAGACCGAGTTGCATCTTCTTGAGGAGGAGAAGAATATACGAGCAGGTCCACACATGATTCGATGTGGTTCACAACACACTTCAGTGAATTCGCATGTGTTGAAATGCATGATAAATGCACACTGGGGTTGATACACATGCAGACACAGAGAGAGGAAAAAAAAATCATTTGATCCTTCAGAAGAGAAGTAGTTCACTGACTTACTTCCTGTTACAAAATAATAATGTGACGTTGCAAACAACCCAGAAAAGGAAGAACAGAGAAAGAACTTTGCTAAACTCAGTTTAAACTTGTAATAACTTGTGAAACTCTTCATCTTTGCAAGTACGACGATTCCAGACACCTACCTAGATACGAAAAAAATCAACGTCTTCAGCAAATAGCCCATCGAATTGAATGCTCAATAACTACGAAATGAGTTAATTGTAAGTACGAAAGCTGCAAATGAAACGTTAAAATCTACTAGATCAAAACTATCCAAATGTTGCATTAAAACATAACTATTTTTTTGTAATGAAACTGTGGCATTAATAGTATTTTGTGTCTCACAACATACTGTTTTATTAAATTAAGTAGAATTTTTATTAAGTTTTTTCTTTTTTTAAATATAATGCAAAAAGTTTGCCTTCTGGAACAACAATAACTTGCTTTCCCAACCACTCTACCAGATAAATCTATATACAGTAAAATGTCGTTGTAATGAACGCCGGAGTAACGAAATATTCAGTAAAACGAAATTATTTTCCGTCCTCTGACAATTTACGGGGTATATTTATCTTAAAGTTATAATGAAATTTGAAAAAAAATCCTTAAACAATACGATGATACTTTTTAATCATTATGAGCGTGATTTTTAGCAACTGAAATAATAATTTATAAAAAGCTTGTTTTCTTGATGATATGTTAACTATGGTTTTGGCAGTTTTTATTACGTTTCACTGTAAAGAATATTTTTGATCGTCAGTAGGACGACCCTTTATACTATATATTACACGTATGTATACATGGCCGAGTGGTTAGCACGCCTGGCTACTGATCTAAGGGACCTGGATTCGAGTTCCGGGTAAGGCATGGATGTATGTGTCGTTTTTCTGCTGAGGGCCTGCCATTCTCTCAGACCTTCTACTATGGCATATAAACTGACAGGCTCCTGTCAGACCTCTGTGGCAAGCAGCTGCTTGAGTGGGTATTTTTTTTTTATACACATATTGTTATATCTATGGCCTGTGAAATGTTTTATACTTATTAACAAATTTGCCTTAACTTTTATTAAATAGTAGAATAGTACCTAATATTTAAATAATTTTGAACTTTTGGCAATATTCGTATATAACTTGTTTGCAAGAATATTTGTTCTTTATTTAATAGTAGAATAGTGCTTGTATTTAACTAAATGTAGAATTTCTGGAACATGGGAGAACTCGAAAACTTTTATTTTCCCGTAGTGGATATATCTTAGTTCTTAATCGATAAAATTCTGACTTCTAGAAACCATATCAAAGCTTTAAATCAGTGTCTCACAAACTTTTTTACTCTGCGGCACACTGAATCTAATTTTTTTCCCCGCGGCACACCTAAAAAAGAATTTTTGATGGTTACGTAAAAAGAGGAAAACTGAAGTTTCGTTAAATGCATTTTATTTAAAATTTAGATATGAACTTATTTCAATGGGATGTATGAGCTTGCTTCTGCGAACAAATTTGCATTATTCTTGGCTCAAAGTTAGATAAACACACTCGCATCTCTTCATCAATCATCTGAAGCCGCTCACGCTTCTTAGATTTAATTTCAGTAATTATAATAATCAAAAATTAACATCAAAATTTGGAAAAAGCTTGATAAATACTTACAAGATCCCAGTTGATAAAATCTGAAAGATTTTTATTATAGCACGTCGATAACACAAGTCAAGTCAAAATGAAATCTTTGGAATATCTAGTGTCAATTTGAAAATCTCTCGCGGCACACAGTTTGCGAGACACTGCTTTAAATAAAAGTCGTTACATGTGAAAGATTAACAAAGAGGGGAAATGATAAATTATTTGCGTTTATAATCCTTAGAATGTTCTTTTTATGTATATGGGTCTAAATGCTCTTTGATCATGGGTGTCGGAAGAAATTTTATTTCTGAGGAGGGGAGACAAAAAAAATCAGTGTTCCATGATAGAGCAGTTCATTACTGAGCCCAGTTACGAATGCAGCTATCATGAATATATCATATCATAATACAACTAATGATGCCCAAAAACAAAACGGAAACAAGGTAAACGTATTATTGAAAATAAATGTTAAAATTGTTTTCTTCATATTAATAAATAAAAATAAATGACCCTAAAACAAAAGATAACGTAAAAGAGAATTTCATTTCATTAAGGAAAAAACGATATTAATATTTGTTACATTTTTATTATTGAACATAAATGAATTTTTCAATCAGTTTTTCTACGGGAGTTAAATGTCCCTTCTGCCCCAACCTATTCCCCCCAACCTGCAGTCGCCCATGTCTTTCATATACGTCTCTAGGAAACAAATGTTTCCACTACATTTCTAAAAACACTGAAACATCTGCTAAAGAGAAATGTTTTTTCAATCGTTTCTAGAATATTTAGTTGAAAATTTTCCTTCCAAATTGCATTAACCTTATTCTACTTATGAGTACCTTTAGCGATACTTGTTTTTTATGCATTTTTTATGCATTTACTCTTACTGGATAGAAGAAGCATCAAAAGAATTCTTTTTTCTCGTTAAAAAAATCCCTTCGGAACTAAAAACAAAACTTTCACTTCTGTTACATTTAATTATTTTTATTGTAAAACAGATCCTTCATCTATCATTCTCGTTGTACCTTTTTTCTTTTGTATACATAAATATTCATATTTTTTAATATCGTATTTTCTTTCTTGTTGTTTACTTGCTTGGAATTTGAATTTATCGCGTACGCCCATATCTGCAAAATAATAAAAAAATATATATTTTTTGTTATGAGTTAGCTGTTATCTTGCTTTTTATTTTAAATTTCGTCTTGTTTAGGTGCTTTGAATTTGAATTTATCACATGCGAATTACTCATTTCGAATGCAAACAAACGCGTATAATTCTAGTTGTAATCTGAACTAGCATTTCCAATTATTTTGCAAATAAAGCAGTTCCCACGAGAGATACCACGAGATGCTGTTATACAAATAAGTAAAAAAGTTAACAGAGATATGACAATGTTTTGTTGTTTAAGCGTGGTAGACATTAATTGAAATTTGGAAATGGTGTTTTTTTTTTATCTTTTTTACAGAAGGAGTAATGCTGATAAATGGAGAGGAAAGAAAAACAATACGAGAAAGTGAAGATAGGAGCGCCGATATATGAAATTTTAGGGGTTTACTTTCATTGATTTTACTAATTTTTAGGGTCCATTGGAAGTGATGAGTTTTTTTAAACTATAAGGAATTTCTAGTGTGAGGGCAATATTCCCTCATTTTCCACGATAACGTTAACTATTGCACTATGAAATGTGAAACAGCATTTTCTCTTTCTTAATCGCCCAATAAAGAAACTTATCATTTTATTTAAAAAACCATCCATTTCCCCTATATCCAGAAACGTTAAAAATGCTGATATCTATCAAATACGTCATTAAAAAAAACTGTTCGTTTACATCAACAACCTTTATGAACAAAAGAATTAAAAAAATGTGTCAGTCACTAAATTGAATTACGTGCCGCAGCGATAACTTTTTCTCTTTCTTATTCTTCCTCTTCTCACTGGAACCATTTTTTCCTTCTTCCCCAGCCTCTCCATTCCCAATGTTGAAAGAATCTGAGTGCACGGCGGCCTCTTTTTTTATCTGAAAAGATTCACAGACTTCGGCATCCATATCTCCATGACCGCCACCATCGGGGCTCAGTTTCTGCTGCCTCAGCTCCAAGGATCAGTGACGTCCTTCTTTCTCCCGCTATTCCACGATGCGTGCCGACACTCTGCTGGTCACGGTCCGTCACCCGGGAGCTCGTCAACTCACTTCGTCCACACGACGACGCTCTTCACCACGCGGTTAGCCTGCTGTCAACTGGCAGTATACACTATCTCATGCTGATCCACCCACATGGCAGTTTTAATTAAATGTTTTTTTTTTATCTTTACTTTTCTTTTTCTTTTCATCCCCATTTACTTACTTCCTACTTTTTTTTGACTCTAGTGGTATTCCCAGTCTGTTAGTAAAAGAAAGCTGCAAATATAATTTTTTAAACTAATCGCTATCATCATTTTCAACACCAAATTAAAGCCTTCGCACCTCGTGAAATCAATTTAACTCACAGTTTTTTTTTATTTTTTTGGAAGTAGGTGTGAGTTTAATTTTTTCCGGGTGGTTCTAGTTAACATATGATAGTCGAACCGTTTCTTTTATTTGCGGAGCCTTCATAAAAAGTCCATGTTCTTTACTACATATTTTTATTGGACGATGGTGGCTCCATAGATGCTGTCTCTGTTTGCAACCACAGAAATTGTAGCTTCGATGAAATGGTGCGAAATGCGTTTTCTTTCATGGCGGAGCAAAAGTCTCTAACGCTCTGGAACATTCCGTATTTGCGTTTATTTGTTCTTCAATAATTCTGGAATTTTTTGACAGATAATTTTAATTTTCAACAACGAAGTTCTTTGTATAAAAGTACATCTCAAGTTAAGAGACGAACAAAGTCTTTGGAAACTTGCTTTATGCCTGCCATATATTTGATGAGGGTTCAGTCACAGCATCCAGGTTCGCAATTTGCAGTTCGTAGGATCGAGTCCCAACTGTGCCCCAGCATTGAGATTTATCTCCTCTAACCTCCACCCTGCCTCTCGGTGCGAAAGGGGATACCGTTGGACTTGGAAAAGCGACGTCTCTCAAATGGGACGCTAAGAAGGTGCCTCCCTGTACAAACGAACAATATTTTGTGTCCTTTAAAGCAGGGGTTCTCAACGTGGGGTATGCCGTGAGAGCTCAAAAGTCGCTAGATCTAGTTAACAAGGTAAAAATAACCATTGTTATACTATATAGTTTTATCTATCTATACAAGGGGTACGCCAGTTACATACACATTTTTAGAGGTTAAGTGAAGTATAAAAGTTTGTGAACCACTGCTTTAAAAACACTGGATGGTCTTGATTGGAGGTTTCCATACGTCTCTTAACAGTTGTCCAGGGGATCTCCTTCCCTCAACCTTCTCTAATGCCTTGGGACCTTTGTGCTTCACTATTTAGCCAATTATCTGCAAAAAAGAAAAAGTGCCTCTCAAAAGTGAAACAACCCAACCCATATATTTGAGTTTCTTTCACATTTTAAATCAACATCATTATTTAATTTGACCCTCTTAAAATCATGAAACTTGGAAAAAAAAATCCATATCAACAGGACTGATAGACAGAGTGATTAAATATCTTTTTTTACCAAAAATATTTTTCTTGCCTTTCTACAGAGGTCTCGCTTACCTCACAGACTTTCTCTATGGCGTATAAACTGACAGGATCCCGTCAGACCTTCTGCAGCAAGTAACTGCTTGAGGAGATACTTAAATATGTACGGTATATTTTGAACAAATGCGGAAATTTCGATTTTTCTATATGGAATTTTTGCGACATAAACTTTATAACATTCCTCCGAAGATGTGTAAAATTTTTGTTAAACCGGGCAACATGGTCGTACAGAAAAAATTCCGGATAAGCGAGTTTTTCAGAAAAGCCAGTTTTACCGTCATGTGGGTGGTCTACGCGACCTTGTCATCTGCTGAGGAGCAACAAGGCAAAAAAGCACTTGCAGCGATAAAATAACTCAATTTCCTATCTGTACTTTCAGTGTGAAGTGTGGTCTAGTGTTTACTCAGAATCTCCATACGTCTTTTTTTCTATTTTGGCGCTTCCTTTTTATGGTTATGTCTAAAACAGAATAAAGAAACACGAATAGCTGATAGCAAACCGACCCATTTTAATGGATCAGGTGATGTTTCTTAAGTTTCTTTTTCGCCTCTTCTTCTTCTTTTGAAGTTTGAGCTCCCTGTTCCTTGTCGACATGCCGCGGAATAATCAGCCTTGGCGCGTTTTGCTCCTGAACATAGGAAGCAGCAGTGAGAGGATACAGTGGGAAACAGATGCACTAGAAACAACCAACGAACTGAAGTGGCCCAGAAACGACGTGGCTAGTGTGATATGCTTGAAGTAGCGGAAACTGAATGATGACAGAGGTAATTGGAAGCGTAGGAGGAAAGATGCCACAGCATCTCCTTGGTGCGAGAGGCCTGGTGTGCGCACAACTTAGGATCAAACCATAAATATAATGAACTTCACTCAGCATAAAAGATGCCGTGCCGTTCGCAAATGATACAGCACTTCAGTTGCACGACTTTGCTCTTGCCCTCTGACCATTACTTGGGGGACGCACCACTTCTTCGCAGTCTCTTATGGCGATGTAACTGTTAAGTTCCCTCTCACTGCAGTGAATACAGCCTCGTTATCCCCAGCACTTGATGAGTACGGTACTCCCGAATATGTCATCTTTTTAAAGAAATATTGTAAAGCTTTATATATACAGATATATCTAAATAGCACACAGAAAATATTTCGGGTTGTGGATCACTTCAAGAATAAGTGACCTTTCTTGTCTGAGCATCTGCGCGTGTCTGTATTTACTGCAAATTTTCAAGAACTTTGTTGGTATGAGTTTGAGGAAACACAATTGTCGAAAATCAGTGTTTACTTGAAGTGATTAATAAACCTATTTTTATTAAATAGCGACACAATATATGCACCAATTCCTACATTTTTTAATGCAGAAACTAACTTTTGTCTCAACATTAGAAGCAAACAGGAAAGAAATATTAAGTTTCATTTCGACACGTTTGTGATGAGTTCTGGAGCTAGACGCAATTTTTATTTGCCACTTACATGCACTATAATACAAAAACATTTCTTGAGTCTTTCATGTTATGCGAATGAAACGTCATAAACAGAGTTCCGTAACTTTTAAAGTGAGCTTTTTACGGAAAACTATCACTTAGTATACTTTGAAAATTTCACTCAAATCTTTCTAATTCTCGATTTTGAACAATATTAGTGTGATATTTAAAGAGTTATGAAGCCTAAAACATTTATAAGCAGCGTCACTAATTACAACAATTTACTTCGAAAGTCCACTAAAACGCAAATTATAATTGTTACACCAAACTGTTTACTAAACTAAATATTCCCCGCCCTGCCCACGGTCAGTAGGGGACACTGATGGGCTTGGAAAGGCCGCCGTCCGTCGGATGGGGCGTTAAGCCGTGGCCCCGTGTGCGGGAGAGCCATACCCTGTGCACGTTAAAGAACACGCTGGATGGCTTTGACAGGAGGCTACCATCTGTCTCTCAACAGCTATTCCAGTGGGTCCCTCCCCCAACCTTCTCTGAGCCTTCGGGGTCCATGTGACCTGGCCATTTAGCCCATGGTGTGCAAAAAAGTGCCGCTCAGAGGTAAAACAACCCAATCCAACCCAACTAAAATAAATGCAAATTAGAAGTTGGTGGACGGATGAATATGGAGTGCCATGTGAAATAATAGTTAATACCTGTGTGATATCTATACTAATAAAACTAGATGTGTCTCTGTCTCCATAACTCTTCAAAAGAAAAAAAGAAAAATTTTAGGAACTTTAATTTTTTGATGGAGGCCAAAAAGTAGCCTGATTGTGGGAAGTAAAAAACATTAATTCGATGGATTCAACAGGTGGTGAGAAAACTGCATTTCCCCAAAATTCCACATCCACAGGATTGATAGACAGAATGTTTAAAGTGCTGCCATCTGTTGAAAATGAAAAATATTACTTTCTTTAAATTTCATTATTGAAGGTAATGGCGTACCGAAGGGAGATACTCCTTCATCTTCACCTCTAGAAGCCCTTTAATGCAAGATTAAGAATTTAAATATTTGACATAGGCTAAGGATTAGACTAAATATCTACAATTCCAGAATACTGACTCGATGGTTGAGAAAACGGTATTTGTTCTAAAATTTCATATTTTTAGGCTAGCCGATTTCATGCAAATTACTCCCAACAATGAATGCATGTTGACGTAACACTTGAACTGATTTTAAATGCAGCAGACCTATTTGTGATTGCGCCACAAGACCCCTACCCCCCGAAAAAAAATATGGATTAATAACTGAATCACTTGTCCAAAATAATAAATGTTGATTATCTATACCTAAAAAATTAAAAAATTCAACATACCGCAAGCAGTATTCAGACTGTTAAAATTTAGGGATCCATTTTTTTAAACCGTTGCCAAATGCAAAATGCAAAACTTTGACACGAGGAAATATAAAAGAACGAGGTTGCAGAGAGTTATGCTGCATTACTTTAATCTAATATATAATATAAGGATAAAAAAGTTTTTACGTTTGTTTGCCGCAAAAAGATTTCATCTCTGACGGCATCGAAACGAACGTGACTCGCGACCGACATAGCCTGTTATTCAAATATATTTCCAGTTCACAGTTCGATTTTATGCAGAAACTCTCTTCTAAGGAACGATTCTAAAATCCAAAATATTGTTCGGCACACGAAATTCTATGCACTATTATTTTAAAAATGCTCTTTTTTCCCTTGTTACAAGTGCTTTGGCTAGTCAATAGTAATAACAGCAACATAAAAGCGCGATGACGTAGATGTATTCAATTTTAGCTGCCATTCTTCTGCAAATATAAATTTTTATTTCTGAGTATTGAGGAAAAATTGTTTTGAGGATGGCTTTAAGCTTTAAATCATGGGAGTCAGTCGTTAGAATTTGGTTTGACTGTAGTTGAGGAGTTTGGTTGTGAAGCATTTCCAGCTCTGTAGATTAGGTCATTTAACGTTGAATATCATTAGACATGTATTTGTTTTACCCAATTAGCGTAAGGATATCTAATAACAAATTAAAAGATGAAAGTACCTGTGCCATCCTTTCTTTAGAATGTCCGCTAATATTTAAAATATGTATGTCATCGCCTTTTCTATCGTTCTTATTATTGATGTCACACAGGTAGTAAATAACATAAAATTTAAATATATTTAATAAATTATTATATTAAATAAATAATATATATTAATTATGGACTCAAATACAGCTTCAAAACAAGGTCTGAGACACTCAATTTTTAAAATCGTTATTTGGAGACTGACTTTAACCAGCAAACTTGCTTTATGTAGATTTTGTAATGCATTTAATGATTTACATTATAATTTGTACTTATTTGTAATTCCATTAAAAAAATCCAAGCATAAATATTTAGTTTGGTTAAAATAATAGATACCGGAGCAATATAGGGGAATAGAAGAAAAATTATCTTGAACAGGGAGGCAGGGATACGGCCCAAGATTTTTTGATATATTCGACCAATTGCAGTCAAAACAACTTCTAATGACTCACCCCATGATATAAAGATTCAACCAATAAATAGAAGAGCCAATGATCAGAGGCCGGTAGCTCAGCCATCTGAGAGTTGGATTGGGTTGTTTTACTTCTGAGCGGCACTTTTGTTTGCGCATAATGGGCTAAAAGACCAAGACACGTAATCTTAGAGAAGGGTGGGGAAGGGACACACTGGAACAGCTGTTGGGAGACAGATGATAACTTTCCGTCAACACCATCCGGCGAGTTATTTAACGTGCATTAGGTTATGGCTCTCCACAACGGTATCACGGCTGAACGTCCCATCCAATGGACGGCGGCCTTTGCAAGCCCATCGGTGTTCTCTACTGACCGTGCGCAGGGCGGGGAGTTTTTGCAGAGATATATCTCAATGCTGGCCCAGGTAGGACTCGAACCTGGGAACTACAGATTACGAATCTTGGAGACTGAGCCACCCTCGTTACTCCATCTGAGAGTCTAACATGTTTATCAGGGGGTCATGGGTTCGTATTGCGGCAGGATCAAGACAATTTTTATTTTATACTCAAGATTATTTACATGATGCAGGTGCTTATCTGTGTTTGCTTGCTTTTTTTTTTAATTTTCGCGCCGTACAAAATAATTTATATTTATGCTTAGTCACAGGAAAAC
Source organism: Ryuthela nishihirai (assembly GCA_038380435.1). Taxonomy (NCBI): domain Eukaryota; kingdom Metazoa; phylum Arthropoda; class Arachnida; order Araneae; family Heptathelidae; genus Ryuthela; species Ryuthela nishihirai. The sequence goes on from JAWZYU010000011.1 coordinate 18,838,510, forward strand.
CAAAGGAGTCAGTCAAATGATTGATTCCATTAAAACTGACACAGATCATGCGAATTAATCTCATATGATCGGATGATCTCTAACATTGAGAGACAGGAATATAAAGTTTAGGAATTGTATCTTATGATCTCATTAATGATCAATTTGTATAAAACTTGTGGAACAAAAAATTAAATAATCTGTATCGAATAGTTCAATCCTTTAATCTGTATTGATTAATATAATAATGAATGTATAGATCCGTATTGAACAAAAGACTGATCACTGAAGAAATCTAATAATATTTAGAAGTTCAGTATTATTAATAATAATAATATTGTTAATAACGTTAATAATAATAATAACATTGATATTAATTTATTGAACATTACTGATACTCAAATAGAATGATGAGGATGATATCGGGACGGAGGCATTAAACGTATATATTACCCTTATTTTTCAAGAAATTTGTTAAAGATCACTAAAAAGGAAGGATATTCTGGTTTTTCTTCATCATCATCATCATCATCCTTAAGCAGCCATGGGCTACGGATGTCCAACCAGACCGTGCAGTTTAATTCTCAATAGCAATCAAACATATTCAGTGCCGTATAGAACAAACATTCTCTATTCTTACGGTGTAGTTGAATGATTATCGCTCCGCAATGTGAGATAATTTAAATGGGACATCAAAAATTCACAAGTTTATACTGGCTGGGTTAGTATTGGTATACTGGTGGGTATATTTATTGAATATTACTAACATTAATGCGTTTTTATAGTATTATTCAACACCCACTGGAAACCGTATGATTAATTTAATCTTGCGTATTAGCTTTCTTTAAGAGGAAATTTATTATATATTTTTAAATAAATAAATATGTAAAAAGACCCTTATTCATAATGGTTTTATTATTAAACGAAGAAATAAATTATCGATTCGTTTCCATTTTCAATGCAATACAATCAGTATTTTCTCATTCGGCTTAATTATATCCATTTGTGTACTGCCGGTTTCATTGAAGCATAACGTCATTAATGTAAATCTTTATCTTCATAATATTTCAAACTGCAAGATCTTACAAAAGAATTTAAGAAAAGTTCACCTACATCTGTACACCAGATTAGCTTTGAAATCCCCTGCTGTGCATGAAATTGCCATTTTTTTAAATGATTACTGCGGTTGGGTTTTATCTGCCTTATTAAGGAAATAAAGAGAACAGAAGAAGAACAGAACACATAGAAATAAAAAGAGATTAGCTATTTTTTTTATCTTACTGCCAAAAGCACCGGGAGGACTTGGGAATGCAATAAGTTGTTACTAAGGCAGAGCCGATCTCCTAAACGCAGAACAGACTGAAAAACCGATAGCAATTATCCGGCCTATCGATTATCGGATGTCTCCTACGCAAACTGAAGACTGGAAACTGCGAGAGCTGAAATCCAAGCATTTTGCCAGATGCTCTAGTTTTTCTTTCATTTTACTTTTCTTACGTATTATCCTTGGACTAACAGATAATTTTATAAAGATGACAAAAGACACGTGGAATGACTCACATCATCAAATATATCACGGCGTTGAAAATGAACTTAAAAAGATAATGGATCAGTTTTGATGATTGTTCTCCGATTTCAAATCCGCAATACTATATGTTCCTGTGATTAAATACAAAACGAATTGTTTGTGAAGCGATCCTGCATCTGCTTTAACTATTAATTTGGTGAATTAGTTCGTTAGGAAGAAGAATCGCATGTACCGTACATAACACAGTAAAGGTCGAGATCTAAATAGTTGCCTGTTCTTGAATTGTAGCCAGGTTGGGTTAAGCCGAATTTTTTGCACACCATGGGCTAAATAACCAGGTCACAAGGATCCCGAAGACTCAGAGAAAGTTGGGGGGAGAGTACCCAGGTGAATAAAGGAAGAGTGGTGCCACTCCGCGAGGAAGTTTTTCTTGACGGTCACTGGCTAGGCATTTTGACGTCACAGTGGGGAGGCGAAAGTAATCAAAGCGTATAAAAAGCCTACGGTAAAATAGATTTCTGTCGTGAGAAAACGGGTAAAATTCCAATTTCAGGTTTTGCTTAACTCTTTGAGGTCTATCTAGCTATCAGGGAAATATTTATGGTTATAGATGCACACTCAGCAGTCTCTTTATTAGGTACAGGTCCGTGTGATGTCAACAGTAACTAAGATACATAATTCTTAAATAATCACCCGGGAACATCTTAAATAACCACTTTTTTGAAAAAGTGTGACTGAAGATAATTTAAAGATTGTGCTATTTAACAGCAATAATTCAAATTAAAATAATTGCTCTCAAAGTTAATAATAGATATAAATAATAATAAATATAATAAATAAAAATTAATCAATAAATTTTATGATAATTTATATCGAATTACTATAGAATTTCTATTAGATGATCTGAGAAATTTTTATGATCTTGCTCTTAAAATTAAATTCGATTTAATTAAAACACCAGATCTTTATTTTGACTTATCTTTTTACCAACTATGTTAATAATCATAATGGAAATAATTGAAATTTTTTTGTCGCTGTGAGTAATGGTTTTAATTTTATCTCTTTCAAAAATATTTAATGCGACTTGGCGTAATAACAATTTTCAATTTGCTAAGAAAAGTTTTCTTGCAGTTATTCATCGAAAAGTCTGCTTTTTTTTCTCTTGTTCTGATTAATTCTGAAATTTTTATTCTGTTGCATCAATTTTCATTTATGTTTTTCCACTGCTTTTGCTTTGATCGTAATATTGTTTGCAAATCAGAGATTTTTCATTCGGCTTTATTTAGTTTTTAATAGCAATTTGAAGCTGTAACTGTAATTTTCTAATGCGTAGACTATGACGCACTGACATAGGCTTTTATTTCCATAAATCGGTACAGTATAAGCCAAGGTATTTAAATTTTCATTTGCCTAAGATAATGGTACTTTTTTATTGGCATACTGACCTAGTTTTGAAAACGATCGATTTCTTATTACAACAATTATTTCGCTGTTTCCAGTGATAACATGTCTGGTCGGAGTAGAAGCAGTCATAGTAACAAGACAAAAATCTTACATGCGATTGATCTTAACAGGCATCTGAAAAATGTTAGCTACATATCTTAGCATGTGCACATAGAATTTACCTTCACGCCGACACTGCAGCATCTGCTTCATACCACTTTTTGCTTCTAATTCGAATATATGTGAAACAGAGAAAGAAATTCACCAAGAAAAGAACAAAGGAAAACTCGAAAGAACGTACGTTTATTTACGTACATTAGTTGAGCTCTCCCCACAGTGACGTCATGTGACGCCCTCTCGGCGATACTCGAATGACCTTGATAAAACATCGCCTTGTGGCGCCACCTTGTACATACTCACCTTGAGGGGACCCACTGGAACAACTGTTGGGAGACAGGTGGTAGCTCCCGTCAAGGTCAACCAGCGAGTTCTTTAACGTGCGCAGGATATGGCTCTACCGCTCACGAAGCCACGATTTAACGTCCCATCCGACGGACGGTGACCTTTCCAAGCCCATCGGTGTCCCCTACTGACCGTGGGCAGGACGGGGAGTTTTTTCGGAAATAAATCTCAACCAGCTGGGACTCAAACCTGGGAATTGCAAATTACGAGCCTGGCGCGCTACCGACTGAGTCAACCCCGCCCCTCATAGCTAGGCAACAGTGTAGAATTTGTAAATAGTGACCGAGTCTCAGACAAGAATGTCAGTCGTTCGTTTGGATGTGTATTTCCTTTTCGTCAAAACGGAATTGTACTATTATTTTAGGAAAGTGTTTGATTGATATGGAATAAATTTATAAAATTTTTATGTAAAAAAACTGGAACAGTTTGTGTATTTTTTTGTGTGTTCAAAAATCACGCGTTTCTTGAAACACGTGTTCAAAAATGAGTTGAAAAACCTTCACGAAATAATTGTGTGGATCTCAGTTTTAATATAATTTGTAGCTTGAGCTCAAATTGTAGCCTAGGCTACTATTCAAACATATATGCTATTCAAATAAAAAAATAATTGAATTAAGCTTGAAATCACATTTCTTCATATATTCTAATAACAGCTTCGTGGGGAACTTATTTTTAAACGTAACGTTTTAACAGTAACGACTTATTTTTAAACTTTTGGTCTTGTTTGCCATGTGACGATTAACACTCTTTATCACTTTTTTGGCTTAAGTAATAATACTGAAGACCACTAAAACCGTTACTATCTTGAGGAAGAATGGACAATTTTAGCTAAGGACAGGAAACGAAAAAACCGAAGCGTTTCCCTTTACATTTCGCATCTCTTTATTTCATTTTATTGGAAGTATTCTAAACGAGGCAGACATTTATGGCAGGATTTAAAACATTTTATAACTTCATTTTTTTTTGCACTAAACACTGTATTGTCGTTCAGAAGCCGAAAAAAGGACTTCTGAATTGATGCTACTCTCTCTATACTGTATTAAGCATATAAAGTTGGAAACTTACATATTTATGAGATTCCTTTATAATCTCAGCATTTCACAAACTTTTATCTCGATTTTGATGTTTCCAGTCCATTTTGAGAAAGAAAACGAAATTCAAAAGAATGAAAACAAGAAGTTTATGCTTGCCAAAGTCAAATAAAATCGCGATGTTTATTTTATGAAGTATTTTTTTTATCCTTTTTCTGATTGCCGTGCTTATCGTTGTTTTCCTTATCCCCTTTTTTATAACTTTTTTTCTCGACCGACTTTTGTTTTAATTGAAAATATGTAAATATTTATCACGGCAACTTGTGCTAGTGCACAGATTCGAAATACATGAAATTATTTCTAATCAAAAACATGCTAAAGTTTTGAATTTCGCCTTTTTTAACCAGTTTCGGATGAATTCGAGATAAACTTTATGCTGTATACTCCAGCAACTATTATTACGATGAAAATATTGTTTTGTGATATACTGACTGCTTTTTCATGCCTTATGTCTCTCACGTATAGGGTTGTAAAGACTTTTGTTTGGATAATTTCCAAAAAATCAGCGCATAGTCTGCAGTTTTGGAAGAAAAATTTGCATTCAATGGTGTATCACTTTTCCAAATTGCTTTTGATCATCCCAGTCAGTTTCTTTTGTATTACACTTAACGACAATCATGTTTGTTTATAATTTTTTTATTTATTTTTCAGCTCTTTTTTTTCATACATCGTAAGAAATGTTCTTGTTCGGAAAGAGCACAAAATACATGGCTCGTCATTGAAATTGCACCACTTATACACATTTTGTTATAAGGTATTCTGTTTTAGAGGTGGAATGTTTTTTACTCAAATCTTTCCTAATAATGTCCATTGTTGCACTGTCTAAAATAAATCATTTGTGAAGACAAAAAAACAGGAATTTACGTTTTGCCATGAGTAAAATTCGAACCCACGTCTCCTGGAGATGTGGGTTCTAATCCCACTCTATGGCAAAACCAAATTTTTTTAGCTCATTATTTCATGAGTTCCATGTCTACAGGACTTATCCTGTGATTCTTTACTACAGGAATTTACGTGTTTAAAAGCATGCATATTTTCATGAAGCATTTAATATATATAGAAGATTGTTAGTGATTGACTGATGGCTGATTGAACGAGTGACTGAAGACAAGGGATCATGCTGATTCTAACTATGATGCCAAATACATTAGAAGATATGTACAGTTCTTAAAATTTGCATGTCCGACCCCACCTTATCGTGGTGCAGACCGTTAGTACCTTTCAATAGAGATACTCTCTTGTGGAAGTGAACGGAAGTCGAGGGCTGCCAGATCAGTGTGGCCTACTGATCTAGACAACTATGGCTACTTTTCTTTTTTTTTCTACCCTGCTGAGGACCACACAGGGTCCTGTGCTGACCATATATAGCAACCTGAACGGAATTATGGCTCTGAACTTGATTATGGATCTTGATTTTGCTGCACTGGTGGGCTTCTGTGGAGGGAAAATCTTCCGCTGTGTGTTCTGTTTGTTTGTGGTTTGACAGCCCCAAGTGAATAGATTCACAGGATATGTTTATCAGCTGGTGGATAATCCAGAGCAGAGGTCATCGCAGGCACCTGAACTCTTTGCTTCTATTGGCATCGTCAAATTCTACATTGGAGGAAGTCTTCCAGTGTAGATGGCTTCAGCCTTTAGTGGTGGGGGAACGGGTCTTTGCCCCATGTCTGCGATTAGGGGGCTGTTTGACATTGTCGGTATTCCCTCTCTCAATAAACATAGTTTCTTTAAACATCCTACTAACCATTTTCTCTCCATAGGTAGTTGGAACGTGAGGACTCTGCACAGAGCCTTTTCTCTTGATGTCCTCACACAAGAATTCCACCATTATAATTTAGATATTCTCGGCTTGCAAGAGACCAGATGGACAGATAAAGGTCAGATTCTTAAAAATAATCTTCATTTTCTCTTTTCAGGGAGGGAGGACAATAAGAGTCACCAAGGCGTGGGTCTGCTGCTCAGCAGACATGCTAGTGATGCTCTTCTATGATATGAGTGCATTAATGAAAGGTTTCTTACAGCAAAATATCAGACAAGCATTAAAGACTTGAATGTTATATATGCTGTTATGCTCCCACTGGATTGTAACTGAGCAACAAGAAAATAAAACACGAATTGCAATAATTAAAATAAATTTGCTGAATTAATGTTAATAAGTGATATTTTAGTGTTCATAAAAGATTTGCTTCATACACTCTAATACTTTCCTTTTTTATTTATTAGGAGTCCAAGCCAAACAGCTTTCCCCAAGTGCTATTCTCCAAAGATCATCCTTCGCACTGGCAAAGCTGTCAAGCCTGTCTGTCGTACCGCCGGCAGCTCTCTTGGACAGCAAGAATTTTGTGGTTGAGCCGGCATCGACAAGAAACGTAACCACACAGATTGGTCAGACAACTTACTTGCATTGTATCGTGGACAGCCTGGAGGACAAAACGGTGGGTGCCACAGAGAGACAGGTATGGAGTTTGATGCAGTAAAAGTGGTCATATGTAGACGATTCTTTTAGTTCCCGGAATTACACGATGATGGTTCAATATGGCTTGGAAACCACGAAACAGAAATGCTTTATTTGTTGAAATCACACTTAAAAGAAATACAGTTTTTTTTATCTATGTTACAAACAGAATGTCATCGTGAGGTAAAAAAGAATAATTTAAAGAATCCCAGGAGATAAAAAAAAAATAACTAAAATGCTAGATTGATATGTATGAAAATTTATAATCACTAATCATTGTGAATTATAGTCGTTACCAAATTTGCTGGAATGCTTTCATGTCCTAAAACTAAATTTCGCAACTTACGAAATAGTATATTTTAAGGAAAATAGTTAAATAAGATTTTGACATTAGCAATGCTTGCTCCTGATAATTGAATCATCAATGTCAAATAAATGTAATGCTGAAAGCGGCTTATTATTTTTTATCACTAGTTACCATTGCATACACGCAGCATAGGCCCAATCGTCATAATGAAACGTTAAGTGATTATTCTGAAATCTCATCAAACACCTTACAGCATATATCTGTATGTACAATTTTATTGAGAGAAGTATTTAACTCGCTTTAGAGAAATTAGGCGTTTTGAGATCAGGCGAATAAACAAAAGGACGGAGAATGGGTGGGCGAAAAGGGCAGAAATGGTTCTACTAAGTAATAGCAGTATCCGAGCGAACAGTCACATATAGAATGCCCATGTTTCGATATCAGCGTGTGTCTCAATATAGCGATAGCTTAATTACTGCGCAAATTATTGAGGAACTCTTTCAACAGATATCGGTCCCTTGCAATGCCCTAGACACTTGACTAAATGGCCCCAAATTTCCTACAGGGGATGCCTCCTGTGTTGGGTTAAAAATCAGATTCCTGTCTTTTATGGGACGAGGTTTAGAACCTCGAATGACTCTGCGATTGTGGAGGCCCTGCTAACGGTATGTAGAGATGGTGTTACTCTGTAGCGCCATCTCTGGTACGATTTGTGAACGAAGAAACCATTACGGTGCCTCTATCAATGGAGAACTATGCCAAAGAAGAAATTCTTTTCGCACCAAACTTTTGGCAGGCTGTAGCTAGTAGCCGATTAATGGTAGAAAGAGCAGAACAAAAAGTTTCAGTCTCTCGCAATTTGTGAGAAGTACTCCTTAGCAGATTTTGCTTTTAAAGCATGATTGAAATACTATTGGAGTGCCAAAACAATTGATCAAGAGAAGCGCTGAACGCGGAAAATGTTTCGTATGCAACGGATGGCCGAAAAATAAAAATACGGAGAATTTAAAATGATGCACAGAAAATAACTGAATAAACACTTGAAAAAATGCATTTACATTAAAATTTATTTTCTATTAGTTCCATTTACTTATTGTTTGTTGCTTCTTTATAATTTAATAAAATTTTGTGTTTCTCTATTTCTGTATTATATTTCTATATTTGTTTTTAATTTTCAATATATCTTATTATTTTCATTGTACAGTTTTTTTTCTTTGTGATCATCAATATGTTATTAAGTTTTTTTTGTACGTCAATATTATTTGATATTTAACAGTTAAGATAATTCAACTGTTTTAAATCCTTTAAGGAATGGATATTTATATATATATATGTGTGTGCATACTAAATAGCATTACGTTTTATTTTAATAGATTTTATATGTCTAGCACATATTATAAATTAAATATCTGATATTTTGTTAGATATGAGTACTGGTTCAAATTTTCCGAGCTAAAGCCAGAACAATTTCTGATTCTATTGAGCCCAAGACAGATTGGCGGGAGTGGGGGGGGGGGGGGGTACGATAGTTACTAAAACATAATGCATATATAAACAGACCTGGCCAAGTGACGCGATTGAGCTGGAAAAAAGTAAAAGTTGGGGGATCAAGAGACTGAATTTCCTTTCGGTACATTTTCCTCTTCATTCTAGAGGTCTTTAAAAAATTTCTTCAAAATTCGAGAAATATGCACAAGTTTAAGATGTTTTTCTTCATTACTCTTATTAACCTTCTCAAAGGGGGGAGGGGCATGTTTCCCTTCCCCCACAAGATCTGGTTATATTTATATACGTATGCAAAAATGCTTGACACCAAATCTTTTTAAAGCTTCTTATTACAGGCTATTACACAGTTAAAATTAATTATAATTATTTGATGATAAACATTTTAATGTTTTTTGGAAATTAAAACACTAAAATAATTGATAGAAAACGAAAATTCATGAGTGACGCCATTAAAAGCGCATTGAATTAAGAGGACATTAAAAGTTAAAGTTTAAGAAAACGTTAAAATAAGAAGGAGAATACCTGGAAGAAGTCAAAATCAAAGTCTAAATGACGTTTAGTTTTAATTGCTAAAAAGTGGGTAAAAGGTTGACATTACAACCAAAAGAACATTTTTAAAATTATTCACAATTAGAAAAAAATTAGATTTTTAAATTATGACTGAACTAGACCTCATCTGAAAAACTGCAGAAATGTAATGATTAAACTTTATTATTCTCATGTAGAAAGATCGACCACATTTCACAATACATAAAGTTTTCAAAGTATTCTTATCTGCTTTCAAGAGAAAAATAATTCAAAATTATTCAAGTCGATATAAAAGCAGTAAATTTACAGTAATGCATTGATGATTGGTGAAAAATTAAATTTCTTCAGTAAACTAAAACAATTTGTTAAAAAAATTTGAAAAAAAAAAGTTTAAAAAAGTTTGTTGGAAAAAATATATGGATTGTATCAAAAACTCACTAGTCATGTCTATCAAATCATTGGAAAAGTAATTGGGAGGAAAAGTAAAAGGGAAAAAGTAAATTCGACTACAAAAAAAAACATTTGATCTGAGACAAAGGATGGACATATTATTGACCATATATAAAATCCGGAATCCGGTCATGTTATCGATTGATTCAAGTGAAAGTGGGGGGAATACGAGATGGGACACAGTTCTGGAATAAAACTTTTTCCATCTCTTTTAGTGGTCTTTAAAGGAAGTGAAGACAGATACAGATCATAGATGCTTAATTTTTTTGCCTCGTTCCGATTATAACATCGTGAATCATAACGATAATCATAAACAGGGGGCGTGCTTCTCCCTTTAAATCCGTCGATTAGAGTCAATAAATCCTTGTCAATTAATCCGAGTCATAATCCGTCGATTAGAGTCAATAAATCCGAGTCAATAAATCCGTTCGATTAGAGACTTTAAATCCGTCGATTAGAGTCAATATCCATTATATTGAGTTCTCTAGATTTCATTTCATGTGAATCATATGATTAAATTGATGTGAAGAATAAGTAATTCAAATTTTTAGTTTTTCCTAAACAACTCAAGGAGATGGCCAAACAACTGAAAAAACAAAAATTAAACTCACGAACCATCTGTTGATTCGATAAACTTATAAAATAAAGTTTGATGCTGAAACTGAAAAATCAATATTAATTTCACTCAGAACACGAGAGATTAATTTCTTACTCCTCTACTTTTTTCTGGGAGGTATAATGTAATTTATCCAGTTTCACTGTGGTAAAATTGTTGAAACACACTATTTTAAACATAAAGAAACAAGATTTTTAATGTGATTCACGTGAACCTGTACAATCGCTGCTTGCGTGTCAACTTCGAGGAATATTTCTTTAATATATGTAATACGTGTGATGCCATCGATTGGAGAGAATGGGTGAACTGCATCAAGGAAGTTCAATGGAAATCTAATTCTAAATCATAAGCGATTAGTGGACCAAATAGCCCATTGCTGAAACACAGTGTTGAATGCAAATATATTTCAGCGTATGTATGGATCATCAGCTTTGGGGCCTGAGGTTTCAACTTATAATTGATATTATTTTATTTTTGTTATTATCATTTTTTATCTTATTATTTGTTATTTATTTTATTGCCTTCGAGGATTTTATTTCCTTGTAAAGTCACCGCAAGTGAATTGCTGAAGTTAGCGCAGCAGAGGCATTTGGCGATGATTCAGAATAAAACTTTTGTATTGGAAAAAAAAAAAACGTATTTTGCTCTTTCGAAAATATTTCTCCTACCCCCTCCTGAAGTAAAAATAAACCTGTATTCTGCACAGAGGTTAAACTTGCCGTTGTCATGATATCAACCAGTGGTTTTCAGCCTTTTATGCTTCACGTACCCACTGGAAATGTGTATGTAATTGACATACTCCTTGTATAGATAGATAAAACTATAATTATAGTATAACAATGGTTATTTTTACTTTGTTACTAGATCTAGCGACTTTTGAGCTCTAACGGCGTACCCAAAAAAAATTTACCGCGTACCCCACGTTGAGAACCCCTAATATAAACGGTTCTGCGTTTCAAAAAAGAAATCACCTCAAGCACTACGAAATTTTAATATCTTTTAAACGTTAAATTATTGAAGAGCGTGAATAGTAATTAACATTCACTAAGGCTATGTAACACAATCACGATGACATTTGTCGTTTGATGATTTAATATATATAGAGACTAGCATAACGGCTTTCTTATGCAATGTCCGGATTAATATAATCGGAAAAAGTTAAATAGTTTTCTTTCCAAATATTTTGTATTCCAAATTAATTTTCATTGCACATTTTATTCCGGGAACTAAGTAAATAAGAGCAAATAAAATGTATTTGTAATTTTAAAACAGATTTTTAACTTTTAATTGGTCCTATCATTCAGTTTCCATTCATACATTTTGATTTAAATTACGGGTAATTAGGGAAAAGTTATTAAGTGATTCGTTGATGTAAATATGTTATCCAAATTATACTTCATAATCATGAAGATATGCACCCTATGGATAAAATGAACCACGACCGGCCTAAGCATACTGAAAAGTCTTATCTAACAAGAGATGTTTGAATAACACTGGGCAACACACAAAAAGGTTTTGAAATGAAAATAGACATTCTCTACTGATTTAGAGGTGCTGAACACGAAAATGACAATAAAATTTGTCGATTTGCTCTTGTTTAGGAGAGACAGAGATGGTCATGTATAAACGATTCAGTCTGCATTGAGTGTATAGGTAATCATTTCGCAATGCTGTATTTTAAACTGCAGATTTCAACATATTGCATTGTATTCCATCAGCCCGCCATACACACAACCCCCGGAAGTATTGCATCATTGTCTGATGCAATGTAGTTTAGTCATGACACCGCGGACAAAAAATGATGCAATTGTTAGTTGTAAGCGACGTCTCGTAGGGTGAGCAGTATTTTGAGCGACTCTCATTTACCCCTGAGTCATCAGTACAACATAAGTGATCTTTGCAGCTTTAATCCAGCTGTAGTGATGCCTCGGAACTGTGTTAATAGTGCAGATACATTTTGTTACATTTGCAAGCCAGAAAAGGGTCATCACTTCAATAGTGAAAGCGGTGTATGAATTTTATTTTGGATGCAAGATCGGGATGCTGCAGTACGTGTGCAAGAAATCTTCTGAAGTGCCGATGCCGTTTGCTGTTCCTATGGTTTGAAGAGAGCCAAGCAATCACGCAAATGACTGCTACTTTTGCATGGATCCACCTCTTTCTGGAGGCATTACAAGGAAAAGAAAGTGGACAATAGCTTACCCGAATATACAATCTGTTCTCCGACCAGTGAATGCCTTCCAGTTTCCGAACCTCCGAAAGAATTTTTCATCGATTCAAACGATGAGGAGGGAGGCGAACCGGCGTCGGGTTCTCCGCAGCTTTCAGTGTCTAATGATGATCCATACGTCTGTCACGATGCGTCATCTGCACCACACATTCTCACTGAAGAAGAAATGAACGATCTGGTTCGCGATTTGGAGCTGTCCAAGGCCAAAGCAGAGTTACTTGGTTCAAGGAAAATGTCCGAGTGACTTCGTTTCGAACTCGTCATGAGCAGTTTGCGTCTTACTTCAGAGAGGAAGATGACCTTGTGTTTTGTTCCGATGTAGATGGCCTGGTGAATGCCCTCAGAATCAAACATGACCCTCAAGAATGCCGACTATTCATAGACTCCTCGAAATTGAGTCTCAAGGCGGTGTTGCTGCATAATGAAAATCGACTTCCGTCCATTCCGGTCGGACACGCTGTCTACATGAAAGAAACTTACTACAACCTAAAACAGCTGTTGAACTATCTTCAATACAGCAAGTATGGCTGGCATCTCTGTTGTGGCTTGAAGGTAGTGGTTCTGTTGATGGTTATGCAGCTGGGATATACGAAGTACTGCTTTTTCTTATGTGAATGGGACAGCCGAGCAAATACTTTGCACTACGTGAAGAGAAACTGGCCTCAGAGGAAATCTCTGAAGGTCAGAGAGAAGAATGTGCAACACCCAACACTGGCAGAAACACACAAAATCTTGCTACTGTCCCTACACGTCCCTACACATCAAACTCGGTGTGATGAAAAACTTCATAAAAGCCATGGACCGGACTGCATCAGCTTTCACTTGCTGTACTTGGCTGACAAAAGTACTTGGCTGACAAATGAACCTCGACTCAACTCCAAGTACTTGAAGTACTTGGCTGACAAATTCCCTCGACTCAACGAAGCGAAAATTAAAGAGGAAATTGTTGTTGGTCCTCAGATCCGCGAGCTGTTCAGAGACCAGATGTTGGACAACCTGCTTCAGTGTGACCAGAAAAAGGCTTGGGACATGTTTCGTCTAGTGTCAACTAAATTCCTAGGGAATATCAGAGCAGAAAACTACAAGAAACTGGTTAAGGACATGTCTCTGTATCACAAACTTGGTTGCAATATGACCTTAAAGATCCACTTTCTCCATTCCCACTTAGATTTCTTCCCCGAGAACTGCGGCATGGTTAGTGATGAGCACGGTGAACGTTTTCATCAGGACATTGCAACGATGGAGAAACGATACCAGGGAAACTGGTGCAGTTCAATGTTGACTGACTACTGTTGGACGCTCGCCAGAGATGACATTAAGCAGCTGTACGAGCGACGTACAAGCGATGGAAAAGTGTTGGAAGTAGAGCGAAGTATTTTCGATACATGTCATATGTACGTATTACTCTAATATATAACAAACTATTGCGGATTTCTCAGAAATCGTAGCCAATTTTGCATTTTCATTGTCATATTTGTGTTTAGCACCTTGAAATCTTTAAGTAATTGTAACTTTTATCTCAGAGGCATGACTTTTATGAAAATTTGTTGCCCAGTGTAATTATATATATAAATTTTTTAGTCATTATAAAAATGATGGTTTGTTTTCTACTGAGATTTACTATCAATGGGTTACTTTAAACTGGCTGATGTTTGTGTTTGTGTTTCCCGCCATTTTCACAGACCTTCTACTACGGCGTATTGTACTGGCAGGCTCCTGTCAAATATCTGTGACAAGCAGCTGCTTGAGGGAGTATTTATTCATTTTTTATTCTTGAAACCAACTGTACTATTCGTGGTAAGAAGGAACATAGGAGACAAAGTCATTTGAGTGATTATACAATACAGTCATGTTCTGAAGAAACAATTGCAGGGATAATATGATCCAACCCCTGACTAGTCCTAAAAGACAGCATTGCAGAGAGCCTATTAAATGTGCAAGGGATCGATTTGATGCTGAATGGAATCTTTGGCTTGAGAGCTTGGCTGAAAAAGCAGAGGAAACAGCCAGACTGTACAACAACAGAGCTGTTACCAGATATGCTTTGTGTGGGAAGAAACAGACCGCCACATAGGGATTGAAGAATAAAAGTGACAAGGTTATTGAAGATGAGAATGCTATCATAACCAGATCAGCTGAACATTTCAGAGATGTTTTTCTGAACAGTGCATTAGTTCTACTCCCATTGTTAGTAATGAAAATAGAGAGATATATTACACGCTTTAATGTTTACCTTGTATCACAATCTGAAGTTTTTTCGACGTCAAATTTTAAACCACACAGTTGACTAGAGATATATAAAATGACTTCTGATAAGTACTCGGAATGTTTTTTTATCATATGGCTAACTGTAGTTTTGAATATCTTCTATGATAAAAGGGTTGTACCTATAAAGTTTACTACAGGTGTTATGAATGATATTTTTAAGTAATATGATCGCAGTTCTTTTGATAATTACAGGGACACCAGTCCCTGTCCCAAATAAAGTTTGTATTATTGTGCTTAATAGAATTATGCACTTAACTGATGAAAAACTACAGGATGAACTGTATGGTTTCAAATGTGCTACGGGGAGCATAAACCAAATGTTCTTACTTTGATAGATTCTTGAGAAATGATAAGAGTTTTAAAAACCCTTTTGTTACTAGCTTTGCAGATTTCGAAAGGTCTTTGACTCTATTGATATGTAAATATATACACTGCCGGAAATTGAAAAAAAAAAAAAAAACACACCATTAACAACTGAAGCGTAATCTATGAGATTTATATAGTAGAAACAATTTGTTGAGAAAGGACAGTGATGACACGCGTGAAGTGATTCAATGTTTATTTTATCTTTTAATGAGTATTACATTTTACAGAAAACACATTTTAATAAGGTGTTGAACTTCCTCAAACAGCAATACAAACTTCCAATATGGCATGCAATCGGTCGTACAAATGTTGGATATCACGCAGAGGGATAACATTCCATACACTTTCAACTTGGACGCGTAATTCAGCGATGGTCGTCCGCGCAACAGTCTTTGTCCGCTCCAGTCGCAGATATGCTCGATTGGAGACAAGTCCGGAGAGCTTGCTGGCCAAAGGAGTTGGTGCACTGCCTGAAGAGCATGTTGAGTTGCCCGGGCGTTATTCTGCTGGAATATCGCATTTGGGATAACACTCAAATATGGCAGGACGGCCAGCTAGCTATACGATGTCGCTGACGTACGTATTGCTATTCAGTGTGTCCTCTACAAACACCGGACATGTGCGAGAATAAGAGCAAACCGTTCCTCTTACGATGATGCCCGGCGTGGCCGTGTGTGTTGATGGCGGATGCACGATGGTAGAAGTTACTCACCTTGTCGCCTTTGGAAGCGTAAACGACCATCAGACGCTCCTAAGCAGAATCGGCTTTCATCACTGAAGTCCACAGAAAGCCATTCTTCCCTCCAATGAACTCGTTATAGACATCACTGCAAACGCGCCCGACAGTGACGAGTTGATAGTGGTAACCGTGTCAGCGGCACTCTTGCCTGTAGTCCTGCTTCCAAAAGACGATTGGGCATCGTTCTCGTAGACACCCTTGGTACTACAGAGGATCGAATTTGTGATGCTGTAGCCATCCGCTCTATCACTGCCGCCCTCCTGGTCGCCAATCCTCTCGTGTGTCCGTAACTCTGTGTTGCCCGGAACCACATCTGCGAGTGTGCGAATGCTCTTCTGACCATCGACACCACGATCATAACACTACCGTTATCTCTCGTCGAATGCAGTGTGCAATTTGACAAAAAGACCACCCTGCTTCCCGAAGACCCACTATACGACCTCACTCAAACTCCTCTAACTGAACAAATGTTGACGCCTGCCTCGTCCAGGCATAGTAGCTTCTCCAAAGAGCACTGAACAACACGACACAGGAAGAATAACTTTTTTCTTCACGCCCTAGTCCTTAAATGTGAGCTGCGTACATTTGCATGTTGTCGTCCTCAGTGACGTCATTATTTCATCCAATGACTGTCAATCTTGGATCACGGTTTCTGCTGCCCTTAACTATTAACGTATTATAATATGTTAATAGATTTCTGGTTCCTAAAGGAATTCCTTCTGGGTGTTCTTTTTTAAATTTCTGCCAGTGTATATATTCAGCAGTAACGAATTACAGGATTTGTCCTGTAGACATGGAACTCATGAAATAGTAAGCTGAAAAATTCGTTTTGCTGTGAGTGGGATTTGTACCCACGTCTCCTGGAAACATGCCAGCGATGCATGTGGTTAGTGGTTAGCATAACTGGCATGTTTCCAGTTATTAGTAGTTAGCATAACCGTCACGTTTCCAGAAGAAAAAATGCTACCCGATGATGGTGTAGTGCTTAGCATAACTGGATGTTTCTAGATACGTGATTTATCTCCGCAAAATTTCCCGCCCTGCCCACGGTCAGTAGGGGACACCGATGGGCTTGGGAAAACCACCGGTCGTCGTATGAAACGTTAAGCCGTGGTCCCGTGTGTGGGAGATCCATACCCTGTGCACGTTAAAGAACACGCTGGATGATCTTGACGGGAGGCTACCATCTGTCTCCCAACAGCTGTTCCAGTAGGTCCCCTCCCGAACCTTATCTGAGCTTTCGGGATCCATGTGACCTGGACATTTAGCCCATTGTGGGCAAAAAAAGTGTCGCTCAGAGCTAAAACAACCCAACCCTAGGATACATGGGTTCGAATTCCACTGACGGCAAAACCAATTTTTTTCAGTTTATTATTTTATGACATACATATGCGTTACTTTTTTTGGTGCAACAGGCATTATTTTAATCAGATCAGGAAAAAAAAATTAATGGAATATACGAGATGAGGTAAAATTGAAAATGAATTTACTACAGTTTCGTTTTTATTGAAATTTTCACATGATTTTTTTTTAAAATAAAGTATACAAATTGTATAAGAGAGAATTGCATTAAATGTGAAATTGTAGCTAAAGATTTTACTTAAAAATATCATTCATAACACCTGTAGTAAACTTTATAGGTACAACCCTTTTATCATAGAAGATATTCAAAACTACAGTTAGCCATATGATAAAAAAAATTCCGAGTACTTATCAGAAGTCATTTTATATTGTAGCTTAATCACTATAAAAAGCGAGTTCCGCACATAAACGAATTAAGTGCTAAAAATAAATTCATAATAAATGATACAAGCAAAATCAAGAATAATACGCTCTATGATTAGGCATAAAAATTGGTTAAAAAAATAAATAGTTGAATATTTGCCTGTAACTGTTTCACCTGCCACTCGGATGGAAGATTACTCGGATGGATTATCAGAAGTCATTTTATATTGTAGCTTAATCACTATAAAAAGCGAGTTCCGCACATAAACGAATTAAGTGCTAAAAATAAATTCATAATAAATGATACAAGCAAAATCAAGAATAATACGCTCTATGATTAGGCATAAAAATTGGTTAAAAAAATAAATAGTTGAATATTTGCCTGTAACTGTTTCACCTGCCACTCGGATGGCAGGGTTTTTCCTAAAAGGCAAATCATCCCAAAAATTGTTTGAAAATCATCCTAAAAAATGTGAATTCCGCTAAAACTCATTTTCGAGAAGACAAATTATTATAAACAATTTTCGTAAAGTAACTCATAGCAAATAAAACTATGAAAATAATACTGAAAAAAACAACAACATGCATGTTAAAAAAACTACATGCATGTTAAGGAGAAATCTTTAAAACGGAACTTTCGTTCAATCATAGATTAAGTAGCTGGCAAAGAGACGCTATTTCCAAATATTCCACTGAAGCCCAATATCTGCGCTAGCTCAGCTATCGATCGTATTCCCAACCAGTGCTGCCCCAAGAGTTTTCTTTACGTCCTTAATGTCATTTTGTGCGTTCAATATACCGATGATTATAGACATTATAATCATCAAATTTATGCATATTTCATTCATGGAATTTGTTCAATAATTCCACTTCTATCATCAGAACTTGATACGATAACCAGGCACCATCATGCTTCCTTAATATCCAACTTCTTAAGAAATATTAACAGGAAACGCTATTTTCGTTACTATGAGTAGTGTGTTAATTTCTCATTTCATTGTTGTAATTATAACGGAATACACCACGGAGTCAACGGCTGCTAATTTAATAAGAACTTAGGAGAACAAGATGCTTAATTAAACAGAGAGGAGGATTTGAGTAACATCCAAAGATAAGTAAATGAAATGCTAAAGGGTATAAATCTTTTATAAATGCGGAAAATTTGCTTAAAATTTTTCCATTTTCGGAACGTTAGAAGCACATTTAGTATCACCTTGTTTCCTATCTATAAAACTTTGTTATTTCTTATTTTATTTGTTTTCTAATACTTCTTTTATTTATTTATCCTGATCAAGTTAGGGGCCGGGATGGCTTAGTCGTAGCGCGGTAGCCTCGTAATCTGCAGTTCCCAGGTTCTAGTCCCTGCAGAGTTGAGATTTATCTCCGGAAAACCACGTTCTGTCCTCGGTCATCGGGGTTCACCGATGGACATGGAAATGCTGCCGTCCGTCGGATGAGATATTAAGCCGTGGCCCCATGTACGAGAGAGCCATACCCTGTGCACGTTAAACATTGAACACAGAAGAAGAAAGAACACATTGGATGGCCTTGACGGAAGGCTACCGTCTGTCTCCCATGAGCCCCCCAACCTTTTCTGAGCCTTTGGGGTCACTGTGATCTGGACATTAAGCCCATGGTGTGCAAAAAGTACCACTCAGAGCTAAAAGAACCCAACCTGATCAAGTTATGAAATGTCTTCAACTAAAAATTATTTGGTACATAAATATTTATGCTGTTACATTGAGTTATTTAGATTAAAGGTCTCAGGACCAGTAAGTGAGAGATGTGGAGGTAAGGGGGAAACAAAGATCCGTGTTTTTCCTTCAGGAACATTTTAATAAGGAAGGGAAGCAGAAAAATAGTAAGCACAGAGTATGTTACATATCATTTTTTAAAAATATTTCGCAGCTGGACCTGAGTTGAGAATTTTTACCCCTAACTCCCTTTATGCTCACAGTGAAAAAGGGGACACCGATGAGCTTGGAAAGGCCACTGTCCTTCGGATAAGACATTAAGCCGTGTTCCCGAGTGCAGCAGGCTGGATGATTTTGATGGGGACTGTCATCAGTCTTCTAATAGTTGTTCACTTGTAACACTATCCCTCAACCTTCTGAGTCTTTCGGGTCCTTATGACCTGACCATTTTGCTCATTGTGGGCAAACAGGTGCCGCTTAGGGATAAAAACAACCCAACTTAAAAACCAACGACAACCAACAACACCCTCCCACTTTCCCCGAAATTCCGTCGTCTTGTACCAACTCTCGAACTTGTCTGCGTGCTTCGAAATCCACAATAGGGGTCTTTGCATAATTTTATTTTAGCTCCAAGTTATATGGCCGATACTAAAAATAGATTTTAAACTTGGAGAAATTCTAGTAATTGAGGAATCCCATTCAAGTCTTATACTTTGACCCCCCCTCCCCCAGCGAAACTAAATCCTGTCAACAACCAACTCAAAAAAACTTCTTTTATAACAGACAACCAGAAAAGCAGTGAAAAAATGTATATATATATATATCACATATTTCGCAAGAATATTTTATGGAGAAAATATAGCGGAATGCTGTTTTGGTCCGTCCGATTCAATTCATCCAACTCTTCCCCTTTTCCCTATTTTTTTTTATTAATCTGACATATTGCCTGCGCTATGATTTTGAAGGACATAGGCAAAAAAAGAGATTCGGAGAATGGGTGTGGCTTGAACAGAAAGGGTGTGTTATTTGGCAGCATGAATACTTATCAGTGACACGTGCTAGCTCTGTCGGTTGACCTTAAAACATTGAAGAAAGTTTTTGATTCGCAAAATAACGTATTTCCGCGATTTCGCGTGAAAAAAATATGTGCGAACTATTTCTTTTCAATGTGCTTGTGGGTTTTTACTAAGGCATTTTAGTGTGGTGGTTATTTTGTTCGTTAAAATTTAAATTTTCATCGTGTTGTCAGTGGCAGTTTAAAATTTTCAGGAAACACCATTACCTAGTCAGGGTATAAACAATAATTAATTATGCAAGAATTGGGAATCGGGTTTGTTTATTTATAAATGCGAACACGTTTAAATTTTGACAAATTTTTGAGAACTAACCCAGACTTTTGAAGTACACTATACATCTTCCACCAACCAAAAAAAAAATCAAAAAGAAATCGAACTTCCATTTTAAATTTATCTCACACTAATTCTCAGGAAATTCCACATACTAACTCTCAGGAAATTCCATCCATGATCAATACAGATTGCCATATAATGAAATCTATTACGCAGAGATATTAATGTATGAAGTGCTGGCAGATTATCTTATCTGTATAGAACTTCTCCTTGCATGAGTGGACCCTCAGCAGAGGCATTCACGGTCCAAGTAAGGAAGCAAACGGTCAAGTATTAGAGAGCAGGATCGTATTTGTGCTTCTTCGTCATATTCGGGCACATAAGGGTGAAGAACGGGACGACAGATTCGGCTTTATGAGTCCTCGAATTAATCAAGCGGAGCGTTACTCTCGGAGGAACGTCCAATGATCAACACAGAGAGCTCTGTGTTCATGATGAGGATTATCAGGTCCGACCGCGGCCACCTTGGGAGCAAAGCAATGACCGCACTATTAGTTCCGTGACATATCATCAGCGTTCACTGCAATATATCACAATTCGTTGCGCTCTCTGCTCAAATCTTAAGCACATTAGACGAATCCTGGTCATTGTTCTTCCTCTATTTTGTTCCTTCTGTGTGTAGGATGAAAGAGAAGAGAGAGGAAATAATCTCTTCTGATGGGTATACTGTATCTTCTGGTGACGCATTTTGCACACTCCTGAATGGCTGGTCGTGGATTGGTTTAGTCAGTAGCGCGCCAGAGACTTAATCTGCAGTTTCCAGGTTCGAGTCCCAACTCTTTCAGCTGTGAGATTTATCTACTCTAAACCCCACCTTTTCCTTGGTGAGAAAGATAATACCTGTGGGCTTGGAAAGACCTCCGTTCGTCTAATGGGACGTTAAGCTGTGGGCCAGTGTTCAGGAGAGATATATCCTGTGCTCGTTTAAAGAATACGCTGGATGGCCCTGACGGGAGGCTTTCATCTGTATCCTAACAACTCTCCAGCTGATTCCCTTCTCTTAATCTTCTCTAAGTCCTTGGGATCTTTAAAGCTTGACTATTTATCTCACTGTTGGCAAAAAAAGTGCACTCAGTGGTAAAACAAATTGATTAAAACTAATTTGTTGTAGTAACTGCGTAGCCGAAATTCAAATGATGGTAAGATTTGGGCTCTAAAATGGGCTAGACCATATAATGGGGCACAATTTTCCATTTTTAATGTATTCAGATATCAGAGACACCAATACATTATATAAATGTATGTGTTACGACAAGGGTGTATTTTGTCTCCTATTCTCTTTAGTTTGATTATTGATTATGTTACGAGAAATTCACTTCAAGGGAAAGATTTTGGCCTTAAATGAGCTGGAGATACGAAAATTTCTGATATAGATTATGCTGATGATTTAGCCCTTTTGGCAAATAATGTTGATGAGATGAACTCTTTCATTCGAGCTGTTGATGAAACTGGTAGTAGAGTAGATTTGGTTATAAACAGAGAGAAAACTAAAGTGATGAAAATTGGTCAGGCAGGCTGTGATTCAGTTCATCTGAATGGTTGCAGTCTTGAGCACGTGTCACAGTTTAATTATCTTGGGAGCTATTTAACAGATAATGGTGATGTGCGGCATGGGATTAACAGACGAATAGGGATTGCTGCCGGGACTTTTAAGAATCTATGGAGAGTGTGGAGAAATAGGCGTATACACCTAAAGACTAAAATTAGACTGTAGAATAATTTGGTTCCTTCTAGGGTTAGTTATGGTAGTGAAACTTGGACACTTTGTAAACAGGATAACAGGAAACTAGATGCTTTTGATTCCAAATGCTTGCGCAGTATCTTGGGCATTAGGTGGTTCAACTTTGTAACTAATGATGAGGTTAGGCAAAGGAGCTTGCAAACTCCTTTAAGCAGCATATTGTGCAGAGAGAGACTCCGCTGGTTTGACCATGTTGCCCGTATGGATAATTATAGATTGGCGAATAGAGTTATGAAAAGTGAGCCTAAAGGCTTCAGAAAGAGGGGGAGACCAAGGATGAGGTGGGCAGACAATGTCAAACAGGACCTTATTAGAATTGGTGTGCAGTGGCCAGATGCATCAGATGTAGCTCAGGACAGACTTGCTTGGAGAACTAAATTACACGGTCTGGTTGGACCTCCGTAGCCCATGGCTGCTTGATGATGATGACGACGACGACGACGACGATGACGATGATGATGATGATGATGATGATGATGATTACGGCTTTGAAATCGAAAATGACGACACAATGGCAAACGATCTGAGTCATATGTCACAATTAATAAGCTTCCAGTTCTTCCTCTCAGCAGTCAGTGTTACGTTCTAGGTAGTCCTATAAGACCACGCCTTTCTCTCAACACATTTTGAATGATTTTGTCCTCCATAACTGCATTGTAACTGACACGGAGCAGCTTCTCAATAGTCACGCTATCCGCTACCAGGAAACATTCATCCTTCAGAGAGACAATCGCACCAAACTTCACTTTCTCACTGGCTGTCACCCAGCCAAGTGTAAGAATGTGACATATGAGGCATACGTCACATTCATCAGACTGTCAGTTCACCTACCTTCAATCCATACTCTAATTCATTATCAAAATAATTCATTTTTGACTTTCACTTACACACTTCCCTTCACATAATTTTCAAATAAGTTTAGCTTCCGCGCAATTAACTCATTTCCTCGCTTTTTGCAACCTCACATTTTTTACACATCCTCACACCTAATAGCTAACGTAATTAAATTCTTGCCTTACCTAAAAACACTATGTAAATGATGTTCCTGGATTCATAACTTAACGTACGAAGTGTCATTATTTCGGTGACGATAGTTTATCAACAAACGCTGTAAATGTCTTCAATTTCATCTTAAGTCCCCTCCCCATAAATTACAAAATAATTATGAACAGTGCAGATCATCATTCAAACAGTCACAGCATAAAAACCCGTACTCGTACTAAAGTTAGGATTCTTGGATAAAATTCCACTGGTACAGCCGTGGTTTTCTTAATTTAGAGACGATGCCTTATTACAATTGAGATGTATAGTATTAAAAAAGTCGTTAATTTTATCAGTCAAAATGGAAAATATTGCCTTTCGGTTATTTTTAAATATTGAGAGCTAAGATCCATTGTTAGGGTGAAACGTCCTTTCAGTAACCTTCAACTTGCTAGCAACAAATTTTATTGCAAAATTGTGAAATAATTCTTTCACTTTTATAAAATTAAGCAAATAATACTTCCATACATTTGAGCAAATATTTTATCATTATTTTTATTTATTGAAATTATAAAAAAAGGGTTGAAGCCACTTAGAACTTTAATCCACAACCTTTTCAATCGACTGTTAATAATAAATATGCAAATTGGTAATATGTAAAGTTTCCTATACCCCTTTTTTGACTCATTGGTTCCAGTGAGAAGATAAAACCTTACTTTTATTAATCTTCGAAGGAATCGTGTTGAATAATGCTTTACTTATTATAATTAATATTTTTATAGTTTTCGCACAACGTAGAAGGCCAATGATGTGTTAAGAAATGTTGAATCCAGTTGTAAATGGAAACATTATTTGGTATAGAATTACATCGTCTGCATAAGAGCAGAAAAATAGGTTATAAATATTTAGAATGAAAATTTTCTTGTACAATCACAATATTTTTTTGATTTAATATATACTGTAAATGTATTAGAGAATTTCTACATTATTCAATAGGAATCTAACTTCGAAGCTCTATAACTTCTAAAATATGCATTTAATGGAAAAATGTGACTGAAGATAAATTAAAAATCATAATCAAATCTGTTTAAATCTCGTTTTTCAAAAATATTCGCTCAGTAATTAAAAAGGTATGGAACCTGTAAAATGCGAGTTCTTCTAAAGTTAAGGTTAATTAAATTTATTAAGTTTTTAGTAAATTTTATTGTTTTATGAAAACATTCACAATAGTCTAATATTGAAATAATCGTTACTCAGGTCTCTAAAATGTATATTTATTATATTAAATAGTTAAAAAAATACTTATTTTAAATTTTTATTTTTGAGGTAAATTCTTATGACGCTTAACTTGTGAAATATTTCAGCTTCTATAACTAGTTTAAATACTGAACCAATGTTGTTGAAAATCGAGATTTTAATAGATTTAATTATAATTTTTAATTTATCATCAGTCAGATGTTTCTATTAAATACATGTTTTAGAAGTTGTAAAGCCTGGATTTTAACGTATAACATATGCGATTTTAACGTATGCGTTGTCAAAAAAAAACATTTTGACAACGCATACGTTTAAATTGACGCTTTAATATAGAATGTCCTACAAAAATATTAAAAAATTTCGAAAGTATGCATTTAATAGAAAACTCTGGCTAATGGTAAATTAAAGATTATAATTACATCTATTTAAATCTCTATTTTTCCACAATATTCGTTCAGTAAAAAAGATGATTTGCGCATTTCTCT
Source organism: Ryuthela nishihirai (assembly GCA_038380435.1). Taxonomy (NCBI): domain Eukaryota; kingdom Metazoa; phylum Arthropoda; class Arachnida; order Araneae; family Heptathelidae; genus Ryuthela; species Ryuthela nishihirai. The sequence continues at coordinate 18,863,770 of JAWZYU010000011.1, forward strand.
CAGAAAATATAGAAGATGGTTTTATACTGTTTCCCCCCAAAAAAATAAACCAAGTTTAGAAAACGGGTTCTTAGAGTGAAAAAATAATTTGACCTGCAGTCTGCCAATTTCTTTTCCTGTTTTTATTATCTCACAGGAAAAACTCATTGCATCGAAAGGGATTTTAATGTGAACATTGCCATGACCCATCTCGAAGGTGCATTACGAAGAAATAAAGGCTTTATAAGAATACATTGCTAAACAATCTTTACCATCTCATATCTCTTCTCCTTTTTTTCCTCTTCCTATTTTCAATCTTTTTTGTTTTGTTGATCTTTTTTACAACGTTTTATCAAATCAGACACACGGAAGAGTTTTCTTTAATGCGTGAATGTCACATTCAATTTATCTTTACAAGCAAAGAATCCTGAAGAAGAATCTTGAAAAACTTTAGTTGAATCTTCTCTTTTTGTTGTGGCCTGAAGCATCTTCTTTGGAGAAGCGTTTCGGACTTAGAATGAATAAAAAAAAGAACACGTCAAAACTGATTTATACTTAAATGTCTAGAATATGTTCTCTCTGCGAGAGAAATAATGTTCGAAAAAAATATGAATAAAAAATACTGAAAGAGTTTGTTAATAACTAAAGTGAATCAAAACAAAAAATAATTGTGACATAAAGAGCCCGAGTCCATCAATCATTGTTTTTTTTCTATCTAACTTTTCGCTTATTATTTTGCATTGTTTTGAAATTGAGTAAGAGATGGTTACTTATAGAACATTTTCTGGACAAATAGGACAGAAAAGAATCCTAGAAGCTACTGCTGGCTTGTACAGGCTTTCTCGCACAAGCTCTGCGAAGACCGCAGTCACTGCCGACCACTACATCAGTTAGAGCTAACTCAACATACGAAGTTTACCTTGCTGGAACAGTCGCTAACTCCTTGACCAATATACCAGTTAAGGCTTATTATACTACAGGCATATACGTATTCTAGTGGTAGCATGCTGGAATTTGTCACTTGATGTGGGTCGGATAGAATGTTAAGCCGTGGCTCTATGTCCATGAGAGCTATATCCTCTACTCGCGGGTGGTCTTGATGGGAAACTTCCATCTGTATCCTAAAAGCTGTCCAGTGAATCCCTTCCCCAAGAATCTTTGATGTCATGGGGTCTTTGTGATTTCGCCATTTAGCCAACTGTGAGCTCAGTTGTGGGCAAAAAACAACAACAACAACCCATATCAGGTAAAATCTAAGCAGCACTTTTTTTTAACACAATTGGCTAAAGGACCAAATCACAAAAACCCCAAGGGTTCAGAGAATCTTGTAGAAGTGATCCACTGTATAGCTGTTAGGGGACAGATGGACGTTTCCCGGAGTGTGTACAGGGCACAGCTTAATGTCCCATCAGTCTCACAGCGGCCTTTCCAATCCCATCGGTATATCCTTGGTACAGGGTAGTAGTGTCACAAGCCGCCTGGCACACCCGGAAGTGACGTCATAGACCGCCGCCCACGCTGGCGTCGGGGGCTTATTTTTTGGGAGGGGGTCGACTAGAAGTGTGTTCCCCCTGGGGAGGGCTTAATTTTTTGGGGGGCTTAATTTTTGTCTTCCTCCCACGTGCCTGCCGTTCTAGGGATGGCTTAACGATCGGAAGTGTCGCACACGCAGGAGGGGGGATGGGCTTCCTCCCCCACACGTGTGCTGGAGATGGTGAGGGCTTAGCAATGGTCGCCCAAGTTGGCGGGGGAGGGCTTCCTCCCCCATTTGCCACACGTATGCTTGTCTGTGGGAGACGTCCTAGGGACGACTTCCACCCCCATTTCTTACCCCCACGCGTATCAGAGACTCTCAGCATTTGTCTGGTGCTTGCGGCAGTATGGTGCCCGTTGTCGGAAACCGCACACGCAGGCGGGAACTGAATGTTAAAAAAAACGGATGCCACTGGCGGGAGGACTCGCGAGCGTGGAAGACGGACTAGGGAAGGTTTCACTCCCCCATTTCCGGTTACACAGAATCTTTCTTGGTCGCCCACACAGGCGGGAACGGAATGTTAAAAGAAAACGGACGCCACTGGTGGGAGAACACGTGACCAGCGGCTGTGGGAGACGGCCTAGGGAGGTTTGACTCCCCCATTTCCTGTTACACAGATTCTTGCGCATCCTGAAAATGACCATTGATGGAATCCGCCCACTCAGGTAGAAACGGTCACGAGGCGGGAACGAAATTTTTAAAAAAATGAATGCCATTGGCGGGAGGTGGGAGGTGGATGGACCCGCGGATGCGCATTGAAGGGGTTTATAAACTCCTGCACGGCCCAGTAAGCGTCATTCCGTCATGGAGCTGCCCTATGATGAGAGACTTGCCACTTTAAGCAGGATCCAGGGAGAGCTCGACGATACCTTACACCGAATTCAGATGGAATTTTCTATGCCTCCCGTGGAGAGAGCCTGTCCATACCCTGGGCCATTGAGTACCTCAGAGCCTGCCGATGCACTGGGTGATTCCCCTGGTCAGCTGATGGCCTCCACCACAGCGAGCGGAGATGTGCCCCATAATTGGCGCCTCAGCCTGAATAGGCGCCGTCAGCAGCAGCAGCAGATGCACAGAGGTCCCGCATCAAAGCGTCAGAGACCCGAAGGAGATGAGGCCAGTGTCCCGCTACACGCCGCCACTTCAGCATCTTCCGCGCCTGCGCACGACATTGTGCAGGCGAGTGCGTTTCCCGGCTACATTGTGACGTGATCCAGCAGTTTCAGGTCCGCCAAATACAAGGCGATTTTTACGTCCCACACAGTCCGAATGACCAACTTCGACCGTGAGGAGCCACTAAAATTCATGGACACCCTTTTGTCTGTTCAGCAGCAAATACTCGACGAACTGTTACCAGCAGAGGAGTTCTTTCACGTGCGGGTCTGTGTGTGTTCCAAATGCCTCTGGAACCCCATCAACCTGCCATTGACCACCCATAATGAGGTCACGGCAGAAAAATTCATGTCGTCCATCGAAAAAGTGCTAAATTCCAATGAAGCAGTGGGCACTGGCGAAGATTTATTCTTCGACTTTGCTGCCACTGATTTGGAACGTTCCGGAGGTGCACGTGACAACCCCGGACCACGCCACTGACCATGCTGCAGACCTCTGGTGGACCTGGCTGCATTCAATGCAAGGAAAACCACCGTAATCACCATCATCAACGATGACAACCTGTACCTCGCCCGGAGCCTCGTCGGTCATGCCCTCTGTCTGAAGTAGAAGGGAGTGATGACACAGGGTGTCTACAAGTATATCTGTAACTTCCGACATCCGTGTCAACGTGACGAGGCACAGGTCCTTCATCGCGAGGCTGGGATCCCGGAGGGCAAGTGCGGGTTGCCCAAACTCCACACATTCCAGCTGTTCCTGTACCCCGAATACCGGATCATCGTGTTCGGGGCTCAGGACGATATCCGTGTCATCTTCGCCGGAAAGCAGGAGGCACCTAACAACATCTTCCTCCTGCACGACGCCGGTCACTTCTCCGTCGTCACCAGTCCGGCGGGATGCTTCTGGGCGATAGATTTCTGTGTCCCGTGCCTCAAGCCTGTGCACAACAAACTTCACATCTGCAAAGGTGTCTGCCATTCGTGCCTGATGGCAGACTGTGGGAAAAGGGGGGCATCTATTTATTGTGACCTGTGCTGTAACTACTTCAGAGGTCAACAGTGCCTGACCACGCATTTTTTAAATGGCACCTGTGCAAAACGGCACCGGTGCCTCGACTGTGGGGAGACCTACGAAATCTCCATCGATCCACCTCATCAGTGTGTGAAAGTGGCCAAAGAATGTGAAGTCACAGGTCGCCGTTTCTATTTCAACATAGAAACGTTGGAAGAAGCAGACGGAGTGCTGACCCCCATTCTGTGCATCGTCACCTACGAAGAAGGTGACAGTGTATATGAAGAGTTCCCCCACACGGATTCCTTTATGGAATGGTTGCTGGCTGTCGTCAACGGTAAGCCTAAATTTAGAGATGTTACTTTGCTCGCACATAACGGTAGAGGATTCGATTTTATTCCGATTCTAAATTACCTCTATCGTAAGTGCCTGAGGCCGGAATTGATTTTTAATGGCAACAAAATTCTTCTGCTTAATTTACCTGGCTTCAAAATCAGGTTTATCGATTCTCTTTCTTTCATTCAGACTCCTCTTAGATCTTTCCCATAAACTTTCGGCATCACCGATGTCAAAAAAGGTTTCTTCCCCCACGCTTTTTGTACACGCCAAAACTTTAATTATTCTGGTCCCATCCCCAATCCCCATTATTTTGAACTACAGCACATGACCCCAGGAGAAGCTTCAGCGTTCCATCAGTGGTACGGAACAGTGCAGGGGACACTGGGATTTCAAATCTGAAATGATTGTGTAGTGTAAATCTGACGTGCACACTTTAATGCGAGGTTGTGAGAGCTTCCGAATGGAATTTTTAGGGATGACTGGGGTAGACCCTTTTTCTAAAATCACTCTCTCTTCAGCTTGTCTGCAGATCTACAGACAGAAGTTCATGCCCGAAGGAGTGATTGTCATTTATCCTTCGAACGGTTATTCCTCACGCGACCGACAGAGTAGGAAAGGCCTTGCCTGGTTAACCTACATAGCAGAGACCAAGAATCTCACCCTACAGACAACGCGCTCTGCAGAGGGTGAAGCCAAAATGGGCCCTTATTTTTTGGGCGGTCTGTGTAGGGAGACCAAGCAGGCTCTGGATTTTGTGGGATGTTATTTTCACTCCTGTCCCGAATGCTACAGTCCCGGCATTACTCACCCTCTCACAGGTCAGCCCATGGTTCTAAATTATTTAAGAACCCTGGACAGAGAGCAGTGCATTCGCCAACTTTTACCTGATTACAGGTATATGAAGAGTGGCTGGGAGCACGATTTCGACCTGCTACTCAAAACAGGTCCCACCGCTGCACACATTTATCAGCAGACAGAAGAGGTAAGGATAATTAGCGGGCGCTCCTTCCTCTACGGTGGGAGAACCGAGACATTCTCCTTGTTTTGTGACATGAAGGTCGAAAATTGTGACGTGAAATACTTGAACGTGAACTCACTTTATCCCGCGATTTGTATGAGGGTCAACACCCCAGGAGGATCACCGAAAATTTTGATTACAACCCAGATGCATATTTCGGTATCATACACTGCATGGTGCTTCCTCCTACAGACCTCTACATCCCCGTACTCTCCTACCGTTTTCGTAACAAACTGTTGTTCCCTCTGTGCAGCACTTGTGCAGAATTAGCACAGGTTGACCCATGTACTCACACCGAAGCACAGAGAGCTCTCACTGCCTGTGTCGCTGGAATTATATAAAGCAGTCCGTGAAGGCTACAAAATTCTCAAAAATCACGATGTTTGGTACTATTCGGAAAATATTTGTTACACCGCCCAGGACCCCGGATTATTTGGAAAATACATCAACACGTTCTTAGAAGCCAAACAAAAATATTCAGGTTTCCCTTCAAGCGTCAACATAGACGATGAAAAAGCAAAATTCTGTGAAGATTTCTTTCAGGCAGAAGGGGTGAGAATTAACCCACAGGAAGTTGTGTATAACGGGACTAAAAAGTTTAGGAAAAATATCTCTCAACAGCTTGTGGGGAAAGAGGTGTCGGAAGATTTTTCTAGACCTGTGTCCCATATCATCGACGACCCGATATTGGATTTAGCGAACGATCGCTCCAAAATTTTTACTGACCTTCATGCGGTCAATTCGGATCATATCCTAGTGACCTACAGACCCGCAAAAGAATTCACCCCCACCAACCCGAAAGGAAACGTCGTCATTGCCTCTTTTGTCACTGCATAGGCGAGGCTCGTTCTATTAGACGTGCTTTCCAAATTAAAGCAGCGAGCCCTCTATGCCGAAACGGATTCGTGCATATTTAAAACTTCACCCAGCGACACATTCATTCCAGAGTCCTCCGATTTTATGAATTATTTTGAAAATGAGATTACCAATCAGTACTATAGATCGGTACCAAAACCACTATAGATCGGTACCAAAACCACTATAGATCGGTACATCTCCATAGCCCCGAAAAATTACATCCTGGAACTTTCGAACGGCGAAACTATCACCAGGGCGGCGAAACTATCACCCAGGGGGTACGGCACTTCCGGTCGACCCCATCCCAAAAATTAAGCCCCCGACACCAGCGTGGGCAGCGGTCTATAACATCACTTCCGGGTGTGCCAGGTGGCTTGTGACACTACTCAGGGTTGGAATCTACATTTTACAAGACTGACGCGTTACCGATTGAGATAAACGCCGCAACCATTTGATATGTTGGTTGTAATCTTGAGTAAGAGAAGGTCACTAATTATGTAAATTATTGGTATCATAAGTTGTTGTTTATTTGACTCAGGTAATGCAACGCTTTTCCTTCGCGAACCGTAAAATTTCCAAACTGAACGTGATGTTATAATAGTAATCTCTAAATTAGATTTTCTGCTATACTAATATCATTGCTTTAGAAAAGAAAAAAAATGTCTTGGGATAACATTCATAAAAATAAATAGCAAAATCTTTATTTGTTTTATAATTCCAATTAGAAATGAAAATAATTATTATCGAAGTATATTTGAAATGGAAAACAAAATCATTTCCAGCATCCCTAAGGAATTCCTCCTCTCCGTGTAGTCGGACAACCATGCCTTTCTACATTGGACGTGTAAAAGCATGACAGCAAAAAGATTTCTGAAACGTTATTGTTCTTTCTTTTTATTAAGATGTTAAAGGTTTTAATAAAATCATGCTTTTGTCCTACAATAAATTAACAAAAAGTCAAGTTGGCCATAACATAAGTTGTTGCTGCAACCAGCTGAACCACATCGATTTAGATTGCTGAAACGATTTCAGTGAGGGTACAAGCTTTTGACAGCATTGAGACAGCAAAGAAATTGAAGGTAACTAGGTGCCACAGAACAGAAATTGAAGAAGACACGATGCCAAAGCGCGGATATCAGAGGTTACATGGCAATGTTGAAGAGAAATCAGAAGTAACACATTTTGGTCAACAGAAAAATCGATGTTAACAAGTTGCCACAAAGAAGAAATAATGGTACCATAACTGGGCAAACAACGTGACACATCAGACAGTAAGCCAAAGCACAGAAAGGTAGAAACATCATTCCACAGCAGAAATATATATTCAAATCAGATTTCTGTAGTAGCTGAGGATACAAAGGGTTTAAATAATTAGCTTAGAGACCATGTGAAGTTGAGTTGACCACTCCGAATCAGGGTGAAAAACATGAATAAAACGTGTCCATGGATGTCTCGACCAATAGACTACATGAATTGGCAGACCTTGTCCTGCATAGTAAGATGCGGGGGTTGCTAAGTCGGTAGCGCGCCAGGCTCGTAATTTGCAGTTCCTAGGTTCGAGTTCCAGCTGGGCCTGCATTGAGATTTGGTCAGTAGGTGATATGGCCGTCGGATGGGACGTTAAGCCATGGCCAAAGTGCGGGAGAGCCATACCCTGTGCACGTTAAAGAACACGCTGTATGGTCTTAATGGGAGGCTACCATCTGTCCCCTACCCCCAAACTTATTTGATCTCTTGGGGTCTTTGTGACCTAGCCATTTAGTCCCTTGCATGTGAAAAAGTGCCGCTCAGAGGTAAAACAACTCAAGCTGCATAGTAAAGTATCACAGGAGATGCCATTAGACATGGGAATGAACATGGGAATGATGCCGTAGACATGAAATAGTAAGCTGAAAAAATTTAGTTTCAACATGAGTGGTATTCGAACCCATGCTTCCTAATGACATGACAGGCATGCTAACCAATACACCATCAGCGGCTAACCTTTTCATTCAGCTAAAATCCCATGTCCAAGTGGTTAGCGTGCTTGGTTTCTGATCTAAGGGACCTGGGTTCGAGCCACGGGTAAGGCATGGCTGTTTGTATCGTTTTTCTGCTGAGGGCCAGCCATCCTCTCTGACCTTCTACTATGGCATATAAACTGACAGGCTCCTGTCAGACCTCTGTGGCAAGCAGCTGCTTGAGGGGGTATTTTTTTTATAATGTGATATATAAAATTTCCCGCATATTATTTGATTCGCACTTGGCGCCATCTATGTCGGGGAATGGATAACCGAGTTGCCTCTTGTGATAGAATATAATATTTGTCCCTCACGTTCATGGTGTTAAATCAATAATTCAGTAGTAAATTATCACAGGAGATGTAAATTATCACAGGGGATTCATGAAATAGGGAGCCGAAAAAAGTTTTTTTTTGGCTAACTATTTCATTACCTATTTCTTATTTTTTAAGCTAACTGTTTTAAGATTCCTTCTCCGTTCTCTCCGAAAGAGAATATTTCCCTTTAAAAGGTACTAACCTTCTGCACCAGAAGAATAGGTTAGGTTGTTCTACCTCTGAGACACTTTTTTTTCACACAATTTGCTAAATGGCCAAATTACAAGGACTCAGAGAAGGTTGGTGGAAGGGGAACCACTGGACAGCTATTGAGAAACAGATGTTAACCTTCCAACAAGACCATCCAGCGTGTTCTTTAACTTGTACATGGTATGGCTCTCCTGCACATGAAGACTCACGAAATAGGTAGTTCTTGAGAATATGCTTAACGCATAGAATATGCTTAAAACTGTCCGTCGGATGGGGATTAACGTCCCATCCGATGGACGGCGGTCTTTCCAAGCTCATCGATGTCCCCTATTGACCGAGGGCAGAGATTGAATTTTGCGGAGATAAATCTCAGTGCTGGCCCAGCTGGGACTCAGAAATGGGACTGCAGATTATGAGCCTGGTGCGCTACCGACTGAGAAGGAGGCTACACTTTAGGTGCTTGGCATGGTCAGTTCAACGTGTCATATGCTATTAATACACAGTTATCTCTCCACTGTTTCTATAGCTACCAGACTTAACGAGTACGTATATGAACTGGAATACATATATAATTCTCAAGCAGCCATATGGCACAGAGGTCAAACCAAACTCTGTAATTTAGTCGACTAAACACCTCTATTTTGAGTTACTACAGCTGTATTTGTCTACAGGCTTTCACTTTTTTATCTACTTTTAGTCACATTATTCTTAACTCTGTTCACTAATCTGTAATTCTGAATGAGAGCAACATAGCCAAACAAACGCAGTCTCTCTCCGAAAAAGATTATTCTCAAAGATGATTGCTTTAATTGGAATATACATGAATATGAACTGAAAGATACATTTTGTTTCGGAAGATGTATTTTTAGCAGATGTATTTTCTCTCACTAGTTATTCAAACACACAAATCCTATATTTATCTAACATACTATTCACAGGTGTATATATCTGTGAGATCCTGTTGTTTCAAGAATAATGCTTACCGTTGATACTCGGCGTGTTCGCTTAAAATAATGTCATGCCTCTTGATGTGGACTGGTCGTGTGCACTAAATTGGAAGGTGCCTTCTGGACAAGAGTCTTCAATTACAATCAACTACATTTACAATGACTAATTCTATGATATAATGCTTAAAGACACTAATAGAGGATGATTGTTCGGCGGCCAGTAGCTCAGCGGTCAGATCACCTGACATGTTATCAGGACGTCGTGGTTCAGATCCCATTCGGATAATGACAATTCTTCCTCTATATTTAACCTACTACCAATAGATGTATATCTGTGAGATCCTATTATTTCAACACAAACCTCTGGCTGTAAGCCTGAAACCATAGGTTGTGGATCGAATGATTAAGCAAATGTAGTGTTAATCTCTTACTTCTACTAGATGGAACTATCTGTTAGAGATCGGAAGATTTCTGGCAAATAGAAGGCATACGGATGATGAAATGGAAGTTGAGAAGCAAGTAATATTTGGCCAACTGGATGAGAAGTAGTATTGTACTAACAAGGGAAGTGATGACAAACCCAGTTAATGTGGTGTCCTGAACATTTTCTCAGGGAACAACCTCATGATGTGAGGGTATCGAGAAAATGCTGAACTTCCTAAAATTAAAGTCGGTTAAGTTAAAAGATGACCATTTCACCTCTGCAGCGCTAGCAGTAGACATATAAGTGATAAGCACATATTAATGTGCCTTAATGACCCATAAAGATGACAAATTGAATTAAAGGTAGAATTTGAATTTTTTAATGTATGAAAAAAGAATGTAGTAACTTACAACCGGCTACTTCTCGTTCTAATTAACTGAGTAGCTAATGAACAGTGTGAAATTTCTTCACTATTTATCTTCATATATATTTTCAGAATAATGAGTCCACCCATTTAAAATATTATTTGATTAGTTTCCATAAGCACATAATTCTTTAACCATCGTAAGGAATTTTAATTTTACATTCAAGAAATCCGATCGCTTATCTTATTGAATCACTGAACATCTAGTTCTTTATCTGAATGATTTAAAGAACCTCTTAAACCCTGCGAAACGACAAGTAAATTGAAGTTAGCCACGTATACGTCTAAACAGAGCTCCTTCGTTAACGGTCTTTAAACTGCTCTGTCAAGGAAAATAGTCAAGTCAAAGCTTGGAGACATTGAGCCGTCAGGGGCTGGTCGTCTCTTGCAAGCAAGTAACGGGTAGATCTATTAAGTCCAATTATGGATAATGACGCTTGACGTAATGGTGGCCACTTCCGGCTAAACAGCCCTCGTTCTAGGAATAGAGTATTTGCGCAATGAGGGGTATATGTCTCTGGATGAGCGGAAACTATTATTTGAAGGGCAGAAGCTTCACGAGAGACGATAAAGCGACACTAAACGGTGTCAAAGTTGGTTTCATATGTCGAGAAAATATTTTGAAACCTTTTTTTATCTTGTTATTTTATCGGAAAACTAATGTAGGCATGTTGTTTAGGATTAAAAACTGTTGGGTGGTCCGCATATGTGGATGAAACATTTTGTTTTTCTATGTCGTATTGCGGAGAATTAAAACACATAAACTATAGGATAAGTTAAGTTTATATTTACTAGATTATATACTTTAGACTTACTAAGTATAGGACGGGCTAAGCGGTTGCGCGCCGGACTCACAATCTGTAGCTTCCGAGTTTCGAGTCTTACCTGTGCTTGCGTTGAGATAATCTTCTTTGAGTTCTTAGGGTCCTTGTGACCTGGACATTTACCAATTGTGTACAAAAATGACTTCTCAGAGGTAAAACAACCTAACTTAATTAGACTTAGTATGCATCTGAAAACTGAAGACTTTACTACCTAAAAACGTTGAGGTTGGCCATTTGGTAGTACATTTTGCTCGTAACTTAAATTTCACAATTTCAATTCTAGTCCTTGAGAATGTTGCAATTTTTTTTTCTGTCTTCAAAAAGACCACTCACTGCACCTCAATGATTATCTCATCAGACTTGTTTATATAACGAAAAGGTCTTTCTCTTCGCAGGGTCTCTAACATCTACAGAAGGCAGAGCACAGAAGGTTCTCTAGCGAGTGGATGGTGGTTTCGTGGCAACTCCCTCAAGATGTAGTGCTGTCTAGTATAGGGGAACATCGGGATTGCCACACATTACTAGTTGTACATTTTGTTCCTACGAATCCAGAATAACAGGCTGTCAGTTGAATATTGACAAGATTAACGCGAAACTCCCCTGAATATAAATACTCGAATACAGAATTCACCTGAATATAAATGCTAGAATACAGAATTCGCTTAAATATAAATGCTAGAATGCAGAATTCACTTGAATATAAATGCGTGATGAGTGTTTTCGAAGCAGAATAGACTGCTTTCATTTGTAGGGTGGAAAGCTTAACGGAGGTGCCAAAGTTCTGCTTAGAAATCAAGCAAAAGGAAAGATTTTGATCTTTAATAATACATTTATATGCATTTGCTTTACGTTGGTTTGTGTAACAGAAAATATTACTAAACTTCCTTCTAGTCAGTGTTTCTATCTGGTCCTAGAATGAGAAGCTCAAAATTTTCGTACTGTTATAACTTCTCAAAGGCAACTGGCTTTCCAGATTCTTTTGCGATATTTCTACAAAACAATGAACAATGTATGCTTTTATTTAATAAACTTCGGATAATTTTATTCCCAAACTTCCATCTAATATTTTACAGATAATAGTTACAAAAGAATGACTGAACAAACGTTCTGACTAGAGATAAAATCAATTCTATAGTGGAGCTGGTCGTGTATACAGAATAACACAAACAGCTCCGAGTTTGGGCTAGCTCGAGTTAAATCGTAAATAAAATATCCTGTATTGCTTATAATTTTTAAAAAATACGAAAAAGAAAAGAAATAAAGTTTTTTATTTTAATTATTATTTCAATTTTTAATTAATCTCTAGCAATTTAGGTTAATAAGCACTAGGCTCTGATAGGGGGGGAAACCGCTTGAGAATACTAGTAACTAGAATAGAGGGGAAAATATTAAACATTTTTGTAACATGATTGTTTCGAGAAATGTCTCGAAGATTACTAAAATGTAAGAAATTTTTTATACCGGAACAGTTATCCAGTCACTTCTCCCACTTCTTTACTTTTTTTCTAGATCCGGGCCTTAATCACCATTCAGATTTGAATTTTTTTTTCTTCAGAAATACTGTTACTCTCACTAAATATATACCTTTATCATTTATAATTTATTTACGCAAGAATTTTAAATTTCTACAGATCAATTCTAGCATTATTTTCCTCCTAAAAATGAAGATTAAAATTTTCTTCAAATAATTCTTATTATTTTGAAGATTTTAACAGCTTATAAATACAAAGAATTAATAAAAAATGTTTGTCTGTCCATATGTCTTACGATGTGTGGGATATAGATTTTTCTTTAATTGGGCTTGGAGGGTCTGTCATTTACCCACTTAGTTGTATTTTAATTCTAACTATCCTTGTCGCTCATGGCGCCATCTATGGTCAGGAAATGTACCATCCAATATTGCTCAATATATAGATGTTAAATCATGACGTCACTTCCGCAAAAACGTTAATAATGCAACACTCTATCAATAATATATTCACAAATTTCCTGTTGATATAATTTAGGAAATAATATCTGAATAATCATTTCTTAAATTATGTCAACGGGTAACTTGTGAATTTATTATTGATTGATTCTTGCATTAATAACGCTTTAGCGGAAGTGACTTCCTTATTTAACATCAATATATTGAGTAATATTTGATAAGTTGCCTTTATTGATTAAAGATGGCGCCTTGAGCGACACAGTCAGTGATAGTTAAAGTCATAACTAAGTGATTAAATGACAGAGCTGATGATAGCATAGATGTTAGAACAACTGGCATATAACAGGAAGGTGTGGATTTGAATCCCGCTCATCGGCGAAATTAATTTTTTTCCACAAAATTATGTCAACAGTGAATTTATTATTGATTTAGTCTTAATTCAGTTTCACTCATTCATGAAGATCTGATCGAAAAATGTTTCACTTCTTTTGCATTATACATAATACAGAACAAAATGACTGTAACTGAATTATGTAAATAGTATGATATGTTACTTTATCAACCAATCTATTCGAGTATTCGGTGAAATTGATATTCAAATTATTGATGTCAGAAATGAAACAGAGCAGCATTGAACAGTGCATGGGAGGAAACTGAGGTAATGAAATAGAGAGATCATAATCCGTTGGCTGATTCATCCATCAAATACTTATCAGTCAATCAATGATATAAGAGCAAAGGCCATTGATTGATTCCTCAGGGATTTACAAGTAATTGATAGCTTAATCAACCTATGATCTATCAAAATCGTTGATGTGTCAACTGTGCAGTCTGTATGTTTCAATTGCTTCCTTGCATTAACCTTCCACTGAAGCAAATGTGCCAATTGCTTGCATACATATTTCTCCAAGGAAGCAAATGCGTTAATGATTCCATGCATACTTTTCCACTGTAGCAAATGTATTTATTGTTTCCATGCATACTTTTCCACTGTAGCAAATGTATTTATTGCTTCCATGCATACTTTTCCACTGTAGCAAATGTATTTATTGCTTCCATGCATACTTTTCCACTGTAGCAAATGTATTTATTGTTTCCATGCATACTTTTCCACTGTAGCAAATGTATTTATTGTTTCCATGCATACTTTTCCACTGTAGCAAATGTATTTATTGTTTCCATGCATACTTTTCCACTGTAGCAAATGTATTTATTGCTTCCATGCATACTTTTCCACTGTAGCAAATGTCTTAATTGCTTCCATGCATACTTTTCCACTGTAGCAAATGTCTTAATTGCTTCCATGCATACTTCGCCACTGTAGCAAATGTCTTAATTGCTTCCATGCATACTTCGCCACTGAACCAGAATATTAGCAAACATAATAATTTATTTTTTAATTATTGATTTTTTTTATTATATTAAGTTTGGCTAATTACTGTTTTGGCTTTTGTATTTGAAGAGGTTAATTCACTTTACTTCAAAAATATTTCCATACAAAGTATGAAAAAAATGGAACGATAGAGGCACTATTTTGGAGTTATTGCGAAACAAACCCATGAATGGAAGATACCGAAAGATCCATTGAAATCAAAAACTTCACTTCTGTCGGTAAATATGACTGATTGAAATACTAGGAACATGTTTGGGATAATGTTTCAAGCTAACTGTATTAAATATCGCCTTATATAGCATAGTCTTTATTATATACATTCATAATGTGGGTGTACACTTTGCAGAAAAATGAGTTTTACCTTTAAGGAAATGCTTTGAAATTAGAGATGCAGCATGTGTGATGACGCATTGGTTGGTAAAAGAAAAATACTATTATAATATTAGAATCTTCGTATGTTGTGTGTAGGAGGAAATGTTTCGCAAAAGAAATGTTTATTTAGCTCACTATTCAACTATTTTGTTTTTATATTTTGAGCACAATGATATTTGCAGTTAGAAGGCGCAAAAGAAATGTCGCCAACCACAGTTGAGTTACAATTTATGATTGCACAGCAGTACAAATGAGATATTTTTATCCGCAAGGTTAAGAGACGGGAAGTGGAAGATCTAAGCATTACTCGTTGTTATATCGCACGGAATTATGCCAAGAACAACTAAGCAGTGGTTCTCAACCACTGTACTGAGGCATACACAAAGAAAACATTGAAAGTACACAAAAATACTCTCGAAATTAATAAAGAAAATTTTTAAATATACATCACATGGACAATGATGTTATAACTACCAAAGGTATATTCATTTGCTTCAGTGGAAGGGTGTCCGAAAGATATGGGAGGGATTCGAGAACCAATATGTTAGAAGACAATATACCTATTCAAGAAAGTAATACTTAATTAAAAGCGTATCTGAAATAGATTTAAACATCAATAGTGAATTCCAAAGAGATGTTATTGAATTTTTTAGTGTAACATTTCCTGATCGTAAAGAAGAGGATAAAAAGGGTGCGCGAGCCTCTTGCCCTTTTTATCCTCGTAATTTCTCTTCGAAAATATATTGTAAGCAGGGGTTTGGGTAAAGATGTCTTGCACCAGTGGCCGACGTCACTTTGCTACGACGCTGGGAGATTATTATTTTCTCACTTGTGATGGTAGCTAGGCGTAAACTGGAAGGAGAGCTGTGTACCAATCCCTAGTGATGATGCACAGAACCGACCAGGTCTAGCACCTAATGTCCGACCCCGCCTTCTCGTGGTGCAGGCCGTTAGTACCTTTCAAAAGAGATATTCTCTTTTGGAATGGAAAGGAAGGGGAGGACTGCCAGTTCAGTATGGCCTACTGATCTGGTCATCTATGGCCAATTTTTTTCTTTTTTTTCAAACCTGCTGAGGAGTGGTCAACTTCACAGGATCCTGGTGCTGACCATTTATACCTGCTAGACTGGACTTGTTTATGGATTCGAGCTGGATTATGGATCCTGGACTTGCTGCACTGGTGGGCCTATCTTGAGGGAGAATCTGCCGCTGTGTTTTCTGTTTATTTCTGGGTTGCCAGCCCTAAGTGAACAGAGGCATGGGATACCTTATGTCAGCTGGTGGATAATCCTAATCAGAGGCCAACGCAGGTACCTGAACCTTACTTAGCTAATTGGGCATCGTCAAGCCTAAACTGGAGTAATGTGTCTTAGGCAGGCCATATGGCTCTTGAAAAAGTCCACTTGAAAAGGTGGTGCTTGAAGTTCCTACCAGCATCGGTGACTTCAACCTTTAGCGGAGGAGGAACAAGTCTTTGCCCCATGCCTGCGATCAGGGGGCAGTTTGATATTGTTGGCCTTACCAATCTCAATAAACCTAATTTCTTTAAAAATCCTACTAATCATTTCCACTCTTCAGGAATGTGGAAAGTGAGGACATTACATAGAGATTATTCTCTTGATGTCCTCACACAGGAATTCCAGCGCTATAACCTAGATATTCTAGGCTTGCAAGAGACCATATGAACAGGTAAAGGTGAGATACTTAAAAATAACTTTAAATTTCTCTTTACAGGGAGGGAGGACGGAAAGCATCACCAAGGCGTAGATCTGCTGCTCAGCAGACATGCTAGTGATGCTCTTCTAGGATATGAGTGCATTAATGAAAGGTTTCTTACAGCAAAATTTCAGAAAGCATTAAAGACTTGAATGTTGTATGTTGTTATGCCCCCACTGAGGATGCCGATGAGGATGAGAAGGATAGGTTTTACGGACAACTTCAGGATATTTTGAATTCTGTCAAGAAAGGAGATATTACCCTTGTTCTAGGTGACTTCAATGCCAAAGTTGGTACTGACTCTGACCTTTGGGTAGGGGTGAAGGCCCTTTTGGTATTGGTAGCTGCAATGGCAATGGGCAACGTCTCCTACAGGTAAGTAAACTCAATGGTTTCAGAATAACTAACACATATTACAAACACCGCGACATACATAAGTACACATGGGTTTCACCTGATGGGTTGCATAGGAATATGATTGATTATATATTAATTAACAGCAAATGGGCTAGTTCTGTTAGAAATACCAGGGCATATAGGGGAGCTGAAATTGGATCTGGCCATTACCTTGTTAAAAGTGTCTTGCAACATAAACTTGAAAAAACTTGTGCTAAATTTTAAAAAAATTACCTTTAATACTGAAGCTCTGAAAGACCCAGTTATAGCTAAAGCTTACCATGATAAGTTACGTAGTCATTATGACAGTCATGGTTTGCTTAATACTGAAGTTGTGGAAGAATGGGGCCATTTTAAACAGGTTTTTTTGGTAACTAACAGTACTCTTTTAGGAAAAAAGGAGCAGAGGAGACAGAATTATTTAAGTGATAAGGCACTTGAGCTTATTTCAGAAAGAAAGAACTGCAGGAATGTCCTTAATCAGCACCCTACTAGTCCTAATAGAAAGGATTACAGAGAGCTTAATAAAGGTGTAAAGGATCAGTTAGCTACTGATAAGAATCTTTGGCTTGATGGTTTGGTTGACAAAGCTGAGGAAGCAGTTAAGCAGCACAACAGCAGAGAGCTGTACCAGATAGTTAATGTTTTATGTGGTAGAAAACGGACAGGCATACAAGGATTGCATGATAAACAAGGTAAGGTTATAGAAGGGGAGGATTCTGTCATGGCTAGGTGGGCTGAGCATTTCAGTGATGTTCTAAACAATGTGGTTAGTTCTACTCCCATTGTTTGTAGTGATGATAAATGTATTGTGGGCTTTAATGTTGGCTCTATAACACAATCTGAAGTTATTTTGGCTATTTCTAAACTTAAACTTCATAAATCCCCAGGAGTATATGAAATTACTACAGAAATGCATGAGACCTGGGAATGTTTCGGATACCACTTGGATGACTGAAATTTTGAATAACTTTTATGATAAAGGCATGGTTCCTAAAGATTTTACCAGAGCTATTATTATCCCTATTTTCAAAAAAGGTGATTGCAGTTCTTGTGAAAACTATAGGGGTATCAGCCTACTCTCTGTTCCAGGAAACGTTCTTTGCATGATTGTGCTTAATAGAATTAAGAATCTGGTTGACAGGCAATTGCGGGATGAGCAATATGGATTCAGAAGTGGTAGGGTATATGTGGATCAGATATTTTCACAGGCAGATTCTTGAGCAGCATTCTTGGTTTTTCTTAGGCAGATTCTTGAGACATGTTTAGAGCTGCAGAAACCGTTGGTTGCTAGCTTTGTTGATTTCAAAAAGACTTTCGACTCTTTTGATCGTCATAATTTGTGTTTGATTGTGAGATCATATGGAATACCAGACAAGTTAGTTAACATAATGAAAGCTCTCTTTAATAACACTGAGTCGTGTGTGAGAGTTGGTAAGTCTTGTAGCAATTTGTTTAACATTACTTCTGGTGTTCGACAAGGATGCATTTTGTCTCCTTTTCTCTTTAGTTTGGTTATCGATTATGTTATCGAAATTCACTTCAAGGGAAAGAATTTGGCCTTAAATGGGCTGGAGATACAAAAATTTATGATTTAGATTATGCTGATGATTTAGCCCTTTTGGAAAATGATGTTGATGAGAGGAACTCTTTCATTCGAGCTGTTGATGAGACTGGTAGTAGAATAGGTTTTATAAACGGAGAGAAAACTAAAGTGATGAAAATTGGTCAGGCAGATTGTGATTCAGTTCATCTGAATGGTTGCAGTCTTGAGCAGGTGTCACAGTTTAATTACCTTGGGAGCTATGTAACAGATAATGGTGATGTGCGGCATGAGATTAACAGACGAATAGGGATTGCTGCCGGGACTTTTAAGATTCTATGGAGATTGTGGAGAAATAGGCATATACACCTAAAGACTAAAATCAGACTGTATAATAGTTTGGTTCTTTCTAGGGTTAGTTATAGTAGTGAAACTTGGACGTTGTGTAAACAAGATAACAGGAAACTAGATGCTTTTGATTCTATATGCTTACGCAGTATCATGGGTATTAGGTAATTTAACTTTGTAACTAATGATGAGGTTAGGTAAAGGAGTTTGCAACCTCCTTTAACCCTTTCACTACTAAGGGAAACATTTTTCCCATTTTAAAATTGGTGATTGTCGTTTTTAATTATAACCTTATCTGCACAAGTTAAGTAACCTTATCTGCACTGTTTTTATACAGAATGTCAAAATAGAACGTATGCCGAACGCAATTACGTAAACGGGAATGTTTAGAAAAGAAACAGAACTGTCAGGCGCATAATATATGTACTATGTGCAATGTCCATCTTTGCCTCACAACCAAAAGAAATTGCTTCGCCGAATATCATAATTAGCACATCATTTTGTATAGTAATTTTATTTCATAATTTTGTATTATTTTAGTTAACATTTTGTTCTAATAAACCAATAAATAAAAGACATTGGATAATAAGCCTAATTATAATTTGTGTTACCTTTATAGTCCATTGGGAAAAATATTTCCCATAAAATTCCAAAAAAACTACACATTGTTATATATTTCTCTTATGATTTTTATTTATTTTACGTCTAAACAAACTAAAATAAACAGTTACATACTAATATTTACTCTTAGAAACCTTATGGTCCTAAAAGGGTTAAGCAGCATATTGTGCAGAGAGACTAAGCTGGTTTGGCCATGTTGCCCGTATGGATAATTATAAATTGACGAATAGGGTTATGAACAGTGTGCCTAGAGGCCTCAGAAGGAGGGGGAGACCTAGGATGTGGTGGGCAGACAATTTCAAACAGGACCTTGTTAGAATTGGTGTGCAGTTGCCGGATGCAGCAGATGTAGCTCAGGACAGATATGCTTGGAGAATTAAACTGCGCGGTCTGGTTGGACCTCCGTAGCCCATGGGTGCTTGAGTATGATGATGATGATGATGATGATGACATATATCATGGTACCTAGTACTTGTGACAGTGTTCTCTGTAAACGAAAATGGTTCATACATCGTGGTTTTCAAGAGGGCACAAAACACGTTCCCTTTAAGGCTTTTAAAGTTCACATCCTCCAAAACTTCTATAAGATTTTCAGTGCCTCAAATTCTAACATTGTGACAGTTGAGCTTGCCATTGACAAAAATAATTCATTCATCAAATAAATTAATGTATCAAGACTTTCGTCTTCGAGCCATCTCTGGCAGTCACAGCAAAAACTGTGCTGTCTTTCTTTATCTGTCGGCTTAATAGCATCCAACAATTGCAATGTGTAGCTCTCATGATGAGACGTTTACGAAAGATTTTCAAAATCATCGATGGTGGTACATCTAATTCCCTGTCTGCTCTTCTTGTCGATTTATAGGGAATTCGTGTGAAGAACAAACGAACACTTTCCGTAATTTCCTCACTGATACCACATGCCCATCTGTGCTTTTTATCTTTACGTAGACGGTCTCGGTAAATTTCTTTTCCCATGAATGGATTTCCCTTCTACTTGAAGGTTATTTAGTTAAACTTTTTTCTGTAAGCACCTTGCGGTAATCGGAGCTTTCGTTTCGTGGAAAAATCGACCACAACATTGACTTTTCGATGTAGCTATCGCTATGATGTACTACCACCTGTAGTTAATAGCATCTATCAAAACCTATTAAATTCTAAAACAAACTTTCATATTTCTTCTTACAAAGCATGAAATATTTATTCCGTTTGATTGTATGAACTTATTATAAGTAATTTCCAAAATCATTACTTTCATTCGTAATCACCCAGTATGTATTAATAGTATAATAGTAGTTGTACACAAACTTGTACGTTTCCTCCTCCTCCTCCTCCTCCTCCTCCTCCTCCTCCTCCTCCTCCTCCTCCTCCTCCTCCTCCTCCTCCTCCTCCTCCTCCTCCTCCTCCTCCTCCTCCTCAGTAACGTCATTCATAATTAATGTTTGATAGATATTATACTGATATTAATTTTTATTAGCAACTGGATAATAATTATACGAATAACATTTCATCATATTTCGCAAGGGCTGCCATGTTTAATAATAATTCTAAAATTTTGCATCGGCACAACTTCTCAAAATCTGTTTCATGGCACTTCACTTTGAAACAGCCATCTTATTTGGCGTCATTCATAACTAATATTTGATTAATATTAAATAAATTAGGATATATAATAATTAATTGCATAATAATTGCAAAATTATTGCGTATTCATAACCTCTGTGGAAATGGGGGTGGGTCAGTCAGTAACGCGCCAAGCTCGTAATCTGCAGTTCCCAGGCTTGAGTTCCACCTGTGCCAGCATTGAGTTTTATCTCCATAAATCCCTTCCTTGCCCTAAAGGAAAAAATGGATTTGGGAAGGCCGCCATCCGTCGGATAGTACGTCAAGCTGTGCCCCCATGTGAGAGAGAGCCATACCCTGTGCAGGTTAAAAAATGCTGGATTGCTATTGCGAGAAGCTTCCATCTGCCTCTTAACAGCTGTCCAGTGGGTCACCTTTCTCAACTTGTCCTTGGGATTCTTGTGAGCCATTTAGCCCATTGTATACAAAAGGTCCATTGTAATACCCAAGTATATTGTACTCTCACAGAAAAAACAACCAAGCCCAATTAATAACCTCTGTTTAAAGCCTCTAATTTTTTTTTATCAGCTCAAACTCTAAAAGATGGCCCAAATTTTCAACTCAAAAATTCTGCTGCCATCTTGAATCCACGCTTCGTAGTAAACCGATAGTAAAGGTGATAAACCTTTCAGGTTTAAAACATATAAACACATAATATTAAAATATACGTAGCTTCAATAGGGTGACAGAAACGTTATTAAGACTTTCTCAACATTAAGGTTTTCCCAGCTTGTCTGCACCTTGTACTTGAGAAAAAAATAATAAGGGTGGATTTACAAACTTCTCCCTCTATCGCAGATGGTATAAAAACCGCGGTACTGCCTGCTTCAGAATAAATGCCTTTTCACGTTAATGGGTGTTCTTTTTGAAAAGGTATGATTCGCATATCTGTGGGACTCGTAATTTACATGTCTTGAAAATATTGTTATTGGGTTGTTTCACCTCGGAGAGGTGCTTTTTTGCACACAATGGGCTCAAAGACTAGGCAGCAAGAACCACAGAGATTCAGAGAATGTTAGAAAGGGGATCCACTGGGTAGCTATTAGGAAATGCATGTAACCCTTCAGTCAAGACCATCCAGAGTTTCACAGGTTTGACCCTCCTGCACACAGAACTACGGCTTAACGTTCCATCCGACAGACAGAGGTCTTTCGCAGCCCATGTCCCCATTCTCATAGAAAGAGAGGGAATTAGCAGAGAAAACATATTTGGGAGTTTGGTTACTTGGTAATTTGCATAATAGCAAAAAATAGACTTTCAAATTGAAATCATCCCAATCGAAACTTTTATTTGTCCTCTAAATAGTTAACTTTTCCTAAATCTCTCTTCGTGGTTAATGTCAAAGAATAACACAAACATGAACCGAAAGTTAAAACTTCTACTGTTGGATAATGTTGACATAGTAGGTGCTAAATGCAAACACCAAATTAACCTATTGAATATCTCTTTCCCTTATGTTCAGTACAAGGCTGTCTCCAGGCGTGTAACTAAGATATAGTGATTTACTGATCACTTAGCCGTCTCGTATTACACTCCAACAATTCGTACACTGCCAATAGAACTGATGTTCTTGAGGAAGTTGCCAGTGATGCCTTTTTTCTTCATTCCTTTTCTTTGATTCCTTTTTTCCATTTGTTCTTAGTTGGCAAAGAAAGAGATGGAACAATGAAGCAGTAAGTTGTTTATTGGACTACGGATGTTGTGAGGTCTGCCAGTGTGAAATAAGTGTTAGTAGGGTATTGTTTTCTTTTCCGAGATTTATTTTTGTTGGCCCTACGAATACGACTATTTTTGTCCAGTGAAGCTTAAAATTTGAACTAGTGCCCTCGATCCCAGAGGCTTCGTCTTTTGTATTCTTCTGGAACAACTTACAGAGGGATGTTAGTTTGGCAACCGTGTCCCACATTTCTCTTTTTCGCGCAGCTGAGATTTACGGAGATGGATTTCAAATCTCCTTGATACCACAAGAAAAGAAATAAAGCCATTTAGGTAATTAGTTTCAATGCACAAAAATTGATGAAGTAAGATTTTTCTTTCTTTCTGAGTACAATAGTGTAAATGGCCATTTTTCCATGCACGCTTCATATGGGAGAAGGGTAATTTAGGAAGAATCAGAATATAATAGTGATTAGGAACAAATGGTAGACTCCTGTAAAGGAATGTTCCAGCCCCTCGCACTGGCGTTGGAACGGATATGGTAGCTTTGTC
This sequence comes from Ryuthela nishihirai, assembly GCA_038380435.1. NCBI lineage: Eukaryota > Metazoa > Arthropoda > Arachnida > Araneae > Heptathelidae > Ryuthela > Ryuthela nishihirai. The sequence continues at coordinate 18,886,912 of JAWZYU010000011.1, forward strand.
GTTTCAGCATCGCCAGCTGAGCACAGATGTCAAGCATTAAGATAAAAAAGACTCATTTTTATCAAATAGGACATTGAGAAGAAGAACTTTAATCCTAGGAATGGTGGAGATCAAACTTGGGAACTTTATCTTTGGCTCCATTTATTTTTTGCAGTTATCCACAGGAAGCTGAAAACTATTTGCAGCTTGTATATTTTTTTCCCTTTAAGAATACAGTCACAGAAAGACTTGACCATTTCCACATTTTGGCTCTTTCAAGATAAAGATGACACCTGAAATATATACTAGAAACTCATAACTCCGTCATTGATTGTTTGTTATTTTTTCATCTTTTACCGGCACCTTTTTGCTAATGGATTAAATGGGCAAGTTACAAGGACCCCAAGCGCTCAGAGAAGATTGGGGAAGAGGATCCATTTGACAGCTGTTAGGAGACAGATGGAAGCTTCACGTTAAGGCCATCCAGATTGTTCTTTAACGTGCACACGGTATGGCCCTCCTATAAACGGGGGCCTGAACCAATGTCCCATTCGACGGACGATGGCCTTTTCAAACACATCAATATCCCCTTTCTTACCGACAGCAGAATCTCTTTCCCTATGTTCAGTACAAAGACAGAGCAGAACACGAGTTAGCGAAGAAAATTATCAACGCAGGCACAGTTGGAATTCGAACCTGGGAGCTTCAGATTATGATCCTGGTGCGCTACCGTTCGAGTCAATTACTGCCCTATTCCCCGTTGGAAATGGAATGAGAGTCATTGTATACATATATATATATATTATAGATATTGGGTGCATTAGGGGAAGAGGGATGGCCGACTCAGATGGTAGAGTACCAGGAACTTAATCTGCATTTCCAAGCTACCAAACCCAATTGTGACTCCGTTGGATTCGGAAAGGCCGCAGTACATCGTATAGGACGTTAAGCCGTGGCTCCGTGTGCATGATAAATAGCACACCAGATAGCCTTGACGGGAAGCTTCCATCTGTCTCCTAACAGCCGTTCTGACGATCCCCTTTGTCATGTCCCTCGAATTTTTTATTTATTTATTTATTTATTGTATATTTTTGTTGTATTATATCGTTGTATATATTTTTATGTGTTCTTTGAAATGTTTGTGCTGGGATGACTCACTGTTGTTGTTTTTGGGTCTGAAGATTGCTGCTTGTGGAAAGAATCAATGCCAGAAGTTGTTTGTGCCTATATGACTAACTAGCCTGTGGCGTGAAGTCCGCGCATGAGGCTAGGGGAAGGAGTTGGAAGTATCAGTCTGTGCGTTAGCTGTCGAACGAACAAAGTCGTTGCGACACGCATCAAAAGGACCCCGCCTTTCTGAAATTAACCCTTGAAGTCAGGGTGCGATTCCAAGAGGGAATCCAGATTCTTGGAGAATCTTATCTTTTATTCTTGTGGTTCAGGAGGAGCCACAGTGTAGCAAAGGAAAATCCTTTCGCCGTGTTTTTGAGGTCTGTAAAGTGAGAAATTGCAGAGTGTGCAATTCTCCACCTCACCTCAGCAATATTTGCAGTACCAAAGCAGCAAAGGCTCACGGAGTTGACGGGTGAATTTGATAGTAGTTTAGTGATTCAGAAAGAACCACAGTGTGAAGCAGCAAAGGCCCACGGAGTGGAGTTCATTCCCAACTCGTAGCTATATATAGTGTGAATAAAAATTGTGTCGTCCCTATATAACTCTCGTGCAGTAATTGATGGACAGTTCGTATTCTTCATTCAACACCAGTTACTTCAAAGGCATATAGTGGCATGGGCGTAAAAACCCGTAAGTCTGTGAATTCACCGAAGTGAATTAAGTAGTAATTACATCGTCTCCCTCTCCCGTTCGGACCGGGTCATCATACCCTTCCTCATCCTTCTCTGAGCCCTCCGGGTCATTGTGACCTGTCCGTTCAGTCCATGGAGTGAAAAAAAAAATGCCGCTCAGAAGAAAAACAACCCCAACAATGGGTATTATTTTTCCAAAGATTCTGATCTCATTATAAATAATAATAAAAAGCAAGAAAATTGCAAGCAAACTACCGCTCTGTTCATTGTTGAAAACGTGAGAAGCCAGAAAAGAGAAACAATGTTGTTCCTTTTTGTGAACCACAATTCGAATACTATGTTTACAAGTTCTTTTAACGTATTAATTTTTTAGCTTATTAATTCATTTGTATTGTCGAGATTGGAATAAAATTTCCCCAAGGTCGAGACATAGTAGCATACACATACAGTATATGGTAATTCGGAATGAACGTAAAGTGCGAAAACTTAAAGTTTCAGCTCAAAGGTTAGCAGCATAGAAAATTCAAATTCTCTACTTTTAAGAAAAGATATGTATGTAGCAATCACTATAATCAAATTTAGTAATATTTTCTGTTCACATTACAAAAATGAACTTTACGAACTAAATAAAAACATGAATTTAAAATACTTGGAAACAAATAAATGAATTATTTAAATATCACGAAATTGCATTTTTACGCTTACCTCTACATATGTCTAATACCGCATGAATCTAAAAGAAAATAAATGTGTGTATGTGTGGGATGGGGGAGGTGACCAAGGGATTGTATCAAGCTGGAAGAAATGAAAAAGGAGGCTAAATGATTGGATATCCATTGCAATATAAAATTTTCCTTTCATTTTAGTGGTCTATAAAAATTTCAAGAAAAAAGCGTGTAATATACGTATGTGAAATATTTTTTCGACCTCGTTCTGGTTATTGCATTCTGAAAAGGAACTGATGACTTTCCTTTTGTTATTTTCGTTTTTTAACTTTTATGATATACATTCATAAAGTTTCCCTTCATGAATACTAAGAGTCTGGCGCCCTACTGATTCCGTGTTTTGATTAATTTGTAACAACAGATCATTTGTTCAGAAAAATCCAGTTTCTCTAATAGAGTTTCAGTTCTCCAGTCCAGAATCTCCAGTTCTCAGAATTTTCCAGTTTCTCTAATAGATGCAATAATTAGGTCAGCCTGAAGGTCACACAATTCCATTTGATATTTAAGATCTACGGTGCTAATATCAATATTTAATGGATTACTGAATAAATTTAAACTTTGCTTAAGATCATCAAATTGAGAAAATCTTCTGTCAAAATATTCAATTAGGATATCTAATTTAGAAACAAATTTTTCGAAATTAACTGTTTTACTAAGTTGCCTCATTATTTCGTAGAACTCTTTACAAGTTTCAAAGTGAATTCAATTGTTTTCCTGCAAATTTGTCTTCAACAATTGTAGTTTGTTTCTAAACCCAGTAACATGATTATAAAGACAACACACGTTTTGATCTTTTCCTTGTAAGGATTTATTCAAGACATTTAAATAATCTATAATGTCTGTTAGGAAAGCAAGTGAGCATTGAAAATTTTCATCAACGAAACTTGCTATTAAATCTTCATCGGTGCCCATTTCTGTGAGAAAAAGATGAATTTCTTTTCGAAGTGTGAAAAATCTCTTGAGGCATTTTCCGGCACTTAGCCAGCGAATATTACTATGTAAAAGCAGATCGCCATACTCAGAATGCAGTTCGTCCAAAAAAGCTTTAAATTTTCTGTGTGTAAGAGAACGATTTCCGCCACGAATTAAATTGGTAATTTTGACAACCTTTTACATTACGTGGTTTTGTCTCAGCGAAATGCCACACAATGTCTCCTGGTGCACAATACAGTGCAACATTCTACAATGCATGCCATATACATGCGCAGTGAGAGCGATTCATGCTGTCGTTAGATGCTTCTTATTACTGCAGCTTCATAAAAATTTTTGTTTGATGACGCCACACCGCTCTTAAAAGGTTTCAGAAGTTTGCCGATCGACTTAACAATGTTTTGTAAACTTTATAGAATGAGTAAGTTGAAGATTGCATGTCAAGTAAAGTAATATAAATTGACAAAAAAATATAAGGTGGATTACAGATATTTATTTAAAATTTCAAGTAAAAACTTGGTTTTGTTCGCGGGCCACAAAAATCCTTGTGCGGGCCGCTAGTTGGACAGCGCTGCTCTAGATCATTTCTTTAATGTCTGATAGATGCCTTTCAATGGGTTGTCAACTTGCTGTATTAAATTTATCTTCCAAACGAGGTGGCATTAACAAAAGTGATCTTCCAAACAAAAGTGACCTGACGTTCTACAATTGTTGTTGTTGCCAAGCAAATTTATTCGAGTGTTCAAAGAAAAATTACGAAGTTTGTTCAAACAAAAACAAAAATAGAGATATGGAGCACACTTTTTGTAGGAAAAAAGTACGTTTTTAAAACACAGTATTCCTTATTTGCGTGCAAAACATTTGTGTGAAATTGTAATAAATAACCATTACTAGAGTCATGAATATTCTCACTCTCCATTAATTCCTTCATTCAAATATTAGTTTTACTCATTTCAATAGACACATTGAATAAGTTCCGTTATTTGTTGCTCACACATTACAGGGTTTCAGCGGAATATCTTAAACTCAGTTAAAATGTAAGAATGTATTGTCAACGAGTTGTTTTTAATAATTTTTATTTTACGAATAAGACAGAGTAGGTCCTATAATCTATTCCTAATTTGTACATGCCCTACTAAGATCGAAGTCACTGCTGACCACTGCCTCGGTTAAAGCTAACACAATACATAAAGTTTGCATGACAGTCGAGATCCAACAGAGAACTGAATTGAGTGATAATTAATAACTCTATCTAATGGGAAACTAATGAATATAGTGTGCCAAATTTGATCATATTTTTGAAAAATGTTAGTTTCACCAGCAATTCTCCACCACACACACGCACACAAGTTTTGACAATAGTTGCTGTTTCATACAACTTTCTTTTGCTGATAGTGGCTGCCTTTATGCAAATTTATTTTCCCAATTGTGCTATTTTTATACAATCTTCTTTCGTGCATAGTGGCTGCTTTTGTACAAATTCTTTTTGACAATAGTGGATGATTTTGTGCCATTTTCTTTCCAAAATAAGTGCGGCTCTGATAAAAAAATTTTTAATTTAAAACATTTTTTGCTCTGACAATAGTGACTGCTCTCATGCAAATTTGTTTCGTCAATAGTGGTTGTTTGGCTGTTTTCATACAATTTTCTTTTGACAAGACAATAGTGGTTGCAACACCTTGAACTTGTTGCACATACAATTTTCTTTTAACAATAGTGGCTGCTTTCACACAATTTTCTTTTGACAATAGTGGCTGCTTTCATACAATTTCCTTCTGATATAGCGGTTGCTTTCGCTTAAGGAACAGAAATCTTGTATACATCCAGAAGAAACGAATTCTATTTTCCAAATGTAACTCTTCAATTAATAGCTAACTATTAATTCTGTTCGATTGTTTTTCAACCATAAACTTTGCGCATAATCGATATAATCTATATCCTGGAAGAGGGTTAGCAAAGGGGTATCCGCTGAACACTTCTCTGAATAAAATAGCTTCCTTTCAAGGCAACTAGAGCCTTAATTAAGTATAAAGGTCATGATCAATCCGTACACTATCTATTGCTTATTCGATCAAAGGCTTTCTCTTGAAGCCCACTGCTTTCTCTATTCCACCCTATATTGAACAGAATTTACCTCTTCTCATCTGTGTAGATCAGTGTTGATGAGCAGAAATAAATTCAATTGGGATTCAAGCCTGAAAGTCATCAAATGGAAAGTTGTCATGGTGATTCAAATTCCTGGTCCTCTCAAAAAACAAAGATATTTGAATTTGTACAGTTTTCAACTGTTATCTTTAGCACCGAAAGGACTTGTCCAGAAAAGTGACAATCACAGAAAAAATATTCTATAATTCTAGTGTTGTCAACTATAAACGATAATAATTTTAATATCAGCTTTTTCATTGGGAGCGTTCTGAGGAAAAGCTTCGTAAAATTAAACCTAATACAAATAAGTGAACTGCAAGATGTTACGCCGATTTATCAAACGATTAAAAACCGAACAACAGAAACAAATACAGTGATTTAACACATGTTAATTATGGGTGAAAGCATTTTTTCCTATTTTGCATATTTTATTCACTCTCTAACTTGAATCTACTGTTACCAAGAGTACACAAAATGAGAGAGAGAAAGAACTGGATGTGAAAACTTCCACTACTAAAATAGCTGCAATGTACTCTCATCGTGTCAACAGAAGTGGTGTGCGCTTGCCACTAGGAGATGAGTTGAGTGACCTGCCATTCTTTGATATTTTTAGTTCTTTGGAACGGAATCCTAGGACGTGACGAGATTTTAGATGTACTCTTGAACTTTAGGAAACTCTTCCATTTGCCAACTACTAAATATTTCACTTGTTGCTAACGTGGATTTAATATTTATTTGTTTCGTTTCGTATTCTTTTTTTCCCCTATTGCAGTGGTTCTCTTTCTGTGTTTAGCTATGAACTTTTAATCAGTTTGTGATACTGAAACCTTGAAATTTATTGACATGCAAACTATTTCTCATTTTAAAAATAGAGCCATCGATATAAATTTGTTTTCCATAAACTGTAGTAGGATTTTTGACGCTTTTCTTTTGGAAGTTCAAAAAAAGGAGAATAACTTTTTCCGAAGACCTTCAACCCTGAAAAATCAGAATAGAAACATATATACACTATATATGAAACGAAATTCTGCTATTTATACATTTGATTTACTTTAGATATCTGTTACTTAATATAATAAGATTTGATTTCAAGGTTGTAATCACAATAATAAGTGAATAGGCCTACTAAATGAAAAATGACGTAGATTTGAATATTAGTAAGAAAAATTTTGGTTCCTTTCAACTTTCGTTAAATCTCATTATTTAAATCTTCGTTCTTTATAATTCATATATTACATGAATGCGTTTTAAAACATAAATTTTATTCTTTTACTTTAGTACGAAAATTCAAAGTTAAAATTTAATGCGCTGCGGTCCTTTCCAAAGACTTCAAGGCCCATTAAAAAACCCTTGAGCTCTAATAAATTAATCTTCACTTTATAAAATAGGAATAGGCAATAATCTTAATTTCAATAATAATCCAAAAGTAAAATAATTTTAACAACAATATTATGAAGTGATCAAAATCTTAGCAATGATAACCTGAATATAAAATTATCGCACCAACAAAAATGTTCTGAAGAGATAACAATTTTAACAATGATAACTGGAAAATATATTAAATATAATAACCTAAAGATATATTTATACGAATGGACAACGTTTTTTAAAGAATAATAATATGAAAAAACAATAATCTTAACAATAATACTCCGAAAAATACAATGATTTATATTCCTCGATGTTATAGGCAGAGTAGAAATACGCTTTAAAGATGAAAAGAAAATAATTATAGATTTCCATGAAACAAAGTGGTTGATGTTAGGGTGAGTGATTTGATCTCTGAAGGGTTCATTTTTGCTATACACTGATCTACACACTGAAGACAATAATCCGATTTAGATCGTAGTTAGAGAAGAATAACTATACGATATAACTGTTGGAAGCAGATGGTTAGGCTCGCATTAAAGACTTCTAATATACAGTATGCTCTAAATTATTGGAGTCTGATTAACTGGGATGTTGAAATGCAATATATACTCAAATATTATATGACATACGAGAAAGCTGCCACTAAAAGACTATGCTACACTATAGGGTTTCACGCTGCAGAATGAAGCGAAAAGTAAACTTCTTTGCTATCGTATTTTAAATAAATAAAATACTTTCATGCTACGATATATCCTAAACCTTTTGACGTTCTGGTACGTATGGATGATATATAAAACGAGAATTCGATAATTCGATAATCCGGGATTTTTTTCCCGTTCATTCTAGATAATCAAGAGTCTACTGTATTTTGTAACGCGCACATGGGTATAATTCTGCTGCACAAGAGACTATATTTTAACATATTTCTGGCAAAAGTATGGCAAACTTTTCTATATGATCGATGCCGTCTTTTCCGTTGAGAGGCAAGGATCAAATATGCGAAAAAAATCTCACCGCTGTAATAGTTTTGAATTGAACTTGCCACACTCAGGTTACGATCTTGCCACACTCAGGTTACGATCTTGCCACACTCAGGTTACGATCTTGCCATACTCAGCATGCTGTCGACTGCGAAATCTCTCGAGTTGTCATCGCTGTAGAATTTTAGGATCCCCTAGAGATGATGAAACAAATAGTAATCTTTCATCGTCTTTTGATAGATAAATTTCTATCTCTGGATTAAGTAGCTTCTCTGTCTCGGTGGCCGAGTGGTTAGTGTGCTTAGATACGGTTCAAAGGAAACTGGAATCGAGCCCAGGATAAGGCTTAGATGATACTTTCCTTGTGTTGTCTTTCCACTGAAGTCTCTCTTTCCTTACAGGTCTTCTCTATGGCGCATGACAGTAACAAACTCTAATCTGAGCTCTCAAGTTGGTGCTTGAAAGTTGATAAATGGAACAAAAAAAAATCAATGCATAATATTTCATGAATAAACCGATTTTGGTAGGTCTAGATTCCTATCTGCATAAATTGTGGTCATTTCCGTATGACTCTTGATGGTAAATGTAATGTAGAAATTTTCTGATTGTTCGTTTTCCGCTATTAATTTAGAACGAATATTTATGCGATGTTATTACATCTCCTCAGAATGTAAGTAGCTTTAAGAGAAATCTAAGTTTAGTTTCGAACTTACTGTTATTATATTTCATATCTTTGTCGATCTGGTTAATGATTTATTGGCTAATCCTTACGTCTGAGATTCTACGCACGCGATTTTCCATCAGGCTACTGATTAAATAATCATGATTCTGATTTCTCTGGAAAGATATTTCGTGCGTTTACTTATTCCTTTCTTCATATCTGGTTTGAGTCTGAAGATTGATTGCTTTGTTTAAATAAAGAACTGTCACGGAAAAATATGACTGAAAATAACTAGAGAAACACATATTGTTTCTGGCAAATATAAAATGTTCGTTTTCAAAGAGAATGCAATTTTTCTCTCTTTAACATTGATAAATCAAATTAAGAGATTATTGGAAAAATGTTAATAGTAATATTTAATCATTATAAAACACTAAAAGATTTTCTCATTCGTCCCTTAAAACGAAAAGTTATTTTTCCCACCCGCTGTAAGATAAAAGGGGAAATCTTTACCACCAGTATAATTCCTTTGATCAAAAACGGAAATTTTTAATTTCTTGCATAAATAGATCGTTTGAAATATTCATTCAACGTTTTGCCATTTTTGCCATGTTTAGCTCTCTCTAAAGACGGAAATTATAACTTCTGAAAGATTTAAAAAATATGACTAATACTATTTCATTAATTTGTGTCCCAAATTAAAATCCAAATCAAAAAGAATATTTCAGTTATCTTTTTTAAAAAAATAATGTTGTGTAAAAAAAATTGTATTTTCCCTCGCACCCTGGCGGTAAAGGAGTAAATCATAGCTGTCGGTGCAAACTTCATAAACTTCACATTGCACCACGAAATTTTCAATTTTTTTAATATAAATATATTGTTTACAATTTCAGTTAAAATTTTGCACTTTTCAGCTTTTTTTCCCCCATTAGAGTATGCAATTGAAACTTTTAAGAAGTTCGGAATGTCCGAATAGTAATTCTTCATCAATACCTATTCAAACCAAGAATAATGTTTAATTTATCTCTGAAAACAAAAAGGTTGATTGTCTACAGGCGGACAGACAACTAAGTGAAAACATTAACTCTTTTTGGAAACAAGCTAAAAATAAAACAGTTTCTAAACATATCTTAAGCAGATGAAAAAAACCGCTCTTTTTACGTATAATAACTGTTAGAAAGATAGTGTGACGGATTTATTAAATGCGAACCGAAATATGTAAAAACTTATCTAATTAACGACAGTATGATCATCAACTTAGAATTAGTTCTATCTAACTCGGTCATTATTTTAAAATGGTGATTAAAACTATCATATGCGCATATATTAAGGATTCGAGTACCTCCAAAGTAATTTAAAACGGTCACGTGATAAGTAATTTCTCCATCAGTCAATCTATGCAAACAGGAGCAATTTTCTTCCTTAACAAATCTACTTTTGCAATCATTTGTCACTTTCTCTCTAACAGCTAAATTCGAGCTCCAATTTACCCTATTTTGCATACTACTCATTATCTGGTTAACGTTTCTCGACCACACCATCATGTAGATACTCGAAACGTTTCTTGTTTTCCTACTGGGTGAAATTTAATCTTTAAACTGCTTTATCCCGTCGACGCAAACGCTGTGGGACGCTTATCAGCATTGTTTCCAAACAACAGAAAATGTGGTTTGGCACGAGATGCTTTTCACAACGATACATCTCAGTTGTTAATCGTGCAAATTATATCTTTCCTTAATCGGGAAGTCTGTCGTAAATTAGGCAGCTTTTCCGTCCCATGCCAAGTGATACCTGCGTTTTCACCACACCAGACGAACAAGGAGAGTCTTACGTTAGCTTCATCATTGGAGATTGTCTGTAATTTGTCAAGAGACTACAACTCTCCTATACCCATGGCTAATTTATCAACAACCTAACCTCCTCTTCCACCTTCTCCCTAACACCGAATCGCTGTTCGTCTCTCTTCACATTGTGCTTAGGAGGTAATCCAGACTCTGATTAGCATATTTATGCAAATTGTAGATAATGAACTTTTAGTTAAGTACATTAGTGTCAAGGCTGTCAGTCAAAGCAAAGGATGGAACCTTGGGATAAGTTGTGGTTTATATACAAGTCGGTATATTAACGTCAAAAATTCTCACTGTTACTAAGCACTTCTATAACTTTCATTAATCGATGAAGGGATTATTAGTACAATATTTATAGGCTTAAATCCAATGCTGAGTAGAAAAAGAGGTTCGAAATATCTCGAGTTAATCGCGAAGATTATTTATTCATTATTCCCTTCACTTATTGGTTTCCCGAATTTCTGCGTATGAGTTTGTTAAAGAAGTAAATCAATCAGCTGTTTACAGTATATTTTACATACTTAGATTAGATTCTAAATTTAGTTTCCCAAATACTGGTGAAAGCTAAATATAAAAGCAATTACGTAAGGTCAAGAGAAGGGAGCAAAATACGATTCATATCATTCAAATTTTTTATTTTTTTGCATTTCGTAAAACTTTTAAGTCCTGTACATTTTAAGTGTCATATTTCAAAGTGTTTGAAATATGACACTTAAAATGCCTTATTTCAAAGTGCTTGTTTAAATCCATCGATTACTAATGTATATTCAGAAAAATTCTCATTTATCTGTTGAACAAACATTTCAGCTTCGAAATTCTGAAGCGTTATTTTTAGAAATAAATTGCGTTTCATCAGATAATATGTTGGATAAACTCTCGTAGTATCCAAATGTTCTTATAATTTAAGATACAACTAAGTTATCGTTCTGCTAAGGATGTTAATTTATTCATTTTGATCTTTTGATGATATCACCCTCTTGTATCATCCAATTTTCTGACTGCAAATGATCGTTTTACTAACAAAGATACAGAAGTAAAAAGGCGATATTTAGGTTTAAATCTATTAATTAAACTTTAAAATTAAAACTTCAGTAGCCTGACCGAGAAACAACTTATTTATGAAATATACAGTCGTACAACAACCTATATCAGTCTTGTGGTTTCTACAATAATGGTTATACATTTCTACTAGAGTGTCTGTTCGGTGTAGTCATTTCACGATAAGATTCAACTGCAAATAAACAGTTTTAAAATTATATTTTTTCTGTTTTTCATTCCACATATTTTTTCTTATTAAACTAATTAAATAAGTAATTGAAATGAATTCATGAAATTTTAAAATTCATTAATTGAAATACATCAGTATCCCTATTCATGCTTCTTTAGGAAAGAATCAATAGATGATTCCTTGCTTTCTGCCTTCAGTGTTACTGTCGTAAATTTAGCACTATTTTAAAAATCGTGTTAATAGAATTAATGTTAGTCAGGGATTGGATGTATTAGAATATTGAAACGTTTGACCAACAACATCTCCTCACTCCTATTACCACTCCCCATCTTTGCCCTTTGTCTGGACTATCCACAATCCTTTTTTTTCCCTGTTCTTTTAATATTACTCTCTGTTGTCTTATACCTTCTTTTTCTTCCCCCTAAGTTTACTATGTTTTTTTTAATCATATTTCATGTTATATGTTTGTCTTTGTCTATGCAACTTCTCAGTTTGTTTATATGTATCAAATAATGATACAATTCCTGTAAACATTTTATATTTTTGTACTATCCTTAATATTTCTTTTTAATTTCTCAAATATACTGGGACATCAAGCCACTTGAACGTTTAAATTAATATCCAAAATTACCTTTACCTTGACTTTACTGTAATCCACTGCATGAAATAAAAATTATTATGTATTATTATACTATCTGCCGTAATCTTGTTCATAATTTGGGGCCGGGGTTGGCTCAGTCGGTAGTGCCCCTGGCTCGTAATCTGCAATAATTAGATTCAAGGCCCAGCTGGGCCAGCATTGAGATTTATCTCCACTAAACCCCCCACCTGTCCTCTGTCAGTAAGAGACCCGATGGGCTTGAAAAGCCGCCGTCCGTCGAATGGGCCAGAAGCCGTGGTCCCATGTGAAGTAGAGCTATACCCTATACACGTTAAAGAACACGTACGATGGCCTTGACGGGAGACTGCCATCTGTCTCTTAACAGTTATCCAATGGGTCCTCTTTCACCAATCTTCTCTGAGCCCTCGGGTCCTTCTAACATGCCCGTTTAGACCAATTGTGTGCAAAAAATGTACCTTTCAGAGAAATTCACCATCCCAACGTTCATAATTTCAACACTTCCAAATACAATTTTTCACCTTTACGTATATAAATTAGTGTGTTTAAACAGCTATAAACAGTATATAATAATATTAAAAATAGTAAACAGGTAATAACCACTGTTACTAAAAATAGTAAAACAGTAAACAGATAATATATTTGCAAACAATGAAGAGCATCTTAATTGTCCCCAATCGATAACAATGTAGGCATATACAAATTCACCCTGATTAGTTAAAAATTAAAATAATACCACTTGTAGAGTAGGAAAGCTTGCCATCACCCAGTTAGTCATATTCATTAGCCAACAACAGTTTCGAAAGCAATTAATTTCTCCTTTTGAATCTTCATTATTCTACTTGAATTCTACTTTTGAATGTACATATTATTCTACAATCATCTGTATTTACCATGCATTACTTACCATACATACGCAAAAAAGACTTCCTGTAGCCTTGTTTCGTGTCGGTCTTTATTACTCGTTTTGTTCCTGTAAAAATGAATTAGATGTTTGAACTATACGTAGACAAAAACACACGGTATTTATCAAAATATTATCATAATAAAGATATAAAATTTAAAAAATAGCAACCAATTAGGATTGATGAACTCCCCCCCCCCCCGGTTTCATCTTATACGAATTTTTTGAAGAATCGTGATAGCCAGAGAATGAATGTATTTGCTTTTAGCTAAAAAAACATCACACTGTGGCGTTGAATGAACCTACAATGATATAGGTATATTGAATTTTTTGCTTGGGTTTGTACTAATTAATTAAAAAAATTTTTTTGCAGCTTTCACCGTGATGTCCTTAAGTTGATAAGAAGTGTTAAAGTGTCATTATTTGACGTCATTGAAAGGATTATCTTTGAAACAGTCAAAAGCGAACTTTTATGGGGAGTTTCCCCGTTAGCACATGAAAGAATAAAAGAATAATAACAAAAAATACACAAAAATGCTTATATTTAAATGAAGATTATAAAGTATTTTGCTCTCTCATTCCTTTGCATAAATATGAATATTCTTTGAATAAAACTGATGTCTAACAACTGCCCTATGATTAATCTCTTCCAAAAAATAAAAACGGAGAGCTTTCGTTGCATTAAACATAAAAATATCGTTTAGCTTATACAAACCATATTAATTATACATTTTTTACCATGCACAAGAAATGTAAAATTTAATTACTACTGCTTGACATTTAAAACTATCAAGAGATGTTTAAGAAAAGGAAATGAAACTATATAAAAAATACTTTCATTTTCTGAATGTTGCTTTTAATTACTTTGAAATGCACGTAAGAGAGAGCTAACTACAAAAGCCGAAAAACGTGAAGAAAAACTAATTTACATAGCTATAAAACTTTCTTTGGTCGATAATGATATTAATTCGCCTTAATGATATCATTAACACAAGAGTTATCTATATATGTATAGTTCCAGCTTTCTCTGTATTATGCACTTTATTATGTTAGTATGTATGAAGCACTTTATTATTTCAGTATGTATTAAGCATTTTATTATTTTTACTAGTATGTATTAAACACTTTATTATTTTAGTATGTATTAAGCACTTTATCATTTTGGTATGTATTAAGAACTTTTTTATTTAATATGTATTAAGCACTATACTGTAATTGCGTGTATCATTGCCAGAACTAGGGGGAATATGTGGCCATGAACCCCACCCTTCTCTGAGAATGTTAGTAATCGGAGAGGAGCAACATAAGATAAATGATAATCATATATACGGTCGTATCAGAATAATATGACCACCTCCCATTCCCATTATGTAGGTGGTTATATTATTCTAATACGACTGTGTATATATGTCTTACCCATATTTTATAAGAAATTTGATTAACTCAGGGGGAAATTTAATAGCGAAACGGCGTTCGAGATCATTCCTGCTCAATAATGCCCTCTTCCTTTTCCCCACACTTTTCGCTCAGATCAATTGGGTCTGCCCTTTATTATATTTTAATATCCGGGGCTGATATGGATTATGTACAGTACATATTACATATTAACATAATATAGAGCAGTGCTATAGTAATATATGTTAGCGCGGAGCTATATTATTATGTATCAGGTAAAGGAAATGAGGTTAGAGTTCATTTATAAATTTAAATAATGATGATTTGATAATATCAATAATGATTTTTAATTTTTAATTTCTATTTAATGAATGTTGCTAGTGTATATCGATAAACACAAATTAGTATCAATATACAGTCGGCCCTCGTCTTTCGCGGGTTTAACTTTCGCGGATTTGATTATTCGCGAGTTTGCCGTCAATAATTAGAGGGGAATTTTTTGGAGTTTTGCGGCCTACTGCGGAAAATCGCAGACGACACGCATAGACTAGAAATGTAAAGAAATTAAAAAAGTTCAGTAAGTCATAAATACATAAAATGAATGCATTATTAATCTCTTTTATCATTTACTACCATAAATATATACACAAATTTATTATAAAAAGTTAAATTTTAAAAAAAGTTTCACTACGCTAAAAGAACTGCGATGACTAGTTTTATGATATCGACCCGTCTATGATACGTTCCTTGAAGTTGAAGGAATTGGTAGAAGAGTCATTGTCTACGTACACCAACATTTTTAAAGAAATGAAGAGGCAAAAAAGCCAAACTGAAATCACAATATATTTCTAGAAAATAACACTGAGTATCGCTGCCTCCCCTTCTACACTTTCCAGCCCTGCCACCCCGGCGAACCCTGAGGCACCCCCTTCTCCTCCGCACACGGAACACGTAGAAGACGACGAAGATGAAGACCCTGACGATCGACGTCCACTGCTCGAATAAATAACAATAACGCAGCACAGTTACAATAAATATTGTCTGAATGTGTGTGTATGTGTACTGTAAGTCTCATAACTGTACAGCAAGAACTGTGTGTCAGAAGTGTTTGCATTTCATCATCATCTGTACATAGTCATCGTTAGCTTAGTCATCGTGTGAAAGATAAAGAAAATTTTAAAAGCATAAAATTATTAAAGTTTATAAAACACAATACTGTGTTGTACTGTACATAACTGTGTTTTATAAACTTTAATAATTTTACTGCTATCTAAATACTGTACATGTATTTCATCACATACTGTACGTGTATTATATTACCTCTCTCTCACTCTCTCTGTGTGTGTTAGCCTACATTGTTCATACTGTAATTTTAAATTTATAAAACATACTGTTGCAGTACAATGTATTGTTTTACATTTTTTGTGTGTTAAATATGGTTAAAAGTATTAGGAGTTAAGGTTCGGGGGAGGGGGGAAGAGATATTCGCGGTTTTTTCACATTCGCGGCGGTCCTCCACCCCTAACCCCACGAATGTTGAGGGCCGACTGTATAAACAAATTCATAGATGTCAACATTAATTTATATCCTTTTTAGAGTTCGGTTAATTTTTGTTTAGTTTAAAACGATGCACCTTTTTTGTAACTAATATGCATTTACTAAGGCAAAGCAACAACCCTCATAACAAACCTATCCTACCTTAAGCATTGGCAATGAAAAAGCATCTATAATTGAACATTTTCGAATAATGCATTAATATAAAACAAACAGATTTATGTAGCAATGATTTACACCAGTATCTCAACAAATGGACAGAACCAACTGGTGTGTTGAATAAATATATGACTGTACTATACGTCTAAGAAGGCACAATATTTCAGTTGTCGCTAGGTTCTTCTGGATCATGAGGGGCTTCTATGAAGCAGAGCGCTTGAGCTGCCGTTTGCAAAAGGAAGAAGCAATCCTTCCTGTTCTCGAACTTGTCATAGTTTAAGAACATTTCTCACCCTTACTATGAGTGAACCATTTTTCGTTGCTTCAGCTTTAGCTTGATATTTTTTTGGGGTGTAGTGCAATGCTACGTGTGATTGTTCCAGATTAATGCCCAGGGGAAAATGAAAAAAAATGTATTAAATAAAAACGTTACAAATCAAAACAGACTATATATATATATGTATTCATCACTAGCAACTGAATAGGCGACATTGGAAAATAAATTGATCGTGACAGAAAACAAATTTACACTCACAAAAGAAATCAGATAAAGCATTTGTGGGAGAAAAAGGGAAGAAATGGAGCAAAAAGATGAATTGCAAAAGAAACACCGTAAAGATGGAAAGTCATTTGTCCGTCTTGCACTGTTCTTTATAGACGTAATATATTACTTTAAAGAACACGACTAGGTTATTAAAATTAATACTAGATTTTAATATTTTTTCTTCCTTGTTTAATGCATCAGTTTTAATATAATAGTTTTTTTTTTATTTAAATCGCTTTCCAAATAATTTAAAATACCTTGTCTCTTAGGTTGTTTTACCCCTGAGCGTCACTTTCTTTGCACACCATGGGCTAAACGGGCAGGGCGCAAAGATCTCAAGGGTTCAGAGAAGGATGGGAGAAGGATACCCACTGTACAGTTGTTAGGAGAGAGATTGAAGCCTTCCCTTCAAGGCTTTTCAGAGTGTCTTTTAACGTGCACAGGGTATGGTTCTCCTGCACACGACACAGTCTTAACGTGTCCAGGCTTAACTAAAACCGCTAAAACTAACGACATAGGCTTAAATAGTTGGGTTGGGTTGTTTTACCTCTGAGCGGCACTTTTTTGCACACCATGGCTAAATGGCCAGGTCACACGGACCCCGAAGGCTCAGAGAAGGTTGGGGGAGGGGACCCACTGGAACAGCTGTTGGGAGACAGATGGTAACCTCCCGTCAAGGCCATCCAGCGTGTTCTTTAACGTGCACAGAGTATGTCTATCCCACACACGGGGCCATGGCTTAACGTCCCATCCGACGGACGGCGGCCTTTGTAAGCCCATCGGTGTCCCCTACTGACCGTGGGCAGGGCGGTCAATTTTTGCGGAGATAAATCTCAACGCTGACCCAGCTGGGACTCGAACCTGGGGGGACTCGAACCAGATTACGAGCCTGGCGCGCTACCGACTGAGCCACCCCCGTCCCACATGGGCTTAAATAAGACCAGCATTGTCTCCTTTCTGAGCGAGAGCAGGGTGGGGGTTAGCAGAAATTAAATTTTAACCCTGGCATGGGAAATGGTGATTATAAGCCTGGCTCACTACTGACTGTGAGGCCCCTTTGTTTCTTAGTGTCCCGTAAGTATTACAATTGCATCCTTCTGGCATTATTTTATATATCGTCTTCATTAGAAGAAAGAGGGAGTCCCTGATACAACTAGAATCTAAATTCTGGAGAACTCTGTGGTTTCCCTCTTTTTTTTTTCTTTATGTATCTGTTTTAGGTTGATAAAAAATCAACCTTAATGCTATCTGTTTGGGCACTTTATGTGGCGTTGGGATAGGAGGAGAAATGAGATCTAGATGTTATGCAGATACCTGTCACCTCTAACATAATTTAGACCATGGAGTGGGGAGTTCTGAATAGTTTAAAATTCTCATATTCCAATAAAATCATAACAAATTTCCATTTTAATATATGTGCGTTAACTGTACGCAAGTTTGATTATTTATAGTATGAGGATGCCAATTTACATCTTATACTTATGTATATGAATCCTGGACCGGTCTAGTTTTCTCTTTGTTCCAATTCTATTGACGATAATTGTGTTTGGTATCTTGTTTTTTTTTTCTGTTATGCATTTTTTGTGCTTTATTCTAGTTGGGAAAAGGTGTCAGTGCTTTTAATATTAGTATGATTAAATAGATGTACTGTATAAAAATATGGACTTAACACCCTCTGAAGAAGACTATATATTGTATATTTCATTTATTACAAGATGTTTTTCCGCAGAGATTACTTTTCAAAACTGGACTGCCAAAATACTAGGGAGAGATTTTGAAGTTACGATTCACAAAATTGACCACTACTCTGGGTAATTAAATAACGCACAGTTTAGCATTAGAGCTGTATAAACTGAAACATAAATTTTTAAATATAATAAATAAGAATGAATATTTTATCGTTCACTAATTTGTCGACGGATCTTGTTAGATTTCTTATGTTTTAATTTTAGTACACGCAACAGTTCCTATAGTTCTGATGCATTGTCAGAGGGATTCAGGAACACGTTCTTTGAGTTCCTGAGCTCCTCTGACGAACAGGTTGGCTCAGTCGATATAAAATATTTGCTGGTGTATAGCTTTTGCCGTGTAAATCCATGTTTTCGTTTTTTTTTTAAGCGAATGCAAACAAAATAAGAAGATAAAAATTCTGGTCATCTCATTTAAAATTAATAATCGAATTTTTTCGCAACAGAATGATCCGAAAATGCAGGTTCGCCAGGCTCGTAATCTGTAGTTTTCAGGTTCGAGTCCCTCCTGTACCAGCTTTGAGAATTTATCGCTGCTAAACCTCTGCCCTCAATGAGAGAAGGCCGATGGGCTTATAGAAAGTCCGCCATTTCTCGGATAGTAGGTGAAGCCATGCCACCGAGTGCAGGATAGCAAAACCTTGTATACGTTAAAGAACACGTTGTTTGGTCTTAACGGAGGCTTCCATCAAAACTTTCATCCTCCTAACAACTATCCAGTGGGTTCCCCATCTTCTCTGAATATTTGAGGTCTTTTTGACCTAGCCATTTAGCTTATAATTTGTGCAAAAAAAAGCGATGCTAAAAGGTTAAACAATCGCACAACTTGGGAAGTATAACCTTATCTACCGGAGTGTTTCTCTATTTCTAGATAAATGGAATTTTCGGAACATTCTGTTGCGGAAAAATTCGATTAGTAATTTTAGTGAATATGACAATAATTTTTATCTTCGTATTTTATTTGCATTCGCTTTAAAAAAAAAGAAAATATAGATTTACACGACAAAAAGCTATACACCAGCAAATATTTTATATGCATCACCTATCGTTGATTGCTGGAAAGTTATCTAAAAGGATAGACTAAGTAGCTTTACAACCCACTGATGGGCATGGAAAGACCATCTTCCGTCGAATGGAACGTTAAGCCGTGGCCCCGTGTGTGGGAGAGACATAGCATGTGCACATTAAAGAACACGCTGGATGCCTTGATGGAAGGCTATCATATGTCTCCCAACAGCTGTGGGGCGGGGGTGGCTCAGTCGGTAGCGCGCCAGGCTCATAATCTGTAGTTCTCAGGTTCGAGTCCCAGCTGGGTCAACGTTGAGATTTATCTCCGCAAAATTCCCTGCCCTGCCGACGGTCAGTAGGGGACACCGATGGGCTTGGAAAGGCCGCCGTCCGTCGGATGGGACGTTAAGCCGTGGCCCCGTGTGCGGGAGAGCCATACCCTGTGCACGTTAAAGAACACGCTGGATGGCCTTGACGGGAGGCTACCATCTGTCTCCCAACAGCTTGTTCCAGTGGGTCCCCTTCCCCAACCTTCTCTGAGCCTTCGGGATCCATGTGACCTGGCCATTTAGCCCATGGTGTGTAAAAAAGTGCCGCTCAGAGGTAAAACAACCCAACCCAACAGCTGTTCCAGTGGGTCCCCTTCCCCCACGTTCTCTGGGCACTCGGGGTCCTTGTGATCTGGCCATTTAATCATTGTGATCATCCATTTAATCCATTGTGTACAAAAAGTGCCGCTTAGAGGTAAAACAACCCAATCCAAGGTTTACAACCTCAACCATTTATAACTTCATTTGTTTCATGAGAGCGAAAGTGATTATATGTTAAATAAGAGAAATGTATCAAGTTTGAGATGTTCAATTTATGGCGGTAGGTAGATAATGCAACAGTAATCCCAAAGAAATTCAATTTCTTCCCATATCTTATGGAACATATCATGATTTACTTGGGATAAAACGATCGTCCTTAAATCCATTGATGGATTGTAGTAGTGACAGGTGATAAACCACGGTAATGAGTGTGGGATTAGATCTGCCGAAGAAAAAAAGCCGTTACGCCCGATCCAATGGCCTTGGAACTTCTGATATACTCTTGCAGCAAGCAATAACAGAAAGGAATGAACTTTCGTTGCTGACAGTTATGTTCAAATATAGCATGCATTTTGCTTTCTCTGTACTTTTGAAGTCCGACAATTCTGGTTTCCCTACAGCAGCGCTTCTCATGAACACGACAACAACTGCAAGCCGATCAAAAACGACCTTGATGTATTTCTCTTCCTATATTCCTTGATGTATTCTTCTTCTTATTTTACAATTTTCTTCCTTGCACAAATACAGTTACAGTAAAATCTGGCGGGGGCTGGTTCAGGCAGTTGAGAGGCAGGCTCGTAATCTGCAGTTCCCAGGTTCGAGTTTCAACTGTGCCAGCATTGAGATTTGTCACCCTTAAATCCTCCACTCTGCCCTCTGTCAGAAAGGGGACACTGACGGGTTTGGAAACGTCGTCGTCTATGGGATGGAACGTAAACCTGGTTCAGTGTGCAGGAGAGCCGTACCCTGTGCACGTTGAAGAAAACCGTACATGGCTTTGACGGGAGGCTACAATCTGCTTCCTAACATTTGTCTAGTGGGTCCCCTTTCCCCAACCTTCTCTAATCCCTTGGAATCCATGTGAGCTGGTCATTTAATCCATTATGTGCAGAAAACTGCCGTTAAGAGGGAAAATAACCCAAGGCAACAGTAAAGCCTAGATTCTGCGGGTTGTATGGGGGGTGATGGGCTCTCTGGAATATGGTGATGATCCATAAGATTTAGGTTTTCTTCCACTATAATATTTATGCCACCCCTGGTCTTTTGAAGACCAGGGGTGGCATAAATATGTTATAATATAATATATATATATGTTATAATATATAATATATTCTTAGAAAACCTTAGAATTGTTATCGCTAAGTGTTAATGGCAAAAAATATTTTATTTGTCAATCCCCCTCCCCCCCCACACACACACCTTCTTGAGGAGCTGAATAATGTAATTTGCTCACGAAGTCCCTGAGAATCAAAAACGTATTACGTCAAAAAGCTGCATTAGACTCAAACAAGTGATGACCCATCCATTGGAAGTTTCTGGTTACGCCACTGCTAATGCAAACGGCTTTGGAAATAAAACGGCAATTTATCTGAACGAAGTCAGAAAACCAATACCTCAGACAACAATCAAGGGCAAACTAAGAAAGCAGTGGTGTAATGACTCGGTGATTTTTGATAAAAGCTGATCAAAACATTTTAAGGCTGGGTGGGTGCAGTCTGTCAGTAAAATACGAGAACCGTGAAACCGGGGTCAGTAGATTCTAGGCATTACTCTATTATAATATAATAATTAATAATTATAAATGTTTCAAGTTGTAAACCACTTACACAATCGAGTTCTCTGACGCTTGAGTGGCGGGGATTGGCTCAGCAGGTGCTAAGGCTTGTAAATGACAGTTCCCAGGTTCGAGTATCAACTATTCCAGTTTATATACGCTAACCCCCATCCTGTCCTCAGTGAGAAAGAGAGCAGCTGATGGACATGGGTCGTCGACGTCCATAGGTTGGAATGTTAAGCCGTAGCTCATGTGCGAGAGAGCCTATGCAGGTTAAGAAACGCGCTAGGTGGCTTTGACGAAAGGCCAGCATCCGTCTTTTAACAACTATCCAGTGGATCCCCTTCCCCCAACATTTTTTGAAACCTTGGAGTTCTTGTGACCTAGCCATCTAGACTATTGTGTGCAAAAAAAAGTGTTCAGAGCTAAAAAAATAATCAACCTCTGGTATTTGAAGTGTAATCTTAAACCGTTCTCCCACTTTGTATCTTTTTTATTCTTTTAAAGAATTATCACGGCGGAAATAAAATAACATTTAATTCCGCGTCTCCAACAACAAAAAATACACATGGCTAAAGCTTTTTTTTTGTGTTAGAAAAACTTTAGTTTTGAACCTCGTGAAAAGGATAAAAACCAAAATGAGTTACCAGTGCCAGCAACCATTTCTCTCTAAACGATTCCATTTGGGACTCCTATACTGCCCTTTAAGACTAAGTTGGAAACTATTTAAGGTAAATTGAGATGTTTCTTGTTACCGCATTGCGAAAACGGTAGAAGAGAACATGAAAGCGATTCGTGTTCGTTGAAAATTTCTCTTATGAAAAGAAAACTCTTTCGCTTTCGGTCGAATTATTTGCCATTATCCCAGGTGTGATGTTCCTTAATGGGCGACTGGGGGCATTGTCGAGCGTGCAAGCCCAGCGAGAGTGTTCGGTGCAAGGCGGGACACGTGGCCGAGGAGAGGAAATTGCAGGACCATGTCTGAACGTTTTCGCACATACCAGACTGGCAGGCAACATTTATCACACACTGTGCATTTTTCTGTATTGCTGCGGTTTCTTCGCATTCGTGGTAAGCTTTCCAGAAAAGAATATATGTGTGTGTGATACGTTAAAGGGAAACGGAACTTATTACCTGTTTTGTATTGGATTTCGGAATTGCCCTGCTGGCTCTGGGAATCTGTTAAGGGGAAAATGATTTGCAGTTAATCGTTTGCGGAGATTTTTTTTTTCGTGTGCGTTTGACTGAAAGTTCTTCAAAAATTAAAAAAGAACAGAGGTTGAAGTGGAAAGCATCCTCTCTTTTTTTTGTATCCTATCTTTAATTGTGTTGCTGGTTCGTGGGGGGATTAAAACTTGGTGTACAAAGCTTGCATACTTACTTTATCCGTTGGTGCTTTTAATACCGTTCGTATTTCTAAATACAGTGGAATCTGGTTTGAGTGGTTTGAACGGCAAGGGGAAATTGTCGGATTAGTAGTTAGGCAAATAAGAAATAGCCGATTTATTTGAAAGTCATTCTACATCGAGGATTATTAATTACCTACTACCAGCTTAATTTTCACATACCGAGGGTCATTTTCTCTTAACCTTGTAATTTTTTCATAAAATAATTATTTGCAAATTATTTAAATTTGACGTATAGCATTAAAAAAATTTAACTGTCACAAAATTCAGTTTAACGTGCGAGTAGAGAAAATAGGTGTCATTTTTTTTTCTAATTAATACTTACATTCATGATGTAATTATATTTTCTGTTTGTGATTCCTGTCATAATTAATAAAATGTGTTTTGAAGTATATTTATTTGATTTATAATGGATGCTTGTCTCCATTTAGTCGACTGTGTGCAAAAAACGCGAGTCAGTTTCTCCTATTATGGGTAACAAAGATCAATTGATAACCACTGTTCGTTTTACGATTGCTGAGAGAATGATAGATATCTTTGCAACCTCATACATTAACAGAACTTTAACTAGTTCGGATTGGATTGTTTTACCTCTGAGCGACACTGCACTTTACCTCTGTGCACACAATGGGCTAAATGGCCAGGCCACAAGGACCCCGAAGGCTCAGAGAAGGTTGGGGAAGGGGACCCACTGGAACAGCTGTTGGGAGACAGATGGTAGCCTCCCGTCAAGGCCATCCAGCGTGTTCTTTAACGTGCACAGGGTATGGCTCTCCCGCACACGGGGCCACGGCTTAACGTCCCATCCGAGGGACGGCGGCCTTTTCAAGCCCATCGGTGTCCCCTACTGACTGTGGGCAGGGCGGGGAAATTTTGCGGAGATAAATCTCAACGCTGACCCAGCTGGGACTCGAACCTGGGAACTACAGATTACGAGCCTGGCGCGCTACCGACTGAGCCACCCCCGCCCCTTAACTAGTTCGTAGAAAGCTATTAAAACCTCGACATATATCGATGATGAATATATCGAAATATATCGATGATGAATATCGACATATCTCGATGAGAATATATCTGAAATGAATGCAAACAAGGTTTCAGCGATTGCAAAATAAAACAATATAAACGAGGGCATGTAATTTGTGGTCTGAGAGGCAGTTTTAAGCGTTGCACAAAGGAGTCTTACTCTAGTGGGGTGTTTCGATTATGTAATAAAGTGCATGGGAATGGTATTAAAAGGAAGGAAAAAATGCATAATACAGTTTTAATTATAAATAGTGAAATACACACTTTAAAATCATATAATTGTAAAATATGCATTTGAGCTTGTTTATTGTCATTATATGTAGCAAGAATTGCTTGTTTTTAAAGAGTTCGGTATAGTAACAATGCACTATGTGTGTATATAAAATAGAAAATAAACTTTCATACTTACTTTATCAGTCTTCAGAGGGAATGTAGTTGTATACCGATATTTTCACCTGATTAAAAACTGCCATTCAATTTTAAAGCAGTTTATTTTTAAATAAGAACTGTAAGAAAACTTCTGGAGTCAACTGCAAGTTGTAGATAAAAGGATAAAAATGAAATTCACTTTTTTTGGGATTTTGTATGTCATTGAATTAGATCGTACATCAATGTTCTGGCAGGCGAGCTGCCTCCCTTATTGAAAAGTTACCTGCTGCTTTCGCTACTTAAAAATGGCCCAGCAATGAAAAATTGGTTGAATACTTCTAATCGAACCATAGTCCTTTGACAGTTTCATAAAAATGAGGCAAGCCTATTCGTAATTCGAAAGTTGTAAAGTTGTGATCACATTAGAGTGTCACTAGATGAAATGCCGGTTATTTTATTCATTATCACAGCTGTTCTTAAACGTTGGTCCGTGAATTTCTACAGTATTTGTATGTCAAAGTATTTTTTTAAGGTTAAACAATATCGAAATGCTTGGGAATACCTTAACAGTATCTATATGCCTGGAAGTTCGGATTGTTTGCTAACTAACAATGGGAGTCAGCCTTTGTTTGCCGTCTACAAATAGAGTTCTCCAATGTTTATCGGCTACACATAGGTGTTCGTAGTCAACTAAATTTAAGAATCGCTGTATTATCGCATGCACCTAATGTCACAGATTTATTTAGGAATCTAGTGCACTTTAGATAATTTTGCATTAATTGCGTTGTTAGAATAATCAACGTAGGGCCTAAGTTGCTCTTTGTGGGATCCACTGAAAATATTTTCATGCCCAAAAAACTTCCAAAGATAAATGAAAGTAGAAAATTATCCCTTTACTTGTTTTGACAATGCGGTTAGTTTGGGCAGTGATAAAATTTAGATAAATCATTTTTTTTGGTTTTCACAATTGTGTAGCGAAAGATCAGCATCATCTTTGTCTGTTCTATGAGAACTAGATGTTACTGAAGCAATGGTCAAGTTCACGAAAACATGATCAACAGATCATATCTGGCCACATTATCACAGATCGAAGTCCCTCGAAGAGAAAAATTCTTAGGGTACTAATATGAAAGCTGTGTACATAATTACTCACGGAGCGCCAGGAGTCATCAATAACACACAATAAAATCAAAATACCGAAAACTTGCTAAAAAAAAGGAAAACACTTTGCCATATAAACCAAGGCTTTTTGGTATCATTACGAACCATGCATGTTAAATAATAAACGACATGTTGTTGTTTTACCTCTGAGCGGCCCTTTTTTGCACACCATGGGCTAAAGGGCAGGTCACAAGGACCCCGAAGGCTCAGAGAAGGTTGGGAAAGGGGACCCACTGGAACAAGCTGTTGGGAGACAGATGGTAGCCTCCCGTCAAGGCCATCCAGCGTGTTCTTTAACGTGCACAGGGTATGTTTCTCCCGAACACGGCACCACGGCTTAACGTCCCATCCGACGGACGGCGGTCTTTCCAAGCCCATCGGTGTCCCCTACTGACCGTGGGCAGGGCGGGGAATTTTGCGGAGATAAATCTCGACACTGACCCAGCTGGGACTCGAACCTGGGAACTACAGATTACGAGCCAGGCGCGCTACCGACTGAGCCACCCCCGCCCCTAAACGACATGTAAATTTGTTCAAAAGAAATGAGATTTGCAATATCATGTTTTGCTAAATGATATACCTATTGTGCTATAACGAATGTAGAATGAGTTCCTCATGAAAGTCTTGCGAGCCATTGCATTTGGATAGTTTAGTGATTTCGGTTAGGTTGTTTTACCTCTGAGCGGCACTTTTTCGCACACAATGGGCTAAATGGCCAGGTCACAAGGACCCCGAGAGCTCAGAAAGGGTTGGGGAAGGGGATCCACTGAATAGCTGATAGGAAACAGGTGATTTCCTCCCGACAAAGCCATCCAGCGAGTTCTTTAAGGAGAACAGGGTGTGGCTCCCCCCCCCCCCCCACAGTAACTGTGCCACGGCTAAACGTTCCATCCAACGGACGGTAGAAATTTTTATTTATTTGCTTATTTATTGAGAGGAAGGTACAAATATATACGCTAACAGCGCCCAAGACATCAAAAGCAGAGAAATATTTACAATACCACAATAAATGTTAACAATGTAGTTAACACTTGTTTTGTTTACACTATGGTTAACACTTTGAAAACATATATTTCATACATAAAGAAGGTCCAAACTCATTGATGTCCCCTCCTGACTGATGACAGCGCGAGGAGTTTTACGGAGATAAATCTCAGTGCTAGCCCAGCTGGGATTCGAAACTGGGAACTGCAGATTACGAGGTTAGCGCGCAAACGACTGATTCACCTCCGCTCCTATAGTTTGGTGTGACTTGCAGCCTGGAATAAAAAAAATTTAGATACATATATGACGGCTGTTAACCTCAAATGCTTCTACGCCAATTCGGCATCTTTTTGATGTTAGAGTTATCGACTCCAAATGCCATGTTTAGACATTAAACCTATCAATCCTTATTCGATTCTAACTGACAACTTTTGATGTCAAAACTATCGACTACTCCCATTCTTAGCCACTTCGACCTACAAACGTCGCATTAGCCTCGAAAGTATTAAGTTCAACGCCTGGTGACGCTGCTGGCAACTCTCGACACCTATTGGTTATCTTTTGCTTATAATGGAATCTTGAACGTCTGGGATGGGGATGGATAAGTCGAAACTCGTCAGGCTTGTAATCTGCAGTTCACAGGTTCGAATCCCGCCTGGGCCAGCGTTGAAATTTATTTCGGCAAAACTCACCGTCATGCCCTCGGTCAGTAGGGAACACCGATAGACTTGAAAAAGCCACCGTCCATCGTATGGAACGATAAACCGCGGTCTCGTGTACAAGAGAGCCATACCTGTGCAAGTTAAAGAACACGCAGTATGGCCTTGACGGTAGGATACTAACTATTCCTAACAGCAGTAACAGCTCCCGAACCCTTCTCGGGGTCCTTCTAATCTGTCCATTTATCCCATTACGTGCAAAAAAGTGCCATTCAGAGGTAAAACAACCAAAGCTTCAACGTCTGTTTCTCATAAGCAGATTATTTAGAGTTCGACACCTAATGGGTGCTGCTTTTTCCGTACACTTTGGATGTTTCGTTCAGCTCTTACTCCACTTTTCTAACAACTTATTCCTATTAGACCCAATGTCCTAAACATATGTTTTCTAGTAGCAGGAAAAAAACATCCACTTTTCCCTGGCGAGCCCGTCATGTTATTATTTATAACACCCCTATTCTTACATAGCCGTCCCATGGCCGAGTGGTTAGCACGTTTGGCTACTGATCTAAGAGACCTGGGTTCGAGCCCCGGGTAAGGCATGGTTGTTTTTCTGCTGAGGTCCTGCCATCCTCTCAGACCTTCTACTATGGCATATAAACTGACAGGCTCCTGTCAGACCTCTGTGGCAAGCAGCTGCTTGAGAGGGTATTTATTTATTTATTCTTACAGCTACAAAAAATCTTTAATTTGAAAATTCGCTTACATATAATCACCGCATTTATATATAATCACTGTCAAATATCATCTGGAATTTGAAGATTCGGCTAGATCTCTAATGTATAAATTAACTTACTTCAATAATATCACCTTGAGTTTGGAGATTCGTCGTTGCCCATATTTGTCAACCTTACATGTGCATTAGAGTGTATCGAATTCGATTCCCATTTAAACCGTTAGAAACTTAAATAATACAGACCAACAAAAATGAAGAAAATGTCCTGAATCATAATTTGCTGCCTTCTATCACGGAGCAAGAATGTCTTTTGTTGTATAGCATACGTTCTCTTATACATTAGTAAATCAAAAAAGTGTAAAAGTTACAATTATTTATTCTCTACTTCACACATCAGTTCGATCTTTCCCTTACTTCACGATGTCGTTAAATTGCGAGAGCAGAACAATTATTGTGAAAGTGCTTGCAATCTAAACTGTAGAGTGAACAATCGCACCCTCTCGAACGTTTTCCAACAGTTGTGATTTTCTTTCAAGCAGTTGCACATATCGCTTATTTGCTTCATTCCTTCGCTGGTTGAGTCAACATCAGATTAGAGGCCCCAGATCAGCAATCCTTTGCAATCACACTTCAGGTTCCATGTACCGAAGAGGAATGTGGCCCCACTGGTGCAATTCCATTTATTTTCTTGGACTCCTCCGGACATCGAAACCTCAGGAGAAGCTCCAAAAGCCATTAACTCAGGAGAAGGGTTTGTGGCAATTCTACTCTCTTAACTGCTAGAACAGGAAATGGGCTGCTATCTCAGAAGGAAAAAGCGAAAAGATAAATGGTAGTAGATAATTATCCATTTACTTGTTTTGGTAACGTTTTCAAGAAACATTTCGAAGAGAAATATTAGTTGACTATTTGTACTTCATGTTAGAATTATAATTTAGCGGCGCATATTGGGTAAATATATACATATGTGTTAATCTCTGTATAAATACATATACAGTATGTAGGATCAGGTCCCGATCTCGAAAAAAATTAGGGGGAGGGAGGAATCGATTCGAGTGAAAGCTGGGGGTGAGGGGAGGACAAATTCTAGTCGGAATAAACCGGAACACCGTTTCTGTTATAAAAATGTTAATTTTGTTAAAATGGTCTTTGGATATTTGTTGAGAAATGTGTATATTTATTAATATATATTAAAATATATATTGTGTATACATATATAAGCCGTCCCATGGCCGAGTGGTTAGCGCGCTTGGCTACTGATCTACGGGACCTGGGTTCGAGCCCCGGGTAAGTCATGGATATTCGTGTTGTTTTCTGCTGAGGTCCTGCCATCCTCTCAGATCTTCTACTGTGGCATATAAACTGTCAGACCTCTGTGGCAAGCAGCTGCTTGAGGGGGTATTTATTTTTTTTTTTATACATATATATAATTTTCCCCCCTCCTTTCCTGTTACTATCATTCTCAAAGAATGGGACATGCTCCCCCCACCCCGTTTCCTTCCGACACTGAGCAGGAGTGCCCAAACTTAAGGGCTACTAAATTTTTATTTACGTTTCAGATAGAGTAATAAAGAGGGTACCATAGTAGTTAGAAATCAAAAATACTTTAACTGGCGCTTACGTATAAAAACACTTTTCTCTTTTTGCGATAAATGAATCTAAATATTTTTAGTAGAAAAACTTACTTCTTAAAAACTAACTCTACTCCTTACCATGCCATGGGCGACCGGTTGCCGCCGGTGCCGTTATGATCACCCCTGTTGTATAGAATAGATAAGAGGGTAGTTTTATAGTCTGACAGAGCCCTAGAAAATAACTTCATTATCTACATTTAGTTTTCAGCCTTTATTTCGAATCATTCTTATGACGAAGAATACGTTATAAGAAAATTGAAGGACTAATATGTGGAATGTAGAATGAAAATAAATTTGAATAAATGTCTGGAAGCAAGATATAATGGGAGAGTAGATCATGAGACGGATGGAGAAATGGTGAGAAAGGCGAACATGCTTAGGTATCTTGTACACACTCAGGTCACTGAATTATAAAACTTGATTCAACACCGAGTTGGACCTCCTTTAGCCCGAATTACAGCACGTATATGGTTTGTCATAGATTCCACAAGGTGTTGGGGTGCCTTTACATCTCCAGCATATACCAGGTACCAATCTGTTTTTCTTACATGTCCCTTACATTCTCAATGGGGTTCAGATCCGGGCTTTGCGGTGGCCAGGAAAGATGGTGGAAGTCGCTGTCATGCTTGCTAAACCACTGCTGAACACATCTTGTGCGATGGACAGCAGCATTGTCGTCCATGAAACAGCCGTCATCTGCTGGATAAAAAGTCAAGATTACGGAATGGAGCGATCGGCAAAAATGTTCAGAAAATCCTTGGACACCCGACCTTTCAGCAATATCGGGACCGGTTTCGTACTAACAGAATGTGCCCCAACCATGACACCCCCTCCAGAACCTTGAGTTGTGTTTACAAGGCAAGCTGGATCCATTGTTTCATGGGGCTCCCTCCAAACTTTCTGCCTACCGCCGGTACAGAACAAGGTATACTGCGACTCGTCGGATCACCTGACTTTTTTCTAGTCTTCCAGTGTCCAATCATGGTGTTCCTCACACAACTGTAGACGAACTTTCCAGTTCTTTGCATAAATCAGTGGTTTCCGTATAGGTATGCGACTGCTAATACCGATCCTCTTCAATTCCCTGCTCATAGATCGCTGAGATATGGATTGGTAGCAGCTTTCATTGAATGCCTCGATCAATTGCTGCACATAGGATGTCCTGTTTCTCCGTACAAGCCTTCTCAGACGACGGCGATTACGTTCCTGACAGGTTGTCGTCGCACTACACTTACGCCTCTTAGACAAGCAATGTGGTTTATTTTTCCTCTGATCAAAAACCATAGATATTTTGAGAAACCAGTCAGCTCTGCTGTTTTTAAAATCGGCGCTCCAGCCAGACGAGCACCCATAATAAGCCCTTTTTCGAACCACGAAAGATCCTTTGTTTTTTTTTATTCTGATCTATACTACAGACGACCAGCAGTCTTAAATATTTGCCTAGATCACGAGGTGATGCACGTGACCACGTATTTTGCATATGCGCTGCGCAAGTGACGTTTGCGTACATTTGCATAAATGTTTCTAATTCAGTGGCCGGTGTGTGTATCTATCTTCGAAGAAGGTACATTCATGGAGAAATGGTTAGAAAAGGGAACATGCTTTGTCATCGATAAGAATGATACATTAAAGGAGAAATGGTGAGGAAGACGACCATGCTTTGTCATCGATAAGAATGATACATTCATGGAGAAATGGTGAAAGAGATGACCATGCTTTGTCATCGATAAAAATGATACATTCATGGAGAAAGGGTGAGGAAGACGACCATGTTTTGTCATTGATAAGAATGATGCATTCATGGAGAAATGGTGAAAGAGATGACCATGCTTTGTCATCGATAAAAATGGTACATTCATGGAGAAATGGTGAGGAAGACGACCATGTTTTGTCATCGATAAAAATGATACATTCATGGAGAAATGGTGAAAAAGATGACCATGCTTTGTCATCGATAAAAATGATACATTCATGGAGAAATGGTGAGGAAGACGACCATGCTTAAGTATCTGGTATCTGTCATCTAAAAGATTGGTACATTCATGGAGAAATGGTAAGAAAGGCAAACACGTTTAAGTATCTCGGATCTGTCACCGATAAGAATGATACATTCATGGAAAAAGTGAGGGCAAAAATAGAATAAAAAATAGAAGAATATTAAATTCGGTTTTATGGGATTCAAGTATGTCGTCAAAAAATAAAGGAACGATTTTTCACACAGTTGTAGAGAGTGTTTTAACACATGCATTGGACGCTGAGAGAAAGATTAACATCTACGATAAAGAACAATTGAAATGGATTACTGGGAATGAAGAGCACGAAAAACTGGATATGAGGAAATGAAAAGGATTAAGAGAGAAGAGAAAGATTTTAGAATGAGAGAGAGTGTATTAAAAAAGATAGCTGAGATGTATGGACATGTGAATTGAATAGAGAACGGAAAATGTTCGAGGAAAATATGAAGGTGGAAATTTACTGAAAGAAGGAGAAACGGAAGGCAGGGAACGAAATGGAGATAAAATATGGAAGAAGAGACGAGAAAGTGAAGCCTTCGAGATGAGGATTGTGTGGATAGAAAGAAGTGGAGAGGAATGTTAAAAGTAGGGAAAATCCTGTGTAAGTAAATCAAGTAACTTTTGAGCTTTTAAAGTCTGTTGCGGAAGTAAATATGACCGATTATTGGAATTTTGATTTTTCCGAATAATGAACTAAGAGAAAAAGTTATCTCTATTGTTAAAATGGTTTGAACATGTGATGTACAATATGTTTGACTATGACTGATATTTAAGTGCGTTTTTTTCATTAAGCAGACTAACCAACTAACTATGACTAAATGCAGGGTCAGGGTCATTGTAAAAAAAAACTCATATTGTAAAGTGCTATATTTTGTTAAATAATTAAGTTATTGTTGTTGTGTTACCTCTGAACGTGGCTTTTTGTACACCATTGGCTAAATGTCCAGGTCATAAGAACACCAAAGGTTCAGAGAAGGTGAGGGAAGGTAACCCACCAGATAGATGGAAGCCTCTCGTCAAATTCATCCCGCGTGTTATTTAACGTTTATAGGTATGGCTCTCCTGTATACGGCACCACAGCTTTACGTAGCATCCAACAGATGGACACCTTTCCAAGCATATCGGTGTCCTCTTTGTGATTGAGGACAGTGTGGTGGTTCAGTGGCGATAGATCTTAACGCTGGCTCAGGTGGGACTCAAATCTTGGAGCTGTAGAATACAAGCCTTACATGCTAACGGCTGAGATACCACCGCTCCTAAATAATCAGGTAATAAAAGCAACTGTGGTGTATAAATATCAAGAAACCGACGAAGTTTCGTGCTGCACATACTTTAATGTGAGACGCCAATCCATGTAATCCTTTAGTCCATGCTCGACTCAGCATGTCTGGTGTAACACTTTTAACATCTGCAGTGATTTTTTTTCCTTTAAACGCTTAGAGATTGGCCCAGAAATTGTTCCCTCCATATAGAGAAATATATTATTTGAAACCTCAATTTCAACCATCTCTAAAATATTCTCTGAAAAATCAATGGTTATTATTATGAACTGGTTATTAAATTTTTCAAGAGAGATGTGAGAGCATGGCCTCAGAGCTGATGTGAGAGCTCTTCCTTCAGATCCGTCTTTTTTTTTTTTATCATTGATACTCGTATTTGATCCTAAAGCAGTTGCTTGCGATGAACTTCAAATTATGCCAAATTAAAACCCAAAGCATATTTTTATTCCCTTAGCTAAATATTAAAGAATATCATTTTTAAAACGCTCTTGAAATTAAATTTTCACGTTCCTCTACCAAGTCAGATATTTTGTTGAACATCACATGCTATGAAATTGCCTAGGGAATTTTCGCCAATCTTTTCCAAGCCTAAATTATTGCGTGGACTCCAAACATTGGAAAATATGACATAAAACATAAAACGAAAGATGTGTAAATAGCCTTGAAAAAGAAGTGTAAAGTTGATCGTTTCTTAAAGAAGAAACAACAACAAAATACTGTGCTGTGATTGAATTCCCGATTCCCTGAATAGTCCAACAAACTAAAACGGATATTCTTTCCATTCAATATTTTTTTTCACTATATTTGCACTGAACAGAAGCACACAAACGGGAAATAAAAGAAAAACAAGGGAAATGGCAATAAGGAAGAAAATATAGGAAAAGAAATTGATAAAAATTTTCGTAAGGAAGACGAAAGTATGAACTGAAAAACGAGCATAGCTTTTACTTTCTCGAAATAATGTAAAGGGAAAAGCTTTTTGCAGGCGAACACAAAGCGGATTAACAAGACCCAAGAGACGTTTTCAATTGACGTCGACCGCTATTTTCTACAGGGATAAAAGTCTGCGACGACATATTCCGTTTTCGACCATAATCCTCGCTTCTAAAGCAACGAAATCGCATTATTGGTGGAACCTCAATAGCATTCAGAACAACTCTATTCCGTTGCCTAGTGGGAGTTTTCGATTTCCATAAGAATTTCCTATGAAACAGTCGATGGGAATGTTTTAGACGAAATGTATGCATGCATGAGGTATTAAGTTCAAATGTGTAAAACCGTAACAATAAACATGTGTGTTTGGGAATTATTCTTAGAGAGTCCGTAATTATAGGGGCATCAGTCAATAGTGCGCCAGGATCGGAATCAGAAGTTCTCATGTTCGAGTAACAGGTAAATATATATGATGACAACACCCACTAGTTCCGCCTAAAGCATTATCAGTATTGGGATAATGCCATGTTTACGGCATATCCCAATTATTAATTATGTACGGTCAGGGGCAAGACAGTACCATATAGATACAGCTCATCCCCGATTACCTAAAGGCGAACAGTACTATAGGAGTAAAGCTCATCCATCGGTCAAAACCTA
Source organism: Ryuthela nishihirai (assembly GCA_038380435.1). Classification (NCBI taxonomy): domain Eukaryota; kingdom Metazoa; phylum Arthropoda; class Arachnida; order Araneae; family Heptathelidae; genus Ryuthela; species Ryuthela nishihirai. The sequence goes on from JAWZYU010000011.1 coordinate 18,921,738, forward strand.
AATTTAAACTATGTACCGGACCGCCACAAACAAGGATATATATATATCCAAGTTGCCTCGGCTCCCGTGACGGGAACTCTTAGTCTGGCCATCTTCCATCTTGACCTGTCCGACTGGTCCCACTCCAGTCAGCATAGCCTTCGACTTCATTCAGGCCCTCAACCCCCCCCCCCCCCACCACCACCACCACCACCACCATCTCGACAAGGTGGCTCCGTATCGGGGGGGGGGAGGATGTTCGAGTAACAATTCTGCCTTGCCTTGAGATTATTCTATGCTAAATCCCGTTCTGATCTCAGTAAGAAAGGGAACGTTGCTGAGCGTGGAAAAGCCGCCGTCCATTGGATGAGGACATAAAACAGCGCCCCATCTGCAATGTAATTATGCCTTATGCGTCTTAAAAAACACACTGGACGGGCTTAACAAGTGGCATCCATCTGTTTCTTAACATCTCTCCAGTGGATTTTCCTCCCAAGCGAGGTGGGGGTGGCTCAGTCGGCAGCTCGCCAGGTTCATAATCTGCAGTTCCCAGTTCGAGTCCCACCTGGGCCAGCATTGAGATTTATCTCCTCAAAACTCCCCGCCCTGCCCACGGTCAATAGGGGACACCGATGGTCTTGGAAATTTCGCCGTCTGACGGATGGGACATTAAGCCGTAGAACCGTGTGCGGGAGAGCCATATCCTGTGCACGTTAAAGAATACACTGGATTTCCTTAATTGGGGGCTACCATCTGTCTTCCAACAGCTGTCCAGTGAGTTCCCTCCCACAACCTTCTCTGAGCCTTCGGGATCTTTGTGACCTGGTCATTTAGCCCATTGTGTACAAAAAAGTGCAGCTCAAAGGTAAAACAACCCAAAAAGCCTTCCCAAGTTTCTCTACGCCCTTGGGATACTTTTAACTTATTAGCATCATTCTAACTTATTGTTATATTTAGCCTATTATGTGAAAAAATATTTGCTGCTCTCTAGTAAAACTTCGCAACCCAACTTTGGTAATTATATTTCCATTTAATTTTTCGTGGCAATGTAAAGCACTTTGACAACGGAATTAATAGTACTTTCCTTTAAAGTGTTCAACAAAAATGGGAGACATAGAGGAAAAGCTTTTTATTATATAATAATTCGTAACATCATTAAGGGGCCTCCTAAGACATCAATATCCCCGTTTCTAGCACGGGTAGATACCAGACTGACTGAAATTTCAATTCTATTTGACCTTCAAGGTGGCGTCGTATCCCAAAATTTCATAACATTTCTGAGTTGTGCATCCCGAACTATCCCTAGGCACCAAGATTTTAATTCTCCCTACACCGGTATATCAAAATTGTATCTTTCACCGCAAAGTATTCGCAGGACCGACATTTTCTACGATCTACAAATCGAATTACCCCCTAGGCACCGCTTTTCACGTTTCTAGCGCGTGTAGGTCAATGTTGACCACTGCGTAACTTCTGTTTGACATAGAAAGACATGACAGATGGAAAAATTTGGATTTTTTTTACCTTTTCTACGATTCGGATTACACTTAGATTCAATTCTCAAAGCATTACCACTTCTGCATCATGATTAAAATTAACGTTATCGCATGTCACACATTCACAATCAGCTATATATATTATCATCTCATTCATTTGTTATAGGCTAGAGCTGATTTCTCTGAGTTGCATTTCTGTGCACACAATGGGCTCAATAGCCAGGTCACAAAGACTCTAAGGGCTTCAGAACTGGTAAGGGACGGGACCCACTGGACAGCTGTTAGGAGACAGATGGAAACTTTCCATCAAGGGATCAATGTGCACATTGTATGACTCCCCTGCATGCGGGAAAATTATACGCAAGACAGCTATTCCTAATATGTGGTCATACTTTGTTTGCTTTTGTTATATTTTAAAATTTCCGCTTTCCAAGTTTTAAAACTTTCAGTTCTTTTCCGATTTCACAATTCTTTTAACTTATTACGATTGTGTAAAAATCTGATCTCATTTATAATAAGACGAACTTATTCATTCACTGAAATTTCTTTGATTTCTGTCCTTGATGATATTCATTTTCTTTCATATATTTATTATGAGTAAAGTGTCTTGAAAGAAAGGTTTTATGACTGTAACTTCAAAATGTTTTGGAATTTATGTCTTTTCAATAAATCCTATCTTCAGTTATATTTATATATTCGCAAACAGACGATGTATACATCAACTAAACTAAAATTTAGTTATAAACGAGAATCATGTTGTCATTGAACAGAACTTTTCCTCTAGACATTCAGTTGACCTCTGATTCTTTGGATTTTACTGACTCGGTATTATTTTCCCTTGGGTCACGTTTGTAAATATAGATGGATAATTTTGTTTCACCAATCTTCCGCCATCAAGATAACAGAGTTCTGGGATTTAGAGAACAATGACATTCCCCTAAATCACTGCCGTGATGGGTTACGTTAATCCCAATTTGTCACGGATTAGTCACGGAGGGTGGGGATAGTAATCTCGGAGATTCGTGGGCGGAACCCCGTGCTTTAGGGAGCAAATGGTCTGTCACGTAGCTACAGTACACCAACCGTGGATAATATTGATTTGCTACCGAGAGAAAAGGTATTAGTCACAAAACTGCTTTACTACTGAGGCGTAAAATAAGTGCAGAAGTGAAGTAGAAATGATCCGGCTTTTCTTTTCAGTAGTAGTAAATATTAGACGAAATAAAGAGCTTAATAATCTCCATTCAAAATCAGTAATCATCTGCAATATCCATAGGCTTGTTTTACTGTTAAGAGTGTTATTTAGCTTCAAAATGAGATAATGTCAAGTCAAAAAAGAACTTAACGATTCAGAGCGTGGTTTGAAGAGTGAACCCATTGGGTAGCTGTTAAGGGTTGCCTTCAATACCATCTAGATATGTTTTTAACCTGCACTTTGCAGATATACGGAACGAAAATTCCGTTTTCCACCATGGCCTTTATAGATTTCCTGCCTGTCTCACTATTGAATTAAACTCCTCGTCCCATTCTCAGCTATTGAGGTTTATTTTATAAATCATTAATATTAACAAAAAGAAGAAGAACAGCATTTCGTCCCTGGCGAATAGGTACCATCTACACGCTAAAGAACTCGCAGGATGGTCTTGAGGGAAGGCTACTATCTATTTCCTAACAGCTGTAATTGTGTGGTTTCCCTCAATCTCCTTTGAGCCTTTGGGATCTTTGTTACTAGGTCATTTAGCTCGCTGTGGCCAAAAGAGTGCAGCTCAGAGGTAAAACAATCAACCCAACATAACGATCCTTGTGACCTTTTTCTATTTAAGATGTAACTTTCAGAACAAGCAATTCTTAAATTCGAAGTTCTATAAATCAATAACAACCAATGAATAATGTTGAAAGATTAAAGAAACATAACATCATTTTTTAGATTTTTTTTTGAACAAAAAGACTTTTTATTTCGCCTTTCGGATTTGAATGGCATTGGACGTGTTACTTTACTTCTGACAATGCTGTGTATACAAATTGTTTCATTGCCAATGTATTAAATTTAGTTTTCAAGACACAAGTAAGGGATTCATTAACGTAAAAATATAAGAACAGACTTCACTACTTCAAGTTTTTATAGTTTCAGAATAAATAAATGTATAATGCTACTCGAATATTTTATTAACAGTGTTTTTACACCTAAAAAATGATTGTTTATAAAATATTACTTTAATCCGGAGGATTCTTTTTGTGTTTTTATGTGAATTATAAAACCGGAACTGAAAAATACTTTGAAGTCATGTGATATTGGTAGGCATGTTTAGGTAATAAATACTTGAAGCGAGTTACCTATTTATACAAGAGCCCTTCCAAAGTGCATGTGTTAGTCGTAACCGAAAGCTAAATCGAACTGTTTCATGAATTAAAAAATTCTCATTTCTCGACTGAAATAATTAACTTTTTTTGCCTTGCTACGTTTTCATTCCAAATCTCAGACCAAAGAGAGTGGCTGTGTTTCAGCTGTTAAATGGAAACTTAAGACATTCTAAATTGAAGCTGCGTTTTAAATAACATCTCCACACACCGTCAAACAACATTGCAAAGGGAAATGTCTGTTCGTTGTTCTTCGCTGCATAAACATCATTCGTTTTAGATTTTATTCCAATTTCCTGTCCTTTTCGTGACTGAATTCCATTAAATGTAACCTTTGCACGAAATTAATGCAGAATTATACGAAAGACTGACTTTATTTTGCATGCCAACACAATGTTTCGAATTTATTATTTTTTTTCCTCTCTTTTTATAAGAGGCTATTTTAGTCACGCTACTGGACACAACAATAGTAACTAATAATACTCCTTTATAATGGACATCGTTGACAATATAATTAATTCTTTTTTAAAAAAAATATTACTAAATGACTTCCCAACTTTGTTTTTAACCGTAGTTTAATATATACATTTATACGTTTTTGACCTTTCGTGTGATTTAGGTGTTAAATTATTTAGTTACACATGTAGGCCATTAAATTTGCGATGAAGAATTTCAAAAGAGTGGTGATTTTTGCAATAGCAAATATTTTGAAACAGGCGTTGCCAAAGCATGTTCACTGGAACTTTGAGGGTTTTGCGACAGGTTTTCAAGAGCGGAGCTCAAGGCTATATTCAACCTCCCATAACTGATGTTGATAATGATATGTGTTATTGGCCAAGTTTATGCTAAATATCAGTAAATAATGCTTAAAGTGATACCATTAATTCTGGAAAATTCGCTAACTGATTTTTATTAATGATAATAGTTAAAGTCTATTGAACTATATAGTATAAAATGGTGTGCAATATGCATTTATAAATGAAGGAGGCTACGGAAGATCTCCTTCCGTAATGGAGTGGATCCACAGTTTCTAAAGGGAAGTGTAGTGGGTGATTGACCATGGAAACTATGGAAACCACTATTCAAAACGGAATTGTCCGTGTGGTTAGCTTTCTTAGGTACTGATTAAGGGGACCTTGATTCGAGGGGACGGAGCTGGCTCAGTCGGTAGCGTGCCAGTCTCGTAATCTGTAATTCCCAGGTTCGAGTCCCAGCTGGGTCAGCGTTGAGATTTATCTCCGCAAATTTCCCCGCCCTGCCCACGGTCAGTAGGAGACACCGATGGGCCTGGAAAGGCCGCCGTCCGTCGGATGGGACGTTAAGCCGTGGTGCCGTGTGCGGGAGAGCCATACCCATCTGTCTCCCAACAACTGTTCAAATGGGTCCCCTCCCCCAACCTTCTCGAATCCTTCGGGGTCCATGTGACCTAGCCATTTAGTCCATAATGTGCCGTTCAGAGGTAAAACAACCAAACCTTGGTTCGAATTCCAGATGAAGCATGACTGTTTCTTTTCTTGTGTTGTCTTTCTGCTGAGGACTCGTCTTTCTTCTCCAGGCAGGGGTGGACTGGACCTTTTTACAGGGGCGAAACTGTAGCAAGAGGGGGATGGTAGAGTTGGGTTGGGTTGTTTTACCTCTGAGCGGCACTTTTTTGCACACCATGGGCTAAATGGCCAGGTCACATGGACCCCGAAGGCTCAGAGAAGGTTGGGGGAGGGGACCAACTGGAACAGCTGCTGGGAGACAGATGGTAGCCTCCCGTCAAGGCCATCCAGCGTGTTCTTTAACGTGCACAGGGTATGGCTCTCCCGCACACGGGGCCACGGCTTAACGTCCCATCCGACGGACGGTGGCCTTTCCAAGCCCATCGGTGTCCCCTACTGACCGTGGGCAGGGCGGGGAATTTTGCGGAGATAAATCTCAACGCTGACCCAGCTGGGACTCGAACCTGGGAACTACAGATTACGAGCCTGGCGCGCTACCGACTCAGCCACCCCCGCCCCAGGGGATGGTAGAAAATTCGGTTTCTTTTTCAGGATCTTTTGATTCTTTTGAGAGTTCGTACGTGAAGCTTAAAATAGGTTTTCCCCTTTTCTGGGGAATTTCTGTAAAATAATAATTATTATTATTTAAAAAATCCTGCTCCTATGAGGTCTCAGTGACTCATGACACTAAGGGCCCGGGACGCTATAGCGCTCAGCGCTCCTTAGCAGTCCACGCCTGTCTCCAGGTCATATTATAATGACAGGTTATGTCTTACCTCTGCGGCAAACAACTGCTTGAGGTATAATTTATTTGTTCGTAATGTTTAATAAGAATTTGACCAACTGAACTACAGGCTTGTTCAAGAAAATGCATATTTATTTTCTTGTTAGCTTTTTTAATTTTAAATTAACTGCAATTTGTTTTGTAAGATTTCTTATTTTAGCTCAAACTTAAGCACTTTGCATTATTTAAATTATGTATTTTTAATATACATATATATTTCCCTAAAGATTTAAAGTCATGTTAAAAATATTTGATTCAGATTTAATGTCACTTTTCTAAACTAACTGCTGTTTTGAACACATCGCTAATTTTTGTTAATTATTGTTTTACTTCTGAGAATTTTATTTCGCACAATGCTTTATGAAGAACTCCAGAAGACAGGGGGGGGGGGGTCCTTAACACCTGGCTGTTTAGCTTGATGTTAATTTCAAAACTTGCAAGTGTACTGGGGCATCAAGCCACTTGAACATTTAAACTTGTATATACGGTAATACTTACCTGACATGGAATAAAATATTATAATAATATATAAAATCTTTTTATTTGGCTTCGAAGAAAAATGCTACAACGCTGCTCTCGGATAAAGTAATATAATTGATTCGCAAAATAATTAACTTTAGAGTTATATATTACACCTAATATATGTGACTCATCTATTTATCACAGCAGAGACAAGTATGTAATATATATTTAGCGGAAGAGATACAAAATTTCCAATACGTCCGTAATTCTTTCGGGAATTGAAATGACTCAATCGGACGGGGCTTGTAACTTAATGTTCCCATAGCACTGAGTCTCACAGTGCCTGTATTGAGATTTTCTTCGCTAAGCTCCCCCCTGACTTCGGCGGGAAAGGAGACACCGATTGCTTGGAAATGAAGACTTCTATCAAATGGGACTTTAAGTCATGATCCGTGTGAAGGAGAGCCATAGTCTGTTCAAGTTAAAAAGAATGCTGGATGGCTTTGACAGGTGGCATCCATATGTTTCCTAACAGATATCCAGTAAATCTCCTTTATCTACCCAGCTCTAAGCATTTGGGGTCCTTATAAAGACCCCAAAGGCTTGCACAAAATATTTCTCAGCGGTAAAACAACTACAATTCAACGAATCTTATTAACGTGCAAAATCACATACTTACTATATCGTACAGTTGGTGTCTTCATGTAATAGAAGCATTGTTTAACGAATGCATGAATACGACATAGTATGATACATGGAATAAATATCATTTGTCGAGTTACAATAGAAGTGTTTTAAAAACTAAATAATACACAGTAGTTGAACGTTTGATAAAGTTTACATAATGGAATACTTATTGTGTTAAATAAGATTCTATGAAACATCTAGAATGTGTCTTCAAAATTAAATGACACGCATTATATGCATATATGGTATGTATACACATACAATGAATAGAGTACTAGTTAGTATACACATACAATTAATAGAGTACTAGTTATGATAAACAAATTGTACGAAACTTCTCGGTTATACCACGTCGACTAAAAAATAAAATTTAGAAATATTTCCTGGATTAATCTCGCTTTCCTCTCTGGTAGTATAAGGATTTATCGCAGTTAAACCAAATGCTTTATCCAATGGGCAAACATTATAAATCAAGTTCACTCCTAACTGACGTAACAACCTTAAATCTACCTCCTCGCTGCTAGCGATATTGAGTTACTCCCAACAGTTGGCAGTAGCGAGAGGATTAAGTTGTAGCGAAACTTGATTTCTGGTAGCAAGGGCATGCGAACAAGGAAGTAAAGATATACGTCTTGCTATCCTTCCAAGAACAGTTTCCAAGTGCTGGCCACCCCCGGCAAACTTGGCCGACGTAGATCTTATCCATCAATTATATGAACTGGCTTTCTTCCACTTTTGCGTACATGCATCACTGTTGGGTTTGTAATGTACACTGATGCAATGAAGAAACGTCGTCGAAAATTCTGAAGGTTTCTTTGCAGTACGTAGAGATGTAAGGAACAAGTATAGCTGGTTAATTGTGATGAAACAGCAAGAATGAAAGTAGAAGAAGTTAATAAAAGGTTGAGGGGGAACGAAGAAAGCAACAAGATGTATAGTTACATAATATGGACAACAAATAGTTGGCAAGGTTAAGGTCTTTTGATCTGTTACAGCTTGTTTGAAAAAGAATGATGCTAATAATAGGCTGCCTTGAAACTTCTTCACAGTTGTTGGCACTAGCACTGTTCTTAATGCTTGTGAACATAAATATAAAGTGTAAAGCATTAACAAATATAAATATAAGAAGTTCTTATGTCGGGAAATAGGTTTACAGCTTCAGGAAGATTACTGTTTGGATATGATGTATATATATTGGTATGTTAATATATAAAATTATTTTATACAAGGCGGAAAATTTAAATTTTTCTTACATAGTTATAAATATGATTTAGCATAGATTAGTGAACTGTATGGACGTAGATTCTGCTCTGAACACCACCATATTAGGACCTCTTTTATCTGTTCCTATTTTAGATTACTCAGTTTCTTATCTAAGATGTTCTCCGAAATTCTATCTATTAAACTGATAGAAGTTAACCAGCTAAAGCTTGACCTTTTACACCTGTGATGAATTTTTTTTTTATTAATGCTTTCAGTGCTGAGTTTTTGCAAATGTTCAGAAGTATTACATTGAATAAACACTCTATGTTCCAAATGACAAAACGGAGAACAGCATCTCCGCGCACTTAAATCGTAGATTAATGAAATCATACATATATGATTCTAGAGCGTTAAAAATAATAAAAGCCACAATAGACGTAGCAATAAAAGGTTAATTATATATTGTTTAAAAATTGTTCTCCAAGACTATAAAAATAGATTAAATATATTTTCAGCATATTTGATGTAACTTCGTTCACACTAGTCTGAAAAAACTATAGGGAAAGCAAAAAACTATTATGTTAAATTGTTTTAGATGATTTTGCTCATTAGTACATAGTATTTAGAAGAAAAAATCTACAGATTCAAATAGAAGTTACATACATTTTGAGCAATAATTTACGATAGTATAAATAGAAGTAGTAGAATTTATTTCCTCAGAAGAAATATGCAAATATATATAATATTATTTTCACATTTAATAGTAACGAAAATTAATACAATACCATTTTCCGGATTTTGAAATAAAGCTTCAATATTACTGCGATTCAAAAAAATATAATTTAATATTTTTGAAATACAATATCACACTTTCAATCGACTTATATCTTTTGGAAGAGAATTAAAAACTTTTCCTTCCAAAGATACAAAATGTTTCTGAGCTGTAGTTTTTCGAGAAAAGAATTCGGCCATCTGTAAGTGTCTAGAATTGGGGTTCTTAACGTGGGGTATGCCGTGAGAGCTCAAAAGTCGCTAGATCTAGTAACAAAGTAAAAATAAGCATTGTTATACTTTAACTATAGTTTTATCTATCTATACAATGTGTACGCCAGTTACATACACCTTTCCAGGGGGTACGTGAAGCATAAAAGTTGAGAACCACTGCTCTAGAAGATCGAGTATCTCTCACAAGCGCTTTAGAAATCTTCATCTCGGATTCTATCTCAAATATTTTAACACTTCGAGTACATATAGTTTTCTACTTTGTAATGAACCTAAATTTTAAAAGTTTCTCTCATGCTTTCAAACTTTCTCACTCTTTTCATGATTTTGCGGTGATTTGATTTCTTTTTTCAATCGTGTAATTTTTCACAATAATTAAACGATTTTGAATATATTGCAGTGGTTTCAATATAGATTCTGTTCAGGTGGAATATGAACTCACTTCAGATAACAAAGCCGATGCTCTATTGTTGAGCAATCTGGTGTTGGTCAGAATCTCCACTAATAAACTAGAAGTATCTCCGAACTTATGCGATGGCTACTTTCCCAATAGTGATGAAGTGTCTTGAAATAATTTTCTTGCTAGCAATAACTTTTAAACGAAGATTTAATACAAAAACATTTGTCTTTATTCACTGTTTTGCGTCTTTGACACTTTTTATTGATCGCATGGGAGTAAAGCTAATGAAACATATTTAACTAACTCTTCGTGTGCGACGTTTGATGTTAATTTAATATCTTTGTTTTCTATTCTAATGACATTTTAATTAGTAATTTATTTAAAATTTTTGCTTACTTTGAGTTATTTTTGTTACTCTTTTGGTCATCGCTACCGTAAATTTACATTGTAAAATATGCTTTGAATTAACTTCAAAACCATTCATTTCAGCAGTTAGCAAAGTGTAATTGTTTTGCTAATCAGGTTCATTATTTTTCAGTCTTCATTAAATTTTTACGATGCCTTGTCCATCTGCGTTTATTTATATCAACGTTGAAGTAAAATCACGTTAACGCGAATTTGCGTATTATCTGTCAGTTTAAATGAAAAATAAATTAAAAAAATTAAACAAATGCCTTTCTTTCCATATGCGTCCTAAAAAGTAGAAAATAAACATAAAACATGTCGATGGTCCAATCTGTCACTGAATTCGTATTCACTTCAACGAAAGTAGGGCGCTGGCAATTTTGTTGAGTAGGTAAATCGGCACCGTATTTTCCTTTGAAGTGAATACGAATTCAGTGACTGATTGCACCATCGATATGCTTTAGTTTTGTTTTCTACTTTTTAGGGCGCATATAGGAAGATAGATATTTCCCAAATATTTTTATTTATTTATATATGTATTTTTTGTCACTGAAAACATCTACATTCAGGAACTTTCATATGATATATGACTCATAAAGATATATCACATTTTCCCTCCCCCTGTTTTTGGAGTCGTGTTTAAAGTAGCCCATGACATTGGGGCATCACAAATTTTAATTTCAAATGTAACTCGTTAACGTCCACTCTCGCTAAAATCCTCCACCTTTTTGTGGTAGAAGAATGATTGGGGGATATTCGAAATAGTCTACGACGGTCCGCTAGTAAGTTTTCATTTGTTACCTTAATTCTAGGCGCTAACGTTCGGAAGATATAGAGGAACAATCGTTTTCATATTTCCCCTTAGGGGGAAGAAGGAAAAGGGGGGGGGGTAATTGTAACATTCCCCATCTCACAAGTTTTCATTTGACTCATAGCTTGTTACTTTTGGCACTCGCGTTCTGGAGGAACAAAGGAACAATCGTTTTCTCATTTCCCCTTTTTTTAGGGGGAAGAAAGCTTGGAAGATCAATTTTTATAGGCTATGACACTCTCCGCACCATAAGCTTTTATTTGACGCATAACTTGTTATCCGAAGATATAGAGGAACAATCGTTTTCATATTTTCCCTTTTATTACGGGGGAAAAAAGCAGGAGGGGTCATAGCCTTTTATACTCCCCGCGTCATAATCTTTAATTTGACACATAAATAATTAAGTTTGACCATCGCGTCCGAAAGATATGGTCGAAAGATATTGTCAGTCTGCGTCAAATCCGCAGACTGACAATCCGACAAACCGACAAATCGAGAAACTGACAATCTGACAAACTGGTAAACCGACAAATGACGAGCGAAAAATGAAATAGAAAAATAGGTAATAAAGGATTGAATAGTACAGTGAGTAGATATGTGATTTGGTTGCTTTACTTCTAAGAGGCTTTTTTTTTTATAATGGTGCAAATGGCTAGGTCGCAAAGGTCAGAGCTGGGAGAGAAAGACAGATGTTACAAAACAGATGGAAGCTTCCTATCAGAGCAGTTGTTCTTTAACTGTACAGGACACTTTTCTCTTGCGAGTAGGGACACGGCTTAACGTCCCTGAAACGGACAGTGGCTTTTCCAAGCCCACTTTCAAATCAATTTGTTCTTTAACGTGCTGAGGGTGTTTCTTGTCTTGCGCTTTGGGCTATGGCTTAACATCTCTGAAACGGCCAGTTTCTCTTTCAAGTCCATCGGTGTCCACTTACTCAATGGGGTTAGCTGAGACAATCCAAACGCAGAGAAACTGATGGCACGAACTTGGGCACATCTGTTTAAGAGCTTGGAGCGCTACCAAACCAGAAAACTCTTTCTTTTTCCATGGGCGTCATCAATAAGGGGAGAGGAGGGGAAGTTCAGCTCTCTGTCCACTCCTCTAGAAAATGGTAAAAATGCATTCAGTTCTATATATTAATATATCATATCCTCTTAAAAGTTAAAATAAATAGCTCTCCTAAAAGTCTAACTATCGAGCTACTGACAATACTCCACAAAAATGTATATATGCACACAAATGGAATTGAGATGTAAATACACATATCTATGGTTTGCATCACTACTGATCAGAGCATCACAGTCAAAAGGAATATGGAATGATGGCAACTGGCTCATCATTTCCATGCAAAATACTCTCTGCGTGAGACCTTAAGAAATGCGTCGTGTTTGGTGCTAGAGCGGAGACGGGCATGTGATGGTGACCATCGCATTCAAAGCATTCCTTTGTGCGGCGAAGGCACCAAAGGATTGTCGATGTAATTTATTGATCCGACAGACGAGAGAAGTCACGATCGTAAAAACAAAAATAAAGTGTTTTAAAAGAAAAGGTTCGTGTGTGGAATGTTGATTCGCGTTATTGTTTGGAAGTCATTTGGAAATTTTTCTTACGTAGCGTAAAGAAGTAAATCTTCCTGCTGCACTGCGCAGCTTTACGTTCTCGCACGAGATGGGATAGATCGCTTCACAGTCCTTCGCAATGGAAGAAATGTATGGATACGCAGATGGCTAATTATCGATTTTCAAAACCATCTGTTCAGTATTGGAACAGTTATGAAAGTTTGAATATTTAACTAGAGCAACGCCAACATTAAGAATTTGCTTTAAAAGTTAATTGAAATTTATATATTAAGCATCATTTCAAAATATATATTTTTTAAATTAGTGTATATTTTTAAAGTTTTTATAAACTATTCTTTTATTCAAGAGTTTCTTAAGACTTGCAGCTGTTAAATATTCTAGTTTCATAACTCTTTAAATACTGAACGAATATCACCGGAAATCCATATTTCGACAGATACGACTGAGATCTTGAATTCATTTTCAGTAACATTTTACCGTAAAAAGCGTATTTTGGAAATCGTAGAACTTTGAAATTAGTTTTCCATTGGCCAGGCACATAGTCGGAGGAGTGGCTTTTGGGTTGCATCCATTTTTAATATTTTTATATATTCAGCTGGATTTATCCCGGTTAATATTCCTTTATTCTCAAATACGCTTTATTATCTCAGCAGCTGCCGACCCTACATGTGCCTCTTTCATTTCGTCTTGCAAATTATATTGCCAAATAGGAATATATTTGGATACCAGCCAATTATAATTCCACTGACTGTAAGAAAATCGAAACGTTTTTACATAGGTAAGCCTAAAATTATTAAGCGGCACCATTTCAAAAGATAATTTGATGGGCACAAGGTTGTTTTACTTCTGAGAGTCACTTTTTTTTCCACACAATGGACTAAATGGCCAGGTCACAAGGACCCTAAGTGCGCAGAGAAGATTGGGTGAAGGGGTACCGCTGAGCAGCTGTTAGGAGACAGATGAAAGTTCTCGTCAAGGCCATCCAGAAAATTCTTTAACGTGTACAGGATATGGCTCTTCTGCACAATGAGCTACGGCTTACGTCCGACGTTAGACCGACGGCGACCTTTTCAAACACTCACAGCAACACTTCACGCAAGGACATACGCAAGGGGTGGGGGAGTGGGTCATGCGTGAAAAATCCTGTCGTCCTATGCTAAATCTCAAACTTGTCTACATACTTTGAAATCCAAAACAGTTGTCTTGGCATAATTTTTGGCCCCATATTTTATGTCCGACACTAAAAATAAATTAAAAAAAAACTAAATTTTTTTCATATGGGATATTATTTTAACTTTTCTTGTACAATGAAATATTTTAGTAATTGAGAAACCCTACTCAAGTCTTATTCTCAGTTCTTTTATTTTCAGTTCTGATTCATTTTACTTCTCAGCCTTACTCTTCATCTCCTCCTCCTCCAGAAGCTAAATCCTCGGAAACTCCCGAAACTGAATTCTTGGACATTCTTCCACACCAAAACAAAATTTTCCGAACCCGCCACCGACACTAAAACTAAATTCTGGTACGTGCCTGTCCACACTTGCACAGCTGGGACTTGAATCTTGGAACTACAGATAACGTGCCTAGCAAACCTGAAGGAGTAATGCAGAGAAAATAGCATTAAGATAGAGATTTATATCATTCGCGATACCTGGAAATGAAATCATTCCGCATTAAGAATTCCGCATTAAGAAATCATTCCGCCGTAAGAATGTCGTGTGAAGTTAAGATTTATTAAATTTGTACTTACACGGCTACTTACATATTTTAATTTGTTTTATATCACCAGTACAATTATTCACTATCCTTGTGTCCTGATAAACACGGAAACTAAGGGTATTGCGATGTTTTATCTCTGCGCGGAACTTTTTTGCACACAATTTCCATCAAGACCACACTGTGTTCTTTAAAGTACACAGGGTATGGCTCTCCCGCACACGGGGACCACGTCTTAATGTCCCATACGAGGGACGGTCGTCTTTTCAATTCCATCGGTGTCCCTTACTGACCGAATGCAGGGCGGAGAGATCTGGGAGATAAATCTCAATGGTGATCTAGAGAGGACTCGAATCTGCTAACTGTAATTACGAGTCTGGCGCGCTACCGATTGAGTCACCCCAATGTAACGAGAAACATTTTTCCAATGTATTCTATCCTTCTGCTGATGTTTCGCTTCCCTTACAGGGAAGGTTTCCGTTAGACTCCCTGATAAACAGATATTTGTGATGTTTAATCTCTTTAAAAAAAAAAAAATTACAAAACATCTTAATTTTACAATGCGTACGTTTCACACTAAATTGCAGCCTTTTATAATAGTACTTCTTAAATTCAACCCTCTATTTTCCTCAGTGGGGTCTATTAATGCTCACTTTACGTTTTTAGTAGCAATTTTCCCTACCTCTGAAATGTATTAATGTCATCACACGCTTAATACAATACATACGTTACTTTTTTTGAGAGTTCCTTAGTCCAGGCTTTCTCAAGCAATATTTTTGTAGGTTTATAGAATGAAATGGTTGAAGCAAAAAAGTTTTTCTTCTCTATAAATTCAACAACATGATTATATTTTTTTTATTTTTTGAGTTTTTTTTGCTTTATCTTTTTTTTTTTGGTTAATTAACTCTTTATAAATATATATTTTTTTTCTTTTTTTTTCTCTTTTTTTGATTTATTTCTCTTTTTTTATTTATTTATTTTTTTTAACTTAAAGTTGGAAACACAGGGGCGTGGATTGGAGAAATTCAAATAAGTATGTTAAAACTTTTATGTGAAGTCTGTAGGAGTACATTTTAAAATTATGTTTGTTTCAAAATTATTAATACCAGTGTCTTCAAGAAGTTGGGAAAATTTTTTCCTTTTTAATTCAAATTTTTTACATTTAAGAAGAATGTGATTAACTGATTCTGGGGAATGACAATTTATACAGTTTAGGGAATTTATAAGTTTAAGTTTAAATTTGGTAAAGTTAGATAAAATTGTATTTGTTCTAAGACGGTACAAGATTTTTAATTGTTGTCTATTAAAAGAAAGATTTTTAATTTCATTAATAATTTCTGAGAGTTGAAATCTAAAGTTATTTTGTGTGGATGCATAGGTTTTAAAATATTTTTGGGTGAGAGTTAATTTTAATTGTTTTAATTCATTTTTAAAGTTTTTAAAAAATAATATGTGTTACTAATTTCTTCAATTTTATGAGCATTCTTTGCTAATAAGTCAACAATTTCATTATCTTTGATTCCGACGTGACTCGGAATCCACTGAATAAATATAGTGTTATTTTCAAGTTGTAAGTTTTGAAAGGTTAAAGTTAATATTTTTGAAATGACTGAATTATAATCTGAATAGAGGAATTCCTGATCGAGGACTTGAATGGAATCCGCAAAAATAACAGTTTGTTGATTAATTGAATTGTGTAGAGCCCAATTAACAGCTTCCAGGATCGCAAATAATTCAGCCTGGATAATGGGAGTTTTGGGGGGAAGTTTATATGACTGAGAGAAATTATTAGATGGGACATAAAAAGCGGATGATGCTGATTCTGTATCTTTGATGACTGGACCATCAGTATAAATTTTTTGGAAAGTTTCATATTTATCTGAACAGAAATTTTGGAATAAAGTTAAAGCCATTTCTGGTTATGTGTTCAATTTTGAATAAAAGTTAGGAATGTAATCACAAATATGGGGAAGCACACGCTTAAATTTGTTTCATATTCTATATATTTATTTTCCTAATAATGTACTTTGAACAATCGCAATTTTTTTTTGTCCAGCTCTTACCTTAGGGAAATATCTGAGAACTGGAACAATTTTTGGTTGTTCCTTTGATTCTCTAAAATTGTTTTGCTGAGAGTGAAACCCACTTTCCTTTTATTTCTATGCTTGTAGCATTGGAAATCAATCGCTATTGAACCGCACTAGATAAAATGCGTGGTGTTCCTTGATTCAGGAGGGAACTGGAATTTAGAAGAAAAGAAATTAAAATTTTATACAACAAAAATACAAAAAATTCCGTTGCCGGGTGGTGGGGAGGGGGTGATAAATTCATTCCAGATATTCTAACTCTGGAAAGCTCAACTTTCAGGGATAGTTTTAAAAAATACGAATAAAAATTGTCAAGTTCTATAATGCATTCACATACTAAGCTTTGTCAAAAAGTTTTTTATTTAACGTTTTGAAACGTATCACGGAAAAAGACACAAAAACAAACCCCAATGCTGTTTTCTGTAGGGCAGAAAAAGATTTTGGTGAAATGTTTGAGAAAAGAATGGTGCATTTTTGGGTGTGTTTATTTATTTTGTGGCAAATATTGCGTGCTGGTGAATATAGAAAAAAAAAAATAAAACTGCGCCTTGAAAGTCGTTAGTGTATTTCCTTTCACTTTAAAACGACACCAGTGATTTACAACTGCAGCTGTACAACAACCAATGGAAATCTATAGTTCCCCAGACATTGGTTATAAGAAGCAGGAAGACATTAGCTCTTTTTTTTTCTTATTTTAACTTATTTTTTAAGCAGTTCGCTTCAGTTCTTTCCCATTTCCCCAAATGAATGTTTTTCACGATGTCGTTCTCTGCGAAGAATAAGGTTAGGAGATAAGAAATGGAAAAGAAAAAAAATGAACCTAAAAACTTGGACTAACAATGGGAATATGGCAATCGCGTGGGGATGGCACATGGTGCAGTTAATTAAGACAATTATCTCTGCTGTCATAAACAAGTAATTCATTTCCATTCCCATTCTGCCATTAGGAAGGCTGTTTAATTCAGCGTGCACGCTATAACTTAGTTATGGACGATTCCGTAAATTACTAGTTCTTGTTTCAGTCTTTCTTTGGTACATTCGTTTTTCTCTAATACAAATTTAGGGCTGGAAAAACCGCAGCGGACATTGCTCGCAGGAGTTATTGAAGCGAAAAGTGGCGACGGAACCTGAAATAAATAATATCAAAGGGTAGATTTACAGTGATTGCTGTCTTCATTGTGACCTTAGGGCTGACGGGAAACAAGAATTAGACGCGCAAATATTTCAGAATTATTTTTTGCTCTTTGGGGTCTGTGAATATTTATCGCTATTTTAATGCCAGGACGAATGAGCATAAAATTCCAAACTAAGACATGAATAGCTACATAAATTTTTCACGAAAATTTTTCAGGAAAAGCATTGTCGTTCATATATTTAATGGTAATTTAGAAAACGTATTCATAATTCAGGAGAGTTTAAAGCTTATTTTCACGATTCCTAAGATTCGATAAAATAGTACAACCTTTAAGCATATAAGTTATGTGCAATTATCTTGAAATTTTGAATATATATTTAGGTGTGAGAAATTAGATTTAATAATTTTCATGTAATAAAGATATAATTGGATTCATCTTGTACTGTGATGCAGAGGAATATCTAAGGGGAGGAGGCATCCCCACCCCTTGAGAATCTACTAACCGGAGGAATGGGGGCGAAAAAAATCGTTAAAAATATCTATAATAATAATACGCGATCTCTGTCACTCTGCAACTGAGTCCGGTTCTCAGAGAAGAAACGAGACACCTTAGTTGACGTCATACCGTGTGAGGCTTCTCCCACATATTAATCTTTAAAATTATATTTAAGTAAAAACTGAGTAATAGAAGTTTTTAGAAGTATTTTGAATAGTTATTAATTCTTTTGTTTATCGTCAAAGGAAATAATCAATTGACTTACGGTCGAAGCATATTTTATTAAATTCTCTTGAATGGCAACTTGACTGCACTATCACAGTAACAATTCGTACAGTCACTCAAAAAAATACCCGGACACTATGGTTGATTACAGAATTCAGAAAAAATATCTGGCAACGATTTTTTAGAAATTAGTGATCTGGCAACCTTTGCCATTCTAATGGTTCTAATAGAGTGAGTTATAATAATTTGCTGTGAAATATTTTTCCGAGTAGCTGCATACGTTAATTTTATTTTTGTGCTTAATTCTAAACTCTGTTTATGTGATGGGTTGGTTTGTTTTACATCTGAGCTACACTTTTTTGCTCAAATGGCCAGGTCCCAAGGACCCCGAGTACTCAGAAAACGATGGGGGAAGGGGACCCACTGAACAGCTGTTAGGAGACAAAAGGTAGCTTCCCGTCAAGACCATCCAGGGTCTTCTTTAACGTGCAAGGGCTATGGCTTTTCCGCACACGTGGCTACAGCTTATCGTCCCATCCAAGGACCATCGATATCCCTTACTGACTGAAGGCAGGGTTGGGAATTTTTTTGGAGATAAATCTCAAGGCAGGCCTAGGTGAGACTCGAACCTGGAAACTGCATATTATGAGCCTGGCGCGCTACCGACTAAGCTGCCCCCCCCCCACCCCCGCCCCCAATTTTTTGTGAAGGACAAAATATTAACTTTTAATAACGTTTTGTGCAGCATTAGAAATTTTAAAGCATTATTTTTTCCGTCCCACTGGTAGGGGACTGATGAATCACTTCTCTGGAAGAACCGAGCTAAGCGCGCCAACAACAAGGGTTTCAGAGGAGTGTGTGTGTGGGGGGGGGGGGAGGGGGGTAGCCTCTAGTATATATTGTCACCCGCAACTTTTTCCTCTTCGAGACATGCGGTATGAACTTAAAATGTTCCGCGTCAATATCTAGAATTGCATGTCAATAGCTTGATGATCTGACTTCGAAATTTAATGCCTTCAAACAAATATTTTTGAAAGAGTGGCCGAAAGAAGATTTTAGATTCGAACCAGGAACAATCTACCAGCTAACAATACGCAGTCCCATATTCTCTAACTGTAGTTGCGACAAGTAGAGATTTCACATGATTAACCAAGACACAATTTTTGTTTGAACAATAACAAAAACTTTAAATTTATTTAAATTTCACACTTAACAAAGTTCCACCACGGGCTTATAAAGGTGGATCATTTTTACATTACAATTAATTGATTAAGTACTCACTCCATTTAAGTAAGCTTAATTTCGAACAATATTCAAAATTAAAAAATGAAAGTAAAAATTAAAAGTGAAAGTGACAACAAGCAGAATAAGTTAAATTAAAATAACTATACCATGATTGAAGTTTCTCCGCAACGAGAACTGTATTCTGCTAGGCTATGTGGTAATGTGCACTCGGCGTAAATTTTCATGAAGCACCGACTCCAGATTTCTCTGATCGTGGTTTTTCCCAAGCAAAGCAAATTTCTTCAAATTTCGCCTGAATTATTTAAGTAAAAGTTTACCATCTCACTGATTAAGAGAGGTCTAATTTATCAATTTCCCTCCCTGAAATATGGCCTAAAAATTTAGTCCAGTGAATTTCACTAAAGTCTGATTTAGCGAAGAGAGCAAAAGAAAGATAGATAAAAAGACCGAACTCTGGTCTGTTAGCCTGATCAACCCACACCGAACTGTTTTCTCCCGGTCGAGCGTGACAATATCTTTCTGGCAACCCCGGGAACTCTCGACCAAAAGGGCCAATCAGAAGCAAGCCCCGTTCAAAAACCCGATTCCACTTCCATATTTCACAAGTGGAACGGAGTTTTGTTGCCAGCCAGCACTCTGCATTACTCCCGAAGGTTAATGTCTGCTTTTGGGCAAGCTGAAATTGTTTCACAAGATACTTCCTGTCATTTCACATGAGCTAAGTTCTTTCTCGGCAATCATCAACTAAACAGATGAAACGGAAGGTTGAAAGATATTCGCAACCGAGATCTTGCATCCATTAAACGAAATTATCTCCGTCAGACACAAAGTGGTTGCATCAGGATAGAAATGAAATAAAAAAATTGAAATTATTAAAATCAATAGGTCTGCGACCTATCAATATATATGTGTTACCTATATTTTGGATAAAACTTTTCACTAAAACGGAGGAAAAAAGTTTATATCGGAACGGAATTCGATTTATTCCGACCTTATCTTTCTCCGCCGCATCCCTTTTATTATTTTTATAGAGTCACTATGTTTTGCATTGAAGCATTTATATAATATAAAACTAAAGAGATATTTCGCTTTCATACTTATAGCATGAATATATTTAATGGGATTCCATAGTTGTAATATATAAATATATTAAGCAAATTTATCTGTATCTTGGACTTTAACATAGATGCATGCAGATATGGAAAGAATCGGATTCTTTGTACACATCGCGGTGTCTCGTGGTATATATAGGAATATCTGAATTCTCCACATGCATTTGGGATTATAATATTTATGCATATTTATACATGGTAAAATGTGGATTGTCTTATTTTGCTTGTGAGAGTCAGTTTTTATGAGGGCAGTCTAAAAGGTCAGGACACAAGGATTTAACGATGTCCTCTTTTTAATCGACGACAGAACAGGGCTAGTGTTGAAAATACTCAAAGTAAGCAGTCGAATTTGAGTACCTAAAATTACAAGCCGGGAGTGCTACTGACTGCTAAATATTACAATATATTTCGAATTGCAGCACTTCAGAGAACACCGTTGCTGCAACGGTAAAAGACCTAGTGTGATATTTTAAATCATAAATCATTCCGCATTGCCCAATATTTGCCTGAGATTGTCTGCCAAAAGCTCAGCGGAAAGAAACAACAACTGAGAGACGGTGAAAATAACATATTCTCTCAGTCCATGAGAAAATATGGCTATGTCAACATTAAATGCGATAATTTTGAGACGTAACAGCATGTATGCGAGATCAACATAATGCTATGGGATATGAAAGTTTACAAACACTGCGACAATAAAAATAGCGTTTTTTCCAGGACTTGATAATTTTGTGGCTTAGAGCAAAGAATTAGTAAAATGCAGGGAATGGTCTTTGTAACCGAGAGTGGCTGTTCGTTCACCTATTAAGCTGTTACACCGTTATTAAAAGGAACAGTAGGCTTTAAGAACAAAGCTTTGTAACAAGACACTAAGTTTTCTCTCTCCCTTGTTGGTGAGGTGTTCATCAGCACAGTAACGCCATCACTGTCCCATTCTCTAAGCCTAATGTTCTAAATCTTCCGTGAACGCTTCTATTTCACTCATTAGGAGATGTCTAAAAGCGTTTGTGGAGGACGACAGAGCGAAGCACTCAAGTCAAAACCATTTTACCTTCACAAAAATAGGCACCCCTGAGTTCCCTCATGACTCAAGACTTCAGCTTTCAAGGAAACAAAAGAGACAACATCTCACAAGGACAATAAGCTTCTAGTTCTGCAGTTGAACCGAGGTGTTGGGTATTGCCACGGACAGCTCGGGGGGTTCCAGTCCATGACGGAGAATTCACGGATTGTCATTTTGAGAATAGGTATGTGGATGGTGGTTCTGATTTGCTTAAGAGAAGACGAAAACTCGATACGAGTGTAGGAATTTGGGGAATCTTCGCAGTGAAGGGAGAAATGTTCTCGATGTCCCACACTGAGGAAACTTTGTATATTGTTTGGCGAAGAGACAAAGAAAGAATGGGAAGTATGGGAGGTGTCTTATTTGAGGAGAGGAGAAGTTGTCGTTAACGTGAACAATTTTTGCTATGTAACTGAGTTTTGGTTTCATTCAAATTCGAAAGTATCTTTAACTTTTATTACAGACTGCAAACAAGGCAAAAATTTCAGATTCAGTGATAATGAAAACAGTAGAATTACTATCTAAAGCTTCAGTTCTACAAAAAAAAAACTTTTTTTTAATTTTTCACATTTTTTGAAAAAATTTATAGGATAGATCTCTAGGAAATTTTAATCATTTTTAACTTATTTTTGCTAAATTCTTACCATGCTCTCAGTCATAAAGAGGACATAAGGTGGGATATTAAGCCGTGTCTCCGTGGAAAGGAGATACATACTCTACACCCGTTAAAGAACACCCTGGATGACCTCGACAGGATGTTTCCATCTGTTTGCTAATAGCTGTCTAGAGAATTTTCTTCTCCCAACCTTCCTCGAGCCTTCGACTTCTTGTGACTTGGCCATTTAGACCAACGTGTGAAAAAGTCGAGATCAGTGGTAAAACAACTTGCTGTTGTACTCTAAAAGAAATTCTTTTCTATTGACTCCAGGGTGTGCCTTTTATGAAAGGGAGTGTGACTGCATTTCCTTTGATACTCTTTTTTTAATATATTGTGCATTTCAATGTTCATAAAACCTTTCCAAAATTCGTACTTTTCAAATTATTCAAATTAATGCGACAAACATACATATAAATTGCTATTCTGCATCGGAAGTCTGCATTTCATGTTTCTTCTATGTATTTCATCATACTTTTGTATATCTGCAGTTGTCACAGATCAAAGTGCAACCTGATAGATCAGTATTGTATACCTATATTTAAAATTGAAATGGATTCGATGTCAAACTCTTCATGCTACTTCACTTCATAAACTGATGTCATCCTCTTTCACTTGCAGGTGTCATGGATCAGACTTCGTGACTTCCATCTTCTCACCGTGGGGCTCTACACCTACACGAGCGACTCACGTTTCCAAACGATCTACATGGAATATTCGAACGACTGGGCACTACAAATCAAATATCCACAACCCAATGACGAAGGCCTTTACGAATGCCAGATTAGCTCCGACCCACCAACTAGTCATTACGTTTATCTGAAAGTACTTGGTAAGATTTCTGGTTCTTTCTTGGTCTTTTTCCGTTTTAGTCTCTTGCTTTTTACAGCAATTAGATTATGAATAAAAATTTTTTTTTTACTATGTCGGTTGTCGAAAACATTTGACCTTCAATTCGAATTTTTGATGAATGATTTGAATTTTGAGGATGATTTGATTTGAATTTCAGTGGGAATGGGGACCTGATTAACACTTTTCTGAAATCAAGTAAGATGTTCTTTTTACTGAACTATATGAAAAAACAGGGTAATATAACATTCTTTTCTATTTTAGCTTTTTTTCTCTTTATTGCAAGTAGATTGTGACTTAAAAAACATTTCTTAACTTTGTGAGTTGTGGAAAGAAATTTAATTTCAGCTGGAGTGGTAAGCATAAACATTTACTAAAAGCACATCAATTACTCTTTCTAGTCAGTCATTTCAAGAATAGATCAACTCTATCTAACGGGAGACTGCAAATTGTGATTCTATTGCGGCCAGGTACTCGTGGCGCCATCTATTAACAGGGACGGAACAGAGCAATTATCCACAACATGGTGTTAATATTTTTATAGTCTAACATAAGATACAGGGTTATCAGTGATAAATTCAATAAGAGTGACTCCTAGGGAATGAATGAGAGTTAACTGAAACTGAATATTTTCTGTGAGTTACTATTATTGAATTTATGTAAGGTGTTTCAAAATTTAGAGAACATTTTTCTTTCGGTGAACGAAACTAAATATTTTTATGCTCCGTATAAATATTTACCATTAAACAGTTACGTTATTCAAAAAAACACAAAAACAAAAGCAAAATCTATTTAGTTTTGGAAACAGAGTCCAACTTATCAGTGTTAATTTGTTTGTTATACGCCTATGTGTAGGTCCGGATTTTCGGCGGGGGGGGGGGGGGAACTGGAGAGGGGCGAAACCCCCACCTTTAAATTGCTAGTAGCCCGAACAGAGACGAAAATATATAAAAAAAATATATATCACACAGGATATCCCGTAAGTCTTTATACATAAAATATAAATTATTTCTCAAGCTGTGTTTGCCACAGAAGTTTGACAGTATATATAAGCAAAGAAATAATATTTAACTGTACACGTATTCAAATTTTATATTCACTTGATTCAACAGTACCGAATTCATAATAAAACATCAAATGCACAAACAGAGAACTCTTGTGTTGTTTGCACATGGCAGTCCTGTCTGTGAGTGACCGACGCACCTTACGACGTTACCTTGTGACAATCACTGAGGATGGTCTCCTTTAATTCATCCAGTGTTCGAAGGCGATTTTGGTGCACGTGATTTCAGGTGGCTACAGAGAAAATAATCCAAGGGAGTCAAATCTTGACTTTGAGGTGCCCATTCCACCTCCTCACGTCGCCCTATGCATCTTGGTAGTGTTGCGAAAATGGAATTTTCCATCCAAACAAGTTCGGACAGTTATGGAATAGTGGGACGGTACCCCATCCTGCTGAAAGAAAACACTGCACTAATGTGCTAAGTGGATATCCTCTAAGTAGGGAGTACCTCTATGCAGGATAACAAAATGACATTTAACCTTTGCAAATAAGAGTCGCCGGTGACTTTCGGTATAAATGTAAGGGTTTATGGTGCTGTCACCATGAATTGCACACCAAACAGATACCCTAGTATCGTTCTGCACGTGTGCGCCATCAACCCAGTGAGATTGTATGGCGCACACGTGCAGAACGTTTACACGTCCAGTAACGGCAATTGTGGGTTTGTCTGTCCGATTGAAGTTAAAGTTTGCTTCATCGTTGAAGATTATGTCAGCTAAGGGACACATTTGTTCCTGAAGTTTTTCTAGTACTCAATCACAAAACTGCTCTCTATGGTCTATGTCGTCCCCATGCAACTCCTGTAACAGATGATTTTTTTTTATGGGTGGAACCAGTTTCTCTCAGGATTCTGGATACAGATGATTTTCCAATTCCCATCTCCTGTGCATTTTTTCTTACAGGCCATCGAGGGCTAACTTCGACTTTAGCCAGAACATCCACAGTGTGGTCTTCATCTGTGGTACTATTGTAACCACCCCTGTGTATTTTGGAGGTGGCACAACTTCAGTGACGAACTGACCAGAACATAGGGGATATGATACAGCTGCGTTGTGTCTTCATCAGGCCCAGCCTTCACTCGAGATTGAGCCCGATGCCATAATGAGATTTGAAGGGAAGGGTTGGTTGTTTTATCTCTGAGCAACAATTGTTTTCCACACAATGGGCTAAATGGCCAGGTCATAGGGACCCCGAAGGCTCAGAGAATGTTGGGAGAGGGACCCACTGAAGCAGCTGTTGGAAAACAGATAGTAACCTCCCGTCAATGCCATCCAGCGTGTTCTTTAAAGTGCACAGAAATTGGCTCTCCCGCACACGAGACCACGGCTTTACGTCCCATCCGACGGACGGCGGCCTTTCCAAGCCCATCGGTGTCCCCTACTGACCGTGGACAGGGCGGGGAGTTTTGCAGAGTGAAGGAAAGGGCGTTACTGGCTGACTTCCTCTCCTGCAGTTTGCCGGTGGGTGGCTACAGAGCAAACACAATAATGGTACACATAAATATACTTTTAAACAAAAATCGCTTTCACATAAAACAATACACTTATTTAACATACTTAATCAATAAAGTTTAATTACAAATGCTCTTGGCGCTGTCCCTACTTCCAGAAGAAACTTTACTAATGGCATACAGTAAGCCAGTCCAAGCTCGTAATTACGAGAAAACGTTCAGAGAGGCTGGAAAAGTCAACAACTTAGCATCTCTTGCAGGAGCAGCGTGACGGTTACGAATTACACTACACTTCACTATGGAATGTTAGATCAGAATAACTGACCCCTTTACCTCGTCCTTCCTATGTGGGCTGGATAACGCTGGTTCCGTTTCCCAAGGGATGGGCTGCAGTTCGGCGCACGCTTGTGCGTTTCTGTTCATATGACACATCGTTAGTCAAGATAGCAAGCCGCTAGGCTCCTAGTTGAGCGGCCGGCAGTCATTCTCTATCAATCGACAGTTTTTGATAAGACTCTATATCTCGCAGGAAGGACTCGAAAACACCTCTGCCTACGTTACTGTCCTGCTCTCGAAGTGTAGTCTTTTTCGCGCTTTTTTGAGCACTTCTTGGTGACATCCACCAAATTTTTGCCATCTGGATGCGCGTGTGCGTTTCTCATTGGTCCACACTGGTCGAGGTACGATTCTCCGATCCATGTGGCTGTTGTTGTTGACGCTCGCCGGTCACGTAGGCCCGGACCATCTGGGCCTTCTGGACAGGGTTGTCGAAATTCAGAGCCTGTGGAGTACATCGTCCTTGTCACTGGGTGAGCATTCCAAGATGGATGAAAAATGGAAAACACAGTAGCAATTGCGGGCGCGGTGCCTCGCGAGAACCCATCTTGTCCATATTTTGAAATAAATGTGGATATGACAGTACGACTCGGACGACCTGGTCTAGGTTTATTTATCACCAAACCAGTATCTTTCAGTCTATTCAGAATGTTACTGATGGACATGTGACATGGCTTTGGCTTTTCGGGATGTAACCGTGATATTATTCTCATGTTTCTCGCTGATTTTTCCAGCAACACGAATAAGTACCAATTCCACTTTCTCCTGGGGTGCGAGATGATACATCGTTACTCTGCAATTCATCAACGTGTCAACTCATCTGAAACAACAAGAGCACATTAAATTTATTTTTATTTATAACCATGTAAAGGACTTATGAGACACCCCGTATATTACATGTATTTTCAAATTTTCAAACTTTGTTAAAGGCAATTGAACCGGAGGGAAAAAATGCACTGTAACAAGGTTTTCTCGATCATTCCGGTTCGATCTCTCCCCCCCCCCCCCCCCCCCCCCACCTCCCGTTATTCTTTTTTCTGGATCCGGGCCTGGATATGTATATATATTATATCCATGAAATAATTCACTCGAAAATCACCATGGAGGTCCAACCAGATTGAAAAATTTTAATTTCCAGACATATTTTCAGCAACACACCAAGCATTTATGAAATATAATGTAGAACTCTGAGAAAGGGATTTGATGTTCAGTCAGAAAATATAAATGTGTGAAAATTAACTTATTTGTTTTCCGGATTCGAACACGGTATCTTCTCTTTATATATACACGCACATTTACATACACTCTGAGTTCCATTAGATTGGTTCATCACGTAAGAACGCCTTTATCACGCGATCTTTCCAAAAGTACCAAACTAGTATAATGCAGCACTTTCGGTGTTTAAACTAATCTGTATTTATCCATCTGCTTACTGTAACTGACCGCGTTATAGCTGGGTCTCGGTCTATTCTGTGACCTACTGCTCATTGCCCCCTTTATAGCCATACAGAAAGATGTAACTGATTGAAGTTACAGCCTCCATTAATTTTTCGCCAATCGTACAAGAAATTTAAATTCAGGAAAAGGAAGATGGAATTTTTCTTTCCCTTGCATTATTTTTTTAGTAATATCTAGATTATGGCAATATGTTTCCTCAAAAATAAACATTTATTTATTTATTTCACTGTGGTGCATTAGAAGTGAGAACGGCATATAAACTTATAAAAAAAAAAGGATTCTAAAATCCATTTTTCATTTTCTTCGTGAAGGGCATAAACATTTCTTTTCTTAAATAACATTCGCCATCTGGAATGCGACGCATTCTCATTTTAAAGTGTGAAGGCTGCATCTGAGAAAGAGTTTGATAGCTGTGCACCTCCACACTACGACCGCACATTGTCTTCACCTTCTGTATCCGCCTGAATCGCACATAGCTTACAAATGAGATGGTTCGGACCGGTCGTTGTCCTCAGTGCCTCTTAATGTAATAAATGGCGTTCTCGTCTTCTCATAAATACAAACTAGCGAGACGTTTTATTCATTTAATGTGCCTGTGGAGCGAGTTTTATTGATCTCGTAACGTTCTTATACGTACGTATAACGCTGTTCTTTTCTGTCCCCACCCCTTCGCCCAAACCCCCTTTGCTTTCCGAGTGGCCATGCGACTTCTCTTTCACGACCTGAAGCAGAAACTTTCGCTCCCAAAACGATCTTGTTCGGAACTTAATTTAAATGTGAATACGGGGACATGAAATGAGAAGGGGGAAAAGTGGAAAGTTAAGAAGAAAAGCTACAAGATATTATTCCGTCATTTTTTCTGTCCCATCGTTCCTGCATTGTATGTGTTTCTTGGAGGATATTAAATTCCACAACCACGCGTTGCGGCGAAATGAAAGAGAAGACTAGGAGAATGGAGGAATAAGATAAAAACCTATTATCCCCAATGCATATTTATAAAGCATCTTATGCATACTCCAATACCGCGTCGCATGTATTTATAAATGTGTTTTTCTCATGTTTTCTATTTCTATATTCAAGCGAGGGCCGTTATAAATCTTGCATAGCTCAAACTTCTTTTTTTTTTGCCTTCCCCCGCTGCTGTTTTCGTCTTTCTCTTTTTCTGTCTTGGATACCGGAAGAAAGAAGACGATGAAAGGAGGGGAACAGCTTGGACAGGAGAATGAATGGAATAGATAGAACGTGAAGATCATATACAATATCTAAATTACCGAGTAAATGGCTAATTCTCAACCCAAGTCTATTTTGCAGTGACTTTGAAGACCTGATTTCTTTGTCGCACAAAGGATTATCCTTTCGTTGCATGTTGTTGACACTAAAAAGCCGATCCTCTTTTTGTAACTTATATCTTTGTTGTAACTTATATTTTCATTTCTGCACACAAGGAAAACTTTAAAAAAAATGTATGTTTTTAATCTTTTTGCAAAAGATGATAGAAGTGTATGCAAAAGGTTGAAACATAAAATTTTACCTAGAGAAATGACATGGGATATTATTCAAATATTGATGACTTGATTTTGATAGAAACTAGTGTCACTTTCTATGGAAGTATGAAGAAGCAACCCTCAGATGTTCGTAAAGCAGATGAACTTGAATAGTGGTCTGGAAACAGTAGCTAGGAAGGAGAGTTGAGCAGCAATTGCCTGAGATTATGCAACGAAGTAGCCATGAAGAGCACGTAATGTTCAACCCCGACTTCATGTGTTGCAGGACATTCGTGCCTTTAAGAGCGGGTATTATTTCTTCAAAAAAATCCAGATGGGAAAACTTCCAGATTATTCTAGCCTATCGATATGGTTTTCTATTGGAGCATTTAATTTTCTTCTATCCTTGTGAAGAGTTATTACCTTCACAGCTTTTGTTGAAGAAGAAATTCTAGTCCTGGTTTTTATTATATGAGTTTTTCAGCCCCAATTTAAGAGATACACACGGCATTTTTTATCATAAGATCCCATCATAAGTCATCGAAGGTAACTGGATTCTACTACTTCTGGGAATAATTTAAGAAATAATTAATGAAACAGGTGCAATAAATAGATTTGTTTTTGATATTTTAATGTTTGCAGTTTCTTAACAGCACACAGCTGATTGTTTTTATCGTCGTTCTCGCTTTTCTTATTAAAGACAACAAAATATAATGTAGTAGAGTACTCATTTTACATTTGATTAGTAAATCTGTTTTATTTCAGTATCATTTAATGTAAAGAAATTGAATATTTGAAAACTATTTCTTAAGAATGAAACTCATTCATAAAAACATTATGTTCAAAACGATAAAAAGACAAAAAATAAATTTAAACTGTTTCCAGTAAAAATTATTTTATTTCTTTGTAGAAAATAGACTATCAAAGAAAGAAAATCTCTTACAAAACTGATTATCACTTTATATTTTACCACAACTCTAAAACAAAAGCTTGAGTATATATCAATTTAATAAATGTTAAAAGAAAGATAATTTTTCTGTCCATTTTTATTTTCTGCCTGTAAATGAATTGGTAAAATATTGGCAGAAAAGTTTACTTTTTAATTTTAAAATACTTTTCTTTGGTTTAATGTTTATCACCAGGTTTCATTTCTTCTATCATTATATATCTTTTATATTATACTATTGATTTGGTTATCGTTATATATTTGCTATATATCATATTAATTCCCTTTAATAAAAAGAAAAAAAATCTAAAAATGCTTTTTTGTTTTAAACTGACAAATATATTTTAGAACGGTTTTTGTTTCATAAAAGTACACTTTTAAGTTTAATGCTTTTTGTGTTCCTTATCATGTTTGATTTTATCGATTAATATATTTTTTTTCTAATTATTTACCAAAATTTTGTCTATCATTTAAACCTTAAATAAAAGATATATGAAATTATCATGCTATTACAAAGGTTTATGAAAGAGTTTTAAACATATATTGAAAAATGAAGACTGGATATATTTGATAAAAATTATGTTAACACTTCAAAGGAAAAAAATATTATGTGCAACCTATTTAAAAAGTATTAAACTTTGAATTTCCCTTTGCATTGAACTTCACGTAGAAAACTAGATTCTATTCGATAGATTTGCGTTACATAAATAAAAACAAAAAAGCGGCAAATTCAGTGCACAGATATTCTTCTATTAAAACCACTTTCATTTATATTCTCTCCCTGTTTATTCAGTTCCCAAGACGAAAATTCTTGGTGGTTCGAACTTCTACGTTGGAGTTGGAAGTGAAGTGAACCTCACGTGCGTGATTTCCGACAGTCCAGAGCCTCCAGCTTTTGTATTCTGGTACCACGACAACCGCATGATCAATTACGACACGTCACGGGGCGACATCACTATTCACAAGGCAGGAGAAGACACAGCTATAAGTCGTCTCTACATCAAAGACGCACAACCTGCAGACTCAGGAAACTATTCGTGTTGTCCTTCTAATGCCGATGCAGCCAGTATCTTCGTGCACGTTCTAAGAGGTAAGTTGTTGTTGATGGTTTTGAACATATTTTGAAAACTGTCAGTGATTGTGGTTTAGGTGAAGGAAGGTTTTGATAGAACGAAGCGAAGTTTCTTACACTACTAGACATTTCAGCACTTCGCGTTATGTGTTTACTCCTTAATGATTTTCAAATGTTTGTGTAAATTTTTTTATAGAAATTGGTGTATTTTTTTTGTATGTGCTTGTGATCTTATTTTTGCTCCTCAATGCTCACGAGTATCTGTATATGTCACTGTACTTTCTATTTATAAAAATGAGCAAATGTTTTACTTTTCTGTTTGTTTGGGTTTGCTATTTAATGACACTCAAATATTTTCTTTCCTTTTTCTTTTTGGAAAAAAATTGGTTTTGGTGTGTTTTTGTTATGTTTCTCCCTCAAACGTTTGTTCGTATCGATTTTTCTTTGTTTCCTGTAGAAATAAGAACGTTTTTTTTGCACTTCATTGACTCTTAAGAATTTGTATGTATTATTTCTTTCACACAAATGGGTAAAGATGTTATTTATGATAATCTTGCTTGTGTATTTGTGCATTTATATTTGTTCTTTAATGATTCCCTAACGTTTGGGGCAGGGCCGGATCTAGGAGAGCAAGAAGGCAACCCTGCTGCCTTTGAGAATACTAGTAATGGTGATTGAAGGGAAAAAAAACTTATACACATTTCTTGCTTGTTTCAAGTACGTTTTCTAAAGACCTCTAAAACGGAGGTCGGAAATTTATATTGCAATAGAAATTCAGTTTCTTTTACTCCACTTTTTCTTTTTGAAATTTTTCTCTACTCGATTTGAATTTCATCCCCCTCCCTTATTTTTAATTAGAGATTCAGACCTGTTTGTGTGTTTCGTTGTTTCTTTTTCTTTGTAGAAATGAGTAAATGTTGAAAGAAACGGAGAAAATCCATTTCGCAGAAACATTATAGCTTGATAATTCACCACAGATTTGAAATATCAATGTCCTACTGTATTTTATGTATGTTATGATGCTCTTAGCAAATGGCGCGTTTTAGAATTTAGAGAACGTTGCATCTTTTTAATGCATTGGTTTTAGGCGTGCAAGGAGATAATTGTACCTAAAGTTGAGTAATCGCATGAGGAGTTTATCATCTGTACTGAATTACATCTGCTACATCTGACACTATATTCCAACTCGAAAAAGGTTCTGTTTAACATTTTCTGCCCAGCACATCTAGGTCTCCCCTTCTCTCTGAGGCATTTAGGCACACTGTTCACATCCTACTTCGTTAATTTATAATTATGCATACGGGCCACATGACCAAACCAACGGAATCTTTCTCTGCACAATATGCTGCTTAAAGGAGGTTGCCGACTCCTATGCCTAACCTCATCATTACTTACAGAATTGAACCAATTAATGCCCAAGATAGTGCTTAAGCATCTAGAATCAAAAGCATCAAGTTTTCTGTTATTTTGTTTACAAAATGTCCAAGTTTCATTACCATAAATAATTCTAGAAAGAACGAAACGATACGTTTATACAGTCTAATTTTAGACTTCAGGTGCATACGCCCATTTATCCATACTCTCCATAGATTCTTAAAAGTCCCAGCTGCAATCCCTATTCGACTGTTTATCTCATGCCGCACATGACCAGTATCTGTTACACAGCTCCCAAGATAATTAAAGTGGGGCACTTGCTCAAGGGTGCAACCATTCAGATTAACTGAACCACACACAACTTATCTGACCAATTTTCATCACTTTAGTTTTCCTTCTGTTAATCACCAAACCTACTCTGCTACCAGTCTCATCAACAGCTCTAATGAAAGAGTTCATCTCATCAACGTTATTTGCCAAAAAGGATAAATCATGAACGTGATTTAAATTAGCAATTTTCATATCTTTAGACCATTTAAGACCAAAATCTTCCCCTTACAGTGAATTCCGCATAACGTAATCAATAATCAAACAAAAAAAGGAAAGGGGACAAAATGCACATTTGTCGAACACCAGAAGCAATACTAAACCAATTGCTACAAGCTTCACGAACTCTCACACATGATGACGGTGTTATTATAGAAAGCTTCATTATATTAACAAACTTGTCTGGTATGCTATAAGATCTCACGATGAACTACAAATTATGACGGTCAAGAGAGAAAATCCTTTTTGAAATCTACAACGCTAATAACCAAATATTTCTGAAACTCTAAACATTCTTAAGAATCTGCCTAAGTGAAAAAATCTTATCAATACATCGCCTACCACTTCTGAATCCATACTTTTCATCAACCAAATTCTTAATTGTATTAAGTATAATCATGCAAGGAACTTTACATGGAACAGAATGTAAACCAATTCCCTTATAATTATTATAAGTATTACGATCACATTTTTAAAAAAAATAGGGATAATAATAGCTCTAGTAAAATACTTTGGAACAATACCTTTATCATAAAAAATATTCAAACTTTCAGAGCTTCAGTGTTAAAGGTAACTTTTAAACCTTAGCACAACACTTCTTAAGTTTAAGTTGCAAGACGTTTAACAAGGTAATGGTTAGATCCAATTTCAACTCCCCTATGTGACCTGGTATTCCTAACAGAACTAGCCCATTTCCTGTTAATTAATATATAATCAATCATATTCTTATGGAGCCCATCTGGCGAAACCCACGTGTACTCGTATATACTGCGGTGTTTGCAATGGATGTTAGTTATTCTGAAGCCAATAACTTTACTTACCTGTAGGATATGTTGCCCATTGCCACTGCAGTTACTAATACCAAAGGGCCCTATTACTCCTCCCCAAAGGTCAGAGTCAGTACCAACTTTAACATTGAAGTCATCTAGAATAATCTCCTTTCTTGACAGAATTCAAAATATCCTGAAGTTGTCCTTAAAAGCTCTCTTTCCCATCCTCATATGCATCTTCAGTGGGGTCTTAACAGCAGATAACATTCAAATCTTTAATAGTTTTTAATTTAACTGTAAGAAACTTTTCATTAAAGCACTCATATCCTAAAGAGATCACTAGCGTATCTGCTGAGAAGCAAACCTTCGCCTACAAGATGCCTTCCCTCGTCCCTCCCTGAAAAGAGAAGTTAAAATTTTTTTTAAATATCTGACCTTTATCTGTCCGTTTGGTCTCTTTCAAGTCTAAAATAACTTATTTATAACGGTGGAATTCTTATGTTAGGACATCAAGAGAAAATCTCTGTGCATAGTCCTCACAATCCATAATAAACTTTTTATGGAGTGTGAGGACTATGCACAGAGATTTTCTCTTTGAGAACCTGTGGAGAGAAAATGGTTAGTGGGACGCGGTTAGTTTGTGGACGCAATGCGAAGTTGTCAGATAGGGATAGGCGAATGTTAGCACGGATTGTACAATGGAAGCATAAGACCACGGCTCCGCAAATAGTAGTAGAGTTGAATACCAGTCAGAATGGTCCTGTTTGCGACATAACAGTTCATCGAGAACTTCATTGTGCCAGTATTTATGGCCGTGCTGCAATCCATAAACCTCTGATTACCAACATCGTCAACAAAACGTGTAAGTTGCAAAGCACATAAAAACTGGGATGCTAAAGATTAGCATAGTGTCATCTGGTCTGATGAATCGTACTACACATAGTTTCTCACCACTGGTAGAGTGTACGTCTGGTGAAAACCTGCAGAAGGGTATCACCCTGACTGTTTGGTTCCTGCTGTGAAGCATGGAGGTGGAGCCATGATGCTGAGGAGTGCCATATCATATCATTCCTTAAGATCATTAGTTATTCTGCAGTGTCATTTCACATCCGCAACGTATGAATCCATTCTCAGGGAACACCTGCACTCAATGTTGGGGGCATTGTTCCCTAAGACCGTCCCTGGTTTCAAGCGAATAATGCACCCGTACATTGTGCGAAACGCGTCAAGTTGTTTTTTGCAGAGCATGAGGATGAGGTATAACAACTACCCTGACCACCTCAATCTCCAGACCTCAATACTATTGAACATTTGTGGGAATATCTGGAGCGCAAGGTCAGATCACATTTTCCACCTACAACATCACTGACACAGTGAGCTATATTTTACAGGAAGAACGGTCTCACATTCCATTACCGTATGTACATGACTTGTATAAATTTATTCCACTTCGAAATCCTGTTCTGAACGCCCGAGGTAGGCCTACAGCTCATTAATAAAATGTTCTCCATAAACTGTACGTGTTTCAATTATTTTCCCTGTATGTTTATTGGATCTGGAGGTAAGGAGAGAAGGAGGTGGCAGGCGCCCTCAAATAATTTTAGTAACTGAAAAGAAGATGAAAAAAATTGTTCGCCTCTGAAATTAAAAGGTAAAATCATATGTGACACTATTCAACTTGAACAGTTTCTTTCCAAAATAATCCTGAAAGGCTTTGTGATCTGGGTGATTCTGATTACTTCTGAGTTTTTGATCTTCCGGATTTTTTATAAAAAAAACATCTGGATTTAACCATTTTTTCCTACAGAGTATTAATATTTACACAACAAACGCATACGACAGGATGCGGACACCTTCTCTTCAAATATCCGAAATCTAAATAGTTTGTTGTGTCTAATCTTTTGTCTAAATCTTTCTAAATCTTTTGTTGTGCTCCTCAAATTTCCGAAATCTAAATAGTCCTCCTGTGCACTGGTAGGTGAAAGGTGAGTGCTTTTAAATCTGTGGGAAAACTGAATCACATGCATGCTTTGATTTTGCGTATCCAAAATGTTTTAAAATCTGAGACTGTTCATCGCCTTCTGGTTAAAAAATAATCGTAAAAAGAAATTTCTATGGAAACATGACACTAAAATCTGGGAGCATAAAAGTGATCTTGTGTGTTACAGACAGAATATTTATATTTTATATTCTCCATTTTCAACTCTTCATTTGAATGTTAATAGACTTTAGAAACTAATGAATGTATCGTGAAGACAGTTTCCTAACATCAATTGCCATTTCATCGCGATAAATTTGTGTTCATCTCATGAAGCATTTCTAATTGTAATAATTGCTAACTGGAGACTTAAGATATAATGTCTCCTATGTAATTACCATAGAAGTCGTTGTTAGAATCTGCACACTGTTTCAATGCAAATGCAGAAGCCCATTGCGTATAAAGATGTATTTATAAATTTTAAATAGTTAATTGCACGTTTCAAAGGGTAGTGTGCAAATGGGACTTCTGGCGCATTCCATGCAGGGAGATATTTATAATTTCTTAATCATTAATTGCATGTTGAAACAAAGGCATTGCATAAAATGTGAATACAGGTTACATTATCTGTAGAAAGGTTATATTTGCATATAAATTCTTAAAAATCATTAGCGCTTTGAAGTAAAGTCTTTGTTCAAAAACACTAGTTAATAATTTTATAGTTAGTAAATAATATAGAGATTTTTCTAAATTGCTTCTAGATAAAATGCATAACGAGATTAAATGAATATTACCCATAAATGGACTCAAACGTTAATAATTCTTCATCACCGTGATGTACCGATCTTGCAAAGTTCTTTGCTCTTTTTTTTTTCACTGAAATGCTTCACTTTAATTAAGGAGAAACAAGAAGAACGAATTAACCTGATTGAAAGTAAACTTTAATTTCGATAATAATGAAACTAAATCTAGTTAGTGCTTTTAATCTCTTTTGTTTCTTTCCATTCAAAACTTTCCGTCCAAAGTAATAAAACGGCTTTTAAAGCTCCTAATTCAAAATTTACTGCCTCTAAAGTCAAACTTCCTCCAGATTACAATCAAGGTTCTCTTCCATACAAATAAAGTTTCGGCACACAAAAGCACTTTCCCTAAGCGTTGGTAGAGGAAAGTCGATTTCGGTGTATCTTTCACAGATTAAGGTGATGCCTTAAAAAAATAAACAACATATCCATACCATATTTGATAGGAATCTATGGTAAGATAGGCGTACACTGGGAATAAAAGTTCTTTTATTTTGCTATCCTAAAAGCAAGTGTACAAATGTGCAAAAATTATCTACTTTGTGCAATGCTGGAATAAACGTTTTTATTTGTTGATAATGTCACTTTGAAACTATATTCACTTTAAAACTGGAATTTTGCAATTATCCTCACCAAATTATCGGTGTTCTTTAGATTAATTCAATGTATCTTAGCGTCCAACCCGAAAAATAAATGGTGTGGGGGCAGGAGAGGAAGTTGTTGAATAGAGCCCTAAAGGATCAACGTTCAATTGTTTTCTCTTTTTCTTAATGTAATAATTGTAGGCAAATAGTAATCAGAGAAAGAATATAATAATAATACATATGCATAATAACCGTATTCAGCAAAGTTTAACTAAGACATTTATCTCTTTTTTAAAAATAATTATTTTAAAAGCATATTTCTAAAAAAAGTGGAACGAGGTTGACTCAGTTGTAGCGTGCAGGCTCATGATCTGCAGTATCCTAGAGTTGAGATTTTCTTGCGCTTAACCTCCATCCTTTTCCTCTATCAGAAAAGATACACCGATGGGCTTGGAAAGCAGCCCTCCATCGGATCTGATGTTAAGCCGCATCCTCTTGTGTACGAGATCCATACCCTGTTCACGTTAAAAAAAACACGCTGGATGGCCTTGACGGGAGCTACCAGTATGTTTTCTAATAGCGGTCCAAAGGGTCTTTATCCTCCAATCTTATCCAAGTGCTTGGGATCACTTGGACTTGACCTTTAGCCACACTGTGTGCAAAAAAGCATCGCTTACAGGTAAAACAACTCGACCAAAAATATTTGTGTAATATTTTCTTTTTAAATTTTAAATTAATTTAGAAAAGAAAGTAGCGTTTTTAATATTGGTAACTCTATTGTTAACTACCAGAAGACTGGCTAGTTCTTTTCCCTAATTTCACAAATTCTGTCACATTAACTTTGATGTCACATGTGTCCTGCACATAGAAATCTCTGTATGGAAAGAAACAAGAACAGCTCAAGAGTAAAATAACAGACTCTGATGATGAAGAGCTAGCTTCCCAAGGAGAAGTTTCATTGTTTCATACTTTTCATATATTCACAGCAAAGTGAGCAAACCTTCACGTGAAAGCAACATCAATTTAATGTCGCTTTCAAAATATTAAGCCAAAGCCAAAACATTGCCTTTTTGCGATTCTGTCTAAAACGAAACAGTCTGTTGGCCTGTATATGCTACACTTAGATGCATACACGTGTGAATTCAGAAAAAAATAGTTACGTAATGAAACCCATCGAAAAAGAAGCACCGGGAAACGAAGATGCATGAACTCCCGCTAATGCATCTGCAGAATGTTTGCGTAGAACCAGCGAAATATCCATTGCGATATCTTAACAACAAACGAAAGAATCTCACACATATTTATCAAGAAGCTTCCTCTCGTCTACACCAAGCAATCTATTGCTTCCTCTCCAGCCTTGTTTACCAATCTTTTCCCTCTTTTCTTTCGTCTTGCGAGCAATAAATAGTCCAGCACTACTAAAGTACCTTCCACCTACACAACCATGGAATGATTAATTGTGCACTAGAGCTTTACTTTTACGTCTGCTCCGTTCTAGGGGAAAAGCATGCCGCCGTTCAGAACGATGCTGTCTCCACATCAAGGTCCAGTCGCTCGGCGTCCTCCTTTCATCTCCTCACCTTGCTCCAGATTCTGTTGACCCTCCACTGCCTCAGCCAAAGGTGACAGAGAGCGATGCCGCCAATGATGGAAGAGTTGCCGGGTGGATCGCACTTATTGAGGTAAATGAAATTTCTTTCGGTGTCACTTGAATCGCTGTTTGTTCGCAATCTATGCTTATGTCGTTGAAGAAGTGAAATAGTTTTTCACTTCTTCATAAGTTCCTGCAGTGTTAATATGATGAGCAGGAGGGGTGTGAATTTAGTAATATTTTCAGGTGAAGCATACACGGAGGAATCATTGAATTATGACCATCCCAATCCATGTTATGTCAATGGGACGCTAACTTCGAAGCTCCGTAATATTTAAAATAAGTGTTTTATGAGAAAATGTGACTTAAAGTTAATTAAAGATCTCAATCAGTTCTCTCTAAATATCGATTTTAGACAATATTCCTTCAATATTTAAAGAGTTGTGGAAGTTTGGATTTTTAACAAGAGCAATGCTAAAGAAAATTATTTACCTTTCAAGTTAACTGAAATTGAAAGAACAAATATTATTTCAAACAATTTCACAAATAATTGCATATTTTAAAAGTGTGTGTAAGTAATTATTTTAATATTTTCATAAATTTCTTAGAACACATTGCTGCTTTGAAATGTTAAACCTCCATACCCGTTTAAATGCTAAAAGAGCATTGCTGGAAATCGAGATTTAGATGCACTTCATTGAGATCTTTCAATTATCGTGAGCCACATTTTCTCATAAAGCGCTTATTATAGAAGTTATAGATCTTCGAACTTCATTTTCCATTGACCAAACACGGAATGAAGTGGTCATAATCCGACAACTGAGTGTGTTATAAAATAAAACGTTAATAAATGTTAATATTTTATACTAATGTCGTACATATTAATTTTTTGCATTTATCAAAAAATACAAATTTCCCTTTTAGCCTCAATTGGAAAAAAATATGCTTATAATGCCTCATTTTTACTCTACACTCTTCGTCCTGTATTAAACAAATAACTAACATGAACTTTGAGCATGGACGTTGACAAGTGGATTACGAAAAAATGACATTTAAAACACTGAATTCTGAATAATAATAATGAATGCAAAAAAAAAGTTTGAAGTTTAGACTTGAAATCGAGCTTTCATCGTTCTGAAAAAATCTTTTGGACAACCTTGACTAAGATTATATGGTTATTGTTTACACTGTTATTGTTTCCACTTTTGCTTAAAAGGAAAATGCTGAAATAAATGCTCTTCTATCTGTAGGAAATATATTAATAAGTTTTTGGCATATATACCGTATATATTAGGGGTACAGGAAAATAGCGTTTTTTTTTATCCAACCTAATTTTGTGTGTTTCAATTTGTATTTAGCACAACCAAAAATTAATAAATATGCTTTCAGATACACTGGGTGATATTCCTTATATTTTGATAGTAAATTTTTTGTTACCAATATGACCATACAAAAATGAGTAATAAAATAACTTAAAGGTCATTAAGGCTTTAAGAATTTCGTCAGGGCAACAATGAAATAGCAGCTCAGAAAAAAATAGGTTCTAGCACTTACTATTAAAATTTCTATATTGCCTAAATATTATTTCCCTTTTATTTCATAAATTTAGCTTTTCTTTGGTGTCAATTTTATAAATATCACAATTAAAAAACATCCAAAATTATGACTGTTAAATAAACTAATGTTTCCCAAACGTTTTTGGCTTGAGACATTCCTGACGTAAGTTACACGTTTTAACGACAGCCTTAATATATTATTGTATTTGATATTATAATATATTTAAGAATCAAATAAAATAAACCACTTACTCTTGTTATGCTATTTATTGAAACGATCTAGTTTACATTTCACTTTCCTATAACGATGTTTGGAAAACGCATAGAATAGAAAAAAATCAATTAAAATATTCCGATTTCATGGCTGCTAATCACTGAAACAAACAAACCGAAAAATATTTATTTATCACTATGCGTTTATGCTTGGATATGTGTTGAGTGAAGTTGGGAGACGAAAACATTTTATGTTCCCAAGTTCGTCTTTGGACACTGGTATATATGTCTGCTTAAATAAAGGTGCAAACTCCTAGTTTATACTTTAATTTAGGAATTCCATGCATTTAAGCACACTTTGAAATCATTTTTTGAAATACAAATAACAAGCACAAAGTTTGGAACACTAATATTCCTACCTATTCGTTGATACACAGCTTGGCCTAGGATTGACAATTCATGTACAAGTATCGTAGATCGCATAATCATATTCGATGTACCGGGTAATAATTTTACACCTAACCAACTCCATCAGAAAGATATGCCTATATGGCATGAGTAAGAACAAAATATATAAGTAAACCACCCTTAGGAAGGCCCCTAAGGGCAACCATAAGAAAAGCTAAAAATAGCAGTAAAATTGTATAAGAAACCTAAACTGGTAGGTCTCCTCAGAGAACGCCACCGTTTTAGGCCTCTTGTACTTGTTCAAAACAGTATGATCGTAAAGAATCAGAGAAGAAATAATTTCATTGGTATTATTGCTTACAGCCTCAAAAAATCTTTTCGAGGTGCGTTTTATATGTGTGTGTGTATATATATATATGGTAGTTTCCCAGGTCTTTATGAAGTTGTCTGTTAATGACAAACCAGGGGGCATCGACCGCAGTTCTCACCCCTAACCATCTCCACTAGGGTGTTGGTAAGAGGACCCTCCCCCCCCCCCCCCACACACACACTTTCAGAATTCTAGTAACTGGAACCGAGGCGAAAAATTATTAAACGTATTCACCTATATTACACACATTTCAAAAGTTTCTTTAAAAACTGAAACAAAGGAATGATTTTATACTGGAAGGGGTTTTCGGCTCAACCTTAATTGGTCAATTTTAATTTGAAATTTCGACTCTCAGTGCAATTACGATTACTATAGTTGTAAGCACAATAATAAAGTTTGAGTTGTTTTACCTCTGAGCGGCACTTTTTTGCACACAATGGGCTAAATGTCCAGGTCACAATGACCCGGAAGGCTCAGATAAGGATGGTGAAGGGGACCCACTGGAACAGCTGTTGGAAGACAGATATTAGCCTGCCGTCAAGGCCATCCAGCGTGTTCTCTAACGTGCACAGCCTTTCCAAGCCCATCTCTGTCCCCTACTGACCATGGACAGGACGGGGAGTTTTGCGGAGATAAATCTCAACGCTGACCAGCTGGGATTCGAACCTGGGAACTGCAGATTACGAGCCTGGCGCGCTACCGATTGAGACACCCCCGCCCCAAACATAACACTAAGATGTCCTTCAGTTTGCATACATAATGTTACTGCTAAAGTCCATTAGTCGATGAACATAATGATAATATCAAATACTTTTTGTTTGGCAGCAGTTTTTTTATTGAAACAAATATTGCGAAAAATTTACCCGCCAGATTTCTGCAAATATCTTCTTTTAGAGTATTTTCAGTTGAAATATTTGATTGATGAAGAAGCAATAGATAATTGCTTTAGAACAATGTCTGATGTCTCTTTTTCTTCGTGGAGAGGAGAGCACCATGTTTATTTTCCGCAAAGAGTTAATTAACTCCTTTCCTTAAGAACAGGAAACGGACATATAATGTGGCTTCTAGAATAGCGTATTTTAATTCTCTTTCCGAAGAAAACCACTTCTGTGGAACGCCGACTTTTCACATCTTCTCTTGTAAGCCGGCTTCACAGATTCGGCGTTAAGAGTTGGGTTGTTTTACCTCTGAGCGGCCCTTTTTTGCACACCATAGGCTAAATGGCCAGGTCACATGGACCCCGAAGGCTCAGAGAAGGTTGGGGACCCACTGGAACAGCTGTTGGGAGACAGATGGTAGCCCCCCGTCAAGGTTATCCAGCGTGTTCTTTAACGTGCACAGGATATGACTCTCCCGCACACGGGGCCACGGCTTAACGTCCCATCCGACGGACGGCGGCCTTTCCAAGCCCATCGGTGTTCCCTGCTGACCGTGGACAGGGCGGGGAATTTTGCGGAGATAAATCTCAACGCTGACCCAGCTGGGACTGGAACTTGGGAACTACAGATTACGAGCCTGGCGCGCTACCGACTGAGCCACCCCCGCCTCCGGCGTTAAGAGCGAAGTCAATTTCGCTATCAACAAAAAGTTTAAATTGCAGTTGTCTCTACTGAGAAATTCTTTATTAACATGCCTGAATATTAAGTCCTTAACTTGTGAACAACAAAAAGACTGATTATATATTAATAAATGATAATTAACAATTGTAGTCATGATTGTCTTCGGTACGGTGAGTTAATTAAATTTGGTAGGCAAAAAAATTAATTATTTTAAATTTCAATTCTCTTTATGGTCACGTTCAGAAATTCTTTTGTACGAGGGCCATTGTTTTGCAGCTTTGTGTCTACCTATAGTATATGTACAGTAGGTGAATTAAGAGCAACATCAAGAGCACGAAAAAAATGTTCCTTTGTATCCTTTAGCCCAACAATTTCTTTGCGCACAGCCATAACTCCTTAATATATTCGATTGTACTCTGTAAATTGGCTCCTGTTACTTCAGATGAGCGATGATTGTTTTTGCAATTGTGTCCCAGAAAAAGACAATGGGATTCCCTTGAAAGAAATGTCTCTGTAACGCGATTGGGTTCCAAGGGCTATGGATAGCGCTTTGCATGAAATTATTATATTTATCTTCTCATTGAATTTGTGTTCTTGTAGTTAAGACACAAATTGTGATAAAACGCAAATTGTGATGGATTCAACTTTTTGTCACAAAGCTCAAAAAAGCTAATTTCTTTACTACTACACTCTGTCCTCAATACTTGTCCTAATGTTGATACAAATGCAGATGCTCTACTTATTAGGTGATGCATGAATGGGAGGATCTTTGATAATATCGACTTAATGTAATAACCATTTGCCTATCTAGATTTACTAGTGTTTATAGAAACGTTTAAATTCTAGAATGTTTAAAGAAGACTTAAATTGCAATGTATAACACAAAAAGGGATACATCACTATTCATTGATTCATTCTCATTCTTTTTCTTTACATTTTCAGATACGAATCATCGCATCCTTCACTTTGTGTTCTTCGTCTCTTAAACTCGACTTCTACGTTTGGTTTTGTTGTTCCATCTTGTACAGGAATCTCAGGAAAAGGTATTTGAACTATCCCCATTTGTTCTATTCAATTTTCTGCTGTTTTGGAAAAAATCAGAAGATAAACGTTGGAAGTCAAACCTTCCGAATTAGCGATTTTCACCAATAAAAGACAAGATCAGCGGATGTAAAGTCAGACAGCATTATAATATGGAAACTTTTAAAGGAACCAGCGAAAATTAGTTACCGAAATATTTTAATTAAGTGTTTTCTTATTATTTTTAAGTTTCAACCAAAGTATCATTGAGACCGTCGCGACATCAACTTCTGCGAGATATCAACGCCTGTTCTGAAAACCGTTGCGACATCAGCATCTGCACTGACACCATCGCGACGTCAACATCTACCCTGACACCATCGGACCTCAACATCTGCACTGAATCCATAGCGACGTCAACATCTGTTCTGATACCATCTCTACCAGAAATCTGTCTCTGAAATCACTTTGAAATCCACCTTTTCTACCACTCTCAATTTCAAAAAATCAACTTCTGATTTTATCCTGACAGTCAACTGTTTCCTGTTTTATATGAATATTTATAGGTCATAAATTTCTCTTTTAGCAAAAGAAATTTTTAGACACCTTTATATTTTGTTAATATGAATCTACGTTAACCTAATTCATCTTTTGCCTACCATTCATTCCTGGTTTCCGCAACAATATATTTTCGGTGTAACTAGGGTTTATTCATGCTCACTGTTCTATAGTGAACAAGAATTTTAGGCAAATAGTAGCTTTGCCAAGCAGAAATTACGGAATATTTTTTAAAGCACTTGAAGAAAAATGGCTATTCCGGTGGAATTAGATCCCATAATCGTGTTAAGCATCATAACCGCTGGACCATCAGAAGTTAACTATCTCTTCAACAATGTGACATATAATCATTTCGGCGATTCTAGGAGACGTGGGTTCGAATCCCACTCACGCAACCAATTTTTTTCAACTAATTATTTCAAGTGTTTCTTTTCAACAGGACGTTTTCCTCTTATATTTTGT
Source organism: Ryuthela nishihirai (assembly GCA_038380435.1). Taxonomy (NCBI): domain Eukaryota; kingdom Metazoa; phylum Arthropoda; class Arachnida; order Araneae; family Heptathelidae; genus Ryuthela; species Ryuthela nishihirai. The sequence goes on from JAWZYU010000011.1 coordinate 18,966,570, forward strand.
TGCTGATTGACTTACACTTGTGAGCGTCAGTGGCAAATATTACTACCATCATATGCCGCAGACTGGCTGCTCGATTCCTAATAGTAGTTGGCGCCATTGGCGAATGAACAAATAAATTGCAGGATTGCTTATATGTCACTTTGTTGAAGAAATGGTTAGCTTCTATTGGTCTAACGGTTAGGATGCCCAGTATGATTCTGGGAAATGTGGTTTCAAAACCCGCTCAGGACAACCAATTTTTTCAACTAATTCTTTCGAGTGTTTCTTGTATAAGGACGTTTACCTCTTATAATTTATTGCTGAATTACTTATATAACGCTGTGAGTGTGAGTGACAAATATTACTACCATCAAATGTGTGAGCTTGGTTGCTCGATTCATGATATTAGATGGCGCCACTGGTGAATCAACAAATATTCCAGGAATGCTTATATGTCACTTTGTTGAGAAAATGATCAGCTGCTGGTCGTCTAGTGATTATAGTGCCTGGCACGTTTCTGGGAGACGTGAGTTCGAGTCCAGCTTAGGACAACTAATTATTTCAAGTGTTTCTTGTCAACAGAACATTTTTGTGTTATACTTTGTTACTGAACGCTTTTAAGCAATTCCATCGCATCCACATCAAATCATGCAGATATCTTAAGATTAAAAACTTCTGCATTATTCCATTTTGATAGATTATTTTCTTTGGGATATGAGGGTTCAGGTACAATCAATAACTACTGATCAGGATCAGAAACCTGCAAATATATATTTCCATTGTATCCATTCACTTGGGGGAATAATCTACAAAATTAACAGAAAACTTTTGCAGAATCTGCCTCAATACCAGTACAGCAAGTACAGTCCCTCAACGTCAGTGCAGCAAGTACATTCCTTCACTAATAACAACAACAACGATGATGATGATAATTTATGTATGTTATTAATCGTATTGGAACCATGTGAAATTAACCTCTTCTTCTAGGATGAGAAAAATAGAAAATTACAGTTTGTATTTAGAGGAATGAGATTGACATGTGCATCTTCTCTTAAAGATTAATTAATATAATTAATTTAAAATTATTTTAATCATTTAAATGAGTTTTTAGACGACAATATGATATTTAACTTTTTTGTTTTAAATGATAAATGGATATTGTTTTTCTTTTGGATAATTACTAATAAGATATTTCGATTCACACTTTACCGTATCTACCAACATAACTTCTATTTTCGTTGCCAAAAGGAACTAAAGTTTGAAAACGGGAAAACTAAAAATAAATTTTGCAGCCAGTTAGTGCTGGAAATTTTTTAATTTTGGTGGTAGGACAATGATCAAGAAGATTACAGTGAGAGCAGAAATATTCTTTTCATTCCCCAAGTATTTTAGCAACTTTTAATTTTAAGAAATAAAGGAAAAAAGGTTTTCGTTTGGATGAGTACCGACGATATCCGTTTTATTTACATTTTTTTGAATTTTGCTTTAGTATGAATTTCCACAGTTAGAGGGCGTTAAATTTCCGAAGCGAAAAATATATTTTTCTTTCATTTCAAAACGAGATTGAATATTTATCGAAGCTGATTTAGCTTTCTATTTAAGCATTTATGATCTTTGTTTTTCTCAAGACTCTGATTATTTGCAGGAATGGATCATAGTTTATTAGTTACAATGCAATAGTTTCTGTTTACCTTTTCGTTCGCTTGTATTTAACAGTTATTATAAATCACTTCAGATTTCAAAATTGTTCCCAGAGTAGCAAGAAAAGTTGTCATTTGAGTTGAATAACTGCATTGTGAATAATGTTTTAGTTAAATTTTTATCTTTAATTTAATATCAATATTATTTCTAGTAATTAAAAACGTGCATATGGAATTCTCAAACAACCATAGGATATGGAGTCCAACCATACCGTGTATTCTCTCCAAACATACTTCTCATGAGCTTCTCATAAACATACTTCTGCATTTGGCCACTGTACACCAATTCCAGTAAGTCCTGTTTGCGGAGTTGTCTTCCTGCTGCATCATAGGTCTCCCCTTTTTCCTGAAACCTTTAAACACATTGTCCATAACTCTATTCTCCAGTCTGTAGTGATTCATAAGGGCCACATTGCCAAACCAAAGCAGTCTCTCTCCGCACAATATGGTGCTCAAATGAGGTTGCAGACTGCTTTTTCTAATCACAACATTACTTACAAAGACGCCCGGATCTGGGAGAGCTGGAGGCGGGGGGCGGGCTGGGAGCCCTACTCCAGTTCGAGAATAGTAGTAAGGATAATGGAGGCAAAAAAAGTGTTAAACTTGTACATGTTTTTTTTTTTCAGCAAATGTCTAACACGAAGGGGTGAAATGTTATACTTGCAATGAAAATATAGTTCCTTGCCCCCCCCCCCCCCCACCTACTTTTCCGGCTCACTTGCGTCACTTTGTTCATCTTTTATTATTTTTTAGTTTACAATTTTACAAAGTCAAAGCACCTAATGCTCAAGATACTGCTTAAGCAACTATAATCAAAGGCATCAAATTTCCTGTTATCTCACTTACAAAAGGTCCACGTTTCACTACCATATGATATACCCTAGACAGAACCAAACTATTATACAGTCTAATTCTATTCTTTAGCTGAATACGCCAATTTTTCCACACTCTCCATAGATTCTTAAAAGTCCCAGCAGTAATCCCTATTCTAGTACTTACTTAAGCTATATTTATATATATTTTTGGCTTTCACATAGAATATACAGCTTGTAGTTATGTTTTCATTAATTATGAATGCGATTGCCAATCGCACATAAAAAAATTAAAAACATTTTGACTAAACAATAACTTTAAATTATCTGCGATAAATGAATAACATGACTCATATAATCTTTCCAAATGCGTAGGAAAAATGAGTGTACAAAAAAAGTCCCTTTTCAAAATACGTAGGAGACCTACAAATAAGGGTCTTTCTCTAATGTTTATCTTAGTAATGACAAAATGATATTTATCTTTTAGTAGCATATTGTTTCAAATACATGTATTAATTGAGTTTTTCATCTCACTTCCAGGTTTTCGTTTTATGGGCATATAGTGACAGCACCCCATGTGTGTTAATAAACTTTCAACGAGACCTCTTTCAGTTCCCAGGAGATATTGAAATCCCAGAGTGACACTGTATAGGTAAAAGCAAGGACTCCCAGAATATTTTGGCGATATACGCTGTTTATTTATATATATATATAGATGTAAATATTGCCATCATTTTCGGTGTTTTTTACACGTGTATCAAACTATACTCCCTGTTCTCCATTATTTATTAGTAAAGGAAAAGAAATGACAAGAGGCGGCTCATTCGTTTCTGCAAAGGCTTTAATATTACAGTTGGAGAACTTTGCAGAAACGTTTTTCTAAGTCCTACTTCATCTGAAAGGAAGTGCAAAGGAACACAAGTTAAAGTGGTTGGGAAGTTTGAAAGTAATGGCATTAAATATCTTTACATAATGATAATTAATATTTTCATTATTCTCATTGTGTTACATATATTTTTAAGCATGGAAAGATCAACATGTATATATATATAGTTCTATGTCAACTAAAGATGCTACTTTAACTCTTAAACAACTAAACTGAAAAATTTGAACTCGCACATATATTTATGTGCAATTTTAAAATTTTCAGTGTTCCTGACATAATCTTGCGATATTATAACGCTGTTGTGAGAGAATATTTGTAAAACTTATGTCTTCAAGTGTAAGAATTTTACTTTGTTATTATTTAAAATTAAATTTCTATATCGTATTAGGGTATATATTTGGTGTGTAGGGAATGAAGCATCAGTATTGTACTCATTTATTTTAAATGTAGTAAAGGAAAGGTAGAATATTTCAGTACTGAAATATACAAATGAGATGTCAATGAGGAAATGTGCAAAATTTTGCCCATTTTTCAAAAAGTAAGACTGATGAATATTTTAGACTTGTCTGTTCTTGTCCTCATTAAGAATATAAAAAATGATAAGGTTACAAATAGAGTCTGATGGAAAAAAAGATCCGTTTTACCTCAATGAAAACGATTATTTCCAGGATTTTGAGTTTTTAAATGCAGTTTTTTGTCATTTTATTTAGGCCTATTGGTAATTAATCTTTCGATTAAAACGTATATCTTATGAGGAATAAGTAAAATCATTTGACTGTCTGACGTTCTCTGCTGAATATTGTATTACGTTAAAAACAGAGCTACTGCTATATTACTTTGATTGGTTTGCAAATAAGAAACAGAGCATAAGTTTTCATAAATACTTTGGAAAACAATACTTTCAACTTCTTGAGTTTATGAATTATTTAATTTTGTTACCTAAAGTATATTTAGGTTTTATGCTGATTTTTTGGGATCAGGTAACTTTATAAATATCATAAAAATATTTTTACTAAATATATTATGCTTATCTTAATTTAAATATTTTCTGTTGTATTTTTGATAATCCCAAGCTGTAATAACTTTATTGAAAATAACTGGAGAAAGATAAGCATCCTAAAATTATCATAGTAACAATATCATGATAATGATAAATTTTGAATCAATATTAGAAAGATTGTAACCAAAATTCTCAAGTAATATAGATTCGGGTTATGGAATCGAATAATTAACGTAAGTGCAATATATACTCGGATTCTAACAGCTGTTTAAGAGTTAAGGTACAAAGTTATTTATATGAGTTAAAAATTATCTGAATATATTTTAGAATGAAAAACAGCCTTTTTCGATATAGACAAGAAGAAAGTGTTCAAACTACGAAAGTGCTTTTTATATTTGCAATTTAGCCTTCTGTAAACAAAACGTTGTTTACTGCTACCTTCGTGGAAAAAGTTGTTTGGTATTCCCAAACAACTTTTTCCATGAGAGAGTTAAGACTGTTAATAATATTAGTATTTTGCATTAAGTTAATAATTCAACATGTTAAATTACTAAGACACTCTGTAATAAGAAATAGACGACAAATGTAACTGAAATTAGTGTATGCTATTATACTGCCAAATATCATCAAAAACAAGAATATAATTTTTTTCATATTCATGCATATTTTAATAAAATATATATTAATTTCAACATCAAAGAAACGCGGGACGTGAGTTGCACGAGAATGTACTTTGCATACAGATTGTGTTAGTAACAACTCATCCGGCCTAATGAGAGGGAAGAGGTGGACTTCCGTAAAGAAACGGAACACTGACTCCTGTAGCAAAGGGGGAGGGGCATGGGTTATCTTTTTTACTGCATACATCACATTCTATTATTTACTAACAATATAGATATCATCTTACTTACAGATATAAAGTTCTGTAAAAACATAAATACTGTTTATAAGAATCCTATTTCTGTAATGAGATTAGTTTTTCAGTAGCAGTTTTGCGTTGTAGCTGAAAAGAATATTTCTTCGCCTCTCATTGCTTTGTGTTGGTTATTTTACTTCAGAGTGGCACTTTTTTTGCACACAGTGGACTAAATGATCAGGTCATAAGAACGCCGAAGGCTCAGAGAACGTTGGGGAGTGGGGACCCACTGTAGAGCTGTTGGGAGACAGATGGTAGCCTTCCATCAAGGCAATCCAGCATGTTCTTTAACATCCACAGGGTATTATTCCTCTTCTGCATACGGGGCCACGACTTAACGTCCCATCCGACGGACGGCGCCTTTCCAAGCTCATCAGTGTTCCTTACTGACTGTGGGCAGGCCGGGGAGTTATGCGGAGATAAATCTCAACGCAGACCCAGCTGGAATTCGAACCTGAGAATTGAAAATTACGAGCCTTGCGCGCTATCATACATTTAACATTAAAATTTTATATTCTGAGAATGCACGTGCATTTTTTAAAGGAGAATTTTAAATAAACTGAAATAACGTATTTTTTCATTTGAATTATTCAAAACCTTGTAAAACTTCACTTTAAGATTTTAACTTCATTTTTAAAAGAAAAATCGATCGTGTAACAAAAGATTCCATGTAGTGAAAATCAAAACCATTTTTCTTTAGCTATTGCACTTTTCATAAATAAGCTAGGTTAATAATCACCTACTTGCGTTGGTTAGCATGCTTGACAACAAAGTAAATATACCTGGCTCGAGTCCCAGTCCAGGATTTTTAGTCACTAATATTTTATTTCTACAGAGTATAACCTTACTTAAAGACCTTCTGTATCCTCTAGTGGAGGAAACAGAAGTATAATAAGGTTTGTTCAGTAGGTAGTGAATCAGACTCGCAATCTGCACTTCCCAAGTTCGAGTCCTCGTTACGTGAGAGTGGAGATTTAATTCGGCCCTCCCCTCGGCGAGAAAAGAGACATCAGTGGACTTGGAAAAGCGGGCGTTCATCGGATGAGACGTCAACCCGTTGCGTTCAGTACCTGTGCATGCTAAAGAAAACTTGGAAAGGCCGCCATCCGTGGGATGGGACGTTAAGCCGTGATCCCGTGTGCGGGAGAGACATACACTGTGTACGTTAAAAAACACACTGGATGGCCTTGAAGAGAGGCTACCATCAGTTTCCCAGCAGCTGTTCCAGTGGGTCCCCTCCCCAACCTTCTCTAAGTCCTCGGGGTCCTGGTGACCTGGTCATTTAGACCATTGTGCGAAAAAAGTGCTGCTCAGAGATAAAACAATCCAACCCAATCTTAAAGAAACTCTGGATGGCCCTGATGAGAGACTTACATTTGTCTCCCAACAGCTGTCCAGTGGATCCCTTCCCCAACCTTCTTTGATTCATTATTTAGTTTGCTTTTGTGTTATTTTAAAATTAGCATCAGGGCTTCTAAGAACTAAATGTTTCCATCACTACAGACACTTGGTTCAACCTTTCAGATTCATTTGGTAGCGTTTCTTCCCATTGTTAATTGCATTTCTAATTTAATGACGAATATAAATAATTAACTTTTGTTGATTTTACTTTAAAAGTGTCCCTAAATTCTAGGGACTCTATATTTAAGATACATTTTTACTTTTTAAAAAGTTTAATTACAATTGTTACTATACAAATATAATAAAGACCCTAACACTTTTTCAGCAGGAAACAGAAATTCTTCAACTTTCATAATATAAAAATTTTCATTTAAACTTTGGTTTATAAAATTTTCTAAATGCTGATTTTTTGCAGAGAAATTTGGCTGCAGTGGGTGAACCAATAAAAATAAATAATTAGGTAATGTCAAATTTTCCGATTCTGAAGATCAATATTTTTTTTTTAAATAAAGTGTATTTTTTATGGTGTCTCACTACTGTTACCACTTATTTCTGGCCTGCTAGACGGACATAGCCATCTCTATCTAGACCACCAACTTCTGGTCATAGGGCTGGGAAAAATTCCGCATTTGATCAGAAAATCCCTATTCCCTCTTTGCATTCAAATGTCCTGTAAAGACAGTTTCAAAGAAATTGTGAATTTTTTGTGATAATTATTAAATAATTATTTGAACTTTTTTTTTCTAAAGCACAAAATTTTCCATATCAACTGTTTACGGTGACTTGTTCTATTATACCTACCACGAGGTATTCCTACAACAAGCCTAATTACCCATATACGGAAATATTTAAAATTTATTTCGGTGGTGAATTAAATGCAATTTTTAGTCAGCTACTCTATTACTAAATTTCTGGAATTCTGGTGGATCAATTTGGAACTCATGATAATTTTCTGTGGAATCGTTGAATTGAAAACTGGTAAAAAATTTTAATTTGCTACATAGAATAAATTGTGCAGTAATTAATCCTTTAAGTTACGCACTATTTGAACTATTGAATCCAATTTACGCAATGGTCTAGGACAAGGGTGGGTAACATTTTTTCGATGGATGGGCAAAAGTTACTGCGATTAGTCTCCTTCAGGAAGCAAATTGTCAAAGTATCAAGGGCATCGAAATAATCTATTGGCTATAAAAAGGATTCATTTTTCTCACAATTTATGATGAGATGTAAAACAAAAAATGATTTATTATACTTAATTCTTCCTATTTATTAAAGTTTAAAAAACTCTCAAGTAGTTAAAAAATTTTGCATTTGAAATTGTAATATATTGCATTTATTCACAGTTCATCAAAATGATCAAAATTCATTAATATATTGCATTTATTCACATTGCTCAAAATGCAAAAAAAAAAGGCAAACAAAATTTAATCACTTTTTTCGACTGTTTGTTTTATGCTAAGAGCCAGATGCCCAGTTTTTGCACTGTCCGGAATACGCCTATTATATAATATGCTACTAAAAATCATATCTTAATTTTAGTATTTGTAGAAAAGTATGTTTAAAAGTCGCAGGTTTCCCACCTCTGGTCTAAAACTGTTCCAATGTAAGCAATATTTCAATATGTTCATGTTTTCAAATGATTTTATTCATTTTGCGATTATTATTTTACTTATTTGTAGAATGCAAACGAAATATTTTCCAAAACAATTTTTCTCCAGCATGAGCATTTGGAAAATTTAGAACCCTACCTGTGTACAAGTATCTAGACTCCCTTAGCAGAAACGCAAGATATATTAAGATAGCATAAACTTAATAAGATAAGGTATAATTCTAAAGTGTGAATACAGAGCATGCGCTTGAACTAGAGTGTTAAGCTTTAATGTGTGACCACCTTTCTGTATTATTTTATGGTTTAATAAATGTGCATAATTTACCAAAATCAAAACAATATTAACGTTATATGTAATGTAATGTGTGAACAGTATTATAAACCAAAAAATTAACATAAACATCTCTTCCTACAACTTGTAAATACAAAAATGCTTCATTTTAAACAAATTTGCATTTGACAGTGTATTAACATAAAAAACAAATTTTTTTTGTCGACTTGAGCACCCACATGAGATTGAATACTGATAGTCATTTCCTCCAACCTATGTTTTATTTGAAAAAAATTTAAATGACTTTAATACTATTTTAGTTTTGTAAATTTGAGTATGATATTAAAAAATGCAAGGGCATTACAGTTTTACTCATTAGTATTCATATAACAGAGGGACATATTTGTTTATATTTGGTGTTTTAATATTTTTTGTTAAAAATAAAACATTAAAATTGTAGTGATATAAAGATGTAAAATACGTCCCCCCTCCCAACTGCTTCAAAGCATTTGGGATCGCTTGATAGTAGATGGACAAAAATAGCTCAATCTAAGCAGACGACTATACGTTTGGAGCCAAACTGCCAGAGCGATATTACATATTTCGTAATGACGTGAATTGTCTGTTTCAGCTATTCAGAGAAAATTCAAAGAAAACTATTTTATTCGGGAATTAAAGTGTATTTAATGTACTAGGTGTTCGATTAAAATACGATATTTTAGTTTGTACATGCATAAAGTATTTAGTTTTTTAAAAAGCAGCAAATATAAGACACTTTCAAAGAACTATTTTGTTTTATATCTTCTTGAAAGTTAGCCATCAGCTTACTTATTCAACTTTTTATAGAACCACGTTAACAATTTCATCAATATTTCAAAATTCGGAAATTGCAGTTCCAGGGTTTTTAAAAATATTTAAACATTTTACGACATGACATTTGGCATTTGCATGAACTTTGGCAATGAATGACATTTGAGCATTTTCATCAGCATTTTTTTAGAAATGAATTAAACATACAGAAGTGTGGATGTGCCGTGTAAGGTTATATAAATTTGATCCATGTAGCCCACTATGTCAACATTGAGATCTTGTCCTCTGAATGATTTTCCCTCAATAAGGAAAGGGGAAATGAAGGCTTGAAAAGATGGCTCTCCATCGGATGGGAAGTTAAATCATGTCACCGTATGGGAGGAGAGTTATTCTCTTCCCATGGTAAAGAATACACTAGATGGCCTTGATTAAAAGATCCCATCTGTCTCCTAATAGCTCTCCACTGTATCATGTTTTCCTATCCTACTCTGCAGCATTAAGTTCTTGGGACTTTTCCATTTTATCCATATGTGCAAAAGAAGTGTTTCTTATAGATCAGATGATTCAATCCAATTCTACATGTTAGATACTTCGCATTTTAAGGAACATGACTTATTTAAAAAAACGAAACGCAGGAAGAAGTACGCATCAACAATTAAACAATATTCATTTTATTCTTCATTAAATAATAAATATTTCCATTATTCATAATGTTAAATATTCTTTCATTACAGAATAGCTGTGTGAATGGGGGACAGGATATATGCAACTGCTTCCTGGCCCACAAAGTCTTTAAACTCTCTTGACCAATAGAGTTCTTTGATATCAACGGTTTGGTGAACTTGGCGATATAATTCTACAGTGTGCTTAATGTTTATACTATGTTTATATGCGTTTTTTATTTCGTTAATTATAATTATTGGTTAGTTATTTATCTTTTTTTGTCTTCATTATTTCACACTTTTCACACGTCGTCATTTTATAATGTATTTTATCACACTTTACCGAAGTATTAAACATAACCATAACTCAAATTAGATGGTTAATAACATTTTTATTTATACAATAATTTGACATGATAGTACGTTTAGTTTTCGAAGGCAGGAAAATATACCAAATATTTAGAATTTCTAATTACATGACTATATAATATACATTAATGTATCCATATATGTGGTAATATTTGATGACAGGAATTTAAATGAAAGAAAGGTGGAAATCACTTCAGGGCAATCAGTCAAATCCTCTGAATTCTTGTGCAAAGCATTAAAATATTTTCTTCTTTTGAAGTTGCCTCGCTTAGAAGACATGCGAAGGATTTTTATGAATGGTACAAGTTTTCCACCTTTATTATTCTGCATCCTAGTCTTTTATACTTTTTTGCAAATTTAAATACCTCAATAATTAATGTTTCTTATGTTGTAATCTACAAGTCTAACAGCGCATTCTGTATCAACAACTAAACGAAAAACTAAAAGAATAAAGTGTTCAGATGTTTGCATGTTAAAACTGTATATATTGTTTCTTGTACATGTTATTGATGTTCTTAGTGAAAAGAAAGACAAAGAAATGTGTTCACGTTTCTGTAATTATACTTTTGTATGGTTTGCAAACCCAACAACCATTTGTGATTTAACATTTATTTGAAGTGCAATGATTCCTTTTCGATGACAGTGAGAAAATAAAGTTCATTAAAAGAGATTGTGGAAAAACTAGATGTTTCTTGTTTTTAATCCAAAACAAGATGACTTTACAACCTATTAATCTTTACAACCTATTTAAAATTGTGTAATCTTTTAGACCACATAGTGCATTTCGTCCTTTTTTCCCCTTTTTGAGATAAATTGCATAGATACATACATGTAACTAAGTCCTCGAGTAGAATTCCAGGTACAAGAAGTTAAAAGTTTTTAAAACACCTAAGAAGGAGAATAAAATGTATCGAGGCAAATTTGGTCTAGTGTAAGTTGATTCCCAAAGTTTTTTAAGCCCAACTTCCACCAAAAATTATTTTCTAACTACTTCATGGAAATCAAAACAATTTTCCTTTAGGAAACTAATTGAAAACTAGATCGCAGTAGCGTCTCCATTATCGGTTTGACAAATTAATGATCCCTAGGATGGGGTGTCGCCGTCCCATGGCCGAGTGGTTAGCGCGCTTGGCTACTGATATAAGAGACCTGGGTTCGAGCCCCGGATAATGCATGGATGTTCGTTGTTGTTTTTCTGCTGAGGTCCTGCCATCCTTTCAGACTTTTTAGTGTGGCATATAAAGTGACAGGCTCCTGTCAGACCTCTGTGGCAAGCAGCTGCTTGAGGGGGGTATTTATTTTATTTTAGGATGGGGTGCCGCCCCCGTTTAACTACTGATCTAGTGTGTTCAGAATGCACAATTTCACTCTCCTACAAACGATCTACGTCTTTGCAATCTGATAAGTGGACGGCGGAATGTGAAAGCCTTTTCTGAGGTCAAAATAGAAAGCCAATGTTGTGGATTGGGTTACCTCTGAGCGGCACCTTTTTGCATACAGTGATCTAAATGGACAGGTTGCAAGGTCCCCGGAGGCTCAGAGAAGGTTGGGGGAGGGGATCCACTGGACAGAGGCAGAGGGTAGCCTCACGTCAAGACCATCCAGCGTGTTCTTTAAAGTGCACAGGGTATGGTTCTCCCGCACACGGAGCCACGGCTTAACGTCCCATTCGACGGACGACGACTTTTCCAAGCCCATCGGTGTCTCTTACTGATCGTGGGTAGAGTAGGGAGTTTTGCGGAAATAAATCTTAGCTGTGACTCGAACCTAAGAACTGCAGATTACGAGCCTGGCGCGCTACCGACTGAGCTCTCAATGTTGCGGATTTAAATACAAGATCTTAAGCTTTCAGAAAAGTTGGCTTCTGTTAATTGGTGAAATATCACGTTTGGCACTTTCGGAATTTTCCTATAGAAGATTTGCGCGTTCTAAGGGTTGAAAAAGTTTTAAAATTGCAAAATTTTAAACTGATGTTGCAACCGATGTAATTTTATTAGAAATTTTGCTTGTAAAATGTGAATTTCGTGAAGTTTGCATTGACAGTAATGATTTTCGCCTTTACCCCCCAGAGGATGTGGGAAAACGCAATTATTTTAAGGCGTAATTGTTTTTTGAGATAAATTTAAAATTATATTTGAGTTGGATAGGTATTGATAAAATATTGCGATTCGCACTTTCAGAAACACGCAAAAGCCGTAATGGCGCCATCTAATGGTGAAAAATTTGAAAATTGTCAAAATTTAATCGAATATTACAAACAATGTATTAATGCTGGTAAAACGAAATTTTGATGATGGAATATGAAGCATACGAAATTTCTATTGGCAAAAGCAATTTGACTCCTGACACACAGGGGGGACGCAGCTTTTTTGTGTTAAGAGAAAATTGTTTGTTTTTAGAGATAAAATATCTTTTTCCCTTTGTTAGGTATTGGTGAAATATTACGTTCCCACTTTCAATCTCCAAAATCCATAATTGTGCCTCTAACGGTGGAATAAAAAAAATTCAAAATTTTAAAACGCATATTTTAAACGATATATTTATAGCAGAATTTTAATTTTGGTGGTGGAATTTGAAGGTCATAAAGATTCCATTGGCAATAATGAGTTGACTCCTTATGTCCATTGTGGGTGGTAAACGGAATTGTTTTGTTTTAAAAAAATTGGAAAACCCTTTTATAGTTGGATTGATAGTAATGAAATATAATTCGCATTTTTTAAAAAATCCTTCGTTTTAAAAAAAATTTACTTCGTTATAGGTCATTAAATACGGAAAACGCGAAACATTTAACGGATGTTGCAAATGATCTGTTGAATGACAGAAATTTCGGTGGTAGAGTGTTAAGAAGTATTCCACTGACAGTAAGGGTCTTCCCCCTTTTCTCAGAGGGGTGTGAGAAAAGCAACTTTTTATAATGAAGGATAAAGGACAAATTTTTTTACATGTACTAATAAAATACTGCTGTTTGGATATTCCCCATCATCCATTCTTGAGGGAGCTGTCTCCTAAGATGTCCAATGGGTCCCCTACCACAACCTTCTCTGAATCCTCAGGGTCCTTGTGACCTGGTTATTCAGCATGTTTTATGAAAAAAAAAAGCAGCTCAGAAGTTAATCAACCCAATCCTACCCATCATCCATTAGTTCGTATTAAAAAATTTCAAGGAGTGAAGAAAGAGCAGGTAAACGTAAAGCATCGTTCTGTTTGAAAACGAGATTGCCATGTGCACCAGAGGCGATATGCATTCTTTTGGTTTATCAATCAATTTATTAACTTAAGGCAAGATACAATTTGAGTGAAAAATTTAAAGGAAAACAATTATTAAAAAAAAAGATTAATTAAGGTTTATTATATAGATGAAAATAATTAAGAATTATAAAGCTAAAAGATAAAAATACGGTAAAACAGAAATGATAATTAAATTCGTTATATTAGAAGCAAACTATTCTCATGCAGAAAAATTTCTGAAATTTCACAATAGATGATTAAGTTCCAAGCGCAGCAGCGGTCGTTTCCCACTAAGCAACTTAATATCTGAAAAATCATTGGGAATATCCTGATTACTAAAATCCTTTTAAGACCACGAATACTGCTTCTCACCACAATACGAATCAGTACCCCCCCCCCCTCATAAATAACTAGATAATAGTTTTTTCTAAAAAAATGCTGCCTTTAGCATTTTAGAATGAGGTTGCATGCTCCAAAATGCGATGTCACCACGTCAGGAGCTACGAATCACGTACCATCGATATAAATATCTACACTACCCTACCACAATATTTGAGAATTTCCATGCTATGTCTATGATGATTTAATTTCGAAGCTCTATAACTTCTAAAATGTGCATTTAATGGGAAAGTATGACTGAGGATAAATTAAAGACTATAATTAAACCAATTTAATTCTCGTTTTTCAACAACATTCGTTCAGAATTTAAAGAATTATGGAAGCTGGAATAGTAAACACTAAATTATCTTGTTTCATAAAAACATTCATAATTGCCTAATATTGAAATAATCATTATGCAAAATTCTAAAATAACTAACAAATTTTTTTTAATCATACCAAAAGATGCCAGATAAAAAATCTGTTCCACTTAAATCATGGGTAAAAACAAAATCTAAATTAAATTCTCTTGCCATTAGGATATAGCACGTATTATATTTATTTTATTAAATGGCTTGGAAAAATAATTATTATTGAAGTTTTGAAGTTTTAATTAATTTCTGTCGCAAATTCTTAATGACGCGTAGCTATTGGGAAATATTCCAGATTTAAATAGATTTGGTCTTTATCTTCAGTCGCATTTTCCCATTAAATGCATATTTCAAAAGTTATATAGTTTCAAAGCACGATTCTTATTGGCATAATATGAAAATTATCTAGTATTTGAGTAGGACAGTGCGTTAAAAGTCGAAAATAATGTAAAGATACACAACTAGACCAGAAAACAATACATTTAGTATCCCCAAGCAGTGACAATCGTTGAAAGCATTTTAAAATCGAAAAGTTTCAATCTCTCGCAACAGGAGGCGATGGGCTCAATTCCACTTCAAAAGCTTGTTGCTTCGCCAGTTATTGTGGAATGATATGTAGAGGAGATAATTCATCTCAGACAGAGTGGGGGGGGATGCAAGCCACTGAACCTATCAAATGTCATTGGTTGAAAACAAAATGATTCCGTTTTCAGTTTTACCTCCATGTGATGGAAGATGCAGCTTCGAATTTATGCCTTTAGATTTAATAATGCCGAACTGACCCGTTAATTAATCCGATATCGTGTCAGTCTCTCAAACATAATTAAATTTTAAGAGATTTTTGATTCTGCTTTGCGAAATTTACTTTGCAGGGAGAAAAAAATAATGTTTTGTTTTTCATTTCTTCTTCTTTTCATCTTTTTTTTTTAATTTTGGCGTATCGAAATAGGTCTTCATCTTAAAAAGCGCAAAGAGGAGAGAAAAAGATCTTGATATGGAATCTAATTCCGAAAAATTATCCTAATATAACTGCAGCCTCTTTCTTGCTAAACCAATTTGCTGCGAATGAACAAAATTTCATATCCTTCATATAAACAGCGGATTGAAATTATTAAAATATGCAAATAACTTATTCGAAGTAAGCAGAGCTGGTAGCGGAGGGCGTTTGCACTTTCTTTTGTTTTTTAATTACTAATTGAATTGAATTTGACCGCAGCAGGAATTTTGGGATGTTGAATTTTTAAATTTTCTAATTTTGTGGTGACTGGTGTCTCGTGGGGATCATGAGGTGTTCTGTATGCTTCGCTGAAAGCTAATATATAAATAACGACCTACTTTTTATTAATGAATCTTATATGAAACATCCAAATCACTTTGAAAAAAAAGTCAGATGACTCCACTGAGGATAAACTGCGTCCTAATTAAAATTTACATCAATCACTCATTCATTCATTTTATCAAGACTCTCAGTATCGGGAGGCAATCTCCGAAAAATATCCCAGTAATATTAATATCTCAAAACGGATCTTATTTCTTCGTAATATCATTTAATTGCAAAAATCCTATAATCTATTATTCAATGGTTAAAAGATAAAGAAATTACTCATACACTACGGCATCAGATTTAGAGAAAATTTCACTCTGAGCAGGGAGGGATTCGAACTCACGCCTCCCTGATGACATGGAGGCGGAGTGGCTCAGTCGTTACTGCGCCAGGCTCGTAATCTGCAGTTCCCAGGTTCGAGACCCAGCTGCGCCAACATTGAGATTTATCTCCGCAAAACTTACCGCCCTTCCCACTGTCAGTAAGGGGCATCGATGGGTTTGGAAAGATCATCGTCCGTCGGATTCGACGTTAAGCCGTGGAGCTGTGTGTTGGAGAGCATACCCTGTGAATGTTAAAGAGCATGCTGGATGGCCTTGATGAGAGGCTACTATCTGTCTCCTAACAGCTGTTCCAGTGGGTTCCCTCCCACAACGTTCTCTGCGACTTCGAGATCGTTGTGACCTGGTCATTTAGCCCATTGTGTGCAAAAAAAGTGCCGCTTAGAGGTAAAACAACCCAAAAGCAACTACGTGATGACATGTCAAGTGCTTAACCCTAATAACAAAAATCAATATAGATTTTCTTTTCTACTCACTACTTAAGGGCAACTCATTTTTTGTGTGGTACTTTTTCTATCGCTGATAATTTTTGTCCTTTAAGGACCTGTCGGTAGGATCCATGCAAATTTCAAATCTTGGTTTGCATAATAGTTCTGGTAAATAGTAGAAACACCGATATTAGTTCGGCTAAATAGTTGAAACATCAATATTAGTTCGGCTCAATAGCAGAAACACCCATATTTATTCATATTTTTTTTGTTGTCTCTGCTGTTGTTGCACATCCGCCTGGGAAACTTCGGCCCGTGGAACTTCCCACTCCAATTCCAACTCTAGTACAGAATCATGAAATTTTACGCTTAACTTAAAACCTTATGGTTAATTTTCTATATCTATCCTGACATTTGCTAATTCTGACAAAGAATAACTTCATGGGATGTTTTATTACTTGTGTCAACTCAGTCGTTGTTGATAAATAGAGTAAAATCTCAAATACAATTAATTTTAACGTATTAAGTGATAGAACGAAACGTTGAACTTCAGACACATATTTAAACCTCCTACGTGTATTTGTTGTTCTTACCTCAGAACGGCACTTTTTGCACACAATTGGTTAAATTGCTAGGTCACAAGGATCCTGAGGACTCGGATAAAGTTGTTGGGAGCGGACCCACTGGATAGCTGTTGAAAGACAGATGGAAGCCTTCCGATAAGGCCATCCAACGTGTTCTTTAACGTACACAGGGTATGGCTACCCACAATTGGGGCCATGGATTAATGTCGCATCCGAAGAAAACGGCAGTCTTTTCCAGCCCATCGGTGTCCCCTATTGACCCGAGGGCAGTGCTTGGGAGTTTTGAAGATTATGAACCTGACGCGCTACCGATCCTTGTGTATCTTTAGTTTGAGATTTTTATTTCTTAACTGTAATTAAATATGGGTAATGCTATAAAAGGGATTCAGATGCAAAATTTAATGAAAGCTAAAGTCACATACTTTATTTCCTTTTCTATTACAATACCCGAAAAATAATAAAAAAAGAGTTAAAAACATTTAACTAAAAAGTGCAATCTCTGGCGAACATCAAATGTTCCTTATGAACAAGAAGAAGAGGGAGTTTTTACCTTCTCATGCACAGAGAATAGGTTGTTTTGTATTGTTTACCTCTGAGAGAGACTTTTATGCGCACAGTGGGCTTAATGATCAGGTCACAAGGATCCAAACGCTCAGAGAATGTTGGGGAAGGGGATACATTGGACAGCTCTTAGGAGGCAGGTGGAGGATTATGAATGACGAGATTTATGAATTTCGTCACAAAAGACTCATAAGATGATGATGAGTTTAAATTAGATGGCTTAAAGTCCATCCGACGGACGGCGGCTTTCCGAGTCCATCATTCAGGGGAACAGGCAAGTAATGACTGTTAATGTTAACTTCTTGAACATCACCATAATGTAAAATTTAACACACTGTTTAAATATTATAGTTTAGTCACATTTTCAATCTTTGCAATTCCTAAAAAAGAGAAAATGCGAATAGTGATATTTCATTAGTATATATCGAATCAAAATTTAACAGATACTTTTAGCGATGTATTTCAACAGCATACAAGAGTGAAATAACTTCATAATATTTCTAATGAAAATTCCACTGTAAGAGAGCTACTAACCTTACTTAAGCAAGTGTAATACGTCACCCCCTTAGCTAACTGATAGAAAACTTGACGCTTGTTTCCTTAAAGGACTTAACTGCTTTCACAATGTAATGTTCCATCTGATTATCATTTAGGACTCGTCTCTAAATTGCATAACGCATCAACGATTAAGGTTTTTGAGCGGATTTTTTCTTTTGCAGAATATTGGCTTAATAGCCAGTCACAAGGATCTCAAGGACATGGGATAGATTGGGAAAACGGATGTACTGATTTGCTGTTGGAGAACGTTGGAAGAATCCCTCTAAACCTTCCAGGTCCTGTACAGGTTATAGCTCCATCGTGCAAGCTGAGACACGGCTTAACGTTCCACCCGATGGAGAGTTGTCTTTTCAAACTCATCGGTGCTCCATTCTCAGTGAGGGCCGATTGAAAATTCTCAACGCAGTTACATTTGGGATTCGAACCTGGGAACTGCAGATTATGAACCTGGAGCTCTGCTCAGGAGGTGGGTATTAAGATACGGTGCTGCGTAATGCTACACTTCTTTTTACAATTACATATTTTTCACATTTTCTGATGAAGAAATTCAGCTAACTGCAGTGAATTCCCGATTTCATGAATATCTATGGAGTGAGTTTTTTTTACACCAAATCAATAGTTTGGCTTAATGAGGTTATACAAAGTTACATCAAGAAAGAACTTGCCGTATCATTAGTCGGTAACAGCACGGAGACTGATACATATTATCTGTTTCTTCTACTCCGTTATGTCATCGGTCCGTGCGATAGCTTAATTGCTACTCAGACTGTTGAGAAACTCTTATTGAGAGAATTCAACTCCTTGTAATTTCCAAGATACTAGACTAATTGGCTTCAGATTTAATGCGCAGGTGTCCCTTGTGTGACCCGATGTTGGATAAAAAGGTCGGATCCCTATCTTCCGTGGGAGGGGATTAATCCCTTTGCGAACGTCAGGAATCTGAAGGTGCTGGCGTTGCATTGGCTTTGTTATAAAAATTATCAATGAAGAATTATATTTCTTGACGGCGAAAAGTTATGAGTGGAAATCAAAGATACTTTCGCGCTAAATTTTGCCAGGATGTGCTAGTATATAGTAATTACGATAAATTAATTACAATACATAAGGAATAAAAGAAACTGTTTCTAAACAAATAAATACAATTACAAAATCAATATTAAATTAATTTCTAATATATAATTGATGACATATGAAATCCCCACGCTATGTGCGTCTTTTTCTTTCTCGAGCATCTAGATCAGTCATCTATAAAGAAGAAAACATTGTAATTAAAATTGAACATCATCAGCTTCTTTTTTTTTTTCGTAGTCATAAGGACCAAGGGATGAAAAAAACACAATAAACGTACACGAGAGACGGAATTTAATGGAATTTAATATCTCTCATTTCAGTGGAAAATCAAAGAGGCTATGATACCTTAAGCAACGCAGCTTCGGTGAGTGTGCAATATGTGACGTCAAATATATTGGTTGTGTAGTAACGATATCAGGCTGCCAGCCGAAACAAAACATGCACCTGTTTTTAAGGTGTTACAAAATGTTTCTTTGCACTAAATTCGGATTACTTACTAAATCGGACTTTCCTAAAAACAGGAAAATAAATGCCTGCTCTATTGGATTTCAGCTGAAGCAAGAAAAAATATTTCACTAAATTCAAATTTCAATAAAGGCGGGAACACTAAATCGTGATGTCATGGTATTTGTATTATCAATTATAATTAATTAATGCAGCCGTAATGTTATGCAGACTACCGTGCAAAATTTGAAGAATCGTTCAAATAGAGAGGCAGCATGGACATAGAGGGAGGGCGGATTTTGCCAAAACAGCAATGTGCAATTTATGGAAGAAACCTTTCTATTAATTCTGCTGTTTCAATCATATTAATGATTGCCTCCTAAGGTTTATAAGGTCATTTTTCAGTGAATAAATTGATGCTATGTACAATAGAAAATCAGTGTGGCTATTGATTACACAGTTCTCTGTGATAAATAGAGCAATACCGCTATTCAACAATATGAAGGTCCATCGTCTGTAACCTTACTTAAACGTGTGTGAATCGCCATTGCATTTGATCAACAACTGTAGTTTTTTTAAGAAAGGAAGAAAGTACTTCTCTATACAAATGGCAGAGATAACGAGGTTTATAACGAAGGCAATAAGGTTTGTAACTACTAGTAGAGTAAGAAACGTATAACTACTGGTAGAGAAAATGGTGAGGAACTACTGGTAGAGAAAATGGTGAGGAACTACTGGTAAAACAAGCAACCCATAATTACTAGTACTGGGTATGGTACATAACTATTTGCAGAGAGTGTTGAACATAAGTACTAGCAGGAAAAGTTGAACATAACTACTAGTACTATGCATGGTACGTAACTGTTAGTAAAACAAGTGTTGAACAAACATTAATAGAGCAGGTAATGCATAACTACTGGTAAACCAAGTGACGTGTAACTACTGGTAGTGTAAGTGATATATAATTTCTAGTAGAAAAGGAAATTGGGAGCCGCAGTTAAAGTAAGAGATGCATAACTACTGGTAGAAGAAGTTGCACGTAGCTGCTGAATAGACGTATAACTGCTGGTAGCGTAAATAATGTGTAACTACTGGTTGAAAAAGTTATGTATAATTACTGGTAGAGTAAAAGGACATAACTACTAGAAGAACAAGTGGTGCATAACTACTGGTATATCAGGCAATTCATAACTGCTGGTAGAATAAGTGATGGATAACACGGGAATCCCGTGTTCGAATCCGAAAGACAGAATTCTTTAGTTTTCTGGATATTGAACTATTTTCACACTTTCTTACTGTTAAAATATTTTCCAAGTCTGAATCTAGTACCACAAGAGAAAATTCAATTACGTATAAATATATTTTTGCAATAAAATTTATTTATGACAATATGAGCATATAGAATACATTGTTTTCGAAAACTGATGAAGTGTCCTTGTAAAACACCTAAGGCTGTAAAAAAAATTAACTTCTTCAGATTTCGATTACTCCAGGACAAATGATATATTATTACATTTTGATAGGATTTAACTTTGTTGGTAGCAATGTTTATGTATTCCCAAATTAGAGTCAAACTGGAAGATTGAGGAACGATTCGGAACAAGGTCTTGTAAACATTTCTCAGAATCAACTCTCGTAGAAGTATCTCTAGTGAGTGAGGCTTAGATAAGAGATATACTCTTCAAGACAGAGCAACTAGGTCAAAGGTGTGTTATGAAGGCAGAACACAAGATCAGTCAAATATTACACCAGGAAATTTCTCATTTGCTACGACTACTCAACTTGTTAGACAGGAATTCCTATGTCGTCAACTGCTTATCTGTTAATTAGTGGAAATGATAATGCCGGAGTTCTAAAGTCTGGTAATTCTGATACAAAGCTAGGAGTCTGTAATTTGGAAGCTGTTGGGAGAAATGAGAAAGTTACAATTTAATACCGGTTCTGAAACCTTTATGAACTTAATGAGCAAATTCAGAACATACTATTGTTGAATTATAAGCAATGCCATTGTGTGAAGTATTGGTTCTGCGATGCTAATTAATGTTTCAGTATGCAAATTATGCATAACTAGCTTTATACATTCAAGTGACAGGACACAGATTGTGTATTGCAGTGTAGGTCTTGCGGTGTAGATTTTGTAGTGAAAAAATCTTTTGCTTACCTTAGAGTACATAGTATTGCTGTGAATTTTTAAAATGGATAGGCGCTGAGTGTGAGTATTAATAATTATATTTTCAAACCAGGAATGCAAATTGTTACAAAAATATGGATGAAGTATCATATAAACAAATTAACTACTATCATATATAAGTCATTAACCTTTTTTTACAGAGCATACAATATCAGCTCTGTCTGTTCTACTAAAATACTACCTCTTCACTTTGTTTGCCATGTCACTTGAATACTTTCAGACGTAAACAATCTCTCGTCCTGTGCTAGTTCACTAAACTTTTGTTACTAACAACAGAAAACAAACTCCCGCGCACACACTAATAAATATACTTCTTATTTTCACTTATCGTACCATATGAATGTCCTTTCAGATCTCACAACTTTAACACACTGCACTTCTATTTTTTTTCATTCTTCCGAATCGTTCTAAGTTCTAATTCGTTGGCTAAAATGAATCTCACGCAGAAGCACACACGAGCGTTCAAGTCACGTTATGTCATGAAGTCACTGTTGCTCGTTCATCTATCGTAACAGTATTGTTTTTAAGCAGGAAAAACTATGCATGATATGTCTGTTATCATTATTCGTAAAGCTAAATCTCAGTATATGAAGCTTATTATACTAAAGGTTGAAACAAACCTGTTAGATTAATAACTGCTCTATCTATTGCTCTATTTAAAATCAGGGATGAAGTGATGAATAATATCGAGATTCAAACTTATTGCATTTCGATTCGAACCTAGGTCATTGATTATAAAGCTAATGTTAGTCCAAAACTATAAAGTATGCACGAATATATATATATATTTTTTCGTGCACCTACAAGATGCAGGTTGTATATATATGTACTCCTGAGATCTATATTCTTTATGAGTTAAAAAAAAAACTGGATGGCATGACGAGGATGTTTACATCTGTGTTTTAACAGCAATCCAGTGGATCCCCTTTCCCATTCTTCTCTGAATCCTTGCGATCTTTGTGACTTGGTCGTTTAGACAAGTGTGAGCAAAAAGGTCCCGCTCGATGGTAAAACAACCCAACCTATATTTTATTCTACCAAGTTCAGACCTAGTATAATCAGTGAATATGACTTAAGCATATCTCTTATTAATCAAAGACTTATTATTATTCTTTAATTATTATTAAAATTAATTAAAGACTTATCCAGTAGAGGGTCTATGAGCTCCGGACCCTCTCCTTGTGTAAGCGAAAACTAGATCAATGAGTATCAATCAGATGTCAATCAATCTAAGGTACACGAAAACATAGGATTGATTGACTAAATCAACCTATGATATACGAGAACTGACAAGATGTTGAGAGCCTCCCAACATTCGGGGTACGCCACTTTCACTGGGTTTATTAAACTGGTTTCTGGGATATCTAATCATCCCAAGTTAACCGTAGCAATTTGCCGGACTGGATGAATTCAGCCCTCCACATTTTTTCACTTGATCGTTTGCAGAACTCGACCTCTAGCCGATAGTGAGTAAATTTTCTGTCGTGTCTTCTTACTTTCAAATCTAAGAAATATTATAACAGTAAAAATACGTTGAAGAGAAAGAATATCAACTTTCACTTTTGAACGGAGTATCGTTAATTTCTTTGTATGCTCCTTTTTAATGCATTTAAAAGCAGAATTTTTTTCCACCCCCTTCCACTTTGGTATATACCTTTACCTTAGATTATGACAAACCTGTTTGCTAATCAGATTTCACAATTTCCACATCCCTGGCTATTTATATCTCAATGGAAGTTTATGACTATCTGGATGGCATAAAGCTGTAAATTAATTTCTCCTTTTGGTTCTATCCCTTTCCACCAAAAAGAGGGATTATTTTGAAATTGCATCTGAATACTCTGAATCAGTAACAAAATTCTTAACTTCAGCAACTGAATCCCTTTGTGCCGTTACAATTTCGCCGTCCGAGTGGTTTTTATTATTGGTGGCAAAACCTAATCCTGATTCAGCTGAGTTACCCGGAGGACTCTACTTCTATCACGGTGTGGAGGAATAAAAAAGAGGCTGTTTAGGAGAATAATAATTGAACCCCACGGCCCGCAAATAAATCGCTAAAAGCTCAGAAATAAACTTCATTGTTTCATTAATTCCTTTAAATCGAATTTTCGCCATTAGATAGCTATAAGTAAAGACTGCAGTCAAGAAGAAGGATTTTTTCCCTCTATTATTGTCATGTTAAATACCCAGTCTTTATATTTGTCTTTGTTCTTTGGAAAGCTTTTTGTTTGACGCATCAGCGAGGCGTTGCGAAATTCATAATTGCTCCGAGTAAGAAGAGTAATTATTTTAATTAGCAAAGCTCAACTAATTACAGTCTCCAGTAAATAATTGGCTTCATTGCGGATCATAGCACTTATTAATTAGCGACAAAACAAAAACGAAAATTGCGATCAGATGCTTCGTTTTGCGTAATGTGATTCGTTCTTCTGTCAAAAGACCAATACTTTTTTTTAACATTTTCTAATCTTTCTCTATTTTCTATTTTTTTCCTTTTGTTTCTAGCAGAAAAAACTCCGTTTCGAACAAATATTTGAGGTTTGCGAATAAACTAACTAGAATAAGATTGCCTAAAGGGAAAAAATGACATTGTAATAAAAATTTGTGTCGAATAAAGAGTGAGAATTAACAGCTATCTTTCTTTCGGAGGAAATGATAGCTATTTTACTGATAACAATAATCGAATTTGGATATTGTTTCCATTCAGTTCCTAGGCTAAATATTAAAATTAATACATGTATATACAGAATGCATTATAAGTGTATTCAGTATATATATGTCAAAATTCAGAAATGTATTCAAGGGTTCAAAAGACGAAAAATTCCAACAAACATATTCCGGAAACACTTCATTTGGAAGTTATGGCACACAAGTTATTTTATAAAAATTGTTGAAATACATTTGCTTCTATTGAGCATCAACAGCGTGCAGCCTTGCCATGCATGCTGTTAATGTTCAGAATAT
Source organism: Ryuthela nishihirai (assembly GCA_038380435.1). Classification (NCBI taxonomy): domain Eukaryota; kingdom Metazoa; phylum Arthropoda; class Arachnida; order Araneae; family Heptathelidae; genus Ryuthela; species Ryuthela nishihirai. Next base: position 18,991,431 of record JAWZYU010000011.1, read on the forward strand.
TATATCAACAGCATGCATCTTTGCCATGCATGCTTTTGATAATCTCATGCGCAGCATAATCTCTACAACTGCTTGACACAATCCAGCAAGCCAGATCTGACGCGATATCTGGAACCAGGGCGGTCACAGGACATTAATCCTGCGGATCAGTGGCTCTCTATAGTAACATTAAGGATGGAGTGAGAATTGGTATGGCTGTAACAATTGGTTTAGCATTGCTCTGAAGTTGTAGGAGGATGGATTTTGTATCCTTTTCACTTTGGGTTTTATGTGCAATTCACCGCAAAGGATTGAATTTCCCGTTAAATGGTCTAGAGTAGGGGTTCTCAACGTGGGGTACGACGTGAGAGCTCAAAAGTCACTAGATATATGTTATATATATATATATGTTTTATTTTATTCCCATTGTTATACTATAACTATAGTAGTTATCTATTTATGCAAGGGGTATGCTAGTTACATGCAGATTTCCAGGGGGTACGTGAAGCATAAAAGGTTGAGAACCACTGGTATAGGGGTTTTAATTTTTGAAAATATATGTGAAATTCGTTTTGGAATAATTAATTCTATTTTGCTTGTAAATTTGATGCATCTATGGATTTGTATTCAGAAGAAGTTATTTCACTTTTTGAGAAATGTCTATATATTTTCAGCAAATTTTGGCAGTACAATTTGTTATATTTTACTTCAAATGTTCCAATGATTAAACCGCTGTCCCTCAGTCGAGTAGTTAAAACTCTTGATTACTGATCAAAGGATTTATGTTCGAGCCCCGGATGGACGTTTGTGTTTTCTTTCTGCTCAGGTCTTGCCTTCGTCACAGATCTTCTTTATGGCATATTAAACTAAGAGGCTTCTCTCAAACCTCTGAGTCAAACAGCTGTTGAGGAATTTATTATTATATTTTTTAGATGATTAAACTGATCACTATAGAGTTTTCCATTTTCCAGCTACTTGCTTATAGGAGAAATTTCTAGGGACATATCTGGACATGGAGGAAGGACTTCATCGTACTTACCCCAAGATAATATACCCCTAGATAGTTTTAATAACGACTGTGAAAAGATAGCAAACCATCAAGAAAAAGGGAAACAAACTATTTGCTGAAATTATTTTTGACATAAACTATACCTCAACTGTAGTCCAGTCCGTTCCATTTAATCCACTTACCCATACTAAGCTCTCTAAAATTTTTTAGCCTCTGTCTTGATAATTGCAGCAGCAAGGAGTGGTGACCCTGGCCGAGCAGGATTTCGCACTCTTAATAAAATTAAGTGATGAACTGCTCTTTGCATGATTCCCATGTGTTTGTAGGTTGAAAAGTGTAACGAACAATGTTTACCATAGGAGTTGTAATCAGAGAAAGTGCTCCAATGTTAAAGCTTCGTGATTCATTCCTTATAAAAGTTCTGTTTGACTGAAAATGGACAAAGTGGAAAACTACATATAATAAGTTGATTACTGCAGAAAAGCTTTTGGATAGTTTGAGAGTATTCAAGAAAGGATACATCCTAATGTTATTGGAGCATAGGAAAACATCTGTAATTAAAAAAATCATTCGAAAAGTTTTTCTTCTTTTAAAATTACCTACTGTGTTCGCTTTACTTCTTAAAAAATGAAAAGTTTCTGAGTTATCTGTCTAATTCACTATTTTACTGCTATTATTCTTATTTATTTTAGTTTGACGGATTTTTATAGGAAAAAGTCAAACTTTAGTTTTACTCTCAACTTACATATTCTGTTAGGTTTTAACCGCTCTTTCTGTTTAGGTAATTTAACCGATCGTTATGTGATGATTTCTTTTTCTAAGTCTTGCAACTCTCTATTCTGTTCTTTTCTTATTCCGGTTCTTTTAAATTTCACCACTCTCCCTTCTAGACAGCGTATTCTTAGTCTGTCTCGTGACCTCTCACCAGGTATGTTCCGCTGCATTTTCCTCGCACTTTCTTTTTTTGTCTGCTGTTTCAAAAAAGTGAAAAAAAAATATTTCTTCACATGTCTACGTGTCTTTGTCTTATTTAGTTAAAAATAAGCACTTGCATAGTGTGATCTCTCAACTCTTTGTTGATTCTTTTCTGCATTTCCTCATAATTGCAATTCGTTTATCGGTGTAAAAACTCGGTATCCGTAGAGACAACAAAAACTTTATTATGCTCACTGAACAAGCACAAGCAGTTTTTCATTTTGCAAGTAGATAGCTTTACTTGTATAGAAAGCTTCACCGTCTCAAGCAGGCCGTGCTATATTAAGTTCTAGCACTTTTCCCATCGTTCGTATTATTAGATCTTGAATACATACATTCGCCATTCTTTTTAAAGTTTTTTTACAACCCTCTTTAAGTGTAAGTGTGTTTTGTTTTTAAACTCTGTTCCAATCTCCTCCGATTTCCAGTAGCCATGGTGGCCACGTGTTATCGGTAACCCCATCACAAAGAGAAGAACCTAATCCAACACAGTCAAAATGACTGCAAACCCACGTTCAGACACCCCAGAGTCATGCAGTGGTGATCAAGGACAAGGTTAGCTTTAAAAAGGGAAGGATGGAGAATTTGCAACACAAGGAAATACGAGAGAAAATTTTTGCTCTTAATAACGAAGGACGGAGAGGGACGGGGATAGCTTTACCGTTCTGGGAACACGTGCCCCAGAAGGGGAGAAACTCCCACGCTCGAACTCCGTACATGGCGCGATGGTGTTAGTGTGGTACGAAAGAGGGGGAGTCGGGAGCCAGCCACTTGTGACCCATTGCGACCGGGTGCTTGTTGGGGCGAGGTAAACTGATATCCTCCTAAGAGTGAGAAGATGGGTAGGTGACTCGCTGTCTGCCACTGCGTGAGAATGTGCCTGATAGCACTCCCGTCTTGCCGTTGGAATAGGGTCGGAATTCGAGGACTTCCCGAAAATGTTATATTGTGATCTATTACGTGTTTTAATTAACTGAGAAAGTGTTGAATGGTTGAACTTTCACCTGCAATTGCCGACAGACAGAAATGTCATTTGTTAAGGGAGGGGATATTTATCAAACGTCTGAGTTTGTAATAGCTACACAGGGAGAGGTCGTCAGAGGTTAAATGCGGTGGATTTCCCATGGAACGCTGTTTCTTGTGATAGATGATAGACTTTTTTGGTATACTTTATATTGCTATAAATATGCAAAATCAGAATGAAAATCGAACCATTAATGTTGGAATTCAATGTATTAAAAATAAAATCAAACCGGAAAAGGATTATTTTATTGCATTGTGTAAAACGTTGAAATGTAAACTTTGTGTTATTTATATTGTAACAATTCTAAGACCATAACAATTGCTAAAAATATTTAGTTTAAAGAGAAAAATACGCAATGATTATGAATTATTTCAAGAAAATTAAAGTAGGTCATCGTATGTAAGTGATGTATGCAATGTGTAATGCAATATGATTTATACCAGTGACTACCGACTTGTGTGTTCCGCGGAACCCTAGGGGTCTGCGAAGGTAATATAGAGGGAGTGATATTTTCAGCATTTCAAAACAGTCTAACGGAAATCATACATTTACCGCTATTACATTAATGTCGTCAAGTTTTATTGCTTTTGTCAGAAACAATAGGAGTTCTCGTTGCGAGGATTATGGCAAAAGTCTCTGAAGAAAGAGTTGGACGTGGTAGAGGGGGTCTACAGAAATAATGAGAATTCGTAAGGTTATTGATTTATACTTATGGAGTTTAACAGTATGAATGTTAGAAAGGATTAAGGTTTTAAGTTTATTAACCATTCGTTCATTTTCCATAATATGTTAACCTAGATAATTGGGAGTTTGTTCTATATATTGAAAAAGCTGGAGTATCGTACATGGAAATTTTAATACATATATTCCAAATTCTTCACCTTAAAGTAATATGTTAAAGAACGTTCAAATAGATAAAACTGCATCTAGGCAACTATTAAAAGGCAGATTAAAGTATTTTGGAGAGGTCATCCAGCCTGTCCTTTGATATATAAGGTTATGGCTTTCCTATACACTAGGTTAGGGGTTCTCAACGGGGGGTACGCGGTAAAATTTTTTTAAATACGCCAAGAGAGCTCAAAAGTCGATTCCCAGTAAAATGTTTATATTTTTATAAGATTAGTTAAATTGTTTATGTCATTTTTTGTGTTTATCGATATATGTAATTTATGAATACAAAATTTAATGTGTGTGTGTATATATATATATGTTTTATTTTATTCCCATTGTTATACTATAACTATAGTTTTATCTATCTATACAAGTGGTATGCCAGTTAAATACACATTTCCAGGAGGTACGTGAAGCATAAAAGGTTGAGAACCACTGCTCTAGGTCATTGCTTATTGTCTCAAATTCCATCCGGTGGCTTTTCCAAGCTCATCGGTGTCTCTTTTCTCACAGAGGGCTGAAGCAGGAGTTAATGAAGAAATTTTCAGCGAAGATACAGGGGGAAATTGAAAATAGTAACATTAGGATTCTTCGGACATTCAATCCATCCCCACATCTGACAAGAAGATTTAAAATGCAACGCATCGGTACAAAATGTATTATTGCAACACTGATTCTCTTTCAACAATTCTTTATGATAAAATGCATATCATGACTCAATAATGCACCAAATTACAGATCAATACCTAGCAAAGCGAAAGCAATTCTTCGAGAATTGGTTGTAATAATTGGAAAAAGTATTTGTACTCAGCTTGGTTTTTGGAAGCACGCAATAGATTGCAATGTCGTTATTGCATGCCTGTAACAAATTACGAAATGCTGCTAGTAGACAATTTGCAAAGGAAAACGGTTAAGCATTCCATCATTAGCAACTGTTTGAAAAATAGAACAAACAATGTCGAAAAGAAAATTTCAGATGGATTTGATTTAATTTTATTCTGTGTTCTTCTCTTCCCAAAAATTTAGAATCATGAAATTTCAAACAGTTCCTTCACTGGAATAACAACACAAAATTTAGGTATCTTTTCGCCCAGATTTTATGCTAACAAAACACTTTAATACTTGTGTACTAGCAAAAACACTTTAATACTTGAGTACTAACTAAACGCTTTAATGTGTCGGGGGTGGCGAAGTTGGTAGCTTGCCAAGTTCGCAATCGTTAGTTCTCAGGTTCGCAGGTTCGAGTACCAGCTGGGCTAACGTTGAGATTTATCCCTCCAAAACTTCCTTCCTTAGGTCAGTAGGGGACACCAATAGGCTTGGAAAGACAGCCGTCCGTCTTAGCGGACGCTAAGCCGAGGCTCCGTATGTTGGAGAGCCATACTCTGTGTATGTTAAAAAACTCGCTGAATGGCGTTACGAGAGGTCATTCAGCGAGTCCTAACACCTATCCAGGTCTGTCTCCTAACACCTATCCAGGTGTTCCCTCCTCTAAACCTTCTGTGAGACTTAGGGCTCGTTGTGACCTGACCATTTAGCCCATTGTCTGCAAAAAAGTGTCTTTCAGCGGTAAAACTACCCAACCCTAAACACTTCGATACTTAATTACTAACCAAACATTTAGTACTTCAGGACTAACAAAAACAATATTTCTGCACTAACAAAACACTTTAGTACTTAAGTACTAATAAAGCATTTCAATACATGAGTACTAACAAAACACTTTAATACGTGAGTATACATTCTTAGTTACCGCAAATTTCTTCATTTTATGAACCAAAAACACATAGTAAATGTTTGTATAGTAATAAATAAATTGTGAAAGGAAAAGTAGAAGCGAAATAGGCATTTGAAGGAAGAATGAAAAGAAACAAAAGAAAATGGAAGTCATCAGCCATGGATGTTGTTGTCTCCCATCTTTATCCTCTCTCATCCTAAGATCTACCGTTGAAATTCCACGTGGAGATCCACGTCCCGAATGCGAGATTGGAGGACACAAATATTGTCCGAGAGGAGAACTCGTATCCGTATGACGGCTGCACGAAAACGACATACGTGCCCGGGTTCATGATTGAATAAATTATCCGAACGATCGTTTCTCCCAGGCCGCGTGCTCTCCTCCCCAACATGCGGACATTCTACCCACGCAACCACAGATTGCAGAAGTCACGCAGATGCGATCTTTGTTTGTTTGTTGGTGTTTTTCGCTTGATCTCCGACTCTTCTGTCTCTACGGTGGCTCGGTGGCCTTTATCAATTCCGGATTAGCCTCTTTGTTTTGCAACCCATTATAGTTGTGCCAAAGGCAAGCATTTCTGAACTGGAAGACTGCCTATCCCAAGTCGTACTTTCAGAGTTTTATCTTCTTTATATCCAATCCATTTGTTTCGACCAACGCTAATAGCAGCGTCGTTCACTTTTCCTCTTTTGATCAATTATTTTTGTTTTTCCATCATTTCTCTCTCTTTCCTCCTACTAAAGCAAAAAAAAAAAATTAGATGTAGAGACAATTGATTTTTTTCTTTCTTTTGAGTCTGCAATACCAACGTTATAACGGTAATTGTATTGATGCATTTTATTCTAAATAAAATTACAGTTGTAATTTTGTTTAAATTGATTCAGCTCTCAATAAGGACGTCCGCAGGATCTTGAATAAAAGTAAGAAAACGTAAGAGTTAAAAATGAAGAATTGATTCCAGATCTGAAGTCAAAGGCACAATTTTGAAGTTGGGAGATATTTTGTAATTGGCTAATATATGCGTACAGTGCATAGACAATGTTTTTGTAAGGACAGCACTGCGTTTTGAAAAAGTGTGTATGTGCGGGGAAGTAAGGGTTAAAGTTTCGGTAATTTTTTTAATATTAATCCACGAAGTAATCATTTCTTAAAAATAGAATTTCCAAAATTAAAAACAGGAAATAAAATTTAAAAATGAATTCCATAGAGGGAAAATTGGCACATACAATTTGACTACAATAAGAAAGTCCAAAAACAAAACAAATAATAAATATTTTCTAGTCTTGATATCAAAAGCACAATTTTGAAGTTCACAGTTTTTCTTTTTCATTGATTCCTATGAGTATATTTTGCATTTCTAGAGCACTTCGACCTAGGAGATGATTTTTCTTCTCAGCACCTAGCAAGATGATTTTTCTTCTCAGCACCTAGCAAGATGAGATGATCTTCGCTTCAACAGGTAACGGATGATGAGACATCGAGGCAGGGTTTCCTGTGGAGGAATCCTTATCTTGTGTATGTTAAAAACACGCACTGTACCTTGATGTGAGACATATCCAGGTTAGGATCTAGAAAAAAAAAATAACTGGGGTCAGAATGCAGTCATAAAACAAACTTTGAGAGTTTCTTGACATCTTAGACACAAGTTTACTTTTGTTATTTAAATATTTAATCGAATATAATACTGGTAAATATGGATATTCTTTAATAATAAACCTCTATATAATTAGCATTTCTTTCCGATCTGACTTTTTTTACATTGCCCTTCACAATATTCGGCCCTTCACTTTGCTCTAAGCCTTCGGATTCTTCGAATTTGTCGGGCATTTGCTATAAAATTTGTTTATCTGATATTGATTTACTTATCTGATCTTATCTTTCATTTGCTTATCTGATATTGATTTCCTTATCTGCTCTTATATTTCATTTGCTTATCTGAAACTATAGGTTTTTAAAATTATTTCTTACGCTTAAGGAAAGGTCTGGTCATTTAGTTACGGACTGAAAATGGCCTATAATGGTTGCAAAACAAAGAGGCTAATCCGGAATTGATAAAGGCCACCGAGCCACCGTGTCGGAGATCAAGCGAAAAACACCAACAAACAAACAAAGATCGCATCTGTGTGACTTCAGCAATCTTAAGCCTTAGAAGTGGGCTGGCCATTTAGTTAAGATTTGAATGGCCATTTAGTCTTATGGATAGAAAAAAATATAGGTCAAAAATGTAATAAATATTATTAGTTTATATATTCGAAACTTTGAAACTTTGATAGACTAAAAGAATTCACTATTTTTCTAAATTTAATGAAATTAATAATGGGCAGATCTGTCATTTCTTCACTCCAACCTTACAAAGCAAAAGGAACATGTGTAATTGGGTTGTTTTGCCCCTGAGCTGCAATTGTTTTGCATACAATGAGCTAAATGGACAGATCAGAAGGATTGCAAGGGCTCAGGGAGAGGGGTGGGGGAAGGGGGCCCACTAGACATTAATTAGGAGATAGATGGAAACATACCATAAAACCAACCGGCTTGTTCTATAACGTGCAAAGGGTATAGCTCTCCTGCACACGGGGGCTAAGGCTTTACATCCCATCCTGACGGATGGCGGCATTTTCAAGACCATCAGTCTCCCATTTTTGACCCTTGGTGAGGGATTAACAGAGATAAATCTCAACTCTGGCCCAGGTGGAATTAGAACCTGAGAACTTCAGATTATGAGCTTGACTTACTGCCGACAGAGCCTTGGTCTAGAATAATGAGGAACGTCTATCAACAGAGCCTGGATCCGATATAATGAGGCCTGGGTCTAAAACAAAATAAAATCGGGAAGGCGAAGAGACTCAATCGAGCATCAAAATAAAAATGGGAGGGCAAGAGACTGAATTTCCATTGCATTACAACATTTTACCCTCCGTTTTAGAGGTCTTTAAAAAATTCTTGAAAAATGATTGAAATATGCATAAGTTTAACAGCTTTTGCCTCTGCTATTAGAGCGGTGGTGGCTCAGTCGGTAGAGCGTCAGGCTCGCAATCTGCAGTTCCCAGATTCGAGTCCTAGCTGGGCTCAGCACTGTGATTTATCTCCGCAAAACTCCCACCCTCGGTAGGTAGGGGAAACAGATATGTTTGGAAAGGCCGCCGTCCATTGGATGGGACGTAAAGCCGTGACCCCATGTGTGGGAGAGCCATACCCTGCATACGTTAAAGAACACGCTGGATGACCTTGACGGAAGGCTACCATATGTCTCTTAGTGGTTCTCCAGTGGGTTCCCTTCCCCAACCTTCTCGGGGTCCTTGTGGCCTGTCCATTGTGAGAAAAGTGCTGCTCAGAGGTAAAACTACCCAACCCTCTATTACTTTCACTAGCATTCTCAAAATGGGGTCATGGCCCCTTTAACCGCCCCGCTCCACTAGATCCGATACTGATCCAACCATTCCCAATTGCATATTTAATGTGTCTTAATGATTTATTCTTTTACTTAAATTATTATAGGTAAGTAGTAAATTTCACTATAACATAAATTGATTTATGCGTTTCACATTTGATTTTCTTGGAAAAAGCAGGCGGAAATAACAATACAGTTATGTTACAAAAGTACTTAATTTTAACAATGTACGTAATGTTGCACATTTCAAAAAAATATTGCATAATTAAGATCACTCGCCACTACTTGAATTCGGGTAAAAAAATCTCGAAATATCCCAAGTGCGTGCTGTTAGCCACATCTGAAAGAAACACAGGAATGGGAAAAAATCGATTTGTACTTATCGGCTGAATGAGTTATTGATTTGCAAGGCTCTTGCTTCTTTGGCTTGAAGACCTCTATCATCTCGTCACAGCCTCTACGAGAGACGAACGGAGGCATGACAGGATTCTTACTGAAGAAGCTCAAGATATCCGGATATCCGTACGTGTTCTCTGAAACCCACCTGACTCCCCCGAAGAAAGTATCCGGACTTTCTCTCTCTAATCGAAAAGAAAGGAAGGAAATGACGTCATATTTCCGTTTGAAACTGCTACATGAAAGCAATAGGAAATTAGCAATAATAACTAAACGAACGATGGAATTTCTTTTTTGGCCGAGAACTATGTATTTTATTGCTCAGTTTGTGTTGTCTAATGGCTAAGCTAGATTTATTTTTTTCTGGCGTTTCATAAAGATTTAGATGACAAAAATTCTGTTTCAGAAAGTATCATTCAAGAGTCGAATAGAAAATCTACTGCTCAGTATTTAGGTGTGAATTCATTGTACATTCAGCATGCTTTTAAATGTGACGAGTGATGGATTGGGTTGTTTTACTTCCTAAGCGGCATTTTGTGCATGAAAGGTTATAAAAACGAGGTCCCAAGAAATCAGAGTTGTATAGGAGTAGAGTATCCACTAGTAGAACTACTTACAGAAATCCCCCGTCAAAGCGATCCAGCACGTTATTTAAAGTGTATAGGGTATGGCTTTTCTACATCAGAACAAAATTTAATTTCCCATCTCGACGATTTCCGGACTTTCTCTTTCTCTAATCGAAACGACGGGTGTCAGCTTTTCTAAGCACATCGGTGTTGTCTTTTTCGCAGAGGGCATAATGAGGGGTGGCAGGAATAGTGATGGTGGCTTTGTAAGTCATACATATGGAGCTAAATTGGATAAATATGCACATGAAGGACTTGAATGTTGGACTTCGCTTTTTGATAAATTTCTTTTAAGCACACCGAACAACTGTGAAGAGGGTTAAAATGTAGATCGCATAATCATATTCGATGTACCGGGTAAAAAATTTTACCCCTAGTTTATACTTTAATTTGGGAATTCCATGCATTTAAGCACACTTTGAAATCATTTTTTGAAATACAAATAACAAGCACAAAGTTTGGAACACTAATATTCCTACCTATTCGTTGATACACAGCTTGGCCTAGGATTGACAATTCATGTACTCTTTGACAAGTATCGTAGATCGGATAATCATATTCGATATACCGGGTAATAATTTTACCCCTAATCATCTCCATCAGAAAGATATGTCTATTTGGCATGAGTAAGAACAAAATATATAAATAAACCGCCCTTAGGTGGGTCCCTAGGGCAAACATAAGAAAAGCTAAAAATAACAGTAAAATTGTATAAGAAACCAAAAACGGGTAGGTCTCCTCAGAGAACGCTACCGTTTTAGGCCTCTTGTACTTGCTCAAAACAGTATGATCGTAAAGAATCAGAGAAGAAATAATCTCATTGGAATTATTGGATTCATACTCAATGGATTCATATGTGTATATATATGGTCGATGCCCAGACTTTATAGAGTTGTATGTTACTGACAAACCAGGGGGCATCGACCGCAGTTCTCAAAATCTTGTTCTGTAAGACCTGAATCTTACGAATATTGTTGGGTGTAGTTTTTGCCCATATCGGTGAAGCATACAGAATCACCGGTCTGATGGTCATGTGAAGAGTATTATGTATTGCTAATGTGTTAAAAAAGGAATAATTTTGAATAGTTACTGGTGGTTATATTTCTAATAATTTTTTTATTTATAAATATTGGCTCTTTCCTTCTTTTCGGTTAATTTTACTGCCTTCCTTCTATCATAGTTCTATGGCTTCAGCAGAAATTTCGTTTTATTGTTATAATCCCTACAGGCACGAACCCAGGATTTAGTTTTTGGGGGGGATCTTAGAATTCATTTTCTGATAGGCTTCGAGAATTTAACTTCGTTAGGGAGGGGGGGTCTGAGAATATGACTTGAATAGGGTTTCTCAATTACTGAAATATTCCACCAATAACAACGGTTTCAATGGTATTCTATATACACTGGTTTCCATAAATTAAAGAAATCCTTATGTTAAATCAATGGGAAGCTAATGTCAAGCTCTATAAATTCTAAAATAAGTTTTTTTGTTTTCAAAAATGTAATTGCAGATAAAGATCACAATCAAATAAATCAATATCTCGATTTTCAACAATATTCGTTCAGTATTTAATCAGTTATGGAAGTTTGAATATTTAACAACATCAATACCAGTCTTAAGAAACTTATACCACACTGAAGAATAGTAAAAGAATCCTTATACAAAGTTCTAAAATACAAACTTATTTTATTAAGCACTTTGATTCAATACTCATTAATAAGTTTTAATTAACTTCTGAAGTCAAATTTTGTGGCTGGAATTGTTATTGCTAAATATTCAACTTCTATAACTCATTAAATACTAAATCAATCTTGTTGAAAATCGAGATATTGATTTATATGATTGAGGTCTTTATCTGTAAACACATTTTTCAAAACAAAAAAAACTAATTTTAGACGTTACAGAGCCTTGACGTTAGATTCCGATTGACTTAACATAAGGGTTTTCCTAAATTTATAGAAACCAGTGTAGAATGAGATTTTATGTTTGTTTCTTTTATCTATTTTTAGAGTCGGACATAAAATATGGGGCTAAATTAAATTATAAAAAGACAATTGTTTTGGATTTCAAAGCAAATAGACAAGTTTGAGATTCCCGGTTTGTTGTCTTAAGATAAGACAAGATGATTTTCGGGGGGAGGGGGGTACTAACCTCCCCCTCTGGGTACGTCCCTGATTCCCTATCATTTCTTTGTATTTAATTTCAGCATACTATAGCCAAGTGGTTAGCGCCCTTTGTTACTGATCTAAGAGACCAGAGTTTGCGCCCAGCTGATGACAATTTCTTTGGCACAAAATATATTTAAAACAGAGTACACTACATAGCGTAAGTAGTTTGAAAAATGTATCTTAGAAATACCTTGATAGTTGATTTTGCTGATCTTAAGATGCACTTGAAAATAGTCGGTCGGTTAAAACAAGAATTTACGCTTTTTCTTTGGACGCTCGTTAAAGATTTACTATCAAGATTCAATCGACGACATATATTGACTGGTCAAATTATTATGAACACTGCGTCTATTCCGAACTATCATGAAACATACCGTGGTAAGTAAAATCTCTTGCTGACGAAAGTATTCCACGTCACTACGAAATTTTATAAAAGCGTAAAGGCATGGTGGAAAGCAAACTTAAGTGCGACATGGGTTAAAAGACTGATCTGATTGATTTGAAAAAGGGGCTTGTCCTTTGAGAGCGATGGGCACGAGCATCTGTAACGGAGGTGATAGAACTCAACAGAAAATCACGGGACAAAATATCCCAAGTATATGGAGAATGGCAAAGGTCTCAAAAAATGTCCGCCAATCGTGACAAATGCGGAAGGAAAAAGGGGCCTTTGTTTGCACGAACTGTAAGCAAAACATAGCTTCTATAGTTCATCAACTGAGAGAGATGACGCTAGCAGTTCCTTAAAAACCATTTTAAACAAGAATAATGCGCAGAGAATTAAAAAACTATTAAATTCAGAAACTTTCCAGGCAGTACATATACATAATATATATATATTCAAATGAAAACAATATTTATTGAGTTTTATTGTTGAAATATTGTTTTATATGAAAAATATGCACAACAGTGTAATGTAAACCATCGGATAACAGTAATTCTAATAATCGGGGATAGCGAAAGAAAAAAAAAATCGTCCATTGTGAATTTCACTAAACAAAGTTTAACTGAAACAAATTTACTTAGAACATTTGCTTGGGAAAGCGATTAAAAGTGTGAATTTCACTACACAAAGTTTAGCTGAAACACATCTACTTAGAACATTTGCTTGGGAAAGCGATTAAAAGTGTGAATTTCACTACACAAAGTTTAACTGAAACAAATTTACTTAGAACATTTGCTTGGGAAATCGATTAAAAGTGTGAATTTCACTACACAAAGTTAAACTGAAACACGTTTACTTAGAACATTTGCTTGGGAAAGCGATTAAAAGTGTGAATTTCACTACACGAAGTTTAACTGAAACAAATTTACTTAGAACATTTGCTTGGGAAATCGATTAAGATCTAACACCTTCCAATACAAGAGTTATAAGATCTCCCAGAACTTTCCACATAAGCACTAGATCATGGCATTTTCCTTATTTATATCTATCGCTCTCTTTTTATTGTTAAATAGTGATTGACTCTATTTTCCTAACTCGAATCATCTCCTTTAACAAACTTACTTGTCAAGTTTTCATAGCAAACAAGAGCTCACCAGAAGTGAATGCTCTATTAGCTTCAAGTCCTTAAGCCCTTCACTTTGTTTACCTTACACGCCATTCTTTTCCCACCACATTCTGCGAATGGATCGATTCAAGAGTAAAGTTTTTCGGATATCTTTTCCTGTCTAGACTGAATTTTTTGTCCAGAACAACAAAATTAGTGATTAATATTTCGTTACTTAGAGGCATATACAACACATTAGTCTGCTGATTTTGATGGAATTCTGAACCAAACGTTTGATCAAGATCCCGACCTTTTTGATCCCAACATCCCCCTTTTACCTTGCATTATTTTCTACTCATTCCATTCATGGAAACGGTGCCTACGTAATGGGAATGCCTGCCGATTTCCGCGATTCTCCATGTTAGCAAGCGCGCACATGAGGGCAGCACCGTTCCGCGATAAACTAACCTACGCTAATGGTAAGTACATAGCGATCTGGTCGAAGTCATATGGTAAATCAAAGGACAAGTCGAGAGAAAGAAAGAATCAGACAGATGGTTAATCAAGTACAATAAACTAGAATCTTAATATACACAACGGATATATATAGATACAAACGGGAATAATGAATCCTTAAATATTAGACGAATGCTGTTGAAAATCGAGATTTAAATAGTTAAAATTATAATCTTAAATTTATAGTACGGTTCCCATTCACATAACACAGAAATTATCTAATATTTTGTTAGGGCAGTGCAACTCAATTCCACATATTGTAAAGGTTTTTGCGATTCCAGAATATTATTTATTCAAAAGTGATCTCAGAAATTTTTTCCAATTACTCATGTCATCGTTACGTTGCCGACATATTGATACAGCCACCTGTCTTGCAGATTCAGTTTAGAGTAGATTCGATAGAAACTGAGTTTCGCTTCTGCAAAACATCACACAATACTGCATCATCGTTCAGACTTCTAGTTAAAAAACAGCAGAAAGTAGACAGAATAGTAAATAATTACTTACGAACCAATCCGTATCAGAATCCAATTTTGAAGCAAGCGGTAAACAACGTAATAACCTATACTGCTACGAAGCAAGTAACAAGCAAAACAGCGGATTGCCAGCGCCAAATGGACGAAAATGTGACTAGCGCTCTGCCGCTTCACGTCTTGAAATCGGGAGGCATTCCCAGAAAGTAGGCACCGCATGGAAATCAGGGGCTGGGATTGCTCAGTCCGCAGCGTGCCAGGCTCGTAATCTGCAGTTTCCAGGTTCGAGTTCCAGCTGAATCAGCTTTGAGATTTACCCCACGGTCAATAGGGGACACCGATGGGCTTGAAAAGGCCGGCGTCCGTCGGATGGGACGTTAAACCGTTGCCCCGTGTGCGAGAGAGCCATACTCTGTGCACGTTAAAAAAAAAGTTGGATGGCCTTAACGGGAGGCTATCATCTGTCTCCCAACAGTTGTTCCAGTGGGTCTCCTTCCCCAACCTTCTCTGAACCTTCGGGTCCATGTGACCTGGTCATTTAGCCAATGGTGTGCAAAAAAAGTGCCGCTCAGAGGTAAAACAACCCACAACTCATGGAAATCAAAGAAATGTTCTCTTGTATAACACTTGTTGAAAACTAGATGGGTCCTATTATTGGTTTGACAAACCAAACAACCGCACAAATATCTAAAACTCCCCTAAGGAATTGGTAAAGCTCCGTCGCGAACAAATCTCTAAATTAATATGAAAATAAAAAAAACAATCACAATTATTGTGACTTATATATAAGAAAATATTTAATTAACTGATAAAATGTGATATTCTCATGATTAATATAATTAGATTTACATATACGTGTATTTTCACATTTTATGCAAATTAAGAAAATATAAACAAATTTGCTTGTGAAATAATATTTAAAACACAATAGCTCGTCGGGATTAAAATAGTGAATAGTAAATTTTGTCTTCAAAACAACAGTGATATATCGGTACATTTGACATTACATTGGGATAAAAAATATAAAATAAAAAAATACCCCCTCAAGCTGCTACTTGCCACAGAGATCTGACAGGAGCCTGTCAGTTTATACGCCATAGTAGAAGGTCTGTGATGATGGTGGGACCTCAGCAGAAAAACAACACACACTTCCAGGCCTTACGCGGGGCTCAAACTCAGGTCCCATAGATCAGTAGCCAATCGGGCTAAACTAGGCCACGGGACGACTCAAGAACATTATTTTAGATAATTCAACTCATTTTAGGATAGTAAAAATGTTAACAGTATTGCTAATATTTTTAACATGATACCTCAGTAAAAATATTAATAAACAATTGATTCATAACGTTATTATTCTGTTTTGAAAAAAACACTTCTTTTGAAATTTGTAATATATTTACTTTCCCAACTTAGAATACCATATTGTTGATCTTTCGCTCGCATTTAATAATAAAGAAAGTATAAAAATAACACTTTACAGTATAGATTTTTCTACTGGGATTTTTATTCTCTATTTATGGCAAATATTAAGGCTGCTATCACTTTTATGGTTGTTGTTTGGGAAAATGAAGTAGCAATTCATTAAATATTATATTTACAAAACAAAGTTTCGAGATGATATGAAATTGAGAAATCTTAATTGGGTCTTCATAGCCTAATGATTGCTAAATGATTATGCATGTACTCAAATATATTTAATATGAAATATGATTAAAAATAAGCTGACTAACTGGTAAAGCAATTGGAAAATACATAAACTAATGTGAAATGCATAAAAAATCCACTTTATTAGGCACAATTCCTTTTTTGTCAATATGAACTGAGAACTAAGTTTCTTGTACCTGTATCTAAACTAAGTTTTTTATAAAAAAAATGTGACTAAGGATAATTTAAAGATCTCAAACATACAGTATTTAAATCTCTTGAAATAATGAGCTGGAAAAAAAAACTGGTTGTGTTAACTGGAATTCGGACCCAGGTCTCCATAAGCATGGCGGGCGTCTTAACCGCTAGACCACCCAGGACCTCATAAGCATGGTGGACGTCTTAACTGCTAGACCACCCAGGACCTGACCGTTTCTTCAGCTAAGTGACATATAAGCTTTCCTGCTGATTCACCAGTGGCGCCATCTATTATCAGGAGTTGGGCAGCCAAGCCGCCACTTTTTTGAAGGTAGTAATATTTGTCACTCACGATCACAGCGTCATAAAAACTATTCAGCAATAAATTATCAGAGAAAAAGTCATGTAGACAAGGAACATTTGAATAATGAGTGATACATCAAAAAAGTGGTGGCTTAGCTCCCCAACTCATGATAATAGATGGCACCACTGGTGAATCAACAGGAAATTTTATATGTCAGTTAGGTGAACCAAATGGGTAGTTCATCGGTGGTTTGGCGGTTAAGCCGTTTCGCATGTTTCTGGATAGACCTGGGGGTATGCAACCAATTTATTTTCTCAACTCATTTTTTCAAGTGTTCCTTGTCTACAGGACTTTTCCCGTAATAATTTGTCACTGAAATCACGATTTTCGATAATATTCTTTCAGTATTTAAAGAGTTGTGGAAGATTTCATATTTAGCAACAGAAATATCGGTTTAGTTGATTTGCAAAGTTAATCTAAACAGGTTACAACGAAGTGTTATTCTAAACTTTGTTAAGTTGTATTAGACTACTTTTCACAATTCGTGCAATTGTTGTTTACCTCAATTTTGAATGATTGTTTTTTGCAGCACGAGCTTTGTTAAATGTTTCAGTTTCCGTAACACTTTATACTGTATGTATATTGTTGTAATCGAGATTTAAATAGATTTGATTGAGATCTTTAAACTATTTTCAGTGAATCCCTTACCCAACTTTGAACCCTGAGTCTCTTTTTTTTTCATAAAAACCTTATTTAAGAAGTTGAATCCTGAATATCGATTATTATTGACATACATTGGAGTTACACCTAATCAGGTGACTACTGAGCTTGTTCGCGCATTCCAATTTTGGCACATCTTAACTAACTTCTCCAGATTTTTGATCCATATTAAATACGATTACTATTTTTTCGCCTCCCCTTCGTTTACTAAAGTTCTACCGAGGGGAATGGGATAAAATGACTCTAGATTCCTCCCTGCAGACCTATTCTTCATTTATATACTTCGTTGTTGCAAATAAACAAAACCGTGTACGACAATACATATCCCCATTCTGAGTTCAGAAATATTTCGCTCTGCGTAAGCATAGGCACACGAAATCGCATGCATTCAAATGCACTATTTTATCATTCCTGTCATGCTTCTTCCAAAATCCTATTTGTCCCGGCGCCATCCTCATATTTCATCATTAATGCGTTCTTCACATTTTGCTGCGGTTTCACTATATCCGGATAAGCGATAAAACTTATAGCCACTTTCCGAATGTATTATTGCCGTCGCTACTCCGGTTTTAGTTTTGCAAATGAAGATATTTTTGCCACGTCCATCCTCCATCAGCAGTTAATCAAAATCCTCTACACGTTGTAGAGTAAAAATCTAAATCACTTTTATTTCCACAAAGTGGTAGTGGTGATCGGCTTTTCCAAAAAGCAGCGCACTTCCACTCATCAGTAAACTGATCCTGAAAGAGGAAAAAAAAAGAGGAGATAAGAAAGAAAAAAAATACATCCTATAATACCAAGTCACGTTTTAAACGTCATTGCTTTCTTTCAGCAGAGAAGACACTGAAAGAAAGAAATCTGACAGAAAAATCTTGACCTTTTTATTCTCCTAACTGCGTAATTAGAGACTATTAAAGACAGTGCTTCGGAAGTATTAAAAGAAATCATGTCATTTCGTGTAATTTACTCAATCGCTAAACTTAGCACGTCTGTCGATTTCCTCAAATCGTCATCCTGACACTACGTGCGACGCAGGCTATTACTTGAGCAGCTGGCCACTGCACGTTATGGGTGCGTGTTTGAGGAAAGTATATCTCTTCTTTTCCCGTTTGCTTTCTACGGCATATGTCTCTTTGCACTTCTGTTGCGATAACTTCAATGCTGTTAACGTGTTAAATTATAGAATATGACACAGCTTGTTTCAAAAAGCAATAAAAAAGCACAGCAGTATATATAATACGTTGCTTCTACTGTGGTAGAAGAAGCGAAGTGTTTATTTGGTTGCTTTACCTCTTAAGGGTCTTTCTGGTTTATCTCAGTTTTGTGTCATATCATAATCTTACACTATCATTTATTTTATTTAGATACTAATAATTATTTGCTGCAGTCAGGGAAAGGAGGGTAAGTGATGCATATACTCCTCGTCGTCTAGAAACTGGCTCTAACGCGAAAAATGGCTCCATTAACATGACTTCTGGGGAAGAATAAAACATTAT
The DNA here is from genome assembly GCA_038380435.1 of Ryuthela nishihirai. Classification (NCBI taxonomy): domain Eukaryota; kingdom Metazoa; phylum Arthropoda; class Arachnida; order Araneae; family Heptathelidae; genus Ryuthela; species Ryuthela nishihirai. Next base: position 19,010,461 of record JAWZYU010000011.1, read on the forward strand.
TTTTTCCCTCTAAACCACATTACCGGTATTTTAACTACTGGAAGTTGTTACGTAAAGAGCTGGATTGTTTTATCTCTGAGCTGGGGGGAGGAGAGAACCTATTGGAGATCTGTTAAGGAACAGATAGAAGCCTCGCGTCAAAGCATTTTGCAACGTCCAAAGGATATCGCTCTCTGGCACACGGAACCACGGCTTTATATCCCATCCTAAAAAACGGTGCTCTCGGGTCAGAAAAGGGACCTATCGGTGTCCCCTTTATGACCGAGAGCAGGGGTTTAGTGGAGATAAATCTTAACACTGGCACAGGTGGAATTCGAACCTAGGAACTGCAGATTATGAGCCTTGCGCCCTACGGATTGAGATACATGGCTCCCAGAGTACCAGAACCAGGTACGTGAAGCATATAAGAAATTTATTAGCGAAACAAATTTCATAAGTTTCGTGGTAGCCGTTCCTTTGTGATGCAATGGGCTAAATGGGGAGATCTCAAGGATCTCAGGGTTCAAAGTTGGCTAAGGGATCCGCTGAAAAGCTACTAAGAGAAAGTTTCTCGTCAAGGTCATCCAATGTGAAAAAAAATGGAAAATATTACTTAACTTGAATAAAGTATGTTTTTCCAGCACACAGGAATACGGATTAACATTCCATCTTCTTCGGCTTTTCCAAGATCATCGAAATTTCCTCCCTTATCGTGAACACATCTGGAATTACCGAAGAAAGTTTAGCTATGGTACAAAAACCTAGGAACAGCAGATTACGAGTTGGTCACCAACCTTCGAGCAAATCCTTCCCTCATATCTTGTAATATTTATGTGGAAAAAAACACTTTACAAATTAATGGTGCAAAGTTTACCAGCCACTTTACATTGCTGTTTACTTCCTTCTCATCGGATGTATTTACAATGAACATTGTCAGACTCAGAAGTTAGAATATTATCATTATTAATTTAGTTACATTTCAAACGTTTTTCGTCCGTATGATTTGAACAAAATTTCCTCTGCATTTCTTACATTTCTTTTCATCTCGAGATTTTTCGGTTGGAGCAGGATCAGATGTCTCTGAACTGGAGAAGAGATTCTTTGTAATGTCGACTTCTAATATTATATACAAGCTTCTAGCATTCAAAGCTATTCAGTTGAAATTTTGCATCAAAGTGTATTTACTCCTGGAGTATTTTGTCTTGAGAATACGGAACAGGTCAGGCAATAATTTCGAAATCTCGTTAAGAGCGATTCTGTCAAGTAACAATTTTTACAAAAGTGGCTCAAAATGATTTTTCAGCTTTTTGTTTTAGCCTATTTACGGTAAAAAAATACATTTCCAAGCACTTTCACTCAACACTTATTTCTACAGGGTTCTCGGGACTGGATCATTTAACCCATATGCCGTATATTCGAAAATTATACACTTTCTCTAAAACAAATGTTAAACTTTTTGGCAAATTTTCACATTAAGGTATCGAACTTTTACCATCAGGTTGCTAAACATATAGCCAGTGGAATCATTTCATCCGTCAGGTGGTAATTTTATGTTATAAAGAGATAAAGTCAAAGCTTTATTAACCAAAAATTGGGAATCATGAAAACTGGGAATTTAATTTCCGGAAGTCGTAATAAAAAGTTACTATTTAAAATCATATATATACTCTTTTAAAGACATGTTCACTCGACGTTTTTATCCAGTATGACACACACACACACTAATAATAAAAATAAATAATCACTCAAGCTGTTGCTTGCCACAGAGGTCAAAAGATAAACGTGTTAGTTGCCAAAGTAGTTCTGTGAGGATAACAGGACTAATAAATACAAAGCAAACATTCATGGCATGAACCCAGACTCGAACGCAGGACTCGAACCCAGGTCAGTAACTTCTTAAATAAGCCTTTATTTTTAAAAAAAATGACTGTGAACTTGTAGGCAATTTAAATACCTTAATCAAAATTATTTCAATTTTGATTTTCTAAAATATTCACTCGGTAGTTAGGAAGACTCCGAACTCATGGAAATTGGAATATTTAACACCACCAATGCCAGTTTAAATCATTGCTCTGAAAAGTTAATAAAAACATGTTAAAAACGAAAGCAATAACAACTTATAATAAACGAAAGAAATAACAGCTATAGTAAACTTATTAACACGGGTAGGATCAATTTTAGCAGTTCCGTAATAATTAAGTTGATTTTTGCTGAACGAGCTAGCTAGCTAACTTCCATAACGCTTTAAATACTGAACGCATATTGTTGAAAATTAAGATTTGAATTATATCAGTCATATCTTTTCATAAATATCGTATTTAAGAAGTTACTGAGTTCTGTATCTGAATCATTAAAAATATAAAGTGACGGTTGAGTGTATGTCATATATATATACATCATCGGTATATGTATATATTTAACTTCTGTTATACATATACCGATGTTATACATTGGTATATGTATAACAGAACTATGTAGTCTTCGTCTGACTTAGAGCCAATAGTGTCCATGGTTATGTGTTAGTTAAAACAGCTATGTCAAAATTTGTAATTCAATTGTTTGTATTTTTATATCGTAAAAGTGAATCGAAAAAAAATCAAAATATTCACGCAGTTGTATAAAAAATATTTTATTTCTATTCTTTTGATCCAATATACACATTTGCTCTAATGTTCTTGTTTCAACTAAAGTTCGTAGTCTTTACTTAATATTTCTAATTAAAACAGTTCTATAGTTAAGGTATGAAAGAAATTTCACATCTATATTCTATGAACATTTAATTTCTTGTTGATTTATATACAGTATATATAGGTATATTTCATTAAAAAGCAGCCAGAAATTAGATCTCTACAATGATTTGAAGTAACAATCCAACTTATAGTAATTATAGTATCGACGAATTTGAGCCGCATGTTTACGGTCATAATTTGGCTTGCAGGCCATGTGCACTCGATGATTTTATTTAGTATGACACAAAATTTTAAGAAGGGGAATGTAATTTTCCGTTGAAGAATTATTTTATACATATAAAAAGTTTGGCAGATTCAGGTATTTAGGTTTCCATTTATCACAATGAGGAAATGCAGAATGTTTATAATTTATGCACCTAACTACATTTAAAATCCAACATTTGAAGTTATTTCAACTGAGTACAATCAATATATAGTACAGAAGTTTAGGACGACTAAATATTTCCAACTAATTGCAATGTATATCAGAAAGTGAGTAAAAATAAAGCCACATATCAAATAAATAGCACTGATTTCAAATATTTTAAGCAAATTCAGGTATACTTGCATCTAATAAGCAAAATACCTTTTGTTAAAAAAAAATGTTCTCTTGTGTGGTTTATTTCACATGTGGCTGAGAGACCGATCACATCTATTTCTTTTTTTGGTATACATTCATTAACCAAAATCTTAAACGCGTCACAAAGACACCATTTATATGAAAGTGTAGGATGGAGAGTCATTGGAATGCCGGAGATTGAATGGTTTGAAGTGGACGTAGCCTGATGTCTAAGTGTTAGCCGTGTTGTCGAGCACATACTCTGGATAGGGATTGGTGATACGAGTGCTATTACTAGAAGATGAAGTTGAAGGACGATCAAGTGCTACAAGTGAAAATGAAGACGGATATCTTTGATTATCAGTCAACGCTTTCCCAAATGCATTCCTAGTCTAGTGCTCTCACCGGAACGCTGTTTCCGTCATCAGTAGGAGGATCATGATGGAGACTTTGTAGCGTCTGATTTCAAACCACAAGAGGAAATGTATGAATTAATGTAGGGAATCAGATTTAGAAACAGGTTGTGGGTTGTTTTACATCTGAGCGGCACTTTTTTGCACACCATGGGCTAAATGGCCAGGTCACATGGACCCCGAAGGCTCAGAGAAGGTTGGGGGAGGGGACTTTTGAAACAGGATCCAGACTCAGAAACAATAGAAATGTCTACAATTCACAGATGAATCCATATTTTCTTTCTAGAATGATTTCAGACATCTCCTGACCTGGTAGCATCAGAGACACGATATCATCTGAAAAAAATATCATGGAGAGGAAGCATTTGTTGTAGGATATTTTTACGATATACAAAGCATCTCTGGGTGGTAATGCTAACTTTTTGTTCCTATTCGGTGGCACAAATGAACTGGCATATAGGGAGCATATATTTGAGTCTTAAAGCTGGGTTGGCTCAGTAGGTAGCGTACCAGGCTCTTATCTGCAGTTCCCAAGTGCGAGTCCTAACTGTGCTGTTTTGAGATTTATCTCCACTAAACCTCGCCCTGCCCTCGGTGAGAAAGGACAATAGATGAGCTTGGATATACCACCATCCGTCGGATGGGACATTAAACCGTTGGTCCATGTGAAGAAGAGCCATACCTTGTTCACGTTAAAAATTACGTTGGATGGCCTTGCCAAGATTCTACCACTTGTCTCCCAACAGCTATCCAGTGGATTCCTTTCCCCCACCCATCTCTGTGTCCTTGGGGTCCCTATGACCTGGCATTTAGCCCAATATGAGAAAAAATCTGAGAGTCAAAAGAGAAACAACTCAGACTTTGAGTCCTAAGTGTAACAATGCGGATGCAATAGCAGACATTTTCAACCTGCAGGTCAGTAATGTGAAGCCCACAAAACCAGACTGGTTTACCAACATCACGAGGTGAACATCATCATATGTATATAGTGGCCAGCTCGTTCTTCTGATCTTAATCTTATACAGCATGCTCGGAATGCTCTGGGGTTATTATATAACAGAAGTAGCGCTGTACGGCATACATTATTGTCAAGGATGATCACACTATTATTTGAACGTCTTTTGCAAGTTCCTTCTGAACATAATTTTTGATATTATGACGTCATCTCTGGGTATTATGATGCAGAGAGTTCATATTTCATTCACACTTATGACTCTATTTAAACGCATCATATGCCACATTTGTACCAAAGCTGATGTATATTAATCATCTCTTTGTTAAGAGATTGAGCCCTTTGCGAATGTCCTTAAATACTGCGATGGAATCGACTAGTTCTTGAGACCACAAATTGACTTTACGATTCCATCGAGCAGGTCCAGCTACTATTCTGGTCATGAATATTTCAAGAGATTTCCCAGGAGAGTCAATCAGCGTTTTTGATGATTAAATAGTCTCTATCTATCGATATAGTTTTATATTAATGCATTTTTTACGTGTAGACATATTATTGTATTTTTTTGCTGGTGAAGTATTATCATACATTTCAAATTGTCGAGGAGCTAACACGGGTTATTTATACCGTAAGTGAACTAAATATTTAAGTATTTTACATTGAAGTACTTTTATATCCAATGTTTTGCTATAACGGTCAGACTCAGTCAAAAAATTAACCTAAGCAAGGGAGAGGACCACATCACTTTGCGAACTTTTGAAACTCAATTGAAAAAGTGAGACAATTCGAATAAAACAGAGAAGTGTCGGGGCAAAATTATTTTTCCCAGGATCTCCACTAATTTACGCGACTGAACTTTTCTGATAAATTCTGCTCATCAGAGCGTAGATACAAAACATTTGTACACGGATAATTTAACCATTCTCTACTAAAGCGTTAGGAAAGAATTATTAGCCTGTCTGACGCTGAACGACCTCGTAGGATACATCCACTTACTTTGATTGGATGGTGTGCAATTTGATCAGACTTTGGTACACTCTCGTCGTATGAAGAGAAAGAAATTGGTTCAAGTGAACCTTGTCACATAGGTTCGAATGACAACTAAAATACGATTCTTACTCGCAGTCTTCTTTGCCGCTACAGGTAAAAGCCTGAGATTATAATTAGGAATATACAAATTCTAAACGATATCTGAAGAAAAAGATAGGGCGGTCACAGCTTGTAAAAGCAGCATGTTTAAACATATTATAATTCGCAAAATTTTAATTATTAATTTACAATCTATAGATCACAATCAAATTTTTCCAATTAAGCAATATTCATTTAATATTTAGAGTTAATGAAGCTGAAATATTTGATAGATACTGTTGTTACGCTTATCCTGATCATTGATTCAAAATTGATAGAAGCTATAAATCGATTACAGAAGCTTCTACAATTTAATTTTCTTCAGTAAATGATTTGTTATAACTTTCGGGGTAAATTTTAAGACTAACAACAAACTATTCCTAAATGTTGCAGCTTCTAGGGCTCTTTAAATATTACACATCTCTTTCTAAAAAAAGAGATCTGAGGAATTTTTATTTTAAGATTTCCAATTTATTTTCTGTAGCATTTTGTTACTAAAGGTTTATTTTGAAGGTTAAGGAGCTTTCAATGAAGTTTTCAATTCAGACAACATGGAAGTATCCCAATACTTTAATAATTTAGTTGATTTGCTCATTCCCAGAAGAGGAAGAAAAAAAAAATCAGTCTCCTTCCCAGACTCAAAATAAAATTGTTACGACTCAGTTGATCTTGCTTAAGAAAGGTCATGATCGTATTTTTTTGCTGGTGAAACACTATCATTCATTTCCAATTGTCGAGGAGCTAACACGGGCTTTTTTATACCGTAACTGAACGAAGTATTAATAGAGCTTGATTTATTCTGATGCAAACATCATCGAAGCACTAGATGTCAATAACTGTAATCAGCCTTTGGGTGCCAATCATTCGATATGAAACGATGGAACTGATAGTTAAGACTATCACAACTGTTTGTTTCATATTAAATGGTTGCCGTCTTTGGGCGACAAACATTTAATCTAAAGAAAAACGTTTAAGAAACGTTTAGTTTCATTGATAACATGAAAAATGCCATCAGTTGGTTTTCTTTCAATATGAAGCACTAATTGCTGCTTCACATTGAAAGTGAATACGTTGGTATTTAAATGTTACTGCTTATTAAATATCATAGATTATATGTATGTTTAAAATTAATTTATTACATTAACTTATAATGCATTTGGTAACCAATAGGTATTACATATCATTAAAATTCCTTCTCCATTCCTAGTATATTCTTTCTTCATGATTGTGAAAGTAAATGTTTTAAATTTTTAAAGAACATTTTAAACGAATGATGGTAAATAAAGGAGTACTACAACTTCGTGTGCCTAGGGGAGTGTGGGGTGCAAATCCGGCCCTACGTATAGAATAGAAGCTTTCCCAATACAGTTTTAAGGATATCATATATAATGTAACAATATATGATAGCAAAACAATATATATTTTTCTCCGTAACTAAATATGTCATTTCCCCTGACCTATTGATTGTAAAAAGCTTCTTTAATTCCACGTAACGGGAGAATCAGTTCGTACGACTGACCTTTACCAAAAATACCCCCTCAAGCAGCTGCTTGCCACAGAGGTCTGACAGGAGCCTGTCAGTTTATATGCCATAGTAGAAGGTCTGTGAGGATGGTAGGACCTCAGAAGAAAAACGACACAAACAGCCATGTTGGAAGGTTATACGGTTTGGGTTGAAGTTGCATCACTTGCGCAGTTTTCACGCCGGCATTTCTAATTTATTTTGCAAATGTCCGCATGATTACAGAACTTTTGTTTATGATATTGTAGCTCAGCATTCACATATATTGGAAATAATGGTATGTTAATTCTACTACTATCACTGTTTGATCTGACTACAGAACTAATGGTACATCTTCGAGAATCTCTGGCAGCACAGTAAGCAGATACATACTCCAGTATAGGGCTCGGAAATCTTTTTTGAGTCAAGAGCCAAAACAGCAAAAAAAAAATAAATCAGTAAATTTTGAAAACCGCAAATTACAATCTTTAATGGGTCAAGAGACAAAACAGCGAAAAAAAAATGTAAACCAACAAATCTTGAGACAGAAATTATAATCTATTTTCGATCAAGAGACTTTACAGAAAAAAAGAAGCTGCAAATTATTTTAACAAAAATAACCATTATATATAATTTTGTAATTGGTATATTCAAGTGTATACAATGAAACTAATGAAAACAATTATTAAAAATGTGAAATTCATCAGTGTGACTTTTGAGTTTGAGTCTTCTCTATCAACTTAATCAAATTTTGAGTGTATTTACAGCATTTGAATGGCATCAGTGCTTTCAAACTATTGTCTGCCAACCTGCTCTAGTGACGATGCTAATGAAAATCATTGAACATATTTCCGAGTTGACTCTTGACTCTTGACACTAAAAAGCATCAAGAGTCATTTTTTAGAGTAATCAGAGCCGCCGTTTCCCACCCCTACTAATACAATTCTCACACTTATTGGGGCCATGGAACCATGAAGTTTTTCTCTTATACTAGAAATCAATCGGCATCTCTTGATTTCTAAACTCTCACTCTGACTCCTATCTGACCTATCACGACACTGGATCTTAAATTTCTTAACATTTCTGAGATCCATGATCCGAAATACTTCTATGAACTAATTTTAGCTGCCTAACAGCAGTATATTGATATTTGGAGTTTGATCTCGAATGACCCAAAGGACTGAAATTTATACAACGTTTCTGAAACACTAGAAATATCCGTAGTCATCAAATTTTATCTATCTAACACTAGTGATAAAATTTGGCCATTGACCTCGAAGGATCCACCGTATTTCAGATTTTACAACGTTTCTGAGATCTATGACCCGAACAACTCCCAGACACGAATTTTCACTTTTTTAGTATCCGTGACTCAAGGTTTGGCCTTAATGTGGACTCTATTTGATCCTGAAGAACACCTCGTAGGTAAAGTTTCGTATTTTTCCCTAGATATGCCATCTCGATTACTCCTAGGTGCAAATTTTCAGAGCTCTACCATTTCTGCATCGTAGTTAGAAGTCACATAAAAGTCAAACCTTGATCTACGAGTATTAGAAACATGAAAATTGGTGTCTGGGGGTATTATAGGTTTTAGTTCTCAGAAAAGTTGTAAAATTTGAAATACTGCGGTCCCTTCGAGGTCAAAGGCCGAATTTTATCACTGGTACTAGACAGCTAAAAACTGATGACTAGGAATATTTCGGGTATCTCAAAAATTTTGTGAAAATTTAAATCTGATGGGTCATTCGAAGTCAAAGTTGAAATATTAATATACCGGTCCTAGGGAGCTAAAAATTGGTTCATCGTGATTCCCTGTCACTCAAGCGGTCAGTCACTCACAATCGTCTATATATATAGAGGTTAGCTACTTTAATATTAATTTCTTAATTGGCTCCCGGAACCTCATTAACCTCTCGCGGAACCCCATTAACTTCTCGCGTAACCCAGTGTAGAATTGCTACTCTGGTATATGGTATTCAGATAATCAGGAAACAAATATGGGGTTTCGAGTATGCATAGACGATATTATCTTACACTTTAATGTCTCCCCCCCCCCCCAACACTGACTCGGATACATTTAACACGGATGACAAGAGGGTTCTCACAAGAGAACTACTATTTTCACAACTAAAGATATTCCCCTTATCCATGCAGCATGCTCCATATTGCATATCCACACTTGAAACCCATAAGCTGGATTGAAATCAGAAAATTTTCAGTTATTTCTATAATATTACAAAACCTTAAATGAAAAGAGGGAAAATTATTCTACGTACATATTCGCCATGATTTCTAGCAATTAATAGCCCAAAATATTTATGTGAATTTTTTTTTTACCACTGTATATAAATGTATGGATAGAACAACAACAGCAAAAAAGCTTTGTAAGTTGCTAGATTTTGTACATTACTAGCATGAGAAAATAACCTGGGTCTATGGTATCTTGAGATATTCTGTGGTAACAAATTCTGAGCAGTATTTAAACCGCTTCAGCTTAACCGAAACAGTGTCTCAGTCGTTATAACGGTGCAGCACATGGCTGCCATTGTGGCATAAACATTAGTGAGTTGTATGACACTCTTCGCGCATAATAAAAGTATCCGCTCCGTTTCATTTCATGCTAAGCAGATATAACCTAACTATGTGGAAGTTATTCCTCGAGAATAATAGGAATATATGTTCCCGTTTTGTATCCGTTCGTGCGAGACCAACGTAAATAACTAAAGTACCTAAGTCATCCGCAAAGAGTAATGAAGAGGTGGATGAATGCAGATATTGCGGCGTTTTCTATAAAGCAAGATTTCGTATGTCTCTTTCTGCATTTCACCCTGTTCAATAAATGCAGTGCTGCGTAAAGAACAATTCTTTATCGAGATATATCAGTAAGAAATCTTGTTTCTTTTGATACATAATTTTGTACAGATGTTTGAGCTTCATTTTGGACATGATTGGATTTGTTGTATTTCAATAACTGTCTTAGTTAGTTGGTATTTTGTATAATAAGGCGTTGACTTCATTCTGAGTTAAATGTTAGAAAATAATTGTATTGTTGTCCATCAGTGCCTCTAAATGATTCTGACGTTGGTATGCAAGGCCAGATCTAGGAGCGAGGGAGAAAAGGACTCATGCTCCCCTCCCCCTTGAGAATGCCAGTAAAGCAGGAAGATATCTTATAAGGCCTACGATTCGATTTCACCTACGATGTGTTCCTCAGGGTCAAATAGAGGCCACACAAATGGAAGCAAAAAATTATAAAACATTGTGTATATTTAGCATTTGTGAAAAATTATTTTGAACACCTCTAAAAGGAACGGAAAATGCTATAATACAATTCAAATCAATTCTCTTGACCTCCCCTTTTACGTCACTTACTCCCCTCTTATTTTTTTCTTAGATCAGTGCCTATTTCATGCAAGTTGCATAATATTGTTTGAGAAGCCCCCTAAAGTTGGAAATTACTACAATATAAACAGTTTGATATCACAGGTTGCAAATGAATGTTATACATAATTCTCAAAGGTAATTTGTCTTACTTAAAATTAGAAATAACCTTCTGATTATAAGTCAAATAAACTGACATTATTCCCATTAATGATAGCTTTATTTACTTTCGGAAGATGTATTAAAATTCACAGTTTGGTGTTTTTACACAAAAAACTTCTAAATTTTTATATTTGAGAGTAAAATTGCCAAAAATACCCCTGATTGTGACATGGATGCATGTAAAATAATGGTGCCAAAAATAAAATTTCTACAAGAAACTGAACCAATTTCATATGAGTGACTGAGAGCAATTAATTTTTCGAAATTGTACCAAAATATAAGAAATTTGGATACACGTAAGATACAATAGACTGAGCATGGTAAAATGGTCTTAAAAAGTAGTTTGGTGATATTGACCACAATTATAAGCTAAATGAAATTTCCCCCCCATCCCTTTACTTGGCTCTTGTCGCCGCCGTCCTTCACTTATGAACTTTATATTACGATCCAGGGACAATGATGGGCTCGTTTACCTCTGAGTGGCACTTTTTTTAACGCAATGAGTAAAGGGCCAGATCACAAGGATCCCAAAGGCTCAGAGAAGGGTGGGGGAAGGGAATCCACTGAAGAGCTGTTAGGAGGGAGAGCTTAAGGTTCCATCCAAAGAATGGTAGTCTTTCCAAGTCCATCGGTAACTTCCTTCTTACCGAGGGCATGATGCGGCGATATTAGCAAAGATAAATCTCGAACCCGGGACTGCAGATTACGAGCCTGGCATGCTACCAATTGAGCCACACCCCATCCCCAAGGACAATAAGTGGAGATTCTGACAATAATCATGCACGTATAGAAACTTATATACCTATATGTTTTTTGCCTTCCACCGTCGGTCTCAGTATTGAGTACATTTCTGTGCTTGGAAAGATCCTATACTTCGGGTATGATTTTTTAATATTTAGTACCGTGTTTAGGTGAGTCATATTCATGATTGTTAAAAAAAGCTGGATCATGTCCAGCGGCTTTCTTTCTCTAATAAGTTTTTGATGCTTAAATCACTGAGCAACAAAAAGTGCGGCTCAAGACTGAAACACTCCAAAACACTGAAAGCTTAACACTAATTAATGCTCTCGGGGTAAATTAATGTAAACAAGACATTGTTTTGCTTAAATCGTTCACGCTAAAATCGTTCCTAAATTGGCAAAATATTTTTGAGCTGTTTCTTCCTGGAGAAATTTACATTCATAATGTTACAGTGGTCTCCAAAAGTTAACCATAACTCCTAAACAGTTAAATATCTCGCAAAATATTAATATTACACGTTGGATGTTAATGAAATAAAATATACGCAAGATCGTAAACCACCAAAACATCACCTGACCCTATAAAATTATTTTACGTGACTCGAAAAGCAAATCCGAGGTGCTATAAAAAGTGGCTGTGATATTACGCTACTCATTTCCTGCTGGGCAAGTGTTGTGTTAATATTTTTAAAGCGTTTGTTAATAATAGTATGTCACGGAGACCATTTTGTCTAGGACTGTACATATCTTCCAATCGCGTTTTCAAGAATTTTGAGACTGTTCCAACAGACAAGAGACTTAGTCGTATATGAGTTCAAGGTCGTCCACGGGTGAGAACAGCGCAATATGAGCGCCATATTGTGCTAACAGCCAGGCATCATAGAACAATGTAAACCAGTCAAATCACTTTGGAGTATTTTGCAGCCACAGGGAGGACAGTTTAAAGGCAAACATTTTACAGAAGAGTTACCAGAGAGAGAGAGAGATCTGTGTGAGAAGACAGAAAGTTTGCATTTTTCTCGATCTCTCACAGATGAGCCCAACTAATATGGTGAAAATAACATCGTGACTGGCCCTCAGAACAATAGCCCACGTGCTCTTCACTGACGAATCAGTCTTTAGAATGATTCTCGACGTCTTTTGATCTGGACATAGCAAGGAACTCGTTAACAACCCTCTAATATTAAAGAAAAACACGACTATGGTTGTGATAGTTTGATGGTCTGGGGAAGCATTATATAAAATGGACTGACGCTGCTTCACCTCTTTGCTGGATGATACTCTGATCAGAGGTATAGGGACAATATTCTTTATCTCTATGTGAGGCATTTCAAGGGAGCTGTTGGATTTCAGTTTATTTTGACAGACGATAATGGCCATTTTTATAGGACTCAGACAGTCGCTGAATTCCTCAACAGTAACATATTCAGCGGATAGAGTGGCCAGGTGATACTCCGGACGATAATATGTGGGATGTACTAGGGAGCCCTGTTGGAGATCGTCAACCCCTTTCAAGAACCCACCACAAGCCCCGATATGCTCTCGAAAAGAGTGGGATGTACTATCACCAGACTTTATGACTTACCTGGTAAACAGTGGCCATGATGCTTCTGTAGCTGTTCGAGGTCATCAAACTCCCTAAAACTGTTTCTGTTCTGTTGACAAGGTTTCATAGCTATGGGCACTTCTGCATTCATTTGCATAATCCATGGAAATCCTGCGACTGATTTGCTTCAAGTCTTACTCTTTATTGTATCATTAATAATGCATTATCACTCCAAATTCCATAGCGTTTCATTGTCGCGTTTTTGAAATCTCATAGAATTTGTATATTATGCTTAACTTTTTGCATACGAGTGTGTATATCTATACTGGAAAACTCAAGCAGTATTTTTATTGAAGGAGCAAGGAACAATATCTTTATAAACCTACACGTCCAAAAAGCGGCGGAAGAAGCAATATTGAACCAATAAAATAAAACCGTTGTGTCCCCCTTTGACGAAAATCTCTCGAACTCTCTGTTTATAACGGTAAAAGCAGAGTAATGGTGGCTTACTGACCAAATGCCTCCCTATAAGATATAAAGATGCAATGAACAACCATAAACTTTGATCATGATACTGATTAAATTGTAACGAGAGAGGAATTAAGGAAGTTTAATTTTGCAAATTAATATTTCTTTAATCAAAGAAATATGTTATATATACGGTGTATATTTTAAATAGATGAGAAAAAAAAAAGGCAGAAAGAAGGGGAGGGGGAACTCCTGTGCGAAGAAGATTAGCGATAGCTTTCTTGGAACCTCAGAAACCCGAGGAAACGAGACGACGTGCCTTGGCTAAGAATGAAGAAGCCTTTTCTCCAAACTGTCGGCGCTTTCGTTCGAGTTCATTCCACGGAAGACCAGAGACTGATGAATTCCAACCACGCACCTGGCAATCACCAAGATCGGTCCTTCTAACATTTCCCTACAGGGATAGCCAGGGCTCTGTGGACGTGACCTTTATCAATTCTGGATTAGGTTGTTTGTTCTGAAGAAGAATGGGTGGTTGAACAGCGGGCCATCGTAACGGTGGTTTTGCTTTTCCTTTTCGACACCTCCCCCCCCCCCCAACATACACACCATAACGGTTACATCGTTAGTGAAACCTGAGCAAAATGTTACGAGCTTGATGTTGATTCGAAAATAATAACATTTGCTTTTGTCGCTCGCTGTAGTCGTCGTAGCAGAGTTGGTTATCGTTGTCTTAATCATTAGTGTTTTGCTGCTGCTATGAGAACAGAAGAATATCTTACCTTTTTTTAGCGGTTCTTGTTTCGAGAAAGATTTTAAGTCATCTTTAACTGCTCTATAATCTGCAGCTCTTTGTTGATAGTTTTGTGGATCTTGTTATGGATGTAGAAAATATAGTCAGTTGTTTTAAGAGAACTTTGTGTTCTGTTATACAAAGTTTTATTTTTGGAATTATTTATTATTTAGCATCTCGATATTTAACAAATTTCGAAGTAGAATATACAGTGATTTAAATGTTTCTCCAAGAAAAATATAGTCTCTAAAAATAAATGCATTTTTTTAACCTTATCGATGTTTTCACGTAAGTAAAAAGTTTCTTTCTCAAAGTTCACATCCATAATATTAAATTTCAATTTAGTTCAGTAACAATTTTCATTTTGTTCATGAGAAATTAATGATAATAAATCGAGAAACTGTTTAAATGTCTTTTCCCATCAAACCAATAAAACAGTTTGATTCTCCATGCATTTAATCATAAAATAAGCAGATGCACATGATGTTGATTGCACCTTAACAAAATAATTTTTTTTTGCGGAAAACAAAATGAATTTGCCGGCAAATAATTTATTAAAATAATTCATTGGGAAATAATCCTCCTCCAGGTAGTAAATTCTTTCCCGGATTCTTTCCAGCACTGATGTGCTTGTTATAATCAGCAACCACTCAGGGAAAAACACGTTGTACTGGATTCATGAACCGTAAGAGCAGTGAGGAAAATTACGTTTATTAACATTAATGAAAGTTGTTTACGGAATTCAGTGGTCGTAATTATTAGACATGCGCAACTGTGAAAATGCGAAGCTACTAATTCTGTGGTTCTCACATATCATAATATCAACGATCTGTCAATCTTCTATTAATGAATGACAGCGAGGATAAAATAAACATCAGATAATCATCTGTGAGAACTTAGTATCTTCAACTGCGAAGTTACTAGTCTCTTTTAGTCTAACAGTTACCACTCAGCTAATGTCATTGTGTCCTATCGTTATCCTCTTTTCCTATTACAACACCTTTACGATGCTCTTTAAATTGCAATAAGAGGAAGTTGTTTATTCAATTTTTTAACTCTTACTTGTTACCGTTAAAATCAGTTCTTATCAAACAAACAGAGAGACTGAAATATATAGTAGGTTAACTACTGATTTTATTGAACATTAAGTGTGTGATCGTTAGCACTAAATAATTTGTCATCGGATCTTTGCATTCCACCTGGAATTTTACTTTTGTTTTGTGAACATGTGAAAATTTTAAAATAAATAAATGTCAGAAACTAACGTGAGAATTACTACTCAAAATAAGCCACTTTTAAATATAAATATTAGAAAGTGATCCAATGGCTTTAAATGAATTTAAAATACTAATATTTTATTTATTAATTGTTATATACGAAGGCAATTTTTTTGAATCATGATTTACTTTAAGCTGCCCTTTTCTGCACTCAATGTTCCAAATGGTCAAATAAATATCTAATATGACTCAAAGTGTTGAAAGCTGGATAGGAGAATGTGATCCACTGTACACATGTTAGGAGATAGATGGAAGTCTCCCATCAAAATATCCAGCGTGTTCTTTAACATTTGCTGGGGAAGCACACGTGAACACTCCGTTAACACAAACAATACTCTCGGCGAGAAAGGGGACATCGATGCGCTTGGAAATGTAGCCGTCCGTCGAGTAAGACGTAAAGCCGTAGTCCCGCATAAAGGAGAGCCATAACATGTACACATTAAAGACCACGTTGGATAGTGGGAGACTACCATATATATTTAAGAGATATACTGTCTCTTAAAAGTCGTTCAACCCTTCTCCCAACCTTTGAGGAGCTCTTGAGGTTCCTGTGACGCTCCTACTCTGTGCAAAAGATGTCTCTCAGAAAACTGACTTTGAGAGAGTCGCAAAACCAACTCGGTCGAATGTCTGAGCAGGAGGCAGTAACTTAACGTCCCGTGAAATGGACGACAGCTTTTCGAAGCTCATTGGAATCTATTTTCTCATTTAAGGTATACCAGAGGTTATCGGAGAGGTCAATGTATGCAAGTTGGGGCACATACATATAGACATCAATTTACGAGCCTGTTGAGGTATCCTTGTCTTTTTTAGGTCATAAAAAAACTTAATGAAAAAAAAATGCTCCAAATGTTAAAAATGGTTTCTTGACCATTCATTTGTAATTTTTTTCTTTAATGCTTTGTGCTATATTTCTGACCTTAGTGCGATTATTCTACAAACCGAATTATCAACCCTCGGGCAATCGGGAGCAGGAGCCGGATCTAAAAAGACATCAAATAAAAGCGAGGCCTAGTTGACTCGATTGAGCTGTAAAAGAGTGGGGGAAGGATAAAGTGACCTCCTTGGCTACGCTCCCTAGATCGGACCGTGATCCAGAGTGCTTTGTACTTCAGAACTTTTTGTCTCCAGTGCATTTAACAAGCAAAGGTCTAAAATGTTCTCTTTCTGAAGCGTGTGAAGAGAATTACAAGAGAGCAAACGCAAAGAAAAGAAAATGAGAGACTGAAAAAAATAAAGCCATTATGAAATCCAGCCCTTTCCCGTCTTATAATCTAGTTTTCTCTGTTCTGCTTCCTTCAGCCAATCTATAACGAACTGGAGCCTTGTGTGCGATTTAGTTTCGTTGGAAAGGGTGTGGCGGCGAGAATCGATACCGGCCTGATGAACGAAACGTGACTTTTCTTCATTGATCACCAGCCAGGCCTATCGTTATCCTCCCACGACCCTAGGATCTAGGGATGGATTGGAGGAGCGGATGAGTGGGAGGTAGGGTGGGTGGGAGAGTGGAGAGAGCCAAACTGGCGACCTTCTAGAGAAGAGAAGTGGGTAATTATTTATAGCGTAATAAATGTTAGCCTTAGGGGCAGCCACCGTTATAACAAGGGGGCGGTGTTTGTTCATGTAGTTTACCGTTTAAATGACAAGCTGGGAGAATTCTAATGACTTGAAAAATTTATAAAAAGAAGTTTCGAAACAAGTTATTTTGTTTTTATGAATAGTTTCCTGCAATCGAAAATGTAAACTCTGTTCTGTTTTGTTTTTGGTGCTTTATTGTTCTGGTCTTAATATCGAATGAAAAACGAATACATTAATACTTATGCTTATAAAAAGAATTGCTTTCAAATAATGCACTCGATGATATAATATATTATAGATTAAACTAAGATAATTATGCGAATTTTGCTTTCACAATTTTTTGATATTTTGCATTGAATGTGTTATATATAATTTTTTGTTTCGATAAATTATTTAAGAAGATTAACTTTTTTTGCGATGAATGAAATATGAGTATAAGGTGTTTCTCTGAAACATTTGTGAAACAGATTTCAAAAAGTGCTAGCTATTGTAAGTAATGCTAAACCATGGAACAACGTACAAGAGTCATTTCATATGCATGAGCACGAGTGTGCAATTCGTATGAGCCACATCATATGTATGAGCACAATATGCAATGCGCATGAGTCATTGTCAAGGATGTTCCCATCTTGGAGTTTGCATGTATCCCCCTGATACTACATTTGGTTAGGCGAGAGCCATGCGCTACACGTATGACCTGCTAAGGGTATGCCGGATTGCAGAACTCAGAACCGGGCATTGTGTCACGAACCGAAGGATCCCTAACGAGGTCTGCAGCCGTTTGTTCAGAATGGAGAGCGAAGAGCAGACACTTTTCACTTGACCGCCGAAGGGTCGGAAGGAAGTGGGACGTTGACTTTGGGAGCCAACATATTGAAGGACTTTTTAGTATAGTCTGGTGTCAGCATTTGATTTTATTGACCAGCGCTTGACTTTATTGTATCGCTGGGGCAGTGAACTAAGGCTGTGCCCAAGTAAAGTGTTCATATGTTTATGTAAGTTGTGATATTAAATGTTATATCTAACCAAGAGATACCAAGTGTCTGGTTTCCTTAACGAACAAATTAGCTGTATTGTGAGTCAAGTTTAGTATAGACAATAAGCCAACAGGTCTCTCATATAAATAAGAAAGATCGTGAGAGTCACTTCACATGCTTTGGTATGAATATGTCCGAGTCATATGCATGAGTATGTACATGAGTCATATGACATGACTCCAATGACTACATATCAGTCTTATGATATGACTCATGTGCATACTCATGCATATGATATGACTCATGCATCAGTATGCACAGGATTCATATTATATGCATGAGTATGCAATGCGCATGAGGTATATGCCTTAGCATCAATTTGCAATGCTCATGAGTCATATGATATGTATGTGCATGAGTATGCAATATGCAAAGGTCATTTAATATCAATGAGCATACAATGCATTAGGCATATGTATGAGCATTGGATATAATGTGCAAGAGTTATATCGCATGATCATGAGTCATATTATTCCTCAGCTAGTCAGGTAAATATTCGTTCTTGTTTTCAGCGTTAATTATCCGTTCGTCTCAGAACTTCCTAATTAGCTGTGACCTTGATCAAGCCTCTTGTGCAAGTCCCGCTGTTGTTTCCGTTGAGCATTTTGACCTTCACCTTACAACGTAATAAAAATTCACTGCATAGTCTTTTCTTTGGCTTAGCCACAAATATTTTGCATTTGATAAAATTTGTCTTTTATTCAAATGTTTTTTTTAATACATTTAAAAGCGAAAAACGGCTTCACAACAAGGAGTATCTGTTGACTTTAATGACCCCAAATTTCGAAGATTTTGCAACGTTAAATTTGAATGATATATTGAAGGTGACCTTTTCCACTTCTGCTGGATCAATTTATGAAGAAAGTGGAAACTCATGATCCAAAAAGTGAACAATCGGACTGCGATGATGAGTTTTCAAGGTGAATATTGAAGCTGTTACAAAGGCAGTAAGCCGATTTGTACGCCCAAGAGGATTGTTCCAATTCACAAGTGTGAACACTCTCTTTTTGAATTCAAAAGGTGTTTGTTTTGTTTCTTCCTTGATCTGAATTGAATTTTAGACACGAAAATTCCAATCGTGTAAAAAAAAATAGGCGATTTTTATTTTAATTTATTTTTAAATATTTTATTTTTATTTTATAAGAGAATTTTGGAAAGACTGAAAACGTGATTAATTAAAGACAAAACCTAATTTGATATTATTATTTTTCTGTTTTAATAATATTATATTTCAAGTGTTTCATTAACAGAAAAATAACAGTTATTATAATATCACGGAGTTTACAGGATATATGAGATATGATATTTTGAGCATGACAACCTGATAACATATTAATCAATTCCAGCTAAATAATATGCTTATGACTTGACATGGTAATAAACTATGTGGGCCGTATCTGAGACAAATGTTTTCGATTTCAAAGCAGATATACAAGTTTGAGATTTAGTATAGGACGATAGGAATTTCGGTGAGGGGTGTGACTCCATGGACCTCTGGGTACGCCGTTCTGTCAGGGGGGAGGCTCTCCAGAGACTTCCCAAGAGGGCCAGAACTCCCCTCCCTCAGAAAATCCGATTGTCTGATACGAAATCAAAACTTGTCTACCTGCTTAGAAATCCGAAACAGTTACCTCTGTATAATTTTACTTTAGCTACATAGTATAATGTCCAACTCTAAAAATAAATTTAAAAAACAACTATGAAATTTTATTTTATACAGAATATTTTTTAACCTTTTTCTGTCCGGTTAAGTTTTTTGTAATTGGCAAACCCTTACTCAAGTCTTATTTCCAGACACCCTCTCCCCGAAACTAAATTCTCGGACACCCCACACCCCACCCCCATCCGAAACTAGGTCACGGGTACGTGCTAGTAACCGGAAAGGAGGCGAAAAATTATTAAAAATATACATATATTACACGTTTTTTTTTCAAGAAATCTGTTAAAGACTACTAAAACAGAGGGAATAAAATGATAACAGGAAGGCTGTTCATTTCTGTTCGATTTCGACCACACAGATTTCACTCGGATCGTTCCCGCCTTCCCCCCACTTCTTTATTGTTCAGTTTCTAGAGGGTAGCTATTAACAACAGCAGGAATCTTTCTCGGATACAAGTAGCTCAGCAGTAGAGCAGTTGATATGATTTTTGGAGGTCATGGGTTCATACCTGATTGGCCCATTTACTTTTCCTATATTTAAGATTACAGTTAATTTGAGCTATGCCCCCTACTCTGAATATATGTTCTCTGAGTATAATATAATGACTGCTCTACTAAGAAACGACTTAGGAGAGAGGAGTTGGTTCAGTTGGTAATCATAGGTTCGAGTCTCACCTAAGCCAAAGTCGAGATTTATCTCCGTTAAATCTACCCTCTGTCAGAAACAGGACACAGATGAGCTTAGAAAGGAAGCCATCCGTCGTATAGATTGATAGATAAAATGTGATGGAAAGGTTAGAAATCCTTCAACATTGGGCTTCCTGCTATCCCAAACAAAGAATAGGCTGTGTAAATCACAAAGTAGAAAATAAAAATAATAGTTTTTCTGAATTTTTAAAAGTTCCTACTTGTGCAGAGTAAACTTTCTGTGATCCAATACTCTTGGATCCCAATTTCCCTTCCTTTCTGCACCAAAATAGATTTCAAAAACAAAAATTAACACTTCAAACAAGGTATTAAAATAACAGAGTCACAGTTTTTTCTTCAGTTCCACCACAAAAATAACCATGAGGTTATCACTTGAAATATTGGCCACTAGAGAAAATTTATAAAAAAAAATCATTTTTCTTGAACAGTCAATATTTCATATTTGTAGATTGAATTCCTCTTTTTTTTTTTCGAAAAGCGAAATCCCAGCAAAGGGATCTGAATAGCAGGGTCTGAATTTTTAATCTAGTGCTTTTATTGTAGCTTCTGCAGAGAAGAGATTTCACTGAAAATTCTTCATCAATAATCTCCTTCATCTTTTCTTCAGAATTTGTCGTTGAAATTGATAGAGAGGACAATATAGAAAGAAGTACATGAGAAAGGTCTGTAAATGGTAGCTAGGTAGTCACTGGAAGGAGAGCTATGCACCAATCCCCTGTGATGATGCATAGAACCGGCCAGGCCTAGCACCTAATGTCCGACCCCGCCTTCTCGTGGTGCGGACCGTTAGTAACTTTCAAAAGAGATACTCTCTTGTGGAAGTGAACGGAAGGGGAGGGCTGCCAGATTAGTGTGGCCTACTGATCTGGACAACTATGGCTACTTTTCTTTTTTTTCTACCCTGCTGAGGAGTGGTCAACCACACAGGGTCCTGGTGCTGACCATATAAACCTACTGGACTGATATATGGCTCTGAGCTTGATTATGGATCCTGATTTTGCTGCACTGGTGGGCTTCTGTGGAGGGAAAATCTTCCGCTGTGTTTTCTGTTTGTTTGTGGGTTGACAGCCCCAAGTGAATAGATTCACAGGATATGTTTATCAGCTGGTGGATAATCCTGAGCAGAAGTCATCGCAGGCACCTGAACTCTTTGCTTCTATTGGCATCGTCAAATTCTACATTGGAGGAAGTCTTCCAGTGTAGATGGCTTCAGCCTTTAGTAGTGGGGGAACGGGTCTTTGCCCCATGTCTGCGATTAGGGGGCTGTTTGATATTGTCGGCAATCCCTCTCTCAATAAACATAATTTCTTTAACCATCCCACTTACCATTTTCTCTCCATAGGTAGTTGGAATGTGAGGACTCTGCACAGAGCATTTTCTCTTGATGTCCTCACACAAGAATTCCACCGTTATAATTTAGATATCCTCGGCTTGCAAGAGACCAGATGGACAGATAAAGGTCAGATTCTTAAAAATAATCTTAAATTTCTCTTTTCAGGGAGGGACGACAATAAGCATCACCAAGGCGTGGGTCTGCTTCTCAGCAGGCACGCTAGCGATGCTCTTCTAGGATATGAGTGCATTAATGAAAGGTTTCTTACAGCAAAATTTCAGACAAGCGTTAAAGACTTGAATGTTATCTGCTGTTATGCCCCCACTGAGGATGCCGATGAGGATCAGAAGGATAGGTTTTATGAACAACTTCAGGATATTTTGAATGCTGTCAAGAAAGGAGATATTACCCTTGTTCTTGGTGACTTCAATGCCAAAGTTGGTACTGACTCTGCCCTTTGGGGAGGAGTAATAGGCCCTTTTGGTATTGGTAGCTGCAATGGCAATGGGCAACGTCACCTACAGGTAAGTAAACTCAATGGATTCAGAATAACTAACACATATTACAAACACCGCGACATACATAAGTACACATGGGTTTCACCTGATGGGCTGCATAAGAATATGATTGATTACATCTTAATTAACAGCAAATGGGCTAGTTCTGTTAGGAATACCAGGGCATATAGGGGAGCTGAAATTGGATCTGACCATTACCTTGTTAAAAGTGTGTTGCAACTTAAACTTAAAAAGTGTTGTGCTAGGGTTAAAAAATTTACTTTTAATACTGAAGCTCTGAAAGATCCAGTTATAGCCAAAGCTTACCATGATAGGTTACTTAGTCATTATGACAGTCATGGTTTGCTTACTACTGAAGTTGAGGAAGAATGGGATCATTTTAAACAGGTTTTTTTGGACACTAACAGTACTCTTTTAGGAAAAAAGGAGCAGAAGAGCCAAAATTATCTGAGTGATAAGGCACCTGAGCTTATTTCGGAAAGAAAGAACTGCAGGAATGCCCTTAATCAATACCCTACTAGTCCTAATAGAAAGCATTACAGAGACCTTAATAAACTTGTAAAGGATCAGTTAGCTGCTGATAAGAATCTTTGGCTTGATGGTTTGGCTGACAAAGCCGAGGAAGCCGTTAGACAGCACAACAGCAGAGAGCTGTACCAGATAGTTAATGTTTTGTGTGGTAGAAAACGGACAGGCATACAAGGATTGAAGGATAAACAAGGTAAGGTTATAGAAGGGGAGGATTCTGTCATGGCTAGGTGGGCTGAGCATTTCAGTGATGTTCTAAACAATGTAGTTAGTTCTACTCCCATTGTTTGCAATGATGATAGATGCATTGGTGGCTTTAATGTTGGACCTATAACACAATCTGAAGTTATTTTGGCTGTTTCTAAACTTAAACTTCATAAATCCCCAGGGGTAGATGAAATTACTACGGAAATGCTTAGAGCTGGAAATGTTTCGGTTACCACTTGGATGACTGAAATTCTGAATATCTTTTATGATAAAGGCATGGTTCCTAAGGATTTTACCAGAGCTATTGTTATCCCTATTTTCAAAAAAGGTGATCGCAGTTCTTGTGATAACTATAGGGGTATCAGCCTACTCTCTGTTCCAGGTAAAGTTCTTTCCATGATTGTGCTTAATAGAATTAAGAATCTGGTTGACAGTCAATTGCGTGATGAGCAATGTGGATTCAGAAGTGGTAGGGGATGTGTGGAGATATTTTCACTTAGGCAGATTCTTGAGAAATGTTTAGAGTTTCAGAAACCTTTGGTTGCTAGGTTTGTTGATTTCAAAAAGGCTTTCGACTCTGTTGATCGTCATAATTTGTGGTTGATTGTGAGATCATATGGTATACCAGACAAATTAGTTAACATTATGAAAGCTCTCTATAATAACACTGAGTCGTGTGTGAGAGTTGGTAAGGCTTGTAGCAATTGGTTTAGCATTACTTCTGGTGTTCGACAAGGGTGCATTTTGTCTCCTTTTCTCTTTAGCTTGGTTATTGATTATGTTATGCGAAATTCACTTCAAGGGAAAGATTTTGGCCTTAAATGGGCTGGAGATACGAAAATTTCTGATTTAGATTATGCTGATGATTTAGCCCTTTTGGCAAATGATGTTGATGAGATGAACTCTTTCATTCGAGCTGTTGATGAGACTGGTAGTAGAGTAGGTTTGGTTATAAACAGAGAGAAAACTAAAGTGATGAAAATTGGTCAGGCAGGCTGTGATTCAGTTAATCTGAATGGTTGCAGTCTTGAGCAGGTGTCACAGTTTAATTATCTTGGGAGCTATGTAACAGATAATGGTGATGTGCGGCATGAGATTAACAGACGAATAGGGATTGCTGCCGGGACTTTGAAGAACCTATGGAGAGTGTGGAGAAATAGGCGTATACACCTAAAGACTAAAATTAGACTGTATAATAGTTTGGTTCTTTCTAGGGTTAGTTATGGTAGTGAAACTTGGACACTTTGTAAACAAGATAACAGGAAACTTGATGCTTTTGATTCCAGATGCTTACGCAGTATCTTGGGCATTAGGTGGTTCAACTTTGTAACTAATGATGAGATTAGGCAAAGGAGTTTGCAACCTCCTTTAAGCAGCATATTGTGCAGAGAGAGACTCCGTTGGTTTGGCCATGTTGCCCGTATGAATAATTATAGATTGGCGAATAGGGTTATGAACAGTGTGCCTAAAGGCCTCAGAAAGAAGGGGAGACCTAGGATGCGGTGGACTGACAATGTCAAACAAGACCTTGTTAGAATTGGTGTGCAGTGGCCAGATGCAGTAAATGTACCTCAGGATAGACTTGCTTGGAGAACTAAATTGCACGGTCTGGTTGGACCTCCGTAGCCCATGGCTGCTTGAGGATGATGACATGAGAAATATTTTCTGGAGTTTTACAGATGGCACAAAGTGGAGATGGTTTTTTGTTAATTTTGAAGAGCTTTTAATTTAAAGCACAGTGATCAAGGTTAATCCTGAAAAGAGCTATCAAAGATGCTGCGATAGAATATGCCAACATTTTTGCGACTATTTTGAAAATGTTTAATCCATTGAGAGTTGTTTTGTTTTACCTCTGAGCGGCACTTTTTTTGCACACCATGGGCTAAATGGCCAGGCCACAAGACTCAGAGAATGTTGGGGGAGGGGACCCACTGGAATAGCTGTTGAGAGACAGATGATAGCCTCCCGTCAAGGCCATCCAGCGTGTTCTTTAAAGTGCATAGGGTATCCTCTATGCTCTATGCATAGGGCTCTCCCGCACACGGGGCCACGGCTTAACGTCCCATCCGACGGACGGCGGCCTTTACAAGCCCATCGGTGTCCCCTACTGACCGTGGACAGGGCGGAGAATCCATTGAGAGTGAATTATTCTATTTTCTCTAATGCAGAAATCTTTGTATGTTATGATGATATATGCTTACGGTTTTATGTAAGCTCTTTCTAGCAGTTTTGTCTGCCTCTTCGTTTCCATAAATTCCTATATGACTAGGAATCCACTGGAGCACAATTTGGTTTTCATTTTCTTCAATATGTTTATTGCATTGCCATAATGTTTCTGAAATTAATAAACAGTTAGAGATAGAAAGTGGATCAGCTAGAAGAGCTTGGAGTGAAGACCTGCTGTCTGAAAGAATCAGAATTATTTCTGAATGAAAATTTAATGCCGATTCAAGTGCCTTGAGGATAGCCCAAAGTTCGCCATTCATAATAGATGTTGGATTAGACAACGAAAATACTTCTTTAATATTGAGATCAGGAATGCAGAAAGCACAGGACACTATTCCAGTGTCATCACTTCTAGAACTATTAATAAAAATGTGACAAAAACCAGCTTATCGTTTGTCAATATACTGCATGGTAAGAGCTCATAGTTCTTCAGATGGGTAGTGGTGTTTTGAAATCACCTCAGGGATGTAAGGTAAAATATCTGGCCTAGAGATATTCCAAATGGGAAAATCGGGTATGCTGTCTCCTGACGGGGGACCTGACCAAATGGGAAATATTTCTGTTAGTCAGATTTAAAAGGAAAATATTACTTTTGATACTTCTAAAATGCTTGATCTTTTGCAGTTGTTCAAAATTTTATCTAAGATTAGATTTTTATTGGTCTTGGTTTTCATTGTTGCTACACTTTTAAAAAGAATGGAATTTCATCTAACGATGAGTGGAGGTGTAGCAGCTTCAGCAAGGGAGGGAAGGGTTGGAGATCCAGGAAGCAATCCGAGGCAACATCTTATAGCTTTATTTTGGCAGGTTTCAAGCTTTCTGCACAAAGATTCGGAAGCATTGAAGCTGGCTACCAAACTCGAGAATCGGGCGTAGAAAAACTTTGTAGAAAATAAGGAGAGTTTTAGATTTAGCTCCCCATGATGTGCCAGTTAGATATCTCATCTTATTTAATCTGCTGTTAACTTTTTGGAAGACTATATTAATTTGACGTTTCCAAATTAAATGATGGTCAAGAAGAACACAAATTCCTTTGTGTTCATCTTGACCATCATTTAATTGTCTTTAACAACTTTAATAGGCTCATTGTTAATTTGTAGTCTTAATGGGAAGTGCTTACTTAGATCGTGGTCTGGAAATAATTAAACACTTAGTTTTATCTTGTGAAATTCAAAATCCCCATTCATCCAAAAACTTATGGACTTGATTGACTGCTATTTGTAGGTTCTTTTGAAGGATGCCAGGATCTCTGCCAGCAACCCACACAGCCAAATCATCAGCAAAAATTGAATATTTAATATTTTTGTTTAAGCACTCTGGTAGGTCCTGAAACATGATGTTGAAAGGCACAGTGCTGAGAACGCTGCCCTGTGGTAAACCCTCAGAAAAATGGATAAGAGGTGAAAAAACATTTCCTAATTTTACTTGAATTTTTCTATCTTTCAGAAAATCGTTTATATAGTTAAAAATATTGCCAGTAATTCCTAATTTCAGAAGCTTAAAAAAGGAGTCCAAGATGCCAAACGCTGTCACAAGCACATTGAAATCGAAGAAAACCACAGCCATCTTTTGTTTTATGGAAAGAGCATTTTGTGATTCAGCAATTAGTTGAAGTAAATTATCTTGAGCTGACATTGCTCTCCGAAAGCCCGTTTGGAAAGGAGATAGCAGTCCAGAGGATTCAAGAAACCAATTGAGTCTGTAAAGTATCATCCTTTCAAAAACGTTTCTGGGAAAGAAGTCAGTGAAATAGGTTTGTAGAAGCTAAGTAAATTACGTGGTTTCTCAGGATTTACAATAGGAATGATCTGGGCTATTTTCCAGGTATCCGTAATTGTGCCTCTGTTCCAGCATTCATTAAATAGTTTCAGTAAATGTATGAGTCCTTCCTATGGAAGGGATTTAATGAAAGTATTAGTGATGTTATCTGGTACGGAACTGCTCTTATTTTTGGCTTTTTGTAGCATTTTCAAGTTCCCATAGGTTGAAAGGAGTATTCAAATATTCTGGAGAAAGGGATAGATTTTCCAAGACTGTTTCCATAAATTTGAAAATTTTATTTTGCTATTTCTGAATGAATCAGAAGTAGGTAAATTACAATAAGAGAGAAATGATGGACAAAATATTCTGTTAGTTTCTCGGTTGTGCAATTTAGAGCTATAGTAAGTTGGATCCAGATGGGAGTAGGTTCAAGAGCTGTTCCAATTTTCTTTATTTTCCTCCATATAGCTGACTGGGGAGTCTGGAAGTTAATATCCTTGCGAAAGTTTTTTCACTCTGTTTTTCTCAATATTTTTTGTTTCTCTTTTACTTTTAGCACAAACTTTTTGGTATTTTTCAATATCTATTAAATTTCCAGATCTTTTAGCTTTTCTTTCACTTCTCCTATTTGCAGTGATTATGTTTTTTCTTATGTTATTTCTATAACATAAGAACAAATTTTAACGAGGGCTTTCAATTCTTTAGTGTTACACTGATAGTTCCTGAAGAGAGAAGAACTAAATTCAATTAGATTATATTGGTTGTTTGCATTTTTCAGTTCAAGTGAGATTTTTTTTGAATTAGAACCAATTAGTAACTTTCAAATGAGGTTTAGATATTTTAGACCAAAAGTTAGCTGAAATAATGACTGGTAAATTATCTCTCCCAAGAGAATCATAATGTGTTGCCCATGCAAAAGTTTGGCAAAGGGAGCTGAGACAAGGGAGAGATCAATAGAACTTTCTCTTCCTGGAAGTTTGGAAAAGGTAGGAGAGCCATCATTGAGCACAACCAGGTTAAGATCAATGATCAATGTTTCCTCTTCTGTTTGTAAAGTGGCATTCCCGTCTCCATAGATAAACCATGGTTGGAGCATTGATGCAAAGTGATTTTGAAACCTAACCATCATATTTATTTGCAAATAATATGTATAGAATAGATATATAAAAAATTAGTGGTAGTTTTTAAGAAATATTCCATTGCCAACTATAATCTACTTTCTTTTCTCAGAGAGGTGTGGGAAATGCAACATTTTAGATTTAAGAATTAAAATACGAATACTTTTATGTTGTATAATTAGTAATAAAACACTATTTGCATTTTTCCTATCATCCGTAGCTCAAATTAAAACTTTTAAGGGATGAAATAGTAAGTAAAGGAAAAACTTCATTCTCTATAAAAACGAGATTCTCATAAGCGCCAGAGATGATACGCGTTCTTCTAGTTTTATTTAATATCCATTGCGAGTAGCTACACGAAAAATCACATAAAACCTTTGTTATTTTTGTTGCTGTTACTGTTGCTTATGTAAATCCTCGGATCGCTTCACGTTTAATCGCGAACCGGATTACAGACCCCCCAAAAAAAACTGAGCTTGTACTGCACATACGACGTAATTAGGAAGTAGCCTTACAACTCAAACATTTATATCTATTTTATTGGTAAAAAGAAAGCAATATATCAAGTTGTCAGATGCTCCATTATGGCGCTGGTGGTGACCCCGCATAGCTCCCAACAAAATTCAATTTCTACGTACACTCCATGGAGTATATTAGGAGTTACTTGGGCAACAGCGATAGTAATCCTGTCCTTCAGTTGATTGATGGATTGTAGTAATAGCGGGTGATAAACTGTTGCTTTGATGAAACCCCACAGAAAAAAATCGAGTGTGGGTCTAGTAAACTAGATGGACCGCCAAGACTGATACAGCGGTCTGGGAATTGTTGATTCAGATAATCTCTCACTTGCAACAGTTAATGGAGAGGAGCGCCATATTGTCAAAAAAACGATTCTTCTCTTCGGGTCGTCGTTATTGATTTGTGGTAACAAAACGTCCTCGAGCATATCCAGATACAAGACCTGTAACTCTCTTTCCGCTGAAAAAGAAAGAAGTGTAAACTTTTTGGGAAAAAATGAAAAAAAGACACTTCTGTATTTTCCTTTTATCTTACAAAATAAGTAATTCCTTATTAAACTAGAATGAAGCGAAAATACAAATTGTAATAGAATAAACAGCATAAAACGTATTATGATCTTTACCTTTTGCAAAAGGAGTTATATAAAGCCGTCCAGGTTACAAGAGATACTGAAAATGGCTATTTGACATCAATTGTGTATTTATACATATTCATTCTAGATCAATCACTAATACTCCTTACTACTAATCAAGCAGTAGGATTCACTAATTATCAGTTTTTAAATCCAAATTGTCTTTAAATTAATTAATTATATTATCGTTATATATATAATAGCGGTAATTCCGTGCGAATGAAAGAACGGGTGAATAAACGGAAGCAAGTGCGTCATCGGTGGTAGAAATTGTCGGTTTCCTATGGTTCCTAAGGTACTTGAGCTATCGGTCCCAAATTTGGTAGAGTGGTCCCACTTAGTTCTAGACCTGTCGAGGCAACAGATAGGGTTCCTAGAGGTCATGGGTTGGTAATGATCTCTGAAAAAGCGTCTGACATTTTTGGGGGAGGTTACCGTCGCCTAACTTGTGACTGTATTTTGGTTGGTTGTTTGACCTCTGGGTTGTTGTTTGGGTTGTTTTACCTCTGAGCGGCACTTTTTTGCACACCATGGGCTAAATGGCCAGGTCACATGGACCCCGAAGGCTCAGAGAAGGTTGGGGGAGGGGACCCACTGGAACAGCTGTTGGGAGACAGATGGTAGCCTCCCGTCAAGGCCATCCAGCGTGTTCTTTAACGTGCACAGGGTATGTCTCTCCCGCACACGGGGCCACGGCTTAACGTCCCATCCGACGGACGGCGGCCTTTCCAAGCCCATCGGTGTCCCCTACTGACCGTGGGCAGGGCGGGGAATTTTGCGGAGATAAATCTCAACGCTGACCCAGCTGGGACTCGAACCTGGGAACTACAGATTACGAGCCTGGCGCGCTACCGACTGAGCCACCCCCGCCCTTTGACCTCTGAGCGGCACTTTTTGCACATAAGGGTTAAATGGGTAGGTCACAAGGACCCCGAAGGCTCAGAGAAGGTTTGGGAAGGGAATCCACTGGAGAGCTGTTAGGAGACAAATGGTAGCCTCACGTAAAGGCCATCAACTATACGACGGACGGCGGCCTTCCAAGCCATCGGTGTCCCCTACTGACCATGGGCTGGTCGTTAAGTTTGCATAGATAAATCTCAACGCTGGCCCAGCTGGGACTCGAACCTTGGAACTGCAGATTTCGAACCTGGCGCGCTACCAACTGAGTCAGCCCCTCCCACTTTGTGAATGGAGTAGTACATTGGAGTGAGTAGATGGTGAAAAGCTGTGAATGAAGTAGTACATTGTGAGTAGTATGGTGGAAAGCTGTGAATGAAGTAGTACGTTGTGAGTAGTATGGCGGAAAGCTGCAAAAGAAGTAAGAGTTATCAATGGGCATACGTTTCTCGCCAAATGTTTGGCGTGGGTTTAACTAGTAGAACAAATAATAGCGGTATCCGAGCGAACGGACACTAATACTCGTATTTCATCTACGGCGTGCTGACGTCCAAGCGTGAATTGATTGTTGGTATAGATAATTTTTGAAACAGTTTTATCACTCCTTCTCGGAAAATTTTCGTTCCCTCTCTCTGTCATCGCCTAGAAACTAGATTGAATCGTCCCACATTTCGGTAGGTTCCCAATGTGTGATCTCGAATTGCGTTTAAAGATCAGGTCTCTATCTGCAATTGGGCGGAGTTTAGAACCGCAAACCTCTAAGAGGAGCTTTTTTGCACACAATGGACTAAATAGTCAAGTGTGTAACCTGACTATTTAGCCCATTGTTCAATGGACCTCAGTGGCTCAGAAAAGGATGGGGAAAAGGAGCCACTGAACAGCTGGTAGGAGACAGATGGGAGCCTCTTGTCAAAGCCATCCAGCGTGTTCTTTAAAGTTCACAAGCATGACTCTCTCGCATGCGGTCCCCTTTCTCACAGAGAATAGGGATTTAGCAGGAGACAAATCTCAACGCTGGTACAGGTAGTATTAGAACCTGGGAAGTGCAGATTACAAGTCTGGCGCGCCACCGATTGAGTCAATCATCTTTCCAATACTAGGGGGGAAGGCTAGAAAATAAAGTCCATGTCCACTTTGGAGAATTTAAAAAGCTAAATCAAATTGTAACATATATGTTACATACTTTTCATAAATAAATATCCCCTGAAACAGATGCTTGGCACAGAGTTCTGACATGGGCCTGTCAGTTTATACGCCATAGTAGAAGGTTTGTGAGGATAGCGTATAAACATACAGGAGCCTGCCAGTTTATACGCCATAGTGGAAGGTCTGTGAGGATGGTGGGTCCTCAGCAAAAAGACAACACAAATATCCATGCCTTACCCTGGGCTCGAACACAAGTATCTTTCATCAATAGCCAAATGCGCTAACCACTCTGCCATGGATGGCAATGTTTTTTATGTCGGTGGTATACACTTGGATAATAAACTTTTCAAAAACTATTTTCAAACACTTTCAAACACTTTTCAATAGATATTAAAAAAACCCGACTAGATCAGATGGAGTAAAAACTTACATGCACAATTTGTCGAGAATAATATCTTTAAAAAGTAAAGGAATGGCATTTTGTTTGGTTTCGATTCTATTGCTTTCCATGTCACGCTCCCAATCTCCCCCTCTTTCCACACATTGAATATTTTCTAGGTCCGGAGCTGTTTTCTCAACGCAGTTGGCGATCGATGTGATAAATAAAATTTTGTAACATGGGAAGCGTCGTAGGATTTAGAAGACATTTCGCCCATCCCTTTACCAAATCCTACTTCTCGATAAAATCATACTTTTCTTATTATATATTCCAAACCTTACAAGTTCTCTATCTTACGAAAGCTCATGATATGCTATGGCCAAGGGTATATAAAGATCTTCCTCTTCCAAAAGCAGAGGAAAGATGGTTATTTCAGGGAGAATTCCTGTGAAGTTGCCATAAATAATCAGTAAACGAATAAAAAAACTTCTGTTTTCGTATATAGAACTCGATCTAGAGAAGGAACAGGAGCAAGAGTGCTATTCTTTCCCCTAACTCTGGAGAATTTTAAAAATCGTAAGAGAGATGCGGAAACAGTAAATCAGTAAAATGGCTGGTTAAAAAAAGCATACATTGCGATATGCAGCAAAATAATTCTGATGATATATATACACTGTTTAGTTCTTTTCACAAAACATATTCTTTAGGTTCGAGCTTATTTGAATATTTCGATAAAACGTAAACTGCTAAAATTAAA
This sequence comes from Ryuthela nishihirai, assembly GCA_038380435.1. Lineage (NCBI taxonomy): Eukaryota > Metazoa > Arthropoda > Arachnida > Araneae > Heptathelidae > Ryuthela > Ryuthela nishihirai. The sequence continues at coordinate 19,043,091 of JAWZYU010000011.1, forward strand.
TTACCATTGATTGAATTTTTAATCAGCAGTCGTTTACTGAATAAATGCTGCTATCATTGTTTCAAATGAATACGAAAACAGTAAGTAAATACAGTTAGTGCTAGAAAAAATTTTGCTTTTCACTTTTTATTGCATACATGAAAAATGGCGGTTTGGATTTGGGTCAGTCGTTAGCGCACCAGTCTCGTAATCGGCAGTTCACAGGTTCGAATCAGAGTTGAGAGCTACCTTCGTTATGCTTCCACACTGACCTCGTTAAGAAAGGAGACACTAAATAGCCACCATCCTTCGGATGTGACTTAAAGCTGTAGCTCCATATGCAGCAGACAAATACCCTCTGCACCTCAAGAATACGCTAGATGGTCTTGAATCTTCTGAACGTCCGTCAGTCCCCTAACAGCTATTCAGTACGTCCCCTTCCCCAATCTTTCCCGAGTCCCTAGGGTCCTATTGACTTGGCTATTTAACCCATTATATGATCAAAAGTGACGCTAAACAGTAAAACAATTACAACATAGAAAATGGGCATTTTTAAGTTTTCCTGTTGCTTTTAAGTAAAATCAAAACAGTTTCAGAAAGAAATCTGAAAATCGCTGATTGATACCAGATTTTCGGAGAATGTAGAATTATTACGAATATTAGGCTTTAAATAGTTCAAGCAGCTATTTTTATTTTAAAAAAAATACTAATGTAATCTCTGCTGAAATGGTAATTGTTTCTAAACAAGCAACAGTCAAAGCACTCACACATAGTTTACACATACACAAAAAACTTAGAGCACCCACTTAAGGTGCTCCCTTTCGGTACACTCGGTGTGAAACAAAACGTCTTGCATTTCTTTGATCACACGCTTAAAACAAAACCGTGTAAGTCGACGAATTCATGCAATATTCCTTATTACAGGGTAATAGCTTCTTTCTATTTCCACCTCTGCACGTAATTTCTTTACTACGAACGTTATTGCAGCGAAATGCTAATCAGAATGAAAGAACATTCCAAATAAACACTGGAACTTTTAGAGAAACGAACAATTATGTATTTTATTACCAAAGTATAGTGAAGGAAAAATTAAAAAATGTCATTAAGACAGCCTATTTTTTCAGATACAAAATATTAAATTACTCATATTTTATGTACGTTTTCAGAAAATAAATGAATCGTTCTACAGTAATCTTGGCAAAAAGCTTTTAAAAATGGTTGCCAACAAAAATTACATAATTTGGAAAACATCACTAAATGGCGTTTGGACGTTCTTCATAATTAAAAAGAATTGGCCTCATTTCTAAAATTTCGAAGAACATAAATCATATTACAACAATTATCGGAGGATAATTATTCCGTCGGTTTTATCCAGTCATTGAACTTAATAAACTAAGTTTCTTCATGTTGATAAATTTGACCTTTTTTCAAGATAATCAATTTAGATTTAGGATATTTAGGTCTGTAAATATCTCCTTAAATTTATTAACCTTATCTATATAAATAAACAGAGGCTTATCCCAGTCAATCACAGATGGCAACAAAATCAAAATGGAAAAAAAATAGCAGGGAGCAAAGTAAAAACACGATTTTGATATTGCACATTATGTTTTCATGCATTCTATATATAATAATGTAAAATTTTTCAATTCATATTTTAGATTAAATATAAGCTTTGAATTTAAACATATGCTGCGGGAAAATAATAAATGCAAATTCAAGGAGGGAGAGGGTCTTGCTCAATTCTTTGCGATACAAAAATATATAAAAATAGTAAATAAAAATTAAGACTACTAGTCGCTAACTGAGATAGCAGTTAACGAGTTTTAAAATATTTTTCATTGCCCCGAGGATGAATTAAAAATATATAATTCGAATATCTCTTCACATTTAAATACTTAATTCGAACTCTCATCATATTTAAACGCGATATAACAATTCTTTATGTCTTATTTTTCATAAATTAAATTTATCGAAATATTATTAACGTTCGATTAATATTCAGTAGCTGAGATCCGCAACCATGGACACTATCGGATACATTTAAAGGAAATGAAAGACTGTAGACGACAAAGTAAAATGACTAGTAATAACCAAAATAAATATATATTATTGATAAACGTATCTGAATTAAATGTTAAATATTTATTTCTAACTGAGCTCACACACTTGACATTAAATTTCTTATACATCTTGTAGAATGCTAAAAAAAATTTAAAAATGTGTATGCTTTGATATTAACGCCTGTATTTCGAAAGTTCTAAGTGTTAAATATACCTAATGTTAAAAGTTTCACACTCCAGTTTTTTCGCCATCTTGTTGCGCTTTGGTGTAATAAATATTCATAGACGGTAATTCAGAGTGGTGGAGGTGACAAAAGTAAAGGTGAGACTTATACTTCGATTTTAGGTTTTTGATAGTTGAGAGCAGCGAATCAAAGAGGTAGTTTAATCCACAATATGAATATGATATATTTTAATCGTAGTTTGATGAGTTAGGAGACTCATAAAACCAACATTCGCAATTTAAATTTTCGTACCGTTCAAATAACTTAATGATAATAAATTTTCAAGTTTTTTTTCAACGAAAACTTAAATTCAAATTATAACGAAAGGAATGTGAAAAGTATTTCTTTCCCTTGAAATTTTTGTTCAGCTATTTAAAGTAAATATCCCATTAGTTGCTTCTGAATCTGTGGATAATCTTTAGTATCGAAATTGAAATTGTTTTTTAAGATTTTTCTCCTATAACTTTATTTCTTAACTTTGCATTGCATTTATTTTTAAAAGTAATTTTGTTTACTTTTAATTAATTTTAATAATTTTTTACAGTATCCAGTTTGTTTTCAACACTTGACTACTAATATTATTATCCTTTTTTCATTATTAAACTTTCTTTTCTGTTTCTTGGGTTTTTTTTATCTCTTTCACTTTATTGTCATATATACTTAATGTATATTTCCACGGACTTTTCACTTTATATATTATATACAAAACATTACTATGGTATAAATTTGTCTCCGTAAAACTTCCCATCCTGCCCTCGGTCAGTAGGAGACACAAATGGGCTTGGAAAGGCCGCCGTCTGTCGGATTGGACGTAAAGCGGTGGGCACGTGTGCAGAAAAGCCATACCCTGAACACTTTAAAGAACACGCTGGATAGCCTTGACGTGAGGCTCTCATCTGTCTGCTAACAGCAGCCCAGTGGCTCCCTACCCCCAACCTTCTCTGCTCCTCGGGATCCTTGTGGCCTGACCAAATAGCCCATTTTGTGCGAAAAAGTGCGGCTCAGGGGTAAAACAATTCAAATACGGTATAAAGGCAAATTCTGCATATATGCACAAATGTTTATAAATTATTTATGGTTAATAAAGATTAGGTTTATGGTTATTTAAAAAAATCTGTTTACTTAAGAGAATGAAGGAATAAACAGACTGAGGTTTCAGAGTGTGGTGGGTTGTCTCTGCTTCTGAAGACGCTTTTATGCACTGAGTATGTTAAATGGCCAGGGCAGAAAGACCACAAGGGGTCAGAGTTAATAAGGGGATATACATGGTCGACTCGCGCGTCAAGGCCATCCAGCGTGTTCTTTAGTATGCACAAGGTTTGGCTCTCTTGTTCCCAAATCCACAGCTAGGTTTCAAACAGGAGCAGATGTTGAGAGATCCTATCCCTAGAAACTAGTATATGCAGAATTTGCCTTTATACCATATTTGAATTGTTTTACCTCTGAGCCGCACTTTTTTGCACACAATGGGCTAAATGGTCAGGCCACAAGGATCCCGAGGCGCAGAGAAGGTTGGGGGAGGGAGCCACCTGAGATAAGTATACGCAGGTGTCGAAAGGTGAGTGTTTCATTAATTTATAACATAATTTAATTTTGTTATCCATCACCATCATCATCATCATCATCATCCTCAAGCAGCCATGGGCTACGGAGGTCCAACCAGACCGTGCAATTTAGTTCTCCAAGCAAGTCTATCCTGAGCTACATCTAGTGCATCTGGCCACTGCACACCAATTCTAACAAGGTCCTGTTTAACATTGTCTGCCCACCGCATCCAAGGTACCCCCTTCTTTCTGAGGCCTTTAGGCACACTGTTCATAACCCTATTCGCCAATCTATAATTACTCATACGGGCAACATGGCCAAACCAACGGAGTCTCTCTCTGCACAATATGCTGCTTAAAGGAGGTTACAAACTCCTTTGCCTAACCTCATCATTAGTTACAAAGTTGAACCACCTAATGCCCAAGATACTGCGTAAGCATCTGGAATCAAAAGCATCTAGTTTCCTGTTATCTTGTTTACAAAGTGTCCAAGTTTCACTACCATAACTAACCCTAGAAAGAACCAAACTATTATACAGTCTAATTTTAGTCTTTAGGTGTATACGCCTATTTCTCCACACTCTCCATAGATTCTTAAAAGTCCCGGCAGCAATCCCTATTCGTCTGTTAATCTCATGCCGCACATCACCATTATCTGTTACATAGCTCCCAAGATAATTAAACTGTGACACCTGCTCAAGACTGCAACCATTCAGATTAACTGAATCACAGCCTGCCTGACCAATTTTCATCACTTTAGTTTTCTCTCTGTTTATAACCAAACCTACTCTACTACCAGTCTCATCAACAGATCGAATGAAAGAGTTCATCTCATCAACATCATTTGCCAGAAGGGCTAAATCATCAGCAAAATCTAAATCAGAAATTTTTTGGTCTGTAAATGGTAGCTAGGTAGTCACTGGAAGGAGAGCTATGCACCAATCCCCTGTGATGATGCATAGAACCGGCCAGGCCTAGCACCTAATGTCCGACCCCGCCTTCTCGTGGTGCAGACCATAAGTACCTTTCAAAAGAGATACTCTCTTGTGGAAGTGAACGGAAGGGGAGGGCTGCCAGATTAGTGTGGCCTACTGATCTGGACAATTATGGCTAGTTTTCTTTTTTTTCTACCCTGCTGAGGAGTGGTCAACCACACAGGGTCCTGGTGCTGACCATATAAACCCACTGGACTGGACAGATATATGGCTCTGAGCTTGATTATGGATCCTGATTTTGCTGCACTGGTGTACTTCTGTGGAGGGAAAATCTTCCGCTGTGTTTTCTGTTTGTTTGTGGGTTGACAGCCCCAAGGGAATAGATTCACAGGATATGTTTATCAGCTGGTGGATAATCCTGAGAAGAGGTAATCGCAGGCAATTGAACTCTTTGCTTCTATTGGCATCGTCAAATTCTACATTGGAGGAAGTCTTCCAGTGTAGATGGCTTCAGTCTTTAGTGGTGGGGGAACGGGTCTTTGCCCCATGTCTGCGATTAGGGGGCTGTTTGATATTGTCGGCATTCCCTCTCTCAATAAAAATTTTTCTTTAAACATCCTACTAACCATTTTCTCTCCATAGGTAGTTGGAATGTGAGGACTCTGCACAGAGCTTTTTCTCTTGATGTCCTCACACAAGAATTCCACCATTATAATTTAGATATTCTCGGCTTGTAAGAGACCAGATGGACAGATAAAGGTCAGATTCTTAAAAATAATCTTAAATTTCTCTTTTCAGGGAGGGACGACAATAAGCATCACCAAGGCGTGGGACTGCTTCTCAGCAGACACGCTAGTGATGCTCTTCTAGGATATGAGTGCATTAATGAAAGGTTTCTTACAGCAAAATTTCAGACAAGCGTTAAAGACCTGAATGTTATCTGCTGTTATGCCCCCACTGAGGATGCCGATGAGAATGAGAAGGATAGGTTTTACCGACAACTTCAGGATATTTTGAATTCTGTCAAGAAAGGAGATATTACCCTTGTTCTTGGTGACTTCAATGCCAAAGTTGGTACTGACTTTGACCTTTGGGGAGGGGTGATTGGCCATTTTGGTATTGGTAGCTGCAATGGCAATGGGCAACGTCTCCTACAGGTAAGTAAACTAAATGGTTTCAGAATAACTAACACATATTTAGCGCGCTTGGCTACTGATCTAAGGGACCTGGGTTCGAGCCCCGGGTAAGGCATGGATGTTCGTGTTGTTTTTCTGCTGAGGTCCTGCCAGCCTCACAGACCTTCTACTATGGCATATAAACTGATGGGCTCCTGTCAGACCTCTGTGGCAAGCAGCTGCTTGAGGGGGTATTTATTTTTATTATTACAAACACCGCGACATACATAAGTACACATGGGTTTCACCTGATGGGCTGCATAGGAATATGATTGATTATATATTAATTAACAGCAAATGGGCTAGTTCTGTTAGAAATACCAGGGCATATAGGGGAGCCGAAATTGGATCTGACCATTACCTAGTTAAAAGTGTCTTGTAACTTAAACTTAAAAAGTGTTGTGCTAGGGTTAAAAAAATTGCTTTTAATACTGAAGCTCTGAAAGACCCAGTTATAGCCAAAGCTTACCATGATAGGTTACTTAGTCATTATGACAGTCATAGTATCTTACTACTGAAGTTGAGGAAGAATGGGATCATTTTAAACAGGCTTTTTTGGACACTAACAGTACTCTTTTAGGAAAAAAGGAGCAGAAGAGACAGAATTATCTGAGTGATAAGGCACTTGAGCTTATTTCGGAAAGAAAGAACAGCAGGAATGTCCTTAATCAATACCCTACTAGTCCTAATAGAAAGCATTACAGAGAACTTAATAAACGTGTAAAAGATCAGTTAGCTGCTGATAAGAATCTTTGGCTTGATGGTTTGGCTGACAAAGCCGTGGAAGCAGTTAGACAGCACAACAGCAGAGAGCTGTACCAGATAGTTAATGTTTTGTGTGGTAGAAAACGGACAGGTATACAGGGATTGAAGGATAAACAAGGTAAGGTTATAGAAGGTGAGGTTTCTGTCATGGCTAGGTGGGCTGAGCATTTCAGTGATGTTCTAAACAATGCAGTTAGTTCTATTCCCATTGTTTGCAATGATGATAGATGCATTGGTGGCTTTAATGTTGGCCCTATAACACAATCTGAAGTTATTTTGGCTGTTTCTAAACTTAAACTTCATAAATCCCCAGGGGTAGATGAAATTACTACAGAAATGCTTAGAGCTCGAAATGTTTCGGTTACCACTTGGATGACTGAAATTCTGAATATCTTTTATGATAAAGGCATGGTTCCTAATGATTTTACCAGAGCTATTGTTATCACTATTTTCAAAAAAGGTGATCGCAGTTCTTGTGATAACTATAGGGGTATTAGCCTACTCTCTGTTCAGGTAAAGTTCTTTCCATGATTGTTCTTAATAGAATTAAGAATCTGGTTGACAGTCAGTTGCGTGATGAGCAATGTGGATTCAGAAGTGGTAGGGGATGTGTGGATCAGATATTTTCACTTAGGCAGATTCTTGTGAAATGTTTAGAGTTTCAGAAACCTTTGGTTGCTAGCTTTGTTGATTTCAAAAAGGCTTTCGACTCTGTTGATCGTCATAATTTGTGGTTGATTGTGAAATCATATGGTATACCAGACAAGTTAGTTAAAATAATGAAGGCTCTCTGTAATAACACTGAGTCATGTTTGAGAGTTGGTATGGCTTGTAGCAATTGGTTTAGCATTACTTCTGGTGTTCGACAAGGGTGCATTTTGTCTCCTTTTCTCTTTAGTTTGGTTATTGATTATGTTATGCGAAATTCACTTCAAGGGAAAGATTTTGGCCTTAAATGTGCTGGAGATAAAAAAAAATCCATAATAATGGCCGTTGCATTTAAAAACCGTTAGTGCAGAAAGCAAAAATGTAAGTCGTAAATATTTATTGTAATTTGAAACATGCACCGAAATAGACTCAACTGTTGACTAATTAATAATTTTGTCTTCCAATAGAATATACCAAATGCATAAGGCCTTAAAGAAAGTTTTGGCGAAACAAGAAAACAATGAAGTTTTCAGCACAATTTAAAATTGAATTACATATTTAAAAAAATGCAAAATTACAGGCATATAGGTGCGCGAATGTCGCTTCGATATAGCCAAGGCGTCTGGTATCAGAATTTGGATTAGTTGAATCACATTTTAATACACATGAGTGGAAGCTAAGGAAGCAATGGGAAAGCATGAGACTGCCAACTAATGCTGCGACAGTTCTCGTTGACCATTGGCTCATTGAGAAATGATTGATAGATTGTTAACCAATGATCTATGAGAGTTTACGTTTCTTTAATCAGCTGCCAATCACATTTAGCCAATATACTGTAACACGAAATTAAAATTGTGGTTTTGATATAATGTCTCACTAGTCCGAGAACTATGTTGTTGTGGAAAATATTAATGTTAGGAAACTCCCTAGAAACAAGTACTATATATTTAAGGAACATTGTCAGCCCCGGATTTACACCTGAGATAAATATTTGCTAATAAATTTGCATTATTTAAGGTAATTTGCATTTTTTTTTCTCATGTAATAAGTTAATATCAAACATTTCGTATGATTGTAATATTCAATAAAGTTTAGAAATCAAATCATTTATTTTCAAATTAAAATTTTCTTCTTCTTTGTTTTCCTGTGGCAATCAGCAAATTGTCTTCAATTATCAAATATTGCGATATTTTCATGTTGTGTGAATGGAATTACATTCAAAGCCTCCCTAACTATAAAAATGCCTTTTGTTCCGTGTCACAGGAAAGAAATTTCCAATCTTAAAAAAAAATCCCTAAATCTCGTTCTTGAGCAATATTTGTGTAGCATTTAAAGCGTTCGGAAAACTGAAACTTTTAACAGCATTGTTGCTAGTCATAGACCTCTAAAGTTATATCAATGCTTTTATTAAAATCAATGTAATATTAAAAGTTTCTAAATGTTCATGTCAGTTTCAGTCAATTCTGAGTGAAACGAAAAAAAAAAAAGTAAAACGAACATAATAGCAAAGTTTACTTTCAAATATTTCAAGATCAATAACTCTTTAAATATTAAACGATTTCTACTTAAAACTGATATTTGGATAAATTTCAAACCTATAATTTATCTCTATGATAGTTCTTTATGAAAAGATTATTACATGTGATTTCTGTCTCAAATATTTCATAAGATACTATTATCTTCAAAATTCCTTAAAAATTTACTTTTGATTAGAAAGAGATAGATCTGCTTTTAAACGATGTTCAGTTGAAGCTAGTTTATTATTCCTTCTGAGAATTGAAAAAGGACATAATTTTGTTGATACGTAAATAAATAAAATTGGACACTTGATTACTACGTTGGCGCTGCTATGTAAGTGCCTGTTTTTATCCAGCCCTGTATTGCTGATACTTTTTTCACATATTTGATTAACTTTTTAAACGTGCTCTTTATCACATTTTCGACTTGTGAGTTTTGCAAGTGGTACGATCGTCATAAAGACGACTGCAATTTATTTATTTTTAATATTATTGATTTATTTCATGCCGGGGGTTGCATTAAAGTCAATATACAGGTAATTTTAGATGTTAATTTAAAAGTTTAAAGACTCCTATTAAAAAATAAAAAAACCCTCAAGCAGCTGCTTGCCACAGAGGTCTGACAGGAGCCTGTCAGTTTATATGCCATAGTAGAAGATCTGAGAGGATGGCAGGACCTCAGCAGAAAAACAACACATACAACCATGTCTTACCCGGGGCTCGAACCCAGGTCCCTTAGATCAGTAGCCAAGCGCGCTAACCACTCGGCCATGGGACGGCTAGATTTACACTGTTCAAAATAAAAAAAACTATTTTTATGCACCTACATGAAATCTAGGTGCATAAAATACCTGTGTATTTTATGCACCTAGATTTCATGTAAGTCACCATAATTGTACAATCATTATAAAAAAATGGATCTTATAAACCAAAAATGTGGTTACCCATGAGGGAACAGAATAAAACGTTCTGTTAATATACATACTGTATATTTGCTATATTTAATGTATTTCTAAAGTATTGATATTTAGAATATCTTTTTGATTTAAACGATATTTTCAATTTTTCTTAGGTGTGCCATGGGAATTGATGAAGTTCACAAGTGTGCCATCAAACGAAAAATTTAGAAATGTTCTGGATCTAAACACCTGCTTACATGTTTAAGCCATGTGCTGAATTAATATGAAACTGTAGGATATTGTCCCCGCAAACGTTTTAGAGGAAAAAATAATAAAGATGTGTAAGATATAAAATAATGCATTCTGATATAATGAAGGACAGTAATCTTTAGGTGGGAATCAAAAGGGTAGAAAGGCATTGGTTTATTTCTTTCTGGGTCATTTTTACATGTAAATTTTTTTTCCATTTTATAACTTCAGCAATATCTTAAATAAACTTCCTCTCAAGCAGCTGCTTACCACGGAGTTCTAGACAGAGCCTATCAGTTTATACGCCATAGTAGACGCCTTTGATTAGTAGACAAGCCCGCTAACCACTCGGCCATGGGACGGTATACATTAAAAACAGTGAAATATTTCTGAACAGTGCCCAAATAAGTCTTTTGTAAAAAAATTATTCTTTAATTTGAAAACCATGGTCAAAACATTTAGATGAAATGCGATTTATTATTTAAACAAAAATCCTCAAGTAATCGCTTTCAGAATGACCAAATGACTGCATTTTTAAGTGAACAAATAACGCTTTCTTGCCTTTGAACAAAATCATCTGAAGAATCTTATTATTTCTAACGCTCCGGGGAGAGGGGGTTAAATGCAATTTTGTTTAACTTTTTTTTTACTGTTTTGCAGGTCGAACTCGTTTCTTTTACTTTTTATCTTCTCCAATTTGTGCTGGGTGAACTTTTAGAGAAAAAGCGCTAGATTTTATTCACAAAAGACTGGAAATTTTTCTTTTCTATGCCTTGAAGTAAAATGAATTAGATCTTAAAACGAATTGTAAGGAACTCAATTTACTTCGTTTATTATGTTACCGAAACGATGAAGAATAGATAAAAGATTCAGAAGGAAAGAAAAAATAGGAGCAAAACGAAAAAGAAGACAAGGTAGCGAAACGTTGCACTAACTCCATTGAGATGAAAAGCGAAAGAAACAATTTAAAAAACGCCGGCATTTCTAGCTTTTTTAACATTATTTGTTTGCTTTTAAAGTAAGTAATTAAGAAAATTAAAAAAAAGGTTGTTTTAAAATCGTAATCTAATAATCTTCGATAAAAGCGAGAAAAAGTATAAAAAACTTTTTACTCTAGAAACTCTGAAGATATTTTTGAACATTGTGATTATTATCTTATTTTCAATGAAATTTGTTTCTCTCCTGTTTCTCTTTTTTTTAATTTATAACGAAAGGGCAAGGAATGGAAATTTTATTTTTCAGCAGCCAGTATTTTGAAAGAAGAAATTCATATGTTTGCTACAGCTAATCATTGAAATCAGGCTAATGTCAAAATTATTTTTGCTATTGTCGAATTTAGCCAGCTGTCGTGGATATTGTTGAACAATCAGCGTTAAAAATTTCGGTCTTTATCCAGCTACTATTCAGAATATCCAGTAGTGCATGGCTCAAATCTGTCGTAGCAGATTACGGCTAATGTTAAGACTGTCCAGTGGTGCATAGCTAAAGTCAGTAATAACAGAATCATTATATGGCTTTTAAGATTATCTCAATTTCCCTCGAAACGTCTCGGGCGCATCTTCCATTGATCTTTCATAGTATCCCAGTCTACGTCATCGCCTCCTGATCTCCGATATTCACAGAGGGATTAATCCCCTCCCACAGCAGGTAGAGGCCAGATATTTTCAGCCAACACGGGGACCCAAAAGGGCAAAATTTGTGAAAAATAGGTCAAGTATCTGGAGAATTAAAGGGCGCTGGAATCTGTCGATTAACGTTTTCTCATTAGTTTGAAGCTGGTGCTCGCGCTGACGATACGGTCTCTCGGTGTCCATGCAGTCAGTCGCACGTTCGGAATACACCTATTATATATGATGCATAGATAACAGATTGACCATACTTTTAGATTGAGTCGACCATATTCTTAGACGCGGTTGACCATAACATTCGATGCAAAATAAATATTAATAGAAATATAGAGATTGTCTACTCTTTAAAAGTTTAGAGATGTTCTACAGAGAGGTTAACACTCCTTAAAAAACCTTTTCAGAGAAATTTCATAATTTATTTAGTTTTACAGATTTAACAATGTGCATGCGCTGCTCAAATCACAGCATTGGAAGTAAGGTATTTTTATAATTACTGCCAGGAATGGTCAAGTTGTTAGAATTTCTATAAACACAACTAACTTCTTGAGGAATCGTTTCCACCCATGTGCAAAGCCAACTCAAACTTATGCACTGCATCCGTGATTCTTGTGTCTGTGAAACTGGATCCTTAATTGAGGTTCCCTTTTACACTGAGGTTCCACTTCCATTCTAATTTTTAAAAAAATCTAATAACGCATCACTATACACTCTGAGAGTAGAACTTGGAATTGAGACAGGGTTGGACTTACGCATAAGCTAACTAAGCTACAGTTTAGGGCCTCACGATTATGAGTAGCCCCAAAAATTTAAGTACACTGTCACAAACATTTTTTTTATATTCAAATTAATCTTTTGTGCAAGAACTATTCATCTCAGTTTTTGCATATAGTTATTATTGTATACCAATGCTAGTATAACGTTTTCACCACATCAATTTCAGATTTAGTTTTTAATGTTCCCTTCAATCAGAATAATAGATAAATAATTTATTTCTTTTGACTTCCGAAATTTTGGGACCTCAAACTTACTGTAGCTTAGGGCCTCCTAAACTTGTCATAGCGTAGGGTTTCAGAAGGCCAAAATCCTGCCCTGGGTTGAGAGTAGAATTTTCAGCTTTCAGCAATGCACTGGGAATTACCTTTGTGAAAGAGACGGCATGCACTAACAGCTCGTTCTTTGTTTTGAGTTTCATCTTCATTTTTACTAGAAATAAACTCTTCTAATGACATATATAGCGCCAACACAATGTAATCCGATTTGATTTATTTGTTTCTTCGAATTGGTTACTGGGATTCGGTTTGGCTCAGTAGATAGCGCGCCAGGCTCGTAATCTGATGCCTTCAAGTTCGAGTCCCAACTAGGCTAACGTTGAGAATTTTCTCCGTTGATTTCCGTTCTGCCCTTTATGAGAGAGAAGGAAATAACTGGCTTCGAAAAGCAGCGTCCGTCGAAAAACCCCCACCAGGTCCTCGGTCAGTAGGGGACACCGATGTGCTTGGAAAGTCCACCGTCCGACGGATGTGATGTAAGGCCGTGGCCCCGTATGCGGGAGAACCTTGCTGAATAGCCTTGACGAGAGGCTTCCATTTATCTCCTGACATCTGTCCAGTGAATTTTCTCCTTCCCATCTTTAGCTAAGTCTTCGGGGTCCTTGTGACCTGGCAATTTAGTCCATTGTGTGTGCAAAAAAGTGCATATCAGAGATGAAACAACCCAAAACAAAAAAGTAAGCACACGCTAAAATATCGATATTTCATTGATGGAGACCAATATTTAAATTAGACTGTTCACTAATTGCGAAATATTATCTGTAAGTTCCGAAAGTTTTTTCCTTCAGAATGCAATCTAAGTTATACTTAACTGTGCATGGTACTTTATAATGTATGTACGGATAAACCTTGGAGGCTGATGTCCTCGGAGAGAATTAAGGTCCTTATTCTCCAAATTGCCTCTCGTTTGTGAAGACAAGAGCAAAGGGATCTTCTTACTACAAAGATCCACAATTAGAATCCGAAACTGAACAGTCTCTTAGCATTACTTAGGGGGTCTACTAGGCGTTTTCATTGTTTCTAGGTCCTTGTGGATGTTGTTAGTTACAGCAAATTGGCAGTTAGATCATTAAGCTTTAAAGTGCCTAATTAAACTTACTTTTATCACGACTCAGACAGAACAGCGACGTTTCCATTTGCAACAGGGGACTAATGAGATGCACACAGTTGAGAGCAGATTACCGCTGTTAGTTAGTCGCATTAATCATGAAGTGCTGTAAAATGTCCCAGTTAATTGTAATAATAGGAGATAAATCTATTGAAAGCTTCCTTGAACTATTTTTATTTACTTATATTAATGCTTTGTCAGTATTCATTAAGTTTGCAAAGTTTATTAATGGTCATTGTTCTATACGTTTTCAAGATAGAAAGAAATAATCGTATTACCTGTTTGAGACTTCTAAGATAAAGTTGTTTGAGAAAGGCGGTTAATAGTTATATCAATTGATCATTCGCAAATATTTTGCATTTGTTTTATAAAAATGCTGATAAGCGATTTTTTTATGCATTTTAGAATGCCAACCTGATACAAAGGGAAGAAGCCGAATAATTTCATATTAAGCAGAATGGCCAGAACACGAAACTCAATGCAAGTCTCAGAAGGTGATCTATTACTAAGACGTTAAAAGTACATGAAGCCTACCTTTAAAGCATTTCAGTGGATTTTCAATGAACATATGATAGAACACTATGACACTATGTCACACATCACGATTTAATATCACAAATGGATTGCGTTGTTTTATCTATAAGAAATATTTTTTCACATAATGGGCTAAATGGACAGTCACCCTGGGTCCAATACAATATTACTATAATAAAATGTTTTTTTTTTGAGTTTTTCAAGAAACCCATTAATTTACATTTCCTATGTTAAAGAGTGCTACAGGCCGAAAAAAAAAATCTCTTTGTAGACGGTGGCCTTTCTAAGCCCATCGGTGCAAAAAGTGTCGCTAAGAGGTAAAGCAGCCCAACTAAATAAATTGGTTTCCATATATTAAGGAAAATCCCTGTTAAGTGAATGGGAAGCTAACGTCAAAATTCTATAACTTCTAAAATAAGTTTTTTTTGCTTTGAAAAATGTAATTGCAGATAAAGATCGCAATCAAATAAATCAATATCTTGATTTTCAACAATATTCGTTCAGTATTTAATGAGTTATGGAATTTTGAATATTTAACAACAGCAATGCCAGTCTTAAGAAACTTATACAAAACTGAAGAATAATGAAAGAATTCTTTACACAAAGTTTTAAAATACAAACCTATTTTATTAAACACTGTGATATACAATACTTATTACCAGTTTTAATTAACTTTTGCAGTCAGTGTTTGTGGCTGGCATTATCGCTAAATATTAAAACTTCCGTAACTCATTAAATACTGAACAAATATTGTTGAAAATCGAGATATTGATTTATTTGATTGAGATCTTTATCAGCAATCACATTTTTCGAAACAAAATAACTTATTTTAGAAGTTATATAGCTATGACGTTAGCTTCCCATTGACTTACTCCTTAATTTATTGAAACCAGTATAATATAAGAATAAAGAAACTGAAAATTAAAAATTAAAAAATATTAAATTATAACCAAAGAGAATGAGGCTAATGAAATGTTACAAACGACTCAATATCAAAAATACTCAACAAGTAATTATGAGTAAATTATGACTCTCGCTAAGCAAAATAGCTTGTCCCATATATGAATGTTGAAGTGTGCATGCTCTCTTTTGGAATCTATTATACCCCTTAATATCTTTTGGAGAATTTCTACTTTTGAGCAATATGAACAACAACGTTAGCAACTATATTCCGACCTATCCTCGCATATGCATACCCAGTATGAGGGCATGGAAGCAAGACAACTCTAGACCCACTACAGAATAAATGCCTAAGATCAGCTATAAACGCACCATGGTACGTAAGAAACAGCAACGTACACAAGGATCTGAAAATTCAACATATTGATCCAAAGAAATACCACAGATTTCTTCAAAATTATTGTAAACAATCCATATGAGTTGATTAAAAAATAGCCTACTATACTTATCATCCAATAGTTAAGCGACCCAAGTCTATTTTGGATTTCTATAAACACCATAGAATTCTCTGGACCTTTTTACTGTGCCAGAACTCTCATTTATGCTACTACTAATGAGATATAAGTTTATTTTTCTTCTGATAAAGACTATTTTTTTTTCATTAGTACCTCTTAGCTCAATCATGTCTGCATTGGTCATGAACCACTCCAGTTCCCATTCATAACACAAAAACTTTTGTGTGTAAGTCTTTAGTGGGTAAGTCCGATTAGTAGGTGAAGTAAGATGGATGAGGTTAAGGGTTAAGGGGGATGGATGAGGTTTGGAAACCTGTTTCTCAATACTATCAAATACAAAGGCTCGGTAAAAAGGGGTGTAAAACTAATTTAAAGAATGCATTCTGTATAAATTTCATATATAGAGTTTATGTTTCTTATTAATTAATATATGTTCAAAAATATTTTACATTTTGGAATTTTACTTTCGTCCCTCCCCCATGAACATAACGAATATCGGATTTCTTTTACTTTCGATGAATATTTTATTTGCATTTCTTCATCAGTAGTCTAATGTTACAGACCATTTACCAAAATGTTCGCAGCCATTTTAGCATCGCTCCTTAGAAACGTTAAGACTACCTGTACGGTTACCATAGTAACTGTTATTGGAGTCTGTCCTCCCATTGACCTCTGCTCTCTGAAACTATAGAAATATCAGATATTGCAATCAATAAAAATGTATATCAGATACATGACATTTGCATTATATGCTGATAACATTTTATATAATATATATTGAGTTTAAAAATTTTTAAATATTATTTAAAAATTTTAAAATTTTTAGATTCTTCTAGAGATAAAAAGGATATATAGAGATAAATAGAGATAAATAGAGTTTAGCTTTCTTTTAGAAATAAAAAGGTACAAATTCGGCATATTTAAAATGAATTCTATTTAATATTTGTATAAAATTGTCAGTAAGCACAATGGATAACTTTATTATTTTAAAGAACTCAGGTTTATTATTGTAAGGATTCATTGTTTTATTTACGAAACGAGTTATATGCATACTCTAACTATCCATAAACATCATGCTATCTCCAAGATTAATTAGTGCACCTCAAATAGATTGAAATATGTTAAAACATTTCATCATAGGAAAATATTTGAAAACCATAGATCTGCATTGTATTCCAGTAATTACCAAATGCATATTTAGGTATAAGAAATAAGAAGTAAAAGAATAAAACACGAATAAAAAGATCTGTATTAATTATATATCTCACCAAAATTTCCTTATAGGAAGTACATGAAGAAGAAACAACATTTACTTTGGATTTAATACATTGGGAGAGCAAATATGAAGCTGCTGATAAAAGTGAAGAAGGAAATTTCGAAGGAATGGAATTGCTGGGAGAATATCGTGCGCTGCTAGAATATATGAGTATTGAAGGAAGAGGAATGTGCATGGATCAACTTTCCAATATTTGGAAACTCTATCAACGAATTTCTATCTCAGAGAGGAAATTCAGTGTTCTAAGATACGCATTGACTATTTGCTTACTCTGCGGTGTAGTCTTCAGGTTGGAAAAATAAACACACTAAGTAACAAAGTAAAAGAGTGATGGAATTCGAGTGCAGCAGTCTCAAATCAGAGGTGGTCAAATCAGTCATTTTTCAGTATATGATAAGTCGCATTTTATTCTAAATAATGTTAAGCAAAGTATGATTACTTATTTTGTTGCTTTATTATTTAAATGCTATTTATTTTTAACAATAAAACGTAAAACCGAAATTTCTTTTGTAATGGCTTCATCTTCATCTGAACCCACCATATTCTCTATATTAGCTTAATTTCAACACAGACTCTTTTATTATATAGATTAGGAAAAACCATAGGTATAACGTATATGGAATAAATTTTCTCATATGCGAACAGCATTAATCAATTCAAAATGAAGGATTTTTTAACAGAAGCGTAGCATCTGTGCAGACTAGTCTCGCCAGAGAAAAATTATTACGATGAATTTAATTCATCATCATCATCATCATCATCATCATCATCATCATCATCATCATCATCATCATCATCATCATCATCATCATCATCATCATCATCATCATCAAGCAGCCATGGGCTACGGAGGTCCAACCAGACCACGCAGTTTAATTCTCCAAGCATATCTGTCCTGAGCTACATCTGCTGCATCCGGCCACTGACACCAATTCTAACAAGGTCCTGTTTGACATTGTCTGCCCACCGCATCCTAGGTCTCCCCCTCCTTCTGAGGCCTCTAGGCACACTGTTCATAACCCTATTCGCCAATCTATAATTATCCATACGGGCAACATGGCCAAACCAGCGGAGTCTCTCTCTGCACAATATGCTGCTTAAAGGAGGTTGCAGACTCCTTTGCCTAACCTCATCATTAGTTACAAAGTTAAAACACCTAATACCCAAGATACTGCGTAAGCATCTAGAATCAAAAGCATCTAGTTTCCTCATATCTTGTTTACACAGCGTCCAAGTTTAACTACAATAACCAACCCTAGAAAGAACCAAACTATTATACAGTCTAATTTTAGTTTTTAGGTGTATACGCCTATTTCTCCACAATCTCCATAGATTCTTAAAAGTCCCGTCAGGAATACCTATTCGTCTGTTAATCTCATGCCGCACATCACCAGTATCAGTTACATAGCTCCCAAGGTAATTAAACTGTGACACATGCTCAAGACTGCAACTATTCAGATTAACTGAATCACAACCTGCCTGACCAATTTTCATCACTTTAGTTTTCTCTCTGTTTATAACCAAACCTACTCTACTACCAGTCTCATCAACAGCTCGAATGAAAGAGTTCATCTCATCTACATCATTTGCCAAAAGGGCTAAATCATCAGCATAATCTAAATCAGAAATTTCCATATCTCCAGCCCATTTAAGACCAAAATCTTTCCCTTGAAGTGAATTTCGCATAACATAATCAATAACCAAACTAAAGAGAAAAGGAGACAAAATGCACCCTTGTCGAACACCAGAAGTAATGCTAAACTAATTGCTACAAGACTTACCAACTCTCACACATGACTCAGTGTTATTATAGAGAGCTTTCATTATGTTAACTAACTTGTCTGGTATACCATATGATTTCACAATCAACCACAAATTTTGACGATCAACAGAGTCGAAAGCCTTTTTGAAATCAACAAAGCTAGCAACCAAAGGTTTCTGAAACTCTAAACATTTCTCAAGAATCTGCCTAAGTGAAAATATTTGATCCACACATCCCCTACCACTTCTGAATCCACATTGCTCATCACGCAATTGCCTGTCAACCAGATTCTTAATTCTATTAAGCACAATCATGGAAAGAACTTTACCTGGAACAGAGAGTAGGCTGATACCCCTATAGTTATCACAAGAACTGCGATCATCTTTTTTGAAAATAAGGGTAATAATAGCTCTGGTAAAATCTTTAGGAACCATGCCTTTATCACAAAAGTTATTCAAAATTTCAGTCATCCAAGTGGTAACCGAAACATTCCCAGCTCTGAGCATTTCTGTAGTAATTTCATCTACCCCTGGGGATTTATGAAGTTTAAGTTTAGAGATAGCCAAAATAACTTCAGATTGTGTTATAGGGCCAACATTAAAGCTGCCAATGCATCTATCATCATTACAAACAATGGGAGTAGAACTAACCACATTGTTTAGAACATCACTGAAATGCTCAGCCCACCTAGCCATGACAGAATCCTCACCTTCTATAACCTTACCTTGTTTATCCTTCAATCCTTGTATGCCTGTCCGTTTTCTACCACATAAAATGTTAACTATCTGGTACAGCTCTCTGGTGTTGTGCTGCCTAACTGCTTCCTCAGCTTTGTCAGCCAAGCTATCAAGCCAAAGATTTTTATCCATAGCTAACTGATCCTTTACACGTTTATTAAGCGCTCTGTAATCTTTTCTATTAGGACTAGTAGGGTACTGATTAAGGACATTCCTGCAGTTCCTTCTTTCTGAAATAAGCTCAATTGCCTTATCACTTAAATAATTCTGCCTCCTCTGCTCCTTTTTTCCTAAAAGAGTACTGTTAGTTTCCAAAAAAGCCTGTTTAAAATGGCCCCATTCTTCCTCAACTTCAGTATTAAGCAAACCATGACTGTCATAATGACTAAGTAACCTATCATGGTAAGCTTTAGCTATAACTGGGTCTTTCAGAGCTTCAGTATTAAAGGTAAATTTTTTAACCCTACCACAACACTTTTTAAGTTTAAGTTGCAAGACATTTTTAACAAGGTAATGGTCAGATCCAATTTCAGCTCCCCTATATGCCCTGGTATTTCTAACAGAACTAGCCCATTTGCTGTTAATTAATATATAATCAATCATATTCCTATGCAGCCCATCAGGTGAAACCCATGTGTATTTATGTATGTCGCGGTGTTTGTAATATGTGTTAGTTATTCTGAAACCATTGAGTTTACTTACCTGTAGGAGACGTTGCCCATTGCCATTGCAGCTAACAATACCAAAAGGGCCTATCACCCCTCCCCAAAGATCAGAGTCAGTACCAACTTTGGCATTGAAGTCACCTAGAAAAAGGGTAATATCTCCTTTCTTGACAGAATTCAAAATATCCTGAAGTTGTCCGTAAAACCTATCCTGCTCATCCTCATCAGCATCCTCAGTGGGGGCATAACAGCAGATAACATTCAAGTCTTTAATGCTTGTCTGAAATTTTGCTGTAAGAAACCTTTCATTAATGCACTCATATCCTAGAAGAGGCTTGTAAATGGTAGCTAGGCGTAAACTGGAAGGAGAGCTGTGTACCAATCCCCAGTGATGATGCACAGAACCGGCCAGGTCTAGCACCTAATGTCCGACCCCGCCTTCTCGTGGTGCAGGCCGTTAGTACCTTTCAAAAGAGATATTCTCTTTTGGAAGGGAACGGAAGGGGAGGGCTGCCAGTTCAGTATGACCTACTGATCTGGTCATCTATGGCCACTTTTTTCTTTTTTTTCAACCCTGCTGAGGAGTGGTCAACTTCACAGGGTCCTGGTGCTGACCATTTATACCTACTAGACTGGACTTGTTTATGGATTTGAGCTTGATTATGGATCCTGGACTTGCTGCACTGGTGGGCCTCTGTTGAGGGAGAGTCTGCCGCTGTGTTTTCTGTTTGCTTCTGGGTTGCCAGCTCTAAGTGAACAGAGGTATGTGATACCTTATATCAGCTGGTGGATAATCCTAATCAGAGGCTATCGCAGGTACCTGAACCTTACTTAGCTAGTTGGGCATCGTCAAGCCTAAACTGGAGTAATGTGTCTCAGGCAGGCCATATGGTTCTTGAAAAAGTCCACTTGAAAAGGTGGTGCCTGAAGTTCCTACCAGCGTCGATGACTTCAGCCTTTAGCGGAGGAGGAACAGGTCTTTGCCCCATGCCTGCGATCAGTGGGCTGTTTGATATTGTTGGCCCTACCAATCTCAATAAACCTAATTTCTTTAAAAATCCTACTAATCATTTTCTCTCTGCAGGAACGTGGAACGTGAGGACATTACATAGAGATTATTCTCTTGATATCCTCATGCAGGAATTCCAGCGCTATAACCTAGATATTCTAGGCTTGCAAGAGACCAGATGGACAGGTAAAGGTGAGATACTTAAAAATAACTTTAAATTTCTCTTTACAGGGAGGGAGGATGGAAAGCATCACCAAGGCGTGGGTCTGCTGCTCAGCAGACATGCTAGTAATGCTCTTCTAGGATATGAGTGCATTAATGAAAGGTTTCTTACAGCAAAATTTCAGACAAGCATTAAAGACTTGAATGTTATCTGCTGTTATGCCCCCACTGAGGATTCTGATGAGGAGGGGAAGGATAGGTTTTACAGACCACTTCAGGATATTTTGAATTCTGTCAAGAAAGGAGATATTACCCTTGTTCTTGGTGACTTCAATGCCAAAGTTGGTACCGACTCTGACCTTTGGGGAGGAGTAATAGGCCCTTTTGGTATTGGTAGCTGCAATGGCAATGGGCAACGTCTTCTACAGGTAAGTAAACTCAATGGTTTCAGAATAACTAACACATAGTACAAACACCGCGACATACATAAATACACATGGGTTTCACCTGATGGGCTGCATAAGAATATGATTGATTATATATTAATTAACAGCAAATGGGCTAGTTCTGTTAGAAATACCAGGGCATATAGGGGAGCTGAAATTGGATCTGACCATTACCTTGTTAAAAGTGTCTTGCAACTTAAACTTAAAAAGTGTTGTGCTAGGTTTAAAAAATTTACCTTTAATACTGAAGCTCTGAAAGACCCAGTTATAGCTAAAGCTTACCATGATAGGTTACTTAGTCATTATGACAGTCATGGTTTGCTTAATACTGAAGTTAAGGAAGAATGTGGCCATTTTAAACAGGCTTTTTTGGAAACTAACAGTACTCTTTTAGGGAAAAAGGAGCAGAGGAGGCAGAATTATTTAAGGGAAAAGGCACTTGAGCTTATTTCAGAAAGAAGGAACTGCAGGAATGTCCTTAATCAGTACCCTACTAGTCCTAATAGAAAGCATTACAAAGAACTTAATAAACGTGTAAAGGATCAGTTAGCTACTGATAAGAATCTTTGGCTTGATGGCCTTGCTGACAAAGCTGAGGAAGCAGTTAGACAGCACAACAGCAGAGAGCTATACCAGATAGTTAATGTTTTGTGTGGTAGAAAACGAACAGGTATACAGGGATTGAAGGATAAACACGGCAAGGTTATAGAAGGTGAGGATTCTGTCATGGCTAGGTGGGCTGAGCATTTCAGTGATGTTCTAAACAATGTGGTTAGTTCTACTCCCATTGTTTGCAATGATGATAGATGCATTGTTGGCTTTAATGTTGGCCCTATAACACATTCTGAAGTTAGTTTTGCTATTTCTAAACTTAAACTTCATAAATCCCCAGGGGTGGATGAAATTACTACGGAAATGCTTAGAGCTGGGAATGTTTCAGTTACCATTTGGATGACTGAAATTTTGAATAACTTTTATGATAAAGGCATGGTTCCTAAAGATTTTACCAGAGCTATTATTATCCCTATTTTCAAAAAAGGTGATCGCAGTTCTTGTGATAACTATAGGGGTATCAGCCTACTCTCCGTTCCAGGTAAAGTTCTTTCCATGATTGTGCTTAATAGAATTAAGAATCTGGTTGACAGGCAATTGCGTGATGAGCAATGTGGATTCAGAAGTGGTAGGTGATGTGTGGATCAGATATTTTCACTTAGGCACATTCTTGAGAAATGTTTAGAGTTTCAGAAACCTTTGGTTGCTAGCTTTGTTGATTTCAAAAAGGCTTTCGACTCTGTTGATCGTCATAATTTGTGGTTGATTGTGAAATCATATGGTATACCAGACAAGTTAGTTAACATAATGAAAGCTCTCTATAATAACACTGAGTCATGTGTGAGAGTTGGTAAGGCTTGTAGCAATTGGTTTAGCATTACTTCTGGTGTTCGACAAGGGTGCATTTTGTCTCCTTTTCTCTTTAGTTTGGTTGTTGATTATGTTATGCGAAATTCACTTCAAGGGAAAGCTTTTGGCCTTAAATGGGCTGGAGATACGAATATTTCTGATTTAGATTATGCTGATGATTTAGCCCTTTTGGCAAATGATGTTGATGAGATGAACTCTTTCATTCGAACTGATGATGAGACTGGTAGTAAAGTAGGTTTGGTTATAAACAGAGAGAAAACTAAAGTGATGAAAATTGGTCAGGCAGGTTGTGATTCAGTTAATCTGAATGGTTGCAGTCTTGAGCAGGTGTCACAGTTTAATTACCTTGGGTGCTGCGTAACTGATACTGGTGATGTGCGGCATGAGATTAACAGACGAATAGGTATTGCTGCCGGGACTTTTAAGAATCTATGGAGATTGTGGAGAAATAGGCGTATACACCTAAAGACTAAAATTAGACTGTATAATAGTTTGGTTCTTTCTAGGGTTAGTTATGGTAGTGAAACTTGGACGCTGTGTAAGCAAGATATGAGGAAACTAGATGCTTTTGATTCTAGATGCTTACGCAGTATCTTGGGTATTAGGTGTTTTAACTTTGTAACTAATGATGAGGTTAGGCAAAGGAGTCTGCAACCTCCTTTAAGCAGCATATTGTGCAGAGAGAGACTCCGCTGGTTTGGCCATGTTGCCCGTATGGATGATTATAGATTGGCGAATAGGGTTATGAACAGTGTGCCTAGAGGCCTCAGAAGAAGGGGGAGACCTAGGATGCGGTGGGCAGACAATGTCAAACAGGACCTTGTTAGAATTGGTGTACAGTGACCGGATGCAGCAGATGTAGCTCAGGACAGATATGCTTGGAGAATTAAACTTCGCGGTCTGGTTGGACCTCCTTAGCCCATGGCTGCTTGAGGATGATGATGATGATGATGATGATCCTAGAAGAGCATCACTAGCATGTCTGCTGAGCAGCAGACCCACGCCTTGGTGATGCTTTCCATCCTCCCTCCCTGTAAAGATAAATTTAAAGTTATTTTGAAGTATCTCACCTTTACCTGTCCATCTGGTCTCTTGCAAGCCTAGAATATCTAGGTTATAGCGCTGGAATTCCTGCATGAGGACATCAAGAGAATAATCTCTATGTAATGTCCTCACGTTCCACGTTCCTGCAGAGAGAAAATGATTAGTAGGATTTTTAAAGAAATTAGGTTTATTGAGATTGGTAGGGCCAACAATATCAAACAGCCCCCTGATCGCAGGCATGGGGCAAAGACCTGTTCCTCCTCTGCTAAATGCTGAAGTCACCAATGCTGGTAGGAACATCAGGCACCACCTTTTCAAGTGGACCTTTTCAAGAGTCACATGGCCTGCCTGAGACTCATTACTATAGTTTAGGCTTGACGATGCCCAACTAGCTAAGTAAGGTTCAGGTACCTGCGATAGCCTCTGATTAGGATTATCCACCAGCTGATATAAGGTATCACATGCCTCTGTTCACTTAGAGCTGGCAACCCAGAAGCAAACAGAAAACACAGCGGCAGACTCTCCCTCAACAGAGGCCCACCAGTGCAACAAGTCCAGGATCCATAATCAAGCTCAAATCCATAAACAAGTCCAGTCTAGTAGGTATAAATGGTCAGCACCAGGACCCTGTGAAGTTGACCACTCCTCAGCAGGGTTGGAAAAAAAGAAAAAAGTGGCCATAGATGACCAGATCAGTATGCCATACTGAACTGGCAGCCCTCCCCTTCCGTTCCCTTCCAAAAGAGAATATCTCTTTTGAAAGGTACTAACGGCCTGCACCACGAGAAGGCGGGGTCGGACATTAGGTGCTAGACCTGGCCGGTTCTGTGCATCATCACTAGGGATTGGTGCACAGCTCTCCTTCCAGTTTACGCCTAGCTACCATTTACAGGTCCGAATTTAATTAGTAACTTTTATTTTCAAAAGAAATACTCCTGATGCTAAAAATACATTCGTCAGCTCTAACAAAAGCCTAATATAATCTTAGCAAAAACAAAAATCTTATCTCTAATGTTCTTTTTACACATTTATGCTAAATAGCATTTTATTGAACTGGAGAATATGTGATACTAAATCCCTTCAGTCACAGAAGAACTCTCAAAGCGTCAAATGCACAGCCTCATAGTGTCCCCAATTTCCATTCACGCTACGTCATTGTCCGTTATTCGTAGCTAAATATTTTAGCAAACCTTCTAAAGGAAGTTTCTAGGAGCTGAAACTATAACCGAGATGCAGGCACGTATCCAGAATTTAGTTTTTTTTGGGGGGGAATCGTAAAGGGAGGCGCCGATTGCTCATCTCAAATATATATAGCTATTTAGGCGAGCTCACATGGAAGTGAAAGCATTCTTCTACATTAAAAATATTTTCGATATTTCTTCAGTTAAAAGTTATGAAATCATTCAGCGTCGATACCAAATTTAGAGGAAAAATTATTTTTAGCCGGGATGGAATAGGAAATTACGATATCTTCATAACATATCATGTCAAAACTGGATCTAGAAAATATATTTAATCGTTGTAAAAGGGGGGGGGGGGGCAATAATTTCAATCGAGCCTGGAAAACGTAAAAATGGGGAGCAATAGACTGGATTTCCATTTTAGTATAACATTTCCACCTCCGTTTTAAAAATCTTTTAAAAATGTATTGGGAAACATACGAAAAACTCATCAATTTAATATTGTTTTGCCTTTGTTACCCTTACCACCTTGTGGTACCTTACCAACTTACCACCTCATCAATTTAATACCAGTTTTGCCAAAGGGGCAAAGGTGGCCGCAACGCATTTGGGTGCAATAAACTGATTTTCAGATATTTGGTAGCACTTTTTTTTACTCACCTAAATCTGTTACGTATATGTTTACCCCGATTCAGCTTAATACTTAGTCTCATTTAATGGACAATGAAGGCTGGAAGCTCGACGAACCTCACGAAAAGTTCCTAACCTTTCGCTTCTGTAGGGTTGGCGAAATGTGGAATGATTCTGATGACCTTGAATAAAATGTCTTTCTATAAGTTGCTAAATGGGACAGCTGTAACCCAGGGAAAATGACTAATGGAATAACTTTGTGCCAACCCTCCATTTCGCGGCTTGAGGAAAATTGAAACATAAGTTTTTTAATGAAATAGGGATGATGCATATATTGAATTATATTTTTACAAAATGTATTAAACTGATGCTATCTGTATTGTGAAATAGTCGCCTTGAAAATTTTAAGGCGTTCTATGTAATGCATCTTCCAGAAACTGTTTCTCCAAAGAAGGAGAGTACCAGTGTTTTTCCAAAAATTGGAAGCGGATGAATTTCATTTTTTTTTCTTTAAAGAAATGAAAAAAACGTTGAAAGTTATTAATTTTACAATTCTCATACAATTCAGTGGAATGTATGAGAACCTCGGAATGAAACTGGCTTCGTATTATTTCATAAATAAAGATACGCAGTAGAAGCTCGCTTATTCAACTTTCATTTCATTGACTTTCTGGATTAACCCATGTACATCATAATTTTCTTTCCTTTCATACGAAGACTATGTATTAAAATTATATCACTGTAGTTTGTTCGCGAACTGCTGTTTACAGAAGGTTATTTTAAATATTAAATATAAATCAAAATTACTTGCCCTATTTCTACTTCTGCATTCTGCATTTCTAGTTAATATATAATTTAAAATTTCACCACTCTAATAAAAATCTTAAACTGAAATAAGACATTTTTACTTATTGTTTAGTTCAAATAAGATAAAATCATGTTCTTTACTTTTTGAAGAAAGACACGTGGGTTGGGTTGCGTAGTTTTACCTCTAAGAGTCATTTTTGTGCACGTGTTTTAAATGGCCATTTCATAAGGGTTCAGAGAAGATGGCATAAAAAGGCTCAGAGAAGATTGGGGAAAGTGAGTCACTGGATAGATCTTAGAAGACAGCTGAAATCCTCTCGTCAAGGCTATCCAGTGTGTCTTTAGACGCTCACAGTTTATGGCTCTCTTGTACACACAGCCACGACTTAAAGCCCCATTGTTTTCCAAGCTCTATGTTGTCTCCTTCTATACGAGGGTCGAATGATATTTGGTGTAGAATATTCTCTACGCAGGCTCGTATAGGACTCGAACATGGGAACTGTAATTTCGAGCCTGACAAGCTACTGACTGAGCTAACCCCTCAGAAAGACAAGTGGGCGAACCCAGTTTATAACTTATGTTATGCTATCGTGATAACCAACTTATAGGTCTAAATGAAGTATTAATACTCTGACAAAAACAAAAAATCGCCTTTTCCATCTTTCCGAACTGGCCTTTTATTTATCTAACATTCCCTTAACATCACAAATTCGAAGAGAAGATTCCACTGCAATAAATAAATAAATATAGTAGCTAATTAAGAATAATACGTAGCGCAGACAACTTAATTTTTCTTCGCATTTTTCAGGGTATTTCTTTTCCTAAGTGTCAGGATAAAGCTTTCTTTAGAGATTCTAATCTTACCAGAATTGACATTTTAAGAAAGCAATATACAGCGAACGATATAACCACCGGAAAGCTTACGCCGCAGGAAAGACGATATGTAATATTTAAGTAGACGTTTATTTAAAATCTAATATACCGTAAGTGCCATTTCTTGTGAAACGGAATATTCACCTCTCCACTAAGTGGAATATATGAGGCTTTTCCACCGCCGCATCAGTTCGCTGAAAGACATTTATGAGAAACAAGTCATCTTCGCACTTCTGAGTTTTCGCTTCTTGAATTATTTAGAACGCACTTATTGAGAAAAGCGTACAAGTAAGTGAACTGGAAGATCTCTTGTATCTGTGGACTCCTTCGGAAGGGTGAACAAAGTAATGATGATTGCCTTGAACTACTCTACGCACTGAAAAGACTACATCTACAATTCTTTAAAAACGCACACCATATTGTAGATTTAAATCTCGCACGATAAAATGTCTTACTCAATTTCTGTCAGATCCACATCACAATGGTGCGAGTGCTTCGATCCACTACCAGAAAGCTTGGTCGTAAAGGATAGTGGTTCTCAAATTATTTTTATTCACGCCGACCCCCACTCAAGGAAACGTAACATGAAACATAGTATAACTAAAAAACAAAAAACAGTAGAAAACGAAGGAAAGTATTTTTGTATAAGAACTGATAAAACACATTCCTGAAATAATTATAAATTACATTTGACTTGAATATTTTTTCTTGGTTAGAGTTCCAACTGTTCTTGCATTGAGAATTTTCTTCACTAATTCCTGTTCTGTCCTTGGGGGAAAAAAGGAGGCGCTGAAAAGAAAAGGCTTGGAAAGCCGGTCTTTCTTTGGATTATAAGTTAAGCTATGGCTCGGTGTGCACAAGACTCCATATCATGTGCACCGGGAGTCTTCCGTTTGTCTCCTAACAGCTGTCCAATGGATTCTCTTACCGTACAGAACTCTGAACTTTTAGGGTCCTTGTGAGTTGGCCATTTGGTTCATTCTGCACGAAAAAGGGGAGTTTAAAGATAAAATATTCCAGCCCAACTTGGTTAAAGCTAAGCAATAACATTATACTCTGTTATTGAAGTGTTTTCAAACTCTTAAGAATAAGGATACTTATTGCTTTCTTTCAATTCTAATGGATATGAATTTGTATAAATATGTTCCTGTGTTGAAAGGCAACTCTTTCAAATTTAATTGTCCCCATGGTACAAATATTGATGGAGAATTCTATAATAATTTTGCAATCTCAATTCTTTTTTAATATGTACCGTATTTTAGATTCCATCGCAATTTACCTCATTGACTAGCAGTCTTCTTTCCTTCAAAACTTATCGAGGAATAAAGTATATTTTCAATTGAAAATTATAGATTGCAAGGCTGAATTGAAATTAAACCGTACTGATATTAACAAACAGCATTACAGAGAGCCTAATAAAAATGATCAGTTGAATGCTGCGATTGCTTTTTGGCTTGAGCCTGGCTGATAGAGTAGAGAAAGCTGCGGAAGAACATAATAACATAGAGTTATATAACAAAATTAATTTGTGTGTGACCGTTTCAGAGTTGTGAACACTGTGGTTAGGTCTACTCTCATTGTTTGTAATAATGATAATCATCGTCATCATATTATATACTAGCTGAACGGCGCCCAGCGCTGTCCGAGTGTCCCTTTTATTCTGTATATTCTTATTTTCACTCAATTAAGGTAAGTTTTGAAATTACTACAGGAAGAAAATTTCCCCATCGTTTGCTTCATTATCTTGCTGACGTCAGAGCGTTGTCTCATAGCCCGTGGCCTAGTTTGTACCTAAATTATAGAGAGTTTTAATTCCGTTACAGCAGATTTTGCTCCCTCCATTTCCTACATGACTTCCTAGGTGTGCCACGATGATTGGTTTAAAAAATTAGGTTCCTACTTGGCCCGTGGCTTCGTTTCTATATAAATTGTCACAGCTCAGGTCTCGCCTTTAATGTGTGGGTTCTTCCTTTTAGTGCAATAAAGGTTAATTTTGTGAGTATGCCCCTCTCCCAACATTTTAGCACAGTTTCAATACGAAGAATTTCCCGGTGTTGTAAAGATCATTACTCACTCGACGCGCGCTCTCATAGATTTTCATTTCGACAGGATTTGGCATTCGGAAATTCCCGACGTACTTCATCGAAGGGTTCCCCCTGCCTGACCCTATGTTGGGTTAGAAAATCAGGTCCCTAGCTGCAATGGAACGCCTCAATAATGCCTTTGAAAATATGGGGAATCTGGCAACGGCAGTAGATTTAAATGCTATTTTAACTCTTTACTTTCACAGTTAGGGAACAGTAAATGGCAAAAATAGATTTGACAGCGATTATCATTTACCATAGGAGTAGTATGGTAAATATTTTTGCTTCTAGCGAGCCCCCCTTTTGGACTTTCTACTTGAAATTTGGCACTGCAACCCGGATCACAACCAGAAACATTCTTTGAAAAATGTGAAGCGTATACGTTGATTCCTGATGAGTTATCTCTGCCACAGACACCTTCTTTCATTACATAGATTAGCCGTAATTCCGCAACAGACTAGCGGGGCACGGGAGGACACGTGTGACGTCATCGGTAGCAGAAATTAGCAGTTTCCTCATGGTTCGCGGCCACATGGTGAGCGATCGGTCGCGAATTTGGTGGGGTGGTTCCACTTAATTCTGACTCTCTTGGAGTCAAAGATGGGGTTCCTAGCTTCCGTTGGTCGGGAGTATCTCTCCATAGCCGTTCGAGATTTATGAGGCGCTGCCGTCGCCTGCCTTATGAATGAATTATAGATCGATGCATGATTGTGAGGGGAAACTTGTTAATGATTGGTTTGGCGCGAATGTTTCCGTTTCACGCCAAATGTTTGGCGTGGATATTACTAGTACTTTAATATTGGCCCTATTGCAAGACTGATATTAATTTGGCTGTCTCTAAACTTAAATTACACAATTCACCATGGGTAAATAAAATTACTATTGAAATGCTTAGCGCTGGAAATTTTAAATATTTTTGTGATGAAAATGTTATTCCTAAAGATTTTACTAGAGGTATTTTTAGTTGTTATTATAGTTATTAATCATGGGTTTGCTTTTTAGTTAATGATCTCCACATTGATCACATTTGTGAAACCCTATCTGTATAAATATATGAATACGTTCATATCAGAAAATGCTAGAGGTGATATACTTTAAGCTAATAGCAATCAAACACCACATTTGTCTTCCTTGTCCTCTTCAATCATCACCCTTTCACGTTTCTCACTCTGCTCATATAATATTAACATTCTGGAAATAAAAAATAGCAAAGATAGAGAGAACAGTTTTCAAATCCTACTTTTTTAACTTACTCATTAACAAAAGCTTTTCAGCCAAAGTGGAAATTACCATTTAAGACTTTGCGCACAGTCCCTGATCCATTATAAATTGCCTTTCGCCCTGAGCAACGTAAAGCACTCGCTGAGGCAGAAATTTAAATCCGGGACAGTAATTAGTATCGGAAAGACATAGATCGGCAAATGCCTAGAATAATTCGAGAGTCGAGGTGGAAACGATATTAGAATCCATTTCACGCCCTGCCTGGCTTGCCAACGACAGCCCTAATTAATTGGTTTAACAAGTTTCCACGTGGAAGGCAATTACTGTGGAACACCTGAAATCCCCCATGGACAGGCCAACCGTCTCTCCCCACGAAGGAAAAGGAAACAAAACCCGTTGATAATGCAGCTTGTGAAAGCTCTTCCTTTTCTATTGATGGAGCTCTTACTGGTATTAATGGCTTGTTATTATCGGAATGCTACGCAGGTTCATTGTCAGCAATGAGTCGTGATTGCGAAAGAATCAAAAGCAACAAAATGAAAAATTGCCCAATGAACTATGGAGTTGTTTGCATAAAACAAGAGAGAAAGGTTATTGTTGAAAGGTAAACACTAGGGGCGATGGTAAATGATCTATCGCAAACACAATGCATTTGTGACGGTTTGGATTATTTTAAAAATGTCAATGCTAGATTTTCCAAGAGATGTTTCTTCTTTAAATAGGGATATTTGACCTAAGACGATAGTTACACAAGATTGCACAAAAGTCAGCTTGAACAAGGGTCAACAACTTTTTCGGTTAAAGAGAGAATTTGGATTTCCCAGCCGCCTTCCCAAGTCAGTTAATCACCCGAGCATTGACAACCGTGATTACTATTGCAAGTCATACTGATGCAGCACTGATCGCTCCCAATAGCCAAACTCAAGTGTCACTTCCTAGAGTTGAGTTATTCTGGGAGATTTAATAATATTCGTTTGTTTTTTGAATTCTGATATCAGTTTGAAGTTATGTCAGAATATATTAAATGAGAAGTGAAGCAAAAATCAATGCTTTTCTTGTAATGTGAGATTAAATAACTTTAAAATTTCTCTAATCGTTTTCAATCAATTAACTTCCAAAATAAAAAAAGGTTACCTGCCCCACTTTGTACTTGTAGATCTGACGTAATTGCACCAGCTTGCATTGAGGGGGTATAAGCCACTGAGGAGGGATAAGCCATTGAGGACAACTGTCATTGAGACAACTATGAGGGCAATTGTCCTTCTTTCAATATCATTCAGCATGTTTCCATATCTAGGTGGTCTAGCATGTTCCAGTATCAAAAGTGATCCCCATGTTCCAGAATATCCTAGCATTAAGTTAATCCAGAATGTTTCAATTTCAAAAATTGGAAATTGCCCTATTGCAAATATGCAATATTATGCTATAATATTGCACTTGCAATAAATATATAATCTGTATAAATATATGAATACGTACACATCAGAAAATGCTAGAGGTGATACACTTTAAGCTAATAGCAATCAAACATCACATTCAGCTTCCTTGTTTTCTTCAATCATCACCCTTTCACGTTTCTGACTCTGTTCATATAATATTAGCATTCTGGAAATAAAAAATTAGCAAAGATAGAGAGAACAGTTTTCAAATCCTACTTTTTTAACCTACTCATTAACAAAAGTTTTTCAGCCAAAGTGCTTTTCCAGCGAAAAATTGATTTTTTTGATCTAGCATATTCCAATATCAAAGCGATACAATATATTCCAATATCAGACTGATATACCAAGTTTCAGTATTGAGGTGTCAAGAACATTCTGGTTCCATGCTATTCAGCAAGTTCCAGCATCAAGATGATTCAGTGTGTTTCAGTGTCATGGTTATCCGACATGTTTCAGTATCAGGAATATTCAATATGCATTTTAAAGCAAACTTTCATGCACGCAGCATCGCGGTCCAGAGGGTAAATCCGTTGAGGAATTTCTAAGTCCATCGTTGTCCTCTATTTGATTAAAACCTGTGCTCAAGCAAGATTGAGAATATTTCAAAGTTGGAACAATAGACAATCGAACCTGGATTCTAGGATTAAAAGCCTGGGATGCTAACGACTATGAGTTAAATATGGTTTAAAAGAAATAATCCCTCAGGCAGCTGTTGACAAAGGGTTCTGACAGGAGCCTTTCAGTTTATACGCCATAGCAGAAGGTCTGCGAGACCTCATCAGAAAGACAACATAAACATCCATGCGTACCTGGAACTCGAACGCAGGTCCCTTTCATCAGTAGCTAACCACTCGGCCATGGGACGAATATATATGCTTGTGTTATGAAAAAAAAAACAAACTTTTAAATGAACTTAGCTCAATCTCGACTTTCCACGAATATATGAGTTCAGTTTTGAAAGACTCAATCGAAAATAGAATTTTTAAAGCAGTATATTAATCATAAAAATATTTTAAACCTTAATTGAAACGCGAACTGCTTATATGAAATCATTTAATTGTAATATTAACTGAAATATTATAAGTAATAATTAAGACTCAAATTATAACTATAGTGTTAAATCGTTTATGGCGTATATTTTTACAAGATTTGCAACGATCTGTTAAATCTGTTAATTTAGCAAATTTCAAAGATTCATTTCGTTTGAAAATGCTATTATTATACATATCATTATGATTGATTCCTCAATGAGATGGAGAATGGTTGGAAAAACTGCTTTCCATTTTTTTTTGAGTGGGGGGGGGGAGAGGGGCCATTCTTGTTATTTCACTACATACACAAAAATGAACTTGTCAAATGTTCGGGAACCGTTTTTCGAGTTAAAATATCATTGTTCGGAACGCAAAATAAAAATATCCTCCTCAAGCTTGCGGCTGATGTCTGATAGGAGTCTGTCAGTTTATACGGCACAGTAGAAGTCCTGGGAGGATGGCAGGACCTCAGCAGGAAAACACCACAAACGTCCATGCCTTACCCGAGGTTCGAACCCAGGTCCCTTAAATCAGTAGCCAAGCACTAGGGGCCAGATGGCTCAACTAATAAGTAATGTGAGGAATACGTTAACTAAATAAACGTTTTAAAAGACAAACATTTGATAATTTTTAAGTATTATGTTCAGTCAAATGTCTTAGTAACATTCCCATTTAAGAAAATGTTTTCGTAAACGTTTTGGTTAGTTGTAATTCTCAAGACTTCCTTCCCCCCACTTAGATCAGCCTTGGTTACTATAACTCACATAAGTTATATATGACTCACATAAGTTAACTCACATAAGTTATAGTAACTAATAGTTACTATATACTGTAGTAACTATTAGTAGATGTATTTTAAATTCTGTTATAAATTAAACTTTTCTGAAGATGTATCTATCTGCATATTTATGAGTCACATCCTTTTTTTACGCTGCACATTCTAAACAAAACTAGTTGAAAGTCAAACGGTCGCTAAAAACCAGTAAGAGTGAAAAAAATGGCGAATAAACAGATGTGAAAAGAACATGTTCACGTCGGCCATCATGCAAAAACGATACATTTTTCCGCTATTTCTCGGGCGCATTTGACGGAAAAATTTAATGTGTTCTGCGATGTGGGAGAGAGCAAGATGGTTTCATTACTTCGCCTTGTACCCTTCTTGTTTGTTTTTAAAAAAGACACAGCAGCGAAAAAAAAGAAAGAAGGAAAAAAGACAAGAAGGTGGAGGACGTTTTAGGCTGAGCTTAATCACACGATAGTCTCTTTAAGATAAAGAATCTTTCAAACTAAATTACATGCATGAATGACTCTCAACTCCAGACGTTTGAATCCGTTCGGCGAGGCGATTTTCTTGAGATATTGCGTCCTTCGGCTCTGGGTAGAGAAGAGAGAGATAAGAAAAAAAAATAAATAAATGATAGCTTTAGCTGAAAGTACTGGGAATGTTTCACTTGACAGTGACATATGGAAACTCCCATCAGGATCGGACTTCTGTGTTGAAGTAGACTGCCGGACCTTATATATGGATTCCCTTTCACTACACTATGCTGAGGATTGGGACGGGGATTGATCAAAGTTGTGTTGCTGAATAGATCGGGAAGAATTCTAAAACTGTTTACTTGGAATCTCCCTGCAGTCAGCGTTCTGCCTCCATAATTACAAGTGCCTGAAAGCTCTGTCGGCTTGGGGCAAAAAAACAAATGAAAAAGTTGGAACGGAATGACAGAAAGGCGAACGAATGAATGCATAAATGATTGAATGAATAAATAAATAAAAAGCGAATGAGGAGAAAAAATAAATAAGTAAAAGAGGTACGTAAGAACGCAATCCAATAAATAAATGAATAAATAACTAAGAATGCTTTATTTGGTTGTTTTACCCCTGAGCTAAAGTTTTCTGACAAAGAAAAAGTGGCTAAATTACCAGGGTACAATTAATCCTTATTTCAAATTGCAGATTTTTCTGAATTACAAGTGGAGTAGAACAAGGGAGAAAACAAAGAGGGAGCGCTGCAGGGCTTCAATCCCTCTCCCCCGCGAAACTCAAATCAAAAACGAAAATAATAATAATAATAATCATATTTCATGTAAGAGACATCCCATTTCAGGAAGAAATATTAAGGAAACACTTTTTAATGTATTTTTTGTTTAATTTGGGGTGACATTATTTTGAGAACCTCGGTTACCCCCAACCATCCCAACCCCAACGAATAATACCTGGTGCCGCTTGCAGTAGCAAGAAAGTATATTTAATTTTATATGCTATAGAAGGTTTTAAGTTTTACAACATCTGATTGTTCTGTTAACAAACAGATCTGTGCGATAACATACGTAGATGACGCCTAATCCATTCGGATTCATATCAAACTTTCTTAAAACTAAAAATGTTTCAATGGTGACTTGACAGCAATTCATGTAGATGTCCAACACCCCTTCCATTTTGCTCTTTGGAACCTTTCGAATTTTAACCCTCCACCACCAGGGTAAAATTAGTTACATGCAATGTTGTAAATTTGATTATTTGTACCAAATTTCACCCTTCAGAATTTCTGCTCCTGAGAAGCTAATAGAGCAATCTATCAACGGCAAATCTCTACAGAAGGAGTCTCATTTGAAATGGTGGATCATTTGAAAAATTAGGCAGATTTTAACCATGCTAAAATACGTCAATGTTTTAAGCTGCAATTTTCCATCAGTTATTCCACTTATAACCATATAAATATAGCTTTGAATGTATTTATTACTAAAAAAAGTTAAAATGGGAGATTAATGCATTTTTTAGAGCGAACGAAAACGAGATAGACATGAAAATAAATAAACTAGACACGCGATATCTCAAACGAAAAAAATGGTTTTGGGTCACTGTAATGGGACATTACCTTTACAAAGATCATTTGCTATCCAAGCTTTCACGTATTCTTATGATTGAACAATACTAAACAAAGCACCACCTTGTATGGTCTACAGGAGGCCTGGGCATACTACGGTCCGCAACCCCTTTTTGTGCGACCTGCGAGTTACTGACAGAAAATAAATTTGTGAAAGAGAAATAAAATGAAAAACAAAAACATATAGAGGACAAGTCCTACCTCTGAGAAGCGAATTCTCATTAAAAAGATGAATTTTAATAAAACCACATTGTTTATGTTTCACTTGTTTTATTTTACTTTTTTTTTTTCATTATACATACGTTATTAATTATATAATTCTCTAGCGGTCCGCAATTCCATACCGTTTTCTTTGCGGCCCTTTAGCTAAAAAGTTTGCCCAGGCTTGGCCTAGAGAGAAGATTTTCATCTGTCCTCATCTATTATTCAGTTGGCACCTTAACCAGTTTAGTGACCTTGGGGACCTAGTGACCTAATCATTTACCCCATTGTGTGGAAGAAGTGCAACTCAGGGGAAAAACATCACAAGTTCAAAGCTAGAATGCGTTAATATTTGCCCTTCTCCTCTCCAACTCTTAACTCTAGAGGCCATTATGATCTGGCCATTTGTGTACAGTCGCTCAAAAAAGTATCCGAACACTATGGTTGATTACAGAATTCAGAAAAAATATCTGGCAACGATTTTTTTAGAAATTAGTGATCTGGCAACCTTCGTGTCACGTGACACGAAGCTTGCCAGATCACTAATTTCTAAAAAAATCGTTGCCAGATATTTTTTCTGAATTCTGCAATCAACCATAGTGTTCGGATACTTTTTTGAGCGACTGTACACAAAAGTGTTTCTCAAAGGTAAAACAATCCAATATCCTACTTCAAGGGAACGCTGAAGTTCATCTAGTTATTATGATAATAACTTTAATAGTGTATTTTCCAATTCTAGTGCTCTCCAATAAAATATTTATCCTTCAAAAACGTTAAATTCTCCCAAGATAGCATACATAAAGAAAAAATACTGTCGAGAAAATGCCTGCCGATCGGATGAATCTTTTTCTTTTGCACCATACGGATGGACAGCTATTCGTATAGGGAAAGCAGCATTGAGATTTCTACAGATACTGCAGGCCGAAACCGGGTTGTTCTATCGAGATGATATGGATACTCTGATAAGGATACGACAACAAAAGAATATTATGGAATACTTGAGACATTTTTGCAAATCAAGCACCCTAATCAATGTCCAGGTCGTCCTCCAATGATGGTGTTATATTTCAAGAAGACAATTCACCATGTCACAGGGCTCGTATTGTACAGGAACGATTTGCAAAACATTCGGACGCCTTCACCTTCCTGAGATGGCCTGCCAAATTCCAAGATCTCAACCCCATCGACATCTGTGGGATGTTGTGGAAAGGCAGTCCTTTGTACAGATACACGATTTGTCACTTTTACTTAGCTGTGATGTATTTTAGCAGCAGCATTGGTTAATACATCTCTAGAAGTGTGTTATAACTTAACAACATCCGTACCACATCGTGTCGAGGCAGGTATGCTAGCACAAGAAGATCCACACAGTAGTAGATGGATGACATAATTCAGTGGCTGTTGGTTTATTTAATAGAAAAAAGGCTGACCCCCAAAATTGGACATTTATTACTTACCTTGACAAAATTCATTATTTAATTTTGCTTTTATCTCCGTGGACCAACTCCTACACATGGCCCTGATTATTTCAGTGTTATAAAATGCAATAAATTGAGGTTGTTGTGTTTCAAACTTGTCTCTGAATTTATTGACTTCCTATAAAATACCGAAATACAGATTCCAAAATCATATGAACATAAAGCATATTAACAAGTACTTAAGCAAAAAAAAAACAACAAAGAAAAAAAAACCAAGTTTACACTAAAAAGTAAACAGTTACAGATATATAAATCACTGAAATCTGGTTTAAAAAAAACTCTGTAAAGAGTAAAACGTTTAACAGGTAGATTAAAATATAAAAATTTGTCGAACTGTAAGAAGAATGGAAGATCTATAATAATTTCGAAAATATCAGACCTTCCAGAATAAAAATAAAACCATTCAATTAAAACATGATAAATACCATGCAATTAAAATATGATAAATGTCTTAAACGGTGTCTGAAATGTTGCAAAATGTACTAGTATAAATGGCAAGTGTCATTTCCATACCATGTTGTAATCAGGAATAACTGGATTGCCCCTCTGATATTTTTCTTCATACATCACAAAAAGAAACGGATTACCGAGACGTTATCAGAAAAACGAAATACGATGACTACGTTGGTTTTTGGCTTGTTTTACCTCTCATAGGCGCTTTTGTGTACACAATGGGTTAAATGGCTAGTTTACAAAGACTCCAAGGGCTCAGAGGGAGTTGGGGAAAGGGAGTCGCCATTGGACAGATGTTAGGAGACAGATGAAAGCTTTCCCCCAAGGCCATTCAACATGTAATTTACCGTGCACAATGTATAGTTCTTTTGTACACGGAACCACTGATTAATGTCCCATCTGACGGACGATCCCCTTTCTCAGCCAGGGCAGACCAGGAATTAGTGGAAGTAAATTTCGAAGCAAGCAGTTTTATGGCTCGGATCTGAAAACTACAGATTACGAGCCTGGCGCGCTACAACCTGAGCTCGCCCCCGCCCCCTGATCGAAACATTTTAAGAAACATCTTTCGTTCTAAACATGTTCTCAACTGGATGTGCCAAAATCGAAACAGAAAGAGTAAAAAAAAACTTTTAGTTTCGATTTGTAGTTGATTCAATGTCCTCGGCGGTAAACACAGGTTATCCTTGTCCGCAGCATAATTAGGGTGGCTTTACAGCAATAAAGCCATTAATTTATCGACAAAGGTAGAAAAAAAATAGGTCGGGAAAGAAAAAAAGTAAAGATCTAAGAACAATATCTATCCCATTTTTATTTATGACACAGTGGTTTTCCTGACAAGGGTATGCCCATCGAACAAGTCTCTAAAAACCGAACTGCCTTATCAGCAACAAAAGTGCAGAACAATGGGTAACAACTGAGGTATCGTTTGTCCGAGACATCGGCGCCTGATACAAACAGATGGATCTTTTGAAGCCTGGAGATAGTCTTCGAATCGATGCGTTGCCTCCATTCCTCGTCACCGATATTAGTCAAGCTAGCACTTGGACCGATTGTTGAGTGTCACTAAAGATTAAATAGCTTCGTGATTTATACAGCGAATAAATCACTTCCAGAATGCAAGACTGAGGAGAGGACAACTAGTACACGAGAAAAGAAATAGATGGAGCTAGTGTAGCAGAAAGATATCCGAATTTGCAAATCTTTAATTGTTTTTCGACTCCTTAATCTGTTCAGTTTTCTTTCGCTTGTTTGAATATTATTGAGCCAGAGCCTTTGTTTGGAGTCATTGTTTCCTAGATAGTTGAGGGACCTTGTTTAAATAATAACAAAGTAGAAGTCTTTTTTTATGCTTCAATATTTTTTAATGACAGACACTATAAAAATTACAGCATGTTAATTGCTGTTTTTTCTATATTCATGACCATAAAAACTTTGCATTTGCCTAGTAATAAAATTGAGAGTATTTTCCCACAAACGTATTTACCTATTTAAATTGTTTGTAAGAGAATTATTTCATTAAACATATATTGACTTTACTTTGCTTTCATTTCCGAAATTATTATTCCGATTAATTTTCTCAGGTGATCAGTCAGCAGCAGGCAGGATCTAGAAAAGAAGCGAAAAGTGGCGGATCAAGAATCACAACCGAGTCGAAAATGGGAAAAGGGTTGCCAAGAGACTGGATTTCAAAAGGCAGTATAACATTTTCCCTCCGTTTTACAGGCCTTAAAAAGACTTGCAATGTGCATGAAATATAAATAAGTCTAATAATTTTTTGCATCTATTACCCTTAACAGAATTCTGAAAGGGAAAGGGGGGTATGGCCACCTTCTCCCTCCCCCCATAATACGGCCCTGATCCCAATAGGAATTCAAGAACTTCTTTGTTGCTTTCGTTTATTAATTGTTTAATAAATGCATATTTAGAGGGAGGGGGGAGGTGGCCACGTCCCGACAGAATGCTATTAAGAGTAGTAGAGACAAAAAATGATTAAACTTAATGCGCTACCGGTTGTGCTCTTATAAATATTGTTTGTCTCAGTGACTATTTGTTTTGAATTGTATATTTCACCTATTTTAACTATTTGAGTTCAATCGGTTAAATATTTTTCATTTAAAAAGGAAAATTCATTTAAAATTAAATTCTCAAGCCAAAGACTTTTACGAAAGAAGAGATTTTTGTTCGCAGAAAATTTTCAGAGAACCAAATTTGTAGCATTTTCAGAGGATTATTTACTTTTTCTAAAATATTTACCTTTTTGCCTGCATCCCTCGTCACTTGTCTCAATGTTTGAATATTTTATTTCGTTTTTGGCGTCTATTTTTCTCATTTACTAGTCTGGTTTATATCGCATTTTTCAAGATTTACTGCATCCAACTGTTTGTTCATTGCAATTGGTCTTCATATGATTATTAAAATACTTTTCGCTAATTTTATTCAAATTAATAAAAATTGTTTTTAAAATTCAGAAGAAATCTTGTTAAAGATTCTTGTTAAAAACTGGAACTTGAAATAAACAAATTCGCGAGTGATTTCAACAGAGTAGCGATAAAAGATTTCTATGAGCGAATTAAAAATTAAAAAAAAACATTGGGAATACTTTCTCATCTTAGCTTAAAATCTAATTTAACATTTTGTTTAAAAATTTAAAATTTGAACGAAATAAATTCACGACTGATTTCAATAGAGTAGAGGAAAACGGCGAAAAAAGTGCACGAGGCCCAGAATTGATCTTTAACTAAGCATGTAATTCTCTCTCGTATTATAAACACATGGTATTTATTCGCTTAGAACAAGAGTCAGCAACCAGTTGCTCTTTCACTGACTGCATGTGGCTCTTTTTATTATTCCCAATGATAATCTCAAGGGTTAGGTTTATTATTTTCCAAATAGTAATGATAAATTTATTTAAAGACTTTTAAGAAGCATTCAGACTAAAACTATTCTTACAAAGAATCTCTTCGAGACAAAAGTACAGACGATGTTAGAACTGCATTACCCTATCTCCTGAACACACAGCATTTCGTTTTATTTGAAAACGAGATAATAGTTTCGTTTCGTCTGTCTGTCTGTCCGTCTGTAGACATCGAACTTTTTTATTTACAGAGATAAATTAAAAATTCTTTTTCTGTTGGATAGGTATTGATGAAATATTACGATGTGCACTTTCCGAACCTTTTTAAAGCTATAATTATGCCCTCTAGAGGTGGAAAATTTTCAAAATTCCAAAATTTGAAGCTAATATTGCAAACGATGTATTTATGCTAGAAATTTGAAATTTTTGTGGTGGAATGTGAAGGTCACGAAGCCATTTGCCATCAATGAGTTTTCATTAATGAGTCCATTGCCATCAATGAGTTCACCCCTTAGACCCAGAGGGGGTGGGAAAACACACCTTTTCAGTTTTAGCAGAATGTTGTTTGTTTTTATTGGGTTAGATAGGAATTGATAAAATATTATGATTCACATTTTTAAATCTTCAGAAAACTATAATTGCGCCATCTAACAGTGGAAAAATTTTTAAATTCCGAAATTTCAAACAAATATTGCAAACGACTTATTTAAGCTACAAATTTTAAACTTTGGTGGTACAATGTGAACGCCATGATTTTTTCCCATTTTCCATTCGAAACAATGAATTGCAACATTGACTTCTTAGACCCTGGGTGTGGGTGGGAAAATACAATATTTTTATTTTAGCAGATAATTGTTTGTATTTAGGGATACATGAAAATAATCTTTTTAGGGTTAGATAGGAATTGATAAAATATTGTGATTCACAATTTCGGAATCTTTCGAACACTATAATTGCGCCCTTTAACGGTGAAAAAGATTGAAAATTCCAAAATTTC
The DNA here is from genome assembly GCA_038380435.1 of Ryuthela nishihirai. Classification (NCBI taxonomy): domain Eukaryota; kingdom Metazoa; phylum Arthropoda; class Arachnida; order Araneae; family Heptathelidae; genus Ryuthela; species Ryuthela nishihirai. The sequence continues at coordinate 19,085,485 of JAWZYU010000011.1, forward strand.
AAACGAATATTGCAACGATGAATTAATGATAGAAATACGAAATTTTGGTGGTGGAATATGAACGACGTAAATTTCCTTTGGAAACAATGAGAATGATGACTTAGAAATTTCTTTTTTTTTAATTTGATTAGTACTAATGAAATATTATAGTTCACATTTTTCAAATAATTACATATGCATTTACGTATCACTTCAATGATGAAACAGTACAGCTCTTATTGAGCTTTACAAATAGCAGGTATAGAATAAAAATTTGAAAAATTAGTGGTAATTTCTAAGAGATATTCCACTGACAGTAATGTACCTACTTTTCTGAGAGAGGTATGGGAAATGCAAGTTTTTAGATTTAAGAATTAAAAGACGAATACTTTCATGTTGTATAATTACTAATGATATACTATTTGCATTTTCCCCATCATCCGCTTGCTCAAATTGAAACTTTTAAGGAATGAACCAGTAGGAAAAGGAAAAACTTTTTTCACTCTGAAAACTAGATTCTCATATGCATCCTTCTAGTTATGGATACAATAGCCTCACATAACTGCCCTAATTATTGTTACGAATTAAAATGGATGAGCACTGAGCGTGAATTCAAGTAAATCTTTGCAATATTAATTACAAAGCAATGGAATTTATTCAAAAGCATGGATGAAATTATTTATAAACAAACTAAGTCAACCGACACGAAACTCTATAACAATACAAAGAAAAACTTTCAGAAGAATCCATTATCTCAATTCCATTCACACCCAAATCACAAAACAAGGCTAATATCATTCAATGAACAATAAAATAATGTTGGTAAATATAAACATTCAATATAATGAGAATATTCTTACCAATTCCTAAACAAACTAAATAACTATATACAAAATGACTTTCTTCTAAGGTTTTAGTCCTCAAGTACTCCAAAACTGCGGCTAAGTGTACTGGTTTCTCAGAACCAATTCTTTTCAGACGTTGATCACCATGCACAAGACGACAAATTCTTCTTTTCCTTTATCAGCTTACCAAGACTCTCCACACCAATAAACTAGCGAATTTCGCTATAGTAAATTGGCAGCGGAATCTCCCGCGCACTCACCATATAAAACACTTCTTCACTTTAATACACCCATCATGTACATACTGAAACTAATTATGTCTCCTTTCGGATATCGACAACTCCACCATAACAATTCTATCTTTCCTATTTTTCAGATAGGTTCTGTGTTCCAATTCGTTGGTCACATAATTCTCACGCAGAAGCATACACGAGCGTTCATGACACGTTTATCATAAATTCACTGTAGCACGTTCATCTGTCGTAACACTACATTACTTAATTTCCATGTTATGGCAATGAGAATTTAATTTCGAAGCTCTATAACTTCTAAAATATGCATTTAATGGGAAAAGTGACTAAAGATAAGTAAGGATCATAATCAAATCGATTTAAATCTCGATTTTCAACAATATTCTTTCAATAGTTGATGATGACGCACAGCAAAGAAATGCGTCATAAGACTTTACCTCAGAAATTAATTAAAACTTAAATACAGTGGAGTAGCATCATACGCGCATTTAACTTACGCGAATTCAACTATACACAGTCGTATCAGAATAATATGACCACCTACCATAGTATACGTATGGTAGGTAGTCATATTATTCTGATACGACTGTGCATGCGCTAGACAAAAATAAAAGAAAAATGACAATTTAAATAATGCTGGAGATACTGCCTGCCATTCTACTCAATGAACGCTCCCAGGTTGGGTCGTTTTAGCTTTGAGCGGCAATTTTATTGCACATAGTGGGATAAATGGCCAGTCACAAGGACCCTAGGGCTCATAGAGGTTTGAAGGGAGGGGACCCAATGGACAGCTTTTAGGAGACAGATAGAGCTCCCTGTCAAGACCATTCAGCGTGTTCTGTAATGTGCATAAAGTATGACTCTCCCGCACAAGGGGGCCACGGTTTTACGTCCAATCAGTCGGACGGTGGTTTTTTCAAGCCCATCGGTGTCCCCCTACTAACGGAGAGCAGAGCGGGGAGTTTTGCGGAGATAAATCTCAACGCTGGCTCAGCTACAACTCGAACTGGGAACTGTGGATTACGAGCCTGTCGAGCAACTGCATGAGCCACTCCCTCCATTAAAGCTCCCGGAGTGAGTGTGAAATGAGAACGTGAATCTGCTGTTCCCTGAGCAGGTCTCAGTGGGAGCATCTCGCCAAGCACAGTGTTTTTTCGTACAGCATGGTCCGTAAACGCAAGGCAACTACTTCATCTGGTGCTGAACCGAAGACACGGTAATCTGTTCCAATGCTGGAGATTGAAAAACTTGCTATGTTGGACTTAGTGAGAGTGTAAATATGGCTGCAACGAATCTAGCATTCTTGCCATCGAGATTCGAGAAAGAGATTTAGTCAAATTGTGTCATCAAGTGCTCCAATAACTATTAAGGTGACCAGTCAAATGTGTGATAGGACTGTATTGAAGACTGAAAAGACATTAAACATGTGGCTGGAGGACATGAACTTTAAACGTGTGCCTAAGGATGGCAACACTTTGCGAAAAAAGTCTCATAGCCTCTATGCACTGTTCAAGTTTACCTCCATGGTTCCAACCTCCCACCGAAAAGGGACAGCTATATAATGAGAAGCAATTTAAAGCCAAGGTTGGCTTAACAGTTTTAAGAATTATTTCAACCTCAAAAGGCAGTTGTAGCAATTCCTAGGAATTGCTACAACCTCAAAATCTTCTTTATATATTCTTTCATTCTTCTCTCTCATGCAATTAAAAATGCTGTGAAACTATATTTTGCATATGTACTCTTTATTATATACTGCACATTACTGTATATATTTACATTTATACATATTAATGTACAAGGTTGTATACACAAAACCATGTATACTGTACTTTATGGGCTATTTAAGAGATTTTCAAGGGTAATCTTGACTATACGCGATTTTCAGCTTACCAGCTGACTTCAGAACCTAATCCGGATAAGATGCGACTCCACTGTAATCAATATTGTTCCAAAGCACTGAATAAAAGAAATATATATTTTAGAAATTTGCATAATGATTATTTTACTATTAGACAATTATGAACGATTATTATAAAATAATTTTTGTTAAATATTCCAACTTCCTTAACTTTTAAGTACTTAACAAGTATTATTTGAAAATCGAGGTTTAAATAGCTTTGATTATAATCTTTAATTTATCTTCAGTCGTATTTATTTCCATTTAATGCTATTTTAGAAGTTATAGAGCATCGGGAAAATTTCCCATTGACATTCGAAAAATCTGTAATATTTTGGGAGAACAGTGTATGCTTACCGACGATTACATTAAAATTGTCTGGTTACTCATGAAACAATAAGCTGAAAAAAAATCTATCGATGATCTAAAGAACTATGGCGCCATCTGTCCACTTCCCGGATAGATGATCCACTGTGCGAATCAAATAAAAATTCCGGAAAGTTTATATGTAACATCAGCTGAAGAAAAAACATTAGCCGATGATTGTGCAGTAGTTAGCATAACTGGCATGTTTCCAGGAGACGTGGGTTCGAATCCCAATCACGGCAGAACCAGTTTTTTTCAGCTTATTGTTTCATGAGTTCTATCTCTACAGGACACATCTTGTGATTCTTTACTACTGAATTATTGTCTGGTTACTCTTCGCGGTTTCGGTAACTCGTACTAGTCACTAGGTTGGTTAAGGTTGTTTTATCTCTGAACTGCACTTTACTGCATACTGTGAACTAAGGGACATTAAAATCCAGCCCTAATGGAGTCAGGGCTCATGAAATACAAAAATAAATTCCTTTCAACGTTGCCAATTAATCTTATTCATAGTTACTAGAAGCAAAAGGTTTTTTTTTAATTACATTACTATTCACAGTCAATATGTAACTGATATCGAGTAGTCTTAAAGATAAACAGAGCGAATGTTATCGGCAGGAGAAGCCCCTTTATATATATATCCAGATAAGCGTCTTTCTGTTAGTATTTATACAAGTATTTTTTCCTTCCACATTCGAGTGTTCTGTATTAATGTCATTCATCTGCTCCATCTTTCCCACGTTCTTCTATCCCATGCCCTGCTGTCTTCAGTGTTATACGTCTAATAAATGGCAGTTTGCCCAGGGTGTGGTCTTACGTTGGCTGCCCGCTTAGCCCGCCGTTAATCTGTCATTTTTCTAGGTCAGAGCATCAATCTTCTGCTATTATAGCTGAAGCCCGCCGTTGACCACCGGCTCTGTTATTTGACTCGAAAGGAGTGAAAAAAATGAAGAAGTTAGAGGGTTTTTTTTTTACTTCATGCTAAGAAGATCGCAGCTTGTTTGGAGCTTTAATTCGAAGCCTTGAGGGAAAAGCTACAACGAAAATATTTGGAATTTTGACTTCTGTCCATTAGCAGGAACAAAGAAAGTTCAGTGAACTTTACTTTTTTTGACGTTTGTATGACGTATTATAGAAAGTACCATTGAGATATACTGGAAATCGGACCACAACATGGAAAAGAAAGTGATGTCTTGCTTAGGGTTATGCTTAGGGTGAGAGAAAAAAAGTTAAGGTGGGAAGAGATATCATCAAGTTTGTAATATTCCCTCTCTCTGAATGACGGAAATAAGTCTCCATTTGCCCACTCTTCTCTTTTTCAGTAGAAATAAATATAAAAACACACTTAATTAAGCAGAACCTCATTGATATACTAAGTTTTAATCATTATCTGGCTGTTTATACAGGTGTAGATGAAAGATTGTCTTGAGCAGGGTGGGATCACAACACAAGACTTTCTGATGTTCCATCCTTCTCAGGACAATCTTTCCTCTACACCTAACAAACAGCCAAAAAGCGACAATCAATAGGTCCTGCGGTCGGATCCCACCGGCTGAAGATAATTTTTTCCTCTACAGCTATTCAAACAGCCAGATAATGAGACATCAGGAGTCGTGTATTGAGATCCCACCTGGCTGAAGACAATTTTTCTTCTATACCTATATAAGCAGCGAGATAATGAGACATCATGAGGTCGTGGGGTTTGGATTCCACCCGGCCAAAATTAATTTTTCCTCTTCACGTATAGAAACAATCAGATAATGAGATATCAGAAGGTCAAGGGTTCGAATCCCACCCGGCAAAAGACAAATTGTTTCTCTATACCTATTCAAATAGCCAACTAATGGGACATCATGAGGACGTGGGTTCGGATCCACCTGTCTAAAGACACTTTTTCTTCTACACCTATCCAAACAGTCAGATAACGAACGATATATCAGGAGGTCGTGGGTTCAGACCATACGTGTCTCAAAACACTTTTTCCTCTACACCTATAGAATAAGAAAGATAATGATAAGAAACTTAAAAATAAAAATAACTCTTCAGTCGTTCAAAAAATATTCGAACACTAGGATTGATTGCAGAATTCAGAAAAAATATCTGGCAACGACTTTTTTAGAAATTAGTGATCTGGCAACCTTCGTGTCACGTGACACGATGTTTTTTTGAGCGACTATACAAATGAAAAGCTGTAAACGTTTCATACTTTATAGCAATTTTTAAAAGAGTTACGGTGCTTTTTCTCCATTACATGTAACTATTTTTTAATTATATATTTATCCCTTACTCTCTCCTGCTCATTGTTTCCCTTTGTTATGTACATGATTGCGTTCATGTTACATGATTGTGTACAACATTGTATTCATGGAGGATAAGGCATTATATTGTGCAAAATATTGGGAACACCATGATTTCAGGCATTCATTTAATGATGAAAGATAACCTACCGGATAAATTGACTATTGTCCCACAATATTGATAATGCAGTGGTTCAGGCGTGAACTGAATAAATGGAAGAAATATCATTGTGTAATACTATTTCGGAAACACTGAGAATTTTTCTGATGTATATAGGAAAATATTTCGTGTTGCCTGATGTTATGTGTAAATTTACAAAAGAAGAAAATTACAAAAAGAATTGCATATATTATGAAAATTGCCTGTATTGTGTGATCAAATTTATTTTGCAATATCTTCATTTGGGTTTTAAAAAAAATGGGTTGGATCAAATATCGTCAAAAATTTAACTGAGGTTACTTTTGTCATCTCTGCTTGTAAATTTTGCTAATTCTTTTCTTTTCATTCATTTCCCAAATAGTTGAAAACCTATCGAAGAAGAAGGAAAAATAACCGATAATTCAAGTTGAAAAGCAGCGACAAAGAGAGAAACACACTTCAAAGTTATTTACTGCACGAAACACTAAAGATTATTGTAAAGTAGTTTAGTTTTTGAAAGGAAAAAAAATTATCATCATCAGATATTTTTTATTTTAAAACAATTTTGGTTCTTTACAATCCTGTTTCGCACAACAGCTGCTATCTGTCTATATTACAAAATATATGTAATATACATCGGGGGATAAACAGACTGCCCAAAAACGTATAATACATGATCAAGAATATTACATAAGGACAGTACAAGATTTGTGGAGTAGGGAGAAAGGGTAAAGCACCTCTAAAAATTTTAACAGATCACAATATTTTGTACGAAATGTTTTTAAAGACATACCGTCAAGTCTTACTTTCATGCTCTTTGACCTCTCCCCCATCCAACACCTATTAATTCATTTCTATATCCGGGCCTTCATTAGGTTAATAATAGGCTTTCTGTCAATCGAATGATTTCCCTACGCATCGATGGCTCTCTCGGCCTTGGATGAAACCCAAAGAAATAAGGATTGGTTTAATTAGTAGCTGGCGTGGCACGTAGTCTGCAGTTCCAAGTTGAAGTTCCCCCAGTGCCAGGGTTGGACTTATTTTCGCTAGACCATTACTCTGTTCTCGATTAGAAAAAGGACACCGACGGGCTTGGGAAGACAACCGTCCGTCGGATGGAACGTTAAGCCGTGGCACCGTGTGTAGAAAAGCCATATTCTGTACACGTTAAAGAACACACTGGATGTTATTGAAGAGAGGCTATCATCAGTGTCCCCTAAAAATTGTCCAGTGGGTTTTATTTTCCTAACGTTTTCTTTTCTTCCATGGTGTGCACAAAAGTGCCGATTAGAGCTAAAACAACCCAAAACAAATGGCTAAAACACCGTTACTCTTTCTCTATGTCGTCTTGTTTTCTTTCCGCTCAAAAATAAGGCAAATCTAATGATAACTCCCCAGAGATGAGGAAATAAACCTCTCTACCTAGTAATCCCAACACGTAGTCACCACAGGCAGCATTGCTGGACGTTTCTTGGTTTTGTGTGGGATTGAACATTGATGCAATCTGTGGGACAATTGTGTGAGATTTGCTGGAAAGCTGTGTTGAACCAACTACTCCGATACAAAGAAATACTTCGTGCACTGCCTGTTAAAAACTACTCAAACCAAAAATTCCGAACCTTTAAACAGTATATCTCTCCTCTTGCCTAAGAGTTTTAATTATTCCTAACTTCTGTAGAAGCGTATACAAAAAAAGGGGAAACATTTGAAATCAAACATTTATAGGCCGAAGTTCTGGAAGAAAAATTATTCCATATTTCTATTCAGGAAGGAAAGTAAGTTAGAGCTACTCACTAATGCGTTATAGACAGCTGCATTTTTTCTACATATCTCTGCTTTTGTAGGTGAAGATATGTGTAGACTGATGTCAAAACATACGACGGAGTTGACTGATGATGTGCCATTTGCAATTTTAGGTCGGAAAAGCTTCATTCATGAACACTCGCTTGGCGGACGTGGTAAAAAATACTTTGAGGACTAAAAAAAAGGTGTTTTGCAGCGAGTAGCAGAAGTTGAGGACAAGAGCATAAAAGCAGAGAACAAGGAATTGAAAGGAAAAGAAACAGGAAAGAAGTGAGAAAAAATGTAGCTTCTATATTCCATCTGTCTTGACCTCTTTGGTCAAAGCATGCATTGCAGTATTTTGTTCAGAGTTTAGACAGAAAAAAATGTTTTCGTCAATGCGAATATCCCTAACAAAGTTGGGGTTTAGTGTTTAAGACCTTTTAGTTAAACAATTGTGGCAATATAAAGTGATGCTTAGGTGTGAAACATTCTATCAACTGCAAAAACGTTTAAGAGTCCCTGTGTCGTGGACACTCTGGCAAAGGATCAGCGATTGTTTTTACAGTGATCAACTGTCCAAGTCGAGTATTGATTATATTATATTAATTATATCCTATGTAGAGATCTACTATCTATAAATTGTCTATGTTGAAAATATCAATCTGCAGAGATCAATTACTAAAGTAGAGTAATCGCTTGTACTTGCGATGCTTTAAATATATTTATCCTTAGCGTTCGTCTAAATGCATAAAATGTCTCTCGTTTCGATTTCTTTTTTGCGGCGGGCGAACAATACGTATGTTAAGAATCAGTAACAAATAAAACAACCGATCCATATCTTGTTGTATTATTTGTTTCAATGTGTTTTGGAATAAAGAGATATTGTAATTCTTAATAGCGAATTTTCGCTTTCTGCTGCTATGTTTAGTTGCCGACTTATGCTTGAATACACATATCTAAGCTATTCAGAAATTCTTTACGAAACATTTTAATGGTAAACATAATTCCATTTTAAAATAAATTTTAATGTTGTTGACATGTTAAACTTTTATTCTTATTTATCAACTGATGGATTTGCAAATGCAATTCAATTTACATACTACATATATGCGAAGTTTGACAATGTAAACAGAATTTGTTAACGAAAAGAAATAACACCTGAGACATCACCATAAACGTACTTACATTTGTTATTATTAATGCGAAGCAATATTACCGCAAGAAATGGAAATTAATATATATGTTACCGCTAAAGCTCGAAAGCCGTTAATGTGCACATTACCTAGCTAATCTGCAGATTAACTGATTTGCTCCGTTAAAGTGCGGAATCAAGAGTTTTCCGCATTTTACCTAGGTAATATGCACATTAACGGCTTCCGTGTCGTTAAAGTTCAAAAGTAAAAAAGAAAGACTATTTCTAGTGTCCGAGAGTAGAGTTGAAACCAGGTCATCCCTCTGTCAACATGAATCAGTCGTCCGAATTATAAAAAACGCCCTCAAAATGAGCAGGACAAGGGAGAACGAATTACTTTAGTGATTCATTCTCAAGAATGAATCACTTTACTGATTCATTCTCAAGAATGAATCACTTTACTGATTCGTTCTCACTTGGCCTCCGCTCATCCGGGGCGTTTTTTTTATAAGCGGACGACTTAATCACGTGACACAAAGATTCATATTCAAGAGATTCACCACTCTACGGATTCGTTCTTACTTGGCCTTCGCACATTAGGGTAATTCCAAATGCCATTTTAGTAATCCCTGTTGTAACAAATGATTTTATTGCGTCTATATAAATAACATTTTGTATGCTGTATAATTCAGTCAGATTGTTTATTTTACACTTTAATTGTCTATCATTAGTTATTTCATAGAATAACTAGTTAAAGTGTGGAATTATTAATTTATTACACGCTTTAACTGATTTGATCAGTTATTTCATGAAATAACTAGGTAGTCTATGAAATAACTGAATTATACACTTTAACGGTAACATATCAACTAATTTGTTGATTGTTTGATTGTATAAACTTGATTCTTCAGATATCGAAAAATAAATAAATAACATTATGTTAATTTAAGCGTACAGAAACGTTGCTGTTGTTCCAGCAAAGATCTTATTTTCACTTTAACGAGTGCCTAGTAGGCAATGTGCAGATTATCTAGGTAATTTGCAGATTACCTAGGTAATTTGAGAAATGAAACAATTTTCCGCACTTTAACGGATCACCCTAGTTAATCTGCAGATTAGCTAGGTAATGTGCACATTAACTGATTTCTGCACTTTAGCGGTAACATATATACATAAGTCAATTTTCAGCCTCGAGGGCGCAGTGGTATCGTGTTTGTGCGCAGTGATACTTCATTGCAGTTCGAGTCAGAGATGGCATATTTGTTTGTCTGTGTGCTGATTTACCTCTGGGCGGTACTTCTTTTACACACAATGGAATAAATGGCCAGGTTACAAGGACCCTGAAGCCTTAGAAAAGGTTAAGGAAAGGCCCCACTGGGCAGCGGTGAGGGACAGACGTGACCCTTCCGTAAAGACCATCCAGCATCTTCTTTAAAGTACACAGAATATGACTCTCCCGCACACGTCTCGTCCCCTACTGACCGAGGGCAGGGTGGGTGTTTAGCGGAGTTAAATCTCAACAATGCCCCACGTGATACTCGAATCTGAGAACTGAAGATTAGGAAACTGCTGCGCTACCGACTGAGCCACCCCCGTTTCTGTGTGCTGTTTGCTCTGAGGCAGTGGTTAGTACTGACTTCGAACTCCATTAATCAGAGATGCGCAGATTAAGTACTCTAAAAAGAATATTAAAAAACTGAAACCATGGATAACAGAAGCTATTGTTAATTTAATCAATTTTAAAAGAAATTTATATAAAAGATCTAAATCCAAAAACTTGGATGAAATTAACTACTATAGAAGATATAAAACTATGTTAACTAATGATATTAGGGAAACTAAAAATTATTATTATAAAAATATTTTTATAAAAAATGGAAATAATGCTAAAAAAAATTGGGATCAATGAAATGTGTGACGGAAGAAAAGTAAAGGGCAATTCTCCTCAAATTATCACGGATAGAAATCATTTACTTCGGTTTGATGAAAAGCCGCAGGAATTTGTTAATAAATTTAGCAATTATTTTACTGAGGTAATTTCTTCATTATATAAACAAAATCTACATAATGAAACCAAAATAGTAGAGATAATAAGTTATTTAAAATGTAAAATGCCTAATTCTATTTTTTTCCCTTATATACCAGAACAAGAAATTTTTGATACTATCAAGGAACTAAAGGAGGGAAAATCACCTGGTTTGGACGACATTACAGTTACCACTATTAAAAATATTTTTCCGGAAATTAGAACTATAGTTTGTAAACTTGTAAACTTTTCTTTTGTAGAAGATGTGTTCCCTGAAATTTTAAAAACTGCCTTAATTATTCCAGTGTTTAAAAATGGTGACACTAAGGCAATTGAAAATTACAGACCGATTTCTCTTCTATCAACCTTTTCTAAGATTCTTGAAAAAATTGTTAAATTTTGGGATATGCACAATTTATTTAATGTTTTTTTTTTATTATTTGAGAGATTTGCCCCCAGACCAATTTGGATTTCGAAAAGGTTTGAATGCTCAAACTGCGATTTTAGAAATGACTAAGCAAATTTACAGAAATTTAAATCAAAATGTTAAAACAGTTGTTATTTTTTTGGATTTGAAAAAAGCTTTTGATTCAGTGAATCATGATATATTATTAGAAAAGTTAAAAACCAGTGAGTGGTGTTAGGGGAAATTTGCTTTCATGGATTAGGAGCTATTTAATGAATAGGAAGCAAAAAGTAAAAATTTAAAAATATTTTAGTGAAGAAACAAATGTTCAAGTTGGTGTCCCTCAGGGTTCTGTTATGGGACCTTTATTTTTTTTTTTTACTTTATATAAATGACTTCTGTACATTGGATTAGAATGGTAAAATAATTTTATTTGCAGATGATGCTGCACAAATATATTCTGGAGAGGAAAAGCAAATTTTAGAGAACATAAATAGCGACTGGATAGAAATAAGAACGTGGCTAAAATTTAATAAACTCTTTTTAAATACAAAGAAGACGAAATGTATTTTTAATAAACCAATAGAAAATGAGATTGATTTTTTTCGTGACAGGATCATTTTCCACTCTGAAGTTTGTGCTCGAAAAAATTGCAATTGTGACAAAATTGAGGGGGTTGAATTCTATAAATATTTGGGTATTCTTATTGACAGAAAGATGTCCTGGAAAATACAAATATCTGATGTTGTTAAAAAGATTAACTGCATTATACCTAAAATTTATTATATCCGGAAATTCGTAAATTTATCTTTATTGAAAATTATTTACTTTTCTTGAATTAAATCTTATTTGCTCTATGGTTTATTAACGTGGGGTGGAGTCTATTTGACAACAATCAAACCGTTACACTATGTGCAGAATCACATAATTAGATGCATGATGAAACTAAGAAAATTTGAAAGCGTTGCAAATGTATACAATGAATTAGGTATTTTACAAATAAGGAAATTATATGTATTTCAGGTACTGGAATACATAAGGATGAATTTTAATGTTCAAACTTTACGGACATTTGAAAAGAATACTCGACTGTCAAAAAACCTTTTCTTACTTGATTTAAAAGCGAACAAAACTATTGTTGAAAATCATTATGTTTATTTGGCGCCAAAGTTTTTTAACTGCTTACCAGAGTACATCAAAGGAATAAGAAATGATAACTTTTTCTACAAGGAATTAAGAAAATGGATTTTGAATGTGGTAAATATTGAGACTATGTTTTAGAAATAAAAGAGATTTAAATGTAATAAATTTCATTTGATGCTGAGTTGCCCCTAACGTGCTCAACTGAACCACTTACTAACGCACAGTTCAATATAGATTTTTATATTTTTTTCTGCTTTTCTACCCAGTAAAGTATTTTTAATTTTTTTTATTTCATTTATTCTTAATGATAATTTTCAAACTTATAAATTAGTTAAATATTTACTTAGATTTTTTGATCAAGCTAGCAAAGAGTGAGGAAATGTGAAACTGAAGCATGTTGCCTTTTCATTTTATTACAACATAATTGTTAAATTTCTTTCACAAGCGAGTTTTTACTCTCGTGGAAGACTCAACATTTTTTCTCAGACTTGTACTGAAAAATGTAGGTAAAATTATAAAACACTAATGAAATATAATATTAAAATTTTCCATATATTTGATATGAATAAATATATGATTTTTATTGGACAAACTATGTATAAAGAAGAATATATGTTAGAAAATGTAATACTTTAAAATTGTGTATCTGAGAAATGCAACATTATATATATATTTCATTATAACTTCAGTTCTAAGGTAAAAAATAATGTAAATGTAAAGTACTGCATTTTCTGAGAATAAATTATCTATATATCTATCTATTCTTAGTGGAGCATGTCCTTGTGATAGGCGAAACAAGACTAAATTATTAGACGGTGAATGGGTCCATACCAGCACCCCCTAAAATCAGAAAATCATCTGCAGTGAGTCTCCGGGCCGGCGACTCACTGCAGTAATGGAGGGCCGGATAACAACCGAAAAACTGGTACATAATAAATGGAGAATCATATGACACACATATCATAAGGGCAAAAAAAAATATTTATTTGATGAAACATTAGGGGGGTGACCAGGCACTCACGGCACCCCCCATGGTTTCGCCTATGAACCTTGTATGAGAAGCCCTGTAGAAACTAATAGTTTTTAGAAAGTTTCTTTGTCTCATATGTCGCAAAAAAACATACATGAGAATAATATCTATGTCAGGTCCTAAAGCTTTTTTTCGCGTACCACCAAATATCTAGTAATTTTATGTACCAATTTCAGGTAAATATGAACTTATAAAACATCGTTTTGCTAATGAAAAAAAAGCATTTTTAAACAGGGTATATGAATAAAATAAGCAGCACTGAAATTGTTTTTTCTTGCATTTATCATAATGTTGTGCAAATACGTGTGTAAATCAATGTTGACATCAAACTCGCGTACCACTGAAAGAAGCTCTTCTTACCACTAGTGGTCCGCGTACAATGGAGTCGCATCATACGCGCATTTAACTTACGCGAACTCAAATATACGCGCTCGGCCAAAAACAAAAAAAAGAAAAATAACAATTTAAATAATGAGAGAGATTCCTCTCACTATTCCACTCATTGAGCGTGAGATAGAAGAAGAAAATCTGCTGTCGGTCTCAGTTCCCGCGTGCCTCTCATATTGCAATCATATCGCAGTGTTAAGTGTGTTTCTGATATTTAGAGATACATATCTTTTGTACAATATGAACCCCAAACGTATTCCAACTATTTCACCTGGTGAACAACCGAAGAAACAGAGCTCTGTTACAACGCTGAAGGATTTGGTTAACTGTTTTACCTCTCAGTGGTACTTTTTTTGCAAATAACAGGATAAATGACCAAGTTACAAGGACCTCGAGGGCTCAAAGCAGGGTCCCACTAGAAAGCTGTTAGAAGACAGATGGTTACCTCCCGTCTAGGCCATCCAGCGTATTCTTTAACGGGTTCAGGGCATGCCTCCCGCACATGTGGCTACGGCTTTACTTCCCTATCAACGGATGACGACCTTTCCAAACCCATCGGTTTTCCTTACTGACCGAGGACAGGGCCAACGCTAGAGGAAAAACTCTTTGTGTGGGACTTATTGAGAGACAGTATATTAGTCTCCAATGTGGCGCGTAAATATTGCAACAACTAATCTAGTATCTGTGCCATCACGATTCGAGAGAGTAAAATTCGTCATTACGTAATTAAAAATACTGCGAAATTATATTTTGCATCTGTAATCTTTACTATTTACTGTACATTACTGGGGGCGGGGTGGCTCAGTCGGTAGCGCGCCAGGCTCGTAATCTGTAGTTCCTAGGTTCGAGTCCCAGCTGGGTCAGCGTTGAGATTTATCTCTGCAAAATTCCCCGCCCTGCCCACGGTCAGTAGGGAACACCGATGTGCTTGGAAAGGCCGCCGTCCGTCGGATGGGACGTTAAGCCGTGACCCCGTGTGCGGGAGAGCCATACCCTGTGCACGTTAAAGAACACGCTGGATGGCCTTGACGGGAGGCTACCATCTGTCTCCCAACAGCTGTTCCAGTGGGTCCCCTCCCCCAACCTTCCCTGAGCCTTCGGGGTCCATGTGACCTGGTCATTTAGCCCATGGTGTGCAAAAAAGTGCAGCTCAGAGGTAAGACAACCCAACTGTACATTACTGTATGCATTATACATTTATATATACATATTAATGTACGTGGTTGTATACATAAAACCATGTATACTGTATACGTGATCCAAGGCATTTTTAAGAGTAATTTTTATTACACGCAATTTTCGCCTTGATCAGTGACTTTAGAGCCTAGCTCACGTAAGATGTAACTGCACTATATATCAGTTTGGGAATCGCTGCTCTATAGGATGAGAATAGCTCACTTGGTAAAGGTATAACTTGTATTTGAAATTCACAAACTTGAAATCCCAATTTACCTATCATCTATTATCCACTTTCGTGGTGGTGGAATAAATGATGATTGGGCAAAGAACGTGGTCAGTTTGATGAAATCTTGTACCGCTACATACAACAGAGTATTTTTTAAGAACATGTTGTATATCCTTTACTGGATATTCCCATATTTTTCTCACAATTGTTCTTAATGTATTATGGCCAAAATCTGGTTATTGTACTGATTTTGTAATTAATTCCATTACAGAGCAAAAATATCATTCTCCAGGAAACGTATTCAGACTCATTGCTCACATGCTTGATTGATATTGAAATAAATATCCTCAGGGTGACGTTGCTTTGGAAACTTAAAAAAGAATAACGTCCTTTTTCTCTTGCGAAATTGAAAACTAATTAATCCACGAGAAGACTTCAGTTGCAAAAACAAGCATAAGAAGATTGCGAATACTGTTGCCCATATCTATTTTTCCTTCAGCATTTCTTGTGCAATGATTTAGATTGTAACCATGGCAACAAATCCAAAGCCGATTACATTTACTTGTAGGTATATTTGACTTCTACTAATTACCTTATTAGCTTGGTATGTGATCGAAGTATTATTTCTATCCTATGCAAAGAGAGAAACAATGAAACGATTCGCAGTCAGATTTATCCAAACTTCATATACATTGTTTACCCTGCTCATTACATAAAACAGTAAGTAAAAAAAAATTAAAGGAAATATATATATAATTTTCTAAAATAAAAAAGAAACTAAAGAGATTCTTAATCCTGGTACCTTTCAAAGTACACAAATGAAATTTCTCTCGGTCTGGAATAAGATAAAGATATTTTCAGAAGAAAAACAGAAATTTTAAAATTTTGGGAACTGCATCACGTCGAAGAAAGAACTGGCTACATTTCTTTCAAACATTCGTGTCAAGGGAAAGAAGATAAACCGAAGAAACTAGATAGTTCTTTCATCTTTCTTTACTATGGGCACTTTCGCCAGTTGGATAAAGTTGCCGGTCAGACTGAAATAAATGGAAAAGCTTTACGTCTATTTTATTTCTAGACGAAGTGAGATATTGCGCTCAGATCTATGTGCAAACATGTCAAATCTGTGGGAGAATTTCTGGAAGCAGCACACCACCCATAAATCCTT
Source organism: Ryuthela nishihirai (assembly GCA_038380435.1). Lineage (NCBI taxonomy): Eukaryota > Metazoa > Arthropoda > Arachnida > Araneae > Heptathelidae > Ryuthela > Ryuthela nishihirai. The sequence goes on from JAWZYU010000011.1 coordinate 19,101,741, forward strand.
CAGCATATCCAGGGAATTTACTAGAAATATCACGCGATGAAAAAGTCTGACTTATTAGGTTTTTAATTGTGGTAAATGCACTGAGTTGGGGGGGGGGAGGAAGATGAATTTTGAGAATAAATGGCTGAGATAATCCCCACGCCGCATACGGCATTGAGTAAAGAAGAATTTTTATGTGGGAAAAGGGAGCTGTTGAGGTTTAGGAATGGGAATAATACGAGAGGCATGTTTTTGCGTTTCAGGAATTCGTCTTGGGTTGCAACTAGGGTATTTAGCTGTTCAGTATGAGATTGGGAAAAAACGTTTTTTCTGGTTTAAAAAAAAACCCACCAGTTTCTGTGTTTTATTTTAACATAATAGTCTTCCCTTAATTGCGATTCTATATAGTTCGTCTATGAGTAAAACGTTGAAAGTGGATGTATATTATATCCCACAGACACCCATGCTGTAAATTTTGATACGTTCCCTTAAATAACGGGCGTCGAAGAGCGAAATGTTTCGGCCCCATGAAAGTTGCGTCCCAAACAGAAATGTCGAGTGTGAGCAATTCTGTTCCATAGATTTAAAAGCAAAAAATCAATATTCCTTAAGTATCTGCTTACCAAAGAAGTCTGACAGCAGCTATCAGTGTTAATCGTTATAGAGAAGGTCTCTGAGAAAGGCGCGACCTCAGCAGAAATACGTACAACACAGAAAAGAATTCTCAGTCTGCATTGCCATATTATGAGGGATTGTTCCTTCCAAAAGAAGCACGTAAATATGCGGATGGAGGATTTATACAGAAATCCAGTTTATGATGCAAGCTGCATACCCAAGAGCAGAATACTTTATATTTTTAGTAGTTATTATTATATCTCGATTTGGGAAAAATAATATATCAGCAAATGTTTTATTACAGGCAACATTAAAAAAGTATTTGATAAGAGGGGAGAAAAGTTTTTTAACGAATGAAGGCACAAGAAAAGAAGAAAGAGAAAGATGGTCAATCCGTGCTATTCATTCCGTGCTTTCGTTTTTGTATGGATAATTGGAAAAAGAGATGATTAAAAATAAAAAATATAATTCATTTGTTAGCTAGGGACGAAATGTCGTAGAGAAAGGCTTCCGTGAAGAAACGCTGCAGCAAGAAAGGTTATTAGGTCTCAACTAGAATGGTTACTATTGTAGAAAGAGGGAGCCAGTCAAGTTCTGGGGAAAATAAAAAAACAAGCATTGTTTTTCTCGAGGGTTATTAATCCTTCTCAACGATGTTATCACAAAACATGAGGGACAAACTGAAGGGAATGTAGCTATTGATATTAATCTCCTAAACGAAATGAAGTACTACTATTTGAGTAGTAGCATAAATGAGAGTTCTGGCACAGTAAAAAGGTCTAGAGAATGGAAATTTTCTGATTTTCACACATATTCTCATAGAATACCACAAGAAATAAACTTTTTATCTCATCTCCCGAAACAGTTCGCATAGATTTTCATAAAATTCTCTAGACCTTTTTACTGTGCCAGAACTCTCATTTATGCTACTACTTATATAGATTAGCTCGTATCAGTTTACTAAACGAAACAGACTACACCTTGAATTTGGTAATACTACCAAACCCAAGTTATCCAACCTATTAGGTATTTATAAAGAATATTAGTATGTCGTCCACTAACAGAGTTCTAGGCTCTCAATTGCACTTCTAGACTGTATGCATTTCTTCTAGATGTTCTATAAAGTTTTATGTTCAGATCCAATGGAGATCAATCTTCAGTGTCAATGGGAAAAAAGATATTAGACTGCAATTAAAGTCTGTCATCATAAAATCTGTCATTTAAAAAAATTCCGCGGAATATTTTTCTTTAATTTTTTTTTCAGCTATAAATTTAGATAATCACATAAACCAAATTCTCTAGGTCGGCAATAATGAAATTCAAATTTTCATACAGTTGCCTTATACATAAAACGATCGAATCAAAAGTTCGTCAATGAGAAAAGAAAACGTTAAAAAAATATTCACGGTTTAGCCTGAACTTTTAAAATTTAAATTACATTTAAAAAATTATTCCCTTATATACACAGGGCAGAAATAACTTAGAAGTTCTATTGGACTTCTGATTTCTGGAAAAAAATATATACAAAACCGTGATTGGTGGTTTAGTAGTCAGGTATGCCAACCAATATACTAACTTGAATTCTTCGAAATGAGCATAAATAAGGCGTATTTTCCTCTTTTGGAAACAGAATTGTTGTAAAGTGAGTTGCAATATTTCTTCATTAAGACCTCGCAACTTGGTTTGAATGAAACTTGGAGTTTGGGGTCTCAGACTTTATGGCGTCATTTACCCATATCTTTTCATAATATTATATGTGACCTGTGGAAGTTTTTGCTGAGCTTTTGGAAGATTGTCTGATACCTTTGATAAATAACTAATTAACAAATTTATTAAACAAAGAAAGTACAATTTTTTTAGCTCGCTATCGTAGAAAAAATGAACTAATTTTTGTAGTGGTAAAAAATCACCCTTTTACTAGTTTGTAAAATTCTAATAAAATGATCTACTCTTTTACTAGTTTGTAAAATTCTACTATAATAATCTACTCTTTTACTAGTTTGCAAAATTCTGTTAAAATAACCACTATTTTTCTAGTTTGTAAAACTCTATTAAAATAATCTATTCTTTTACTAGTTTTTAAAACACTATTGCCGGCTATTGAATTTTCATTAGGAATACATTTTACTGCAAGATCTGTGTTAAATATATTGAACGATATTAAACGATTTTTAAGATAAAAAAAAAAAGCTTTTTTTATCTTATCAATCTCAGATAGAGATATCGGAAAATATGATAAGGGGAGATCATTTTCGCCATATAAGATAAGCGATCAACTTCGCCAAATAGAGTAATCAACAAGAAAAGGGATGATTATCTCTGAGTCAAAGAAAAAGCATTCATTTAGCACGTTTAGGTAACATAAACAAGCTCTTTATTTCTACATTTTTTTCCCAATAAAAAGAAAGCTGCTCTTTTGTATTTCAGATATCTTACCCAAAACACATAACTAATATAATTTGTATTTACTTAAAAAAAATCATTTTTTATGTTACTATAAGAAGATTTCTGACCACAAGACTCTTACTTTTTTTTAACTTGCTCCGCTTTTTCCACTTACGGCATCATAAGATGGAATTGGGATTTCTCTTCAATCTTTATTAGTTTTTTGAAACTCTCTCCAGAGCTTCCACCCACTCTACTCTTCGTGTTCCGACATCTGTCTTCGGTCTTAAAATCGAACTGAATCACTTGATGAGAACTCAAGATCACGCGCATGCTGAAAAGACCCTCTACCAGACTTCTGTGGCAAGTGGTTGTCTGAAGAGATATTTCATCTCTAAAGATCTTCGGAAGAAATATGTATGCACTGGGAGATTCACTTCAGGGAGACGACCCTCCTTGATTCCCCCAGGGTTTTTAGGCATGCTCTTCTGACTTTGTCTTTACTATGCCATCCTCCCAATGGTCCTCCGTAGTATCGATTCATCCTGATTGTTTTTGACATTTCTGAGGAAGTTTCCGTCTTCATGTCATTACTATGCTCGGTAAGCTTAAATGCGAGTCTAGATTTCTCGTAACTTTTTAAAAGGACATCACGATTTCTATTGGATTTTTTGAACTCGATACGAACGTGATAGCTTAGGTAATGTAAACAAATTTTAATCATTTCGATATTCACAGGAAAATATGATTCACAGAATAGTATATTGCTTCGTTTCTGTTTTGCAATGCACACATACTATGCGTGGTATAAGAAGGGGAAACGTTTCAAAATATCAAATATAAACAGGTATGTGTAGAAAAATGATATAAAACTCTTGCCACTACAAATGTGGCGAAGTCTGGCTCAGTAGGTAGGGTAGAGACCCATGAACTTCTATCTCCAAGTTCGAGTCCCCCATGTGCCTTCACTCAGCAATTCTCTATTAATCTCCCATCTCTCGTTGTGAGAAAGTGAATACTGATGGGCTTGATAAAGGTCAACGTCCGTTGGATGGAAAAACTTTAAATTGTTCCCTATACAGTACTATTTATGTATGTCGCATAGTCTGGCATTTCAAAGACATCTTTTCCCATTTATGTAGAATAATGTCCGCTATATACTGATTATGTACGTGTTATATATTAAGTCATACATTAAAGCATATGATTTAAGTTCCGAAACTGGGAAAAAAATAAAAAAACCAAGTTTTTGCTAAACAAAGAGACTAATGGATAGATTACACGGACTTCCAAGTTTTTGAGCTAGACAGATATCTTAGAGAGAAACTTGAGTGCTACTAGGTCAGTGTAAATTTAGTGCCTTCACATGTGAATATTAGCACACTTTCAGACAAGGTGCTAATTTCACAAAAAAATGTTATTCACAATTATTTTAAGATGTTTATTTAGGAGGGTTTCATTGTTTCACTTCTGAGCTGCTGTTTTTTGCACACAATAAGCTAAATGGGCAGTTCATAAGGACCCCCAAGGGCTCATAAAAGATTGGGAGAAGGAAATCCACTGGGCAATTGTTAGGAGATATCCCGTCAAGATCTCCAGCGTGTCCTTTTATGTACATAGGGAATGGCTCTCCTGAACATGAAGCAACGACTATTTTACGTTGTATATCCAAGCCCATGTGTCCCCTTTCTCACAGAAGGAAAGGTTGAGGTTATTAACTAAACCATTGGCAAAAGATGAATATCTTTATAGCAGGTCCCTCCAACCCAAACTTGAAAGAGCCACTACGCAAAAAAAACATTATTTTTATAGCCGCAGGAAAAATTATCTACTTGAAAACGAAAACATACATTTCTAAAGAGTAATGAATTTGAAACAAACTATGTTTTTCAGAAATCAGGAAAATATCTTTATTAAAAAACAGAAAAATGCATTTGAAACGAGTACTCCTAATTGGGGAAATCGTTTAGTCTATAAAATATTTGATTCCCCGCCCTGCCCATGGTCAGTAGGGGACACCGATGGGCTTGGAAAGGCCGCCGTCCGTCGGATGGGACGTTAAGCTGTGGCCCCGTGTGCGGGAGAGCCATACCCTGTGCACGTTAAAGAACACGCTGGATAGCCTTGACGGGAGGCTACCATCTGTCTCCCAACAGCTGTTCCAGTGGGTCCCCTCCCCCAACCTTCTCTGAGCCTTCGGGGTCCATGTGACCTGGCCATTTAGCCCATGGTGTGCAAAAAAGTGCCGCTCAGAGGTAAAACAACCCAACCCAACCTATAAAATATTTGGTCAAAAAATTGGGAGAAATGAGTCAGATTCAGTATATTGATTATTGTTTTATGAGCCTCAGGTTCCTTTGCAAAGAGCCGAGGGTTTAACAGGCCTGCTATAACTAAGATTGGAGTTTAAATTAATTTTTCAGCATTGTTACGGAGAGATTATATTTAATGACGTCATATCTGACTTATTGCTTCCTAAGTTGTAAGCAAGTCCTGTAACGTGCTTCGTTAATTATTGCATCAAGCACAGCTCAAGAATCAAATCATGAAGATGCCCTGAGTCTCCGGAAATCAATGTTAACTAATGAAGGTGGTCAACAGGAACGACAACTTGACTAATTAGAGGAAAACTCGGTACTCTCCTTTGTGAAGTAAAATCGCTAATATGACTGCATCCGAAATATGGTGAGCCAGTATCAAAGGGAAGTCATAAAATATATCATTTCTTCAATAATAGAATAATGCCTTAATATACATTTAAGGTTGTGTGGTGTTTCAAAA